>CM038680.1:699050870-700250870 GCA_021605205.1 Aegilops longissima
TTGAAAGCAGGGGGAGTCTGGCGGTGTCTCCGTCTGTGGAAGATATCGGCTGCCGTCAAGGCGCTGAGGAGGCTGGCCATGGTGAAGACGCGGTACCGAGGCTGACCCAAACCACATGGCGAGTCGGACCTGCGGGTCCCGATGGGAAGGAGATCCTGTGAGAAGCTTGATGTCGGCCAAGTAGAGTTGGCACAAAATATTCCCAACAGAATACATGTAAATTAGACAGCTGTTAGATGGGATGAAGAGAGTACAATCAATCGGTTTGTGATGTAATTTTAAATGACATGTAAATGCCTTCTTGCCGGATTGTAGATCGTTTGTCTTTATGGACCTTTTTCGCTTCAACCTCGGGACCCAGCAGTCCGGTGTGTCCGAATACCCTTACGGTTATAAAAGAACCGGGCATGCATGGAGACAAGGAGTAGGGGTCATAATTGCTTTATCGGACAAGTGCCCAACTAGCTATGTTATATTACATGGTTAGTAAGAAACATCTTCAGGGAGAATAGTTCCGTTAGGGTTCCTTTCCACAGGAGGCATGCCCTAAAGTGCATGTCCGGACTACGAAAATAGCGAAAGAAAAAGCATCTGGAGGCAGATAAATAAGTAAGTAAGTAATCATCTTTCGGGTCACCGACCGAATATTCCTTAAGAACGCTAGCCTTGACTTCACCAGGTCTGAGGTACACATCCGGTGACCGGCAAGAACAATCGCAGAGGTGCTCCTTTTACCCCCAGCCAAACAATCGATAGCGTGAGGGGTAAGCAGGGAGCGAACAACCCGGCTTAGCCAAACTTAAGTCATATCGATGCATATAATGGTGATCAAAGGTACATGCGGAAGTGTGAGACATGTGTTGTGCATGAAGCCCTTATAAATAAGCTACATTAAAGAAGCCCCGTGTATAACTTGAGTCTGAGTAGCACATCAGTGAAGTGCGAACAAATGCGCAGATTAGCCCTCAAGAGGTTTGTACGAAAAAATGGGGGAAAAAGAGGAAAACAAAGACAGCGAAAAAATATGAAAGGTGGGCGGAGGAAGGAGCGAACCTGAGTCCGGCGTAAGCGTAAATCTTCGGAGCGGGCTCGTTCCATGGGTTTGGCTCGAGTCGGTTGTCGGATCGTTGCATAGGCGGTATGCACCGCCGTAAGGACTTAGTCGATGATGAAGGACCTTCCCATTTGGGCTTAAGTTTGTCCTTTTTCTTGTCCGTGAGCGTAGAACTAGCTTCGCCAACATTGTAAGTTTTGGCCCGTACTTCTCTGCTTTGATATCTTCGAGCTTGCTATTGATAGAATGCGGAACGGGATTTTGCCACGTCGTGCTCCTCCTCTAAAGCGTCCAAACTGTCCTGCCAATCCAACTCGGCTTCTCTTTCCTCGTACATGCGCACGCGAGGTAAGTCATGAATTATATCGCAGGGCAAAACTGCCTCAGCGCCGTATACCATAAAAATGGTGTGAATCTGGTTGTGCGGTTTGGCGTGGTCCGCAGCCCCCAGAGTACGGAGTCGAGCTCCTCTACCCAGTGCGTGTTAGATTCCGTGAGGGACCGCACTAATCTGGGTTTGATGCCGCTCATGATTAGATCATTTGCTCGTTCCACTTGACCGTTAGTTTGAGGGTGGTAGACTGAAGCGTAGTCGAGCTTGATGCCCAAATTTTTGCACCAGAGTTTAACCTCGTCGGCCGTAAAATTTGTGCTGTTATCAGTGATGATGCTGTGGGGGGCGCCAAAACGGTGTACTACCCCGGATATGAAGTCTATCACAGGTCCGGATTCTGCCGCTTTTAACCGGCTTGGCCTCTATCCATTTGGTGAATTTGTCCACCATGACCAATAAGTATTTGTGCTTGTGGGTTTCCCTTTAAGGGTCCAACCATGTCAAGCCCCGGATCGCAAACGCCAAGTAATGGGTATAGTTTTGAGGGCGGGGTGGCATGTGGCTCTGATTAGCAAGAGCTGGCAACCGACGCATCGTTGGACTAAGTCCTGAGCATCTGCACAGGCGGTCGGCCAATAAAATCCTGTCGGAAGGCCTTGCCCACAAGGGCCGGGTGCGGCGTGGTGCTGCCGAAGTCCGGCGTGAATTTCAGCGGAGATTTCGCCCTTCCTCTCGGAGATACACCTTTGAAGGACTCGGTTGTACTTTTCTTATAAAGTTCTCCCTCATGGACCTTGTAGGCTTTAGATCACGAACTATGCAAATGGGCCTCATTTTGGTCTTCGGAAGTTCTGCCTGATTAAGTAGGCTAGGAATGGTTCCATCCACGGGGCAATTACTGCCAGTATTTCGTGGGCTGAATCTGTTATTTCATTGGCTGAGCCATCGATTGTGTCAGAATGTTCTGCGTTAGGTGATCAAGTTGGTTCCGGATTGATATTTCCGGACTCCTCTTCCCATAATACGGATGGCTTAAAGAGCCGCTCTGGGAAGATGTTTGGAGGGGCGGCGTCGCGTTTGTGACGATGCGCTAATCGTCTGCTGCTGGTTATTATCCCTGCTACATGGTGGAATTGAGTCCTTGAACCGGTGACATTTTTAGGGCTGGCGTTACGGTGAGCTGCCATTTTCGGATCCTTGGCGTCAAAGTCTCCATTTACTTGGGATATTGCGAGGTTTGAATCCCCGCGCACCTCTAGGCATTGAATACCCATGGAGATTGTGTGACACTCCAAAAATTTTGTGGTTTTTGTTTTCAGAAAGAGCCTTGCTTGGTTTGAAGAAGGTCATTTAAACCCTTCTTAAAAACCCTCTTCTAAGTTTGCCCTCTCAAAAATCTTTCTTGGATTTAGTTTCTTCTAAAAAGAAAACCTTTTTGGTTTTGGGCTTTTATTTGAGTTGATCCATTCTTGTTTTACCATGCCTCTTATGGTAAAACTTCCCCAAAGCCCTCCTTCCACCTTGATACAACTAAACATTCTGTCCAAACTAACAAAATTCATTTTTGGATTTTATTCCAATTATTTCTCTTCCCAATTAAAAGTGCGGACAGAAGATATTCCCAAGACCGCCTTCACTTCCAGATATGGGCTGTATGAGTTCACAGTGATGCCATTCGGGCTAACCAACGCCCCCGCATATTTTGTTCACCTCATGAACAAAGTATTTATGAAGTATATGGACAAGTTTGTTGTGGTATTCATCGATGATATTCTGATGTACTCCAAAACACCAGAAGATCACGCCGAGCATCTCAGGATTGTACTCGGAGAACTCAGGAGACATCAACTGTACGCCAAATTCAGCAAATGTGAATTTTGGCTAAGACAGGTGGGCTTTCTGGGCCATGTGCTAACCCAAGAAGGTATTGCGATGAGCCGGAAAATTCAAGGCGTGCTTGGCTGGAAACCACCAGCTAACGTAACGGACGTACGGAGTTTCTTGGGAATGGCAGGCTATTATCGGAGATTTATTGAAGGATTCTCCACCATAACAAAGCCAATGACGCAGTTACTCAAGAAAGGCAAGAAATTTGAATGGACGGAAGCATGTGAGAAAAGTTTCCAAGAGCTAAAAAGCAAATTAACAACGGCACCAGTATTAATTGTGCCAGACATACACAAAAATTTTGAAGTATATTGCGACGCATCCCGGAAGGGCCTCGGATGCGTATTGATGCAAGAGGGCAAGGTAGTTGCGTATGTCTCCACACAACTTCGCAAACATGAGGAAAATTATCCCACCCATGACCTAGAATTGGCAGCGGTCATCCATGCACTCAAGGAATGGAGACATTTCCTACTTGGAAATCGTTGTGAGATATACACAGACCATAAGAGTCTTAAGTATATTTTCACACAGCCGGAACTTAATTTGCGGCAACGACTCTGGTTGGAGTTGGTGAAGGATTATGAAGTTGGGATCCACTATCATCCCGGAAAAGCAAATGTTGTGGCAGACGCCCTTAGTCGGAATCCCAGCACGGACGACGACAGTGTACCAAAGTTAAGGCCAGAATTTCAACAGGAATTTGCCAGACTCAATTTAATAATGGTTACCGAAGGCAGTGTGTCGAATCTGGAAATACAGCCTTCCCTGATGGGAAAGATCAAGGAAGCCCAGCACGGACACCCCAGCATAGAGGGCATAAAAAGGAAAGTGAGTTTGGGCAAAGCCTCAGAATTCAACATAGATGAGCAAGGAATATTGTGGTACGGGGAGAGACTATGCGTACCAAATATCAAGGACCTCAAGCGATGATTAAGCTGAAAGTCACACAGCTCAGATTCAATCCATCCGGAGGGACAAAATGTACAAAGACCTTCGGGAAATTTTGGTGGCACGGTATGAAGAGAGATATAGCCACGTTCATTGCATGTTGTGACTCTTGTCAACGTATCAAGGCCGAGCACCAGAAACCAGCCGGGCTGTTACAGCCGAACAAGATACCCGAGTGGAAGTGGGACGAGATTGGAATGGACTTTATCGTTGGACTACCACGGTCACGACACGGAAACGATGCCATATGGGTCATAACCGACAGATTAACCAAAGTGGCACATTTATTCCGGTGAAGACATCTTACACCACTCAGAGACTGACCAGACTTTATCTTGCCCGTATCATCTGCCTACATGGAGTCCCAAAGACTATCATTTCCGATAGAGGAACACAGTTCGTCTCTAGATTTTGGGATCACCTACAACAGGCACTGGGAACCCAACTATCTTTCAGTACCGCGTACCATCCCCAGACTGATGGGCAAACTGAACGCGTAAACCAAATTCTTGAAGACATGTTGAGGGCCTGTGTCCTCACCTACGGAACTAGTTGGGAAGAAAGTTTGCCATATGCGGAGTTTGCATACAACAACAGCTATCAAGCCAGCTTGCAAATGGCACCCTTTGAAGCTCTGTATGGGAGAAGATGTCGTACCCCGCTAAATTGGTCAGAGACCGGAGACAGCCATATCTTCGGCCCAGATATGCTCAAGGAGGCCGAGGAGAAAGTTAAAACAATTAGAGATCGACTCAAAACACCTTAGAGTCGGCAGAAGAGTTATTATGATCGAAAGCATCGGGAAATCAGTTTTGAACTCGGAGAATTGGTATACCTAAGAGTTTCTCCTATGAAGGGTCTGCAGTGATTCAGGATTAAGGGAAAGCTAGCACCAAGATTCATTGGACCATTTCAAATAGTGGCCCGAAGAGGCACGGTAGCCTACTAGCTAGACCTACCCGGAGACTTATCCGGTATCCACAACGTGTTTCACATCTCGCAGTTGAGAAAGTACGTGAGCAATCCAGAGAAGCAAGTGTCACATGAAAATATTGACATACAACCAGACCTCTCCTACCGGGAGCACCCAATAAAAATATTAAAAGAGCCTGAGAGGAGGACCCGACAGAAAACCACCAAGTTTTTCAGAGTTCAGTGGAGCAACCACACCGAGAATGAAGCAACTTGGGAGAGCGAAGATTTTCTTCGGACAGAGCACCCACACCTGTTTAAGGATCACCAAATCTCGGGACTTAGATTTTTCCTAAGGGGTAGGTGCTGTGACACTCCAAAATTTTTGTGGTTTTTGTTTTCAGAAAGAGCCTTGCTTGGTTTGAAGAAGGTCATTTAAACCCTTCTTAAAAACCCTCTTCTAAGTTTGCCCTCTCAAAAATCTTTCTTGGATTTAGTTTCTTCTAAAAAGAAAACCTTTTTGGTTTTGGGCTTTTATTTGAGTTGATCCATTCTTGTCTTACCATGCCTCTTATGGTAAAACTTCCCCAAAGCCCTCCTTCCACCTTGGTACAACCCAAACATTCTGTCCAAACTAACAAAATTCATTTTTGGATTTTATTCCAATTATTTCTCTTCCCATAATAATTCTGTCTTTTCTTTTGAGCCTAGGTGATTTTCAAAGCAAGTACCTTAATACATTTGATTTTTGACCTCAACTCAACTCCTCTGGATAGTCCTTTGCACCCACAACCTAGAACCATCTTGATCCACTCTTCTTCTTTTCAAATATTTCAAATTTCACTCTCTGCAAGTTTGGACCAGATTTGCCAAATTTGGTGAAATTCATATCTACACTCCTCCAAAAATTCCACCAAAATTCAGGCAACCTATAGTTACAATGAGAGACCCCTCCACCAAGAAATCAGCTCAAGGAAAAATCCCTACATGCCAGAATCATTCTGTCGAACACTTGGCATGCACTGTTACTGTTCATATTCAGTAAATTCAGAGTTTCAGTGTCGTTTCTCCGTCAGTAACTTCAGTCACATGTCCACTGTGCTTTTGGCTCGTTGCTCACAACCCCTCCCTCTTGTCCGGAGCACCACACGCGCGCTTGGCTCCTTCCTGGCGTCGGTGGCGCCCTGGCCCGCCTGCGCCGGCGTGCTTTGCGGCGCAGAACCACCGTAACAGCCGACAGGGGGCAACACTGTGGCATAACGTCGTTCGGCGCCGCCCAATCTTCCTGAGAGCTCCGCGTGGCCACCTCCTTGCCAGCGCACGCATGCAGCACCGTCGTCGTGGCCTGGCACGCGCAGAGCGCATTCTCTGCCGCCGACGTGCCGTGCGGCCGTTCCGTCGAGGACAGGACGTAACCACCCCTCCCGTGCTGAGTTGGACGCTGAAATGGCACCAATGCTCCACCTAGACGATGCTCAAGCTCCTAAGCCGATTGTCCAGCCACAGCGCGCCATAATCACTCGCCGGACTTATCCGTTCACGGCAACCGCCTCGGTCCGGCTATAAATAGCACCCCCTGAGCTTGCTCTCGCCCCCGCACAGCTCCACCACCTCACCAGACCCCGCCTAGCCACTGGAAGAGCCTCGAGGGGCCTTTCTTCTTCGACTCCGGCCACCTCCATCCGCCTCAGGCTCCGGCAACGTTCTCTCCGGTGAGAACTCCTCCGCCGCCCTACTCTTGCCCGTAGCCTCGTACCACCACCAGGAGGCTAACGCCCACTTCAATTTGACCCCCGCAGCTCCCTCCGGCGAGATCCACGACTGCCTGAACCGCCGTCCGCCGGAGCAAGGGCCGCCGTCGACACAGTGCTCGCCGGCGACCACCACCACCACCCACAGACGCGGAAGGGTTCACTGATCACGAAGATACAGGAGGAGGTGACGGAGCTGCAAACTTCACACAGTTAAACTCCGACTACTCCGAACCAGGAAAGCATGTTTGAACCCTTGATATGATGAGTGGCTGTTGCATGTTTGCATTTTCGTATAGTCATGGCATGTTTATGATCATTTCTTTGAATGATATATTTCATGCACGTAAGTGGAAAGTAATTTTCGGAAAGCATTATGTTGTGAGATACGTATTTTCATGGCCATGTGATGGCATGAGGATGGGTAAGATGGCAGTGTTGTGACATGCCAGTCTTATGCCAGATTATTTGACTTCCATGTCATCGTGAAACAAATCACATTTCCATTCATTCCTTCCTGTACTGTCACATGTTTTCCGAAAGGAATATGGTTTAGTAAGTTGCAAATCGTTTTCTTGGTACACACCAAATAGAGAGGCCGGGATGAGGGTTCCATGGCCCTAGATTAAAGCCCGTCATCCGGTCAGGGGGCATGGGTGTTTCCGGTTGGGACCGAGAGGGGGGCACCCCTTAGAGCGCGCCTATAGAAATTTGATCCCATGCTATTTGAGGTTGTGACCTCCCCGTCTCAAAGTTTTTCTTGGACATTTTCCAGGGTGATTCCTTGCATCGTGAGGTGGAATGGGTGTGTACTAGTTAAATGTGTTTCTACTGAAATACCATAAACGGAACTAGTCCATTCGTGACTACGGAAATCCGTTGGCTATGGTCAGTCAATACCAACTCTGCAGAGTCACAAATCTTTCAATCATCTTGTACATGTTCAAGTACTATATTCATCTTATCTTGTCAGGTATCAGCCTCAGTGACAAAACTCCGGTGGAATACATGTGTGATAAATCCGGTTAAAAGATTATTCTTGTGGATGGACTAATCTTGTTATTCACTTTTGTTACAAGCCATGTCTGTGATGTCGCTCAGACGTCCGACTGTGGCATTTCTTTTAAAGCCCTTTATGTGATGTTCCTCAGACATCCGACTATGGCATTTCTTTTAAAGCCCTTTATGTGATGTCGCTCAGACGTCCGACTGTGGCATTTATTTTAAAGCCCTTTATGTGATGTCGCTCAGACGTCCGACTGTGGCATTTCTTTTAAAGCCTTGTATGTGATGTCGCTCAGACGTCCGAGCGTGGCATTTCTTTTAAAGCCCTTTATGTGGTGTCGCTAAGACACCCGACTGCGGCATGAATTTTATTTGTTTACCTTTCGAGGCGTCGCTCCAGACACCTGATCGGTTTTCAGTTATTTAATTGTTTACTTATCAAGTCATGCATAAATATTATTATTGTTGTATGAGCATCATTTGTATTCATGACGCATTCATGCATTCATTGATTATATCTTTCGTCCGAACTGTCTTGCGAGTACTTTCAAAGTACTCACCTGGCTTGTTGATTTGGCCAGATACTGATGAAGGAAATCTCATGGATGAAGAGTTTGATAGCGAGTCCGACGCCTAGAGGAGTCCCAGTCAGTCTCGTGCGATCCTGCTTTGGTCATTGTATTATCCGCTTCCGCAAACCCAGAAATAAATTCATTGAGCCTCACCTCGACGCTCGATGAGCTGCCAGTTAGGAGTCAAGTTATCCACCACCGTTTTTTTTACCTCGAGCTAGTAGCATGCCACCTCACCCTTGTGTCATAACCGCCCTTATGTAAGATATTGGCGAGTTTGTAATAATTTGTTGAGCGGCCTCAGTTCAACCCTGTAATATATTTAATGCTACTGGTCCTCTGTTCATCAAGTATTTGTCTACCAGTGAGGATGACTTTTTCCTATACTGGACTCTAAAGATCGATTTTCTCAATAAGTTATTTATTGAAAAAGTCGGTCGTGACAGATTGCCATCCGGAGGCCATGCAGAAGGGCCTCGTATCCGGCTGCATTGTTGGAGTCCGTGTACATTATTTGAAGCACGTATTGGACTGTGTCTCCGGTTGGGGACGCCAAGACGACGCCAGCCCCCAAGCCAGCCAACATTTTGGAGCCGTCGAAATGCATGATCCAATTGGAGTATGCGTCGTACTCTTTAGGGAGTTCGGCTTTGGTCCATTCAGCGATAAAGTCAGCCAGAACTTGCGACTTGATAGCTCGCCGTGGTTTGTAGGTTATATCAAATGGTAAGAGCTCAATGGCCCATTTTGCAATCCTGCCCGTCGCATAGCGATTGTTTATAATGTCGTTGAGAGGTACTTCAGAGGCCACCGTTATGGAACACTCTTGAAAGTAGTGTCGCAGCTTCCGGGATGCCATGAACACTGCATACGCTATCTTTTGATAGTGTGGGTACCGGGACTTGCATGGAGTTAAGACAGTGGATACGTAGTACACTAGTTTTTGAAGAGGGAATTTGTGCCCTTCTGTTTCTCGTTCGACGACGAGTACCGCGCTGACAACTAGATGTGTTGCTGCGATATATAATAACATCGGTTTGCCCAGGTTGGGCGCGGCCAGGACCGGATTTGTTGCCAATACGGCTTTAATTTCTTTGAGTCCGGCCGTGGCAGCATCCGTCCATTCGAAATGTTCGGTGCGCCGGAGGAGGCGATAGAGGGGTAGTGCCTTTTCTCCCAAACGGGAGATGAAGCGGCTTAGAGCCGCCACACATCCGGTTAGTTTTTGTATTTGCTTGAGGTCTTTTGGGATATCCAATTGTGACAGAGCTCGGATCTTGGCTGGGTTTGCTTCAATTCCTCTACCGGATACAATGAAGCCCAAGAGCTTTCCGGTTGGTACGCCGAAAACACATTTTTCTGGGTTGAGCTTAATGTCATATGCTCGGAGGTTGTCGAATGTCACCCTCAAGTTGTCTACTAGAGTTTCGACGTGTTTGGTCTTGAAGACCACATCGTCTACGTATGCCTCGACTGTTTTGCCTATCTGGGTGGCGGACATGTCCGAATCATCTTGTTGATATGTTCTTGCCGTATTTGAGTCCGAAGGGCATTGTGTTGAAGCGTAATGGTGCGTATGGAGTAATAAATGCTGTTGCCGCTGGTCTTTTTCCGCCATCTTGATTTGATGGTATCCGGAGTATCGTCGAGGAAGCACAATGAATCGTGCCTGCGGTAGCATCGATGATTTAGTCGATCACGAGGGAGAGGGAAAGGGTCCTTTGGACAGGCCTTGTTAAGGTCTTTGAAATCGACACAAAGGCGCCAGGATTTGTCCTATTTTGGTACCATTACCAGGTTGGCTAGCCAGTCTGGATGTTTTATATCTCTGATGAATCCGGCTTCTAAGAGTTTGGCTAGCTCCTCTCCCATTGCCTGTCTTTTGGGTTCAGAAAATCGTCGAAGAGCCTGTTTGATTGGCTTGAATCCTTTTAGGATGTTTAGGCTGTGTTCTGCCAGCCTGCGTGGGATCCCTGGCATATCTGAAGGATGCCAGGCGAAAATGTCCCAATTTTCCCGAAGGAATTCTCGTAGTGCGGCTTCTACATCAGGATTCAATTGTGCCCCGATGGAGGCCGTCTTTGTGGGGTCCGTTGGATGGACCTGGAATTTGACTACTTCGTCCGCTGGTTTAAAGGAGGTGGACTTGGACCTCTTATCGAGTATCACATCGTCCCTATCCACCGTGGAGCGCAGCGCAGTGAGTTCCTCTGCCGCTAAGGCTTCGGGTAGTGCCTCTAGGGCCAGTGCGGCTGTCTTATTTTCAGCACGGAGTGCTATATCAGGATCACTGGTGAGAGTGATTATTCCATTGGGACCGGGCATTTTGAGCTTCATGTACCCGTAATGGGATATAGCTTGGAAGATTATGAATGCCTCCCGCCCTAACAAGGCGTGATATCCGCTGCCGAATGGGGCCACTTGGAACATGACCTCTTCGGACCTGTAGTTGTCTGGCGAGCCGAACACTACATCTAGTGTGATTTTTCCTGTGCAGCGTACTTCTTGACTAGGGATTATTCCCCTGAAGGTTGTGCTGCTCCGCTCAATGCGGCTCCAGTCAATTTCCATTTTTTGAAGGGTTTCCTCGTAGATGAGGTTTAATCTGCCGCCGCCATCCATGAGTACCTTGGTAAGACGAAAGTCGTCCACTATCGGACTGAGGACCAATGAGGGTGTGCTCGAGCTGTTCGGAATTTAGGTTCATCGCTGGCATTGAAGGTGATAGCCGTGTCGCTCCATGGATTTGTTGTTGCTACTTGGTAGACTTCGGCGAGGCTGAGGATTGTTCGCTTCCGCATGTTATTTGATGCGAAAGTCTCGAAGACTGTTAATACCGTATTGGTACTTGTGGGCTGGTTGCCCAGGGCTAGAAAGCCTTCGCCACTTTTGGCCACCTGCCGTAGTATCCAACATGCTCGAAGGCTATGTGTTGGAGTGGCGCCCTCCGTACTATGGATTTTGCAGGGTCCGTTGAGCCATCCCTCCAGTACGATTCCGTGCCCTTTAGGGGGTTTTTGCTTTTTGGTTTTTAATCCAGTGCTTGGGTATGGCGACCTTTTATTTCTCGACCGGGTTGTATTCAGGGCGGATTGTCCCAAAACTTGGTTTCGGTTTTCCAGGCACTCTTCATCGCACAGTATTTTTGTACAATGGTCGCTAGGTCGGCGAAGCGTGTAACTTCGCGACGACTTATGGCGTTTATGATTCCCTTGTCCGTGCAATTGTTGCAAAAAGTTGAAATCGCGCTTTCTTCACGACAGTCCTTTATCCTGTTCATAACTAGGAGGAATCCGGCCCAGTAATGATGTACTGTTTCATCGGGCTCTTGCCGTATTTGAGATAGATCTCTTATGTTTGAGTGGGCGGGTGGAATTAAGTTCGGAACCCCGCCCGATCTGAGGCTCAAAGGCCAAGAAGTTTCCATATTTGGAAGCTTGGTTTGCTGGATGCCTTCAAACAAATCTGGTCCGATGCCTGACTTTAGGTTCAGTATATGATTGACGCCCGTCCCTCCGCGGGAATCCGGCATGGAGGGATCGGGAATCCGGACATAGCTGGTTTTTAACATAGAAGAAGAGTCGCCGCATTGTTCCTCTGCCACAACAACGTGGTGGGTAGCCTGGGGAGAGTTAATTTCTCTCAGATCGGTTTTAGGCCCAATCTGATCGTAGTCTGTAGCGACTCCCAGGGCGGCGATGCGATCCAAGAGCTCGTTCACGGAGGAGAGCTCCATCGGATCTAGCTTCGGCCGAATTCGGTGGCGTGAAGATCGCTTTGATGACTGAGAGGTCATCGTCGAGCGATGGCGAGCAGGCAAATCATAAGAAAACCACCTAGCCGGATAGTTTGGCGGCGGCCAAAGCTCCCTTGACGACGGCGCCGTCTTTCAAGGCGGAAAAGGCATCCTTCACGATTGCGGCGACCACGAGGAACTCTCAATGAAAGCACCAATGTCGGTGTCAAAACGGCGGATCTCGGTAGGGGGTCCCGAACTGTGCGTCTAGGCGGATGGTAACAGGAGACAAGGGACACGATGTTTTACCCAGGTTCGGGCCCTCTTGATGGAGGTAAAACCCTACATCCTGCTTGATTAATATTGATGATGTGTGTTACAAGAGTAGATCTACCACGAGATCAAGGAGGCTAAACCCTAGAAGCTAGCCTATGGTATGATTGTTGTTAGTCCCACGGACTAAAAGCCATCCGGTTTATATAGACACCGGAGAGGGCTAGGGTTACACAGAGTCGATTACAATGGTAGGATATCTACATATCCGTATCGCCAAGCTTGCCTTCCACGCCAAGGAAAGTCCCATCCGGACACAGGACGAAGTCTTCAATCTTGTATCTTCATAGTCTTGGAGTCCGGCCGATGATGATAGTTCGGCTATCCGGACACCCCCTAGTCCAGGACTCCCTCACCTAGCATAGAGGTTGAGTTTGCGTCTCTTTGTTCCTATCCATCCTCTTTGGTTTGTAGGGTACATAAATGTTTCCGCCAAGCCGAGTGGAAGGAAGAGGACAAGTCGGCGCTCGGGACCCAGCAAGCCAAGCTTGCCGAGGACTGAAGACACGAAGGTCCACCCACGGCAAGCTAGAGTTGCCGGGGGCTGCAGATCCAGATAAGTTTTTCCATCCCCTCTTATGCATTTCCGTATGAAACTTGGGACGTACGGAACCTCGTTTTGTTCCAAGGCTACCGTGCTCCCCTCGTTCCTATTACCCAAGGACTTCTTGGTTCAGAACATGGTTGTAGCCGCGGCAGCAAGGAAGCAAGCATCGGGCCCACCCTCACTTCGTCCCAGCCTCCGTCAAAGGTGGGGGTATGGATGAACGGAGTGGGGGAACGGCAAGGTTTGCTGCCAGGCAACGGTGTTTAGATAGAAAATAACAAGGATTTGTTCCTTGGTATGGGCTTTGCTCACACACACACAAAACCTGGCAAGCACCCTT
Organism: Aegilops longissima; assembly: GCA_021605205.1. NCBI lineage: Eukaryota > Viridiplantae > Streptophyta > Magnoliopsida > Poales > Poaceae > Aegilops > Aegilops longissima. The sequence continues at coordinate 699,064,293 of CM038680.1, forward strand.
TTTCCATTAATACGTTCCATACAGGTACAACTCGTGTGAAATGTAAACATGAACAGGGAGATTACAGGTTTTAGATCTAACTAAGGCCCGTAGGCTTACAAGCTGGAAAAAAAAGATAAGGTGCCCGTAATCCCTTTCTTGTCCCTCTCCTCGGGAAATGAAACAAGAAGGTAAAAAGGGCAGAAGGAGCGCTTAGGCGAGGTACGAGCAGCAGAAGGCGCCAAGAGAACATGCCGGCGATCGCCTAGGAGAGGGTTCGCGGTGGTGGCGCCGGAGGAAGAGCTGGAACATGAGGCAGCGGTCCGTCAATATGCTACGAAGACGTTGGTGCCATCGTACTCCGACTTGATGGCCCGCCACTGGCCTTCTTCACCTTCTCCGGCCTCCCCACGCCAGCCGCCCAAGGAGGCGACCCCGAGAAGTTCAAGGAGCCGGCGACATGGATGATGGGGTCGCCGGTTGAGGGAGTCCTGGACTAGGGGGTGTTCGGATAGCCGAACTATCATCATCGGCCGGACTCCAAGACTATGAACATACAAGATTGAAGACTTCGCCCGTGTCCGGATGGGACTTTCCTTGGCGTGGAAGGCAAGCTTGGCGATACGGATATGTAGATCTCCTACCATTGTAACCGACCATGTGTAACCCTAGCCCTCTCCGGTGTCTATATAAACCAGATGGCTTTGGTCCGTAGGACGAACAACAATCATACCATAGGCTAGCTTCTAGGGTTTAGCCTCCTTGATCTCGTGGTAGATCTACTCTTGTAACACACATCATCAATATTAATAAAAAGCAGGACGTAGGGTTTTACCTCCATCAAGAGGGCTCGAACCTGGGTAAAACATCGTGTCCCTTGTCTCCTGTTACCATCCGCCTAGACGCACAGTTCGGGACCCCCTACCCGAGATCCGCCGGTTTTGACACCGACATTGGTGCTTTCATTGAGAGTTCCTCTGTGTCGTCACCGATAGGCTCGATGGCTTCTTCGATCATCAATAACGACGCAGTCCAGGGTGAGACCTACCTCCCCGGACAGATCTTCGTATTCGGCGGCTTTGCACTGCGAGCCAATTCACTTGGCCATCTGGAGCAGATCGAAAGCTACGCCCCTGGCCGTCAGGTCAGATTTGGAAGTTTGAACTTCACGGCTGACATCCGCGGGGACTTGATCTTCGATGGGTTCGGGCCACAGCCAAGCGCGCCGCACTGTCACGATGGGCATGATTTAGCTCTGCAGCCGGACAGTACCCTGGAGGCCGCACTCGAGTCCGCTCCAATCTTCAATTCGGAGCCGGCTGCGCAGATCGAGGATGGATGGTTAGACACCGCCTCAGAAGCTGCAACCTCTACGGTGATAGAGCCGAACACTGACCTTGTCCCTCATGAAGCTCGTGACTCCAAGGTGCCGGACTCCTTGCCGGACTCCGAACCTCCCGCGCCCCCTCCAATCGAATCCGGTTGGGCGCCGGTCATGGATTTCACCGCTGCGGACATCTTTCAACACTCACCTTTCGGTGACATCTTGAGTTCGCTAAAGCATCTCTCGCTATCAGGAGAGCCCTGGTCGGACTGCGGTCAGGACGGTTGGGATGCGGACGACGAAGAAATTCAAAGCCCACCCACCACCCACTTAATAGCCACTGTCGACGATCTAACCGACATGCTAGACTACGACTCCGAAGACATCGACGGTATGGACGACGATGCCGGAGACGACCAAGAACCAGCGCCTACCGGGCATTGGAAAGCCACCTCATCATATGACATATACATGGTGGATATCCCAAAGTATGGGAATGGCGAAGGAACAACGGAGGATGACCCCTCCAAGAAACAGCCCAAGCGTCGGCGTCAGCGGCGCCGCTCTAAATCCCGCCACAGCAAGAATGAAGATTCCAGCACCGGAGATAACAACACCCCGGACAGTGCCGAAGACAACCCACTCCAGCAAGATTCAGCACAGGAGGACGGAGACGCCAGCCCTCATGAGAGAGCGGCAGAAGAAGAGGTAGAGGACTATATGCCTCCCTCCGGAGACGAGGCAAGCCTCGGCGACGATTTAATTGTCCGTGCTGAGGATCCCGTCGAACAAGAGCGTTTTAAGCGCAGGCTTATGGCCACGGCAAACAGCCTCAAGAAAAAGCAACAACAGCTTAGAGCTGATCAAGATCTGCTAGCCGACGGATGGATCAAGTCCTCGCGTCAAGAGCATGAGCTCGAACGCCCCTCCAAAAGTTACCCTAAACGCAAGTTGCTCCCCCGATTAGAGGAGGAGGCATATGAACCTGCATCACCAGCAGACAATACGGCTGACCGACCACCCCGTGGTCGCGGCAGAGAGGCCCCTAGGCCCTTCACTAGAACCGTACCCCGGCATCGCTCGAAAAGCACAAAGCCACGTGGGAGTCACGCCCAATATCGACCCTATCCAAAAGGAACTCGAAGGTCCCACCAAGGATAGAAGCGCATCTTGAAGACGCTTTTGCAAGGTGGATATCATTACATCAACATTACATAATGCATAGGGATACATACATAAGGCACAAATGCCACAAGAATACATCAACATCATAAACAAGATCAACATCCGACTACGGATGAAACATAAACAGAAACTCAAACAATATCCACCCTGCTAGCCCAGGCTGCCGACCTGGAACCTATCCCCTGATCAAAGAAGCAGAAGAAGAACCCCAACACAAATAAACATCGCTCTCGTGTCAAGATCATCGCGAAACCTGTACCTGCAACTGGTGGTGTAGTAATCTGTGAGCCACGAGGACTCAGCAATCTCATTACCATGGGTATCAAGACTAGCAAAGCTTAATGGATAAGGAAGGAGTAAAGTGGTGAGGTTGCAGCAGCGGCTAAGCATATATGGTGGCTAACATACGCAAATGAGAGCGAGAAGAGAAACAAAGGTCGTCCACTAGTAATGATCAAGAAGTGATCCTGAACTCCTACTTACGTCAGACATAACCCAGAAACCGTGTTCTCCTCTCGATCAACCCCGAAAAGAGACACTCACGATTCGCGCTACGGTTGGTGTATTTTAGAAGAGTTTGCTTCAAGTTTACTACAACGGATATTAACAAATTCCCATCTGCCACATAACATGAGGCACGGCTTTGAAAGTTCAAACCTGCGGGGGTGTCCCAACAAGCCCATGGTAAGCTCTCGCGATCAACGAAGGATATTCCTTCTCCCGGAAGACCCGATCAGTCTCGGAATCCGGCTACAAGACATTCGACAGCAATAAAACAAGACCAGCAAGACCTCCCGCATGCCGACATCCGATAGTAGCCGCAGCGTATCTCGTCTCGAGCCACGACCGGATGAACACTACGTCTGACAACCGACGATACCCCAAGTTGCCTAGAGGCGGCACCGCAAGTGGCTCTAGTTTGGACCAACACTTAGACAAGCATTGGCCGGGGGCTAAAATGAAGATGACCCTTGAGGCGCGACTCCCAAGGGAAAAAGGGGTAGGTGAGGCAAATGGTAAAACAAATGTTGGGCCTTGCTGGAGGAGTCTTATTCAAAGCGAACTGTTAAGGGGGTCCCATAAATCACCCGACCGCGTTAGGGACGCAAAATCCGGGAACATAATACCGATATGACGGAAACTAGGGCGGCAAGAGTGGAACAAAACACCAGGCATAATGCCGAGCCTTCCACCCTTTACCAAGTATATAGATGCATTAATAATATAAGAGATATTGTGATATCCCAACCAAAATCCTGTCCACCATGGAGCAATCTTCAAACTTCACCTGCAACTAGCAACGCTATAAGAGGGGCTGAGCAAAAGCGGTAACATAGCCAAGCAACGGTTTGCTAGGAAGGGTGACAAAAGGTTAGAGGTTCATGGCAATTTGGGAGGCTTGATAAACAGGTGATAGGTAACACAGCAAAGCGATAGAACGAAGCAACTAACATAGCAATGATAGTAGTGAGATCCAGGGTAGCGGTCATCTTGCCTGAAATCCCGCTAGGAAGAAGAATGAGTCCATGAAGAAGACGAAGCCACGAAGACGAACCAAGCGTAGACGAACGAATCCTCACGATCGCAACGAAACAGGAACTAACAAGAAAAAGCACACAACATAGTAAACACACCACACATGAACAAGTCATGATGCACAACAAGCATGATGCATGACAAGACTACATGAAGCTACTCATGGCAAAAGATGATGCATACAAGACCAACACATCAAAGCAAGTTTAAATGAGGCCGGGAACAACATATAACAATTCCGGTAAGTCCTCATATGCAAATTTCGAAATTGGTCCAGATCTAAATAAACCTTATGTTCAAGTTGTTAAACAGAAAGTTAAAATGCACCACGATGATCTACACGAAATTCTAGTCAAGTTACATATAAAGTTCATTAGATTCGGAGCTACGGCCTAGAAGATATGAGCAAAACAAGTTAAGCATGGCATTGATGCAAAATGCATACAAACATCAAGCAAACACCTCAAGACAAGGATGCAACATGATAATATGAAACTACATGCGAAAACAAGCAATTTTCATATAGAGCACACCCAAAACGGAGCAACGGTGCAACACATACACTCTATACAAGACATAACAACAATCTGTCCAAAACAGCAAGTAGGCATATTGCAAGCATCAACACAACATGCTACAGAATCTCAACATGATAACAAAAGGCATGGGCATGATGTACAGGTAAAGCATGACAAAACATGAACACTGAGCTATCTCCAGAAATCACTAGAACATGCTCAAAATGACATGGCAAGATTGCAAATAATAACAGTTTCAGACTTTGCAGAAAATAACATCAGGTTGCAATGTTTAGAGCTATGAAACAACATGCTACAGGAACTTATCATGGAAAACAAAGGCATGGCATGAATCTACTAAATGCATAGAACAAAAGTCCTTTACTGACCATAAGCCAAAAAGGACCAGAAAATATGATGGCACCCATGTAAACATGGCAAGATATATTACAGATTCATACATGGCAGGAACAACAATAAGTAGGCATGTTGGTGAGCTTGAACCACTCACCACAGAGCAATACATGGCATGGCAAGGCAACCAACAGTAAGAAGACATGGCATAGAAGCTATACATGGCAAGAACAACATCATAGCATACACGGATCAACTACAACAACCTTGGCAAAATTGAATAACATGTAAACAACCTGCCAGGAAACATTTTATAGCAAAAGTAGAGCTCGATTGACTCAAGCTATGGCACTCCATAATTGCAAACAAGGGCATGGATGGATAGAGAATAACCATATGTTCAAAACATCCTTACTGAAGTATCTCAAAATAAGCATGGATCTCTCGGTAGCATCAAGTTTACATGGCATAAAAATATCAGCAGAACAGGGGCTGAAATCAGCAACATCATGAAGCCTAGTTTGCATGCTTGTGCTAGTCACCACAGAGATCACAAAAATACATGGCATACACCCCTGTAAAGATGGCATGGCATATTACAAAACACATGTAGGACTCAAGTTCATAGGGTGCACACATCAATCATGGCAAAAATGACAAAAGTGCATGTTCTGATAAGAATCTGAAACTAACATCACATAGCCCTCTTCTAACAGCATTTCGGGCATCAAGATGAGCTCAAATGAAAATGATGCAATGAGATGAAATGATGTACTCGTCGAGCGAACAATTTGACATATTACACGCGAAAGCGGAGCTATATGCAGAGAGTTATGGCATGATGAACATGGCAACATAAAGCAAAAATCTCGGGACTTAGAAAATTTCACCTCCGAAAAAGTCAGCAGGTGATCGCGGAGCGGGTCGGAGGCGGAGATCAGGTTGAGAAGGCAGGTCCAGGTGGCGAGGATCTGCCGGCGAGGCAGGCGGGATGCGGATCTGCGGGCCAGGCGGCGGCGGCGAGCGCGAGCGGCGGGCTCGGGCGGGCGGCGAGCTCGGGCGGCCCGAGGCTTGTCGGCGCCTGAGGCACCGGCAGTGGTGCTCGGAGGACTCAGCGGCAGGTCTGGCGCGGCCTTCGAGCGAGCCGAGCCTCGACGGAGGCGGCGATCGGCGGGCTGCGTGGTCAGCGAGCCAGGCTCTGCTTGGCTGAGGCGGCCCGGCCAGGCGGGCGGAGCCGCAGCCTGTGAGGACGAGCAGCAGGCCTTGGGCGGGCGGCAGCCTGCCTGGGGAGCCCTTGGGCCGGCGCGGCGTGGCGGCGGGCGGAGCCACGTGGCGGCCTCCGATTGGGCGGGCGGCGGGCGGACTTGTCCAGCCGTGGCGGACATGTCCGGTGGCGGCGGGGGAAGAGGCTAGGGTTTCGGGGGGAGAATTCATCCGCGAATTTCGGGGGGAGGGGCATATTTATAGATAGAGGCAGCTAGGAGAGTCCAAATGAGGAGCGGTTTTCGCTCACACGATCGTGATCGAACGACCGAGAGCATGGAGGGGAGTTAGGTGGGTTTTGGGCCACTTTGGGAGGGTGTTGGGCTGCAAAGAGAAGGAGGCTTTTACGGTTACCCGGTTAACCGTTGGAGTATAAGCGAACTCCAAATGATCCGAAACTTGACAGGCGGTCTACGGTGCTATACCAAGGCAGCTTGACAAACCTCGGTCCATTCGAGAAAGTTTAACACCCGCACGAAAAAGAGGCAAAAGGGGCGCGGGAGACATAGGAGTGCGGATTGCAAAAGCGGACAACGGGAAAATGCTCGGATGCATGAGGCGAACACGTATGCAAAATGAAATGCACATGATGACATGATATGAAATGCATATGATGACATGGCAAAGTGCAACACGCAAGCAAATGACATGGCAACTCGGGCGAATAAGCGGCGGACACTGGCGCATCGGATCCGGGCGTTACAACACTCCTCCACTAACAAGAGATCTCGTCCGAGATCTTAGGACCGAGCGGAAGGAAGCGGGATGAGGTGAAACAAGAACTCAAGAGAAGAAGCAAAGAATCGAGAGCACTCGAGAAGAAGAGAGAGCAGCGAGAATGGCGAGAATCAAAAGCTCACGGAATCAGATAGACTATGAAACCACTCGTTCTAACCGGAGTGGTTAGAATGAGAAAGAAATGAATAAGACTGAAAGGATTTAGGTAGCACTCCGGTTGAACAAAAGAATAGAACACCAAAAGATGGAATGACACTTGATGAAGACATGACACAAAACCTCCGAAAGAATTGAATGAGATGGAATGATAGAAGGATTGATGGAGTTGTTGAGAAAATCAACAACGAAAAGAATAACGTTGTGGACTTATGGATAACATCTCAAGATCATAAGGTGATAACCGAAATGATTGGATAGCAGAAGAGCGAAGAAATGCAAAACTCCACTTCAAAGAAAAAGATTTAATTGCACTTGAGATGAAGAAGAAAAGATACTTGAATTTCTCCAACAAAAATCTTGATGAACACTTGAAGAATGAATTAAATCATGAAGAACCACCATGAAGAACTCCGGTAACAAAAGGATGATGAGATAAAGTGAAGAATGAAAGAATAAGATTAAAACGTTGCGGCGATTTAGATGGAGGTTCCGACGAAATGACCGAGGAAATTTGAACTCCGGAAAAGAAAGATGATAACACTTGGAACTAGAATTTATTCATGAAGAACAAACTCCGAAGGAAGGGATTAATCACTTTGATGAAATAAGAATAAGATTTATTGTATGCTTATCCTTCATCAAATTAAATTGATGACAAGAAATGGATTTTGCATACTACTTATTCTTCTTGAAAAGGATTAAGAAGTGACATATGGTGAACTTGAGAAGGTCTTCATGAACCACGGTAGGATTTGAAGAATGAATGGATTAAAATGATAATCAAGGAAAAGAATCTTGAGCGAACCACCGTTAGAAATGAAAATGAACGAAGAGAAGAGAGCGAATCACGGAATGAATTAGAAACCACGAAGATACTTGAGGAAAATTAGAGACAAGAGAGCGAAGAGATCGCGAGCTGAATAACGAATGCTTGAGCGAAGCATATTGAAGCGAGCGAAGGGCACGAATATGGAATAATTGGAGAACGAATTTGAAAACTTAGAATGGAGAAATATTCGAAAAGATGGCCTCCGGATGATCGAGGCGGAAAACAACACTGAAATACTCTGGATGGATGAAAAGAATTTGCATGATTGGAAACAATTAGATAAGATAGCACCATGAATCTCCGGGGGAACGGACAAGATTTAAGAGAAACTCTACTTCGGTCTTCAAATGTTGAGAATGACGACGAGAACCACCATGTAGAATTGTTGAGACGCTCCGGGAGAATGAAAAACAAAGACGTTGAGTCAACAACGAAAATGATTTGGAATCGATCTTGGAAAAGGCATGTGACTGATGAAATCCATTCTTACGTCACAACTTGAAAAGAATTGAGAATAACTCCGGGGGAATTAGAAGAGTCAGGTAAGATCCTGAGGAAAAAAACCTGTGGGTTAGGGCCCACTAAAGAAAACACCGTTGGAAAGGATGTTGAACAGATAGATGATGCACCGGAACAATTAAATATTTGAATGAAGTGACAACCTCGAATTAATTCGAACACGTAGCGAATCTCTGAGATGTCTTCCGAACTCGGAATGATAAAATGGCGAGAGGCAAACAAGCAAGAGAACACTTGATCAGGAAAAGAATATGATCAACACGAAAAACTTGAATTGAGTGCACGGAAAAAGAAAGGGATGAAGAATGACGAACAAGGCGAGAATTCACGGTTGAAACAATTGAGGAAGACTGAAGAGGCTCCACACGAATGAAATTGATGCTCGAAATAGACTCGAACTCCGGGAAGAAGAAGGGTGGGAGGCGGGAAAAACAAAGGCAACTTGGAAGGAAATCGACGAATATCTTGAAGAGCAAACACGGTTGAAATCATTGAGGAAAGAAAGCAAAGACTTACATACGAGTAGGATGGATACTCGATTATGGACTCGGTTCCAAGAAGAAGAAGGGTGGGCGGGTGGGAAAAAAACAAGCGAGGAAAGGAAAAACAACCGTTGAGGCGAACTAAGGATTGAACTTGGCAAAGATGAAGAGGCTCAAGTCGACTTGACGAAAATGCACGGATAAAAAGAGGAGGAACAACTACGGAAAACCAACTGCGTGAACCTAAAGAAAAATTTGAAGGGAAGAGGTAGTTCAAAACACCTCGTCAAGATTCCTCACCGGAGCGACGAAGGGGCTGAGGTAAAAAAATTCCTACTCTCGATATAACTAGACTCGAAAAGTTTTCTAGACTCACCAATGGCCAAACTACACGATCAATCAAGGGGCTCCTAGGGTCGGTCGAGGCTCGATACCAACTTATCACGCCCAATATGCGACCCTATCCAAAAGGAACTCGAAGGTCCCACCAAGGATAGACCGCATATTGAAACGCTTTTGCAAGGTGGATATCATTACATCAACATTACATAATAGATGGGGATACATACATAAGGCACAAATGCCACAAGAATACATCAACATCATAAACAAGATCAACATCCGACTACGGATGAAACATAAACAGAAACTCAAACAATATCCACCCTGCTAGCCCAGGCTGCCGACCTGGAACCTATCCCCTGATCGAAGAAGCAGAAGAAGAACTCCAACACAAATAAACATCGCTCTCGCATCAAGATCATCGCGAAACTTGTACCTTCAACTGGTGGTGTAGTAATCTGTGAGCCACGAGGACTCAGCAATCCCATTACCATGGGTATCAAGACTAGCAAAGCTTAATGGGTAAGGAAGGAGTAAAGTGGTGAGGTTGCAGCAGCGGCTAAGCATATATGGTGGCTAACATACATAAATGAGGCGAGAAGAGAAACAAAGGCGCGGTCGTCAACTAGTAATGATCAAGAAGTGATCCTGAACTCCTACTTCGTCGGACATAACCCGAAACCGTGTTCTCCTCTCGATCAACCCGAAAAGAGACACTCACGATTACGCTACGGTTGGTGTATTTTAGAAGAGTTTGCTTCAAGTTTACTACAACGGATATTAACAAATTCCCATCGCCACATAACCGCGGGCACGGCTTTCTTTATACCTGCGGGGTGTCCCAACAAGCCCATGATAAGCTCTCGCGATCAACGAAGGATATTCCTTCTCCCGGGAAGACCCGATCAATCTCGGAATCCGGCTACAAGACATTTCGACAGCAATAAAACAAGACCAGCAAGACCTCCGGCGTGCCGACAATCCCGATAGTAGCCACGCATATCTCGTCTCGAGCCACGACCGGATGAACACTACGTCTGACAACCGATGATACCCCAAGTTGCCTAGGGGCGGCACCGAAAGTGGCTCTAGTTTGGACCAACACTTAGACAAGCATTGGCCGGGGGCTAAAATGAAGATGACCCTTGAGGCGTGACTCCCAAGGGAAAAAAGGGGTAGGTGAGGCAAATGGTAAAACCAATGTTGGGCCTTCTTTGGAGAGTCTTATTCAAAGCGAACTGTCAAGGGGGTCCCATAAATCACCCGACCGCGTTAGGGACGCAAAATCCGGGAACATAATACCGATATGATGGAAACTAGGGTGGCAAGAGTGGAACAAAACACCAGGCATAAGGCCGAGCCTTCCACCCTTTACCAAGTATATAGATGCATTAATAATATAAGATATATTGTGATATCCCAACAAGTAAACATGTTCCAACAAGGAACAACATCTTCAACAAGGAACAAACTTCTCTCACCTGCAACTAACAACGCTATAAGAGGGCTGAGCAAAGCGGTAACATAGCCAAACAACGGTTTGCTAGGAAGGGTGCAAAAGGTTAGAGGTGACATGGCAATTTGGGAGGCTTGAGGAACAAGTGATAGGTAGCGCAGCATAGCGATAGAACGAAGCAACTAGCATAGCAATGATAGTAGTGAGATCCAGGTAGCGGTCATCTTGCCTGAAATCCCGCTAGGAAGAAGAACGAGTCCATGAAGAAGATGAAGCCACGAAGGCGAACCAAGCGTGAGCGAGCGAATCCTCACGATCATAGCAAAACAGGAACTAACAAGAAGAAGCACACAACATAGTAAACACACCACACATGAACAAGACATGATGCACAACAAGCATGATGCATGACAAGACTACATGAAGCTACTCATGGCAAGAGATGATGCAAACAAGAGCAACACATCAAGGCAAGTTTAAATGAGGCCGAAACAACATATAACAATTCCGGTAAGTCCTCATATGCAAATTTCGAAATTGGTCCAGATCTGAATAAACCTTATGTTCAAGTTGTTAAACAGCAAGTTAAAATGCACCACGATGATCTACACGAAATTCTAGTCAAGTTACATATAAAGTTCATTAGATTGAGACTCTGCCTAGAAGATATGAGCAAAACAAGTTAAACATGGCATTGATGCAAAATGCATACAAACATCAAGCAAACACCTCAAAACAAGGATGCAACATGATAATATGAAACTACATGCAAAATCAAGCAAGTTTCATATAGAGCACACTCAAAAGCGAACAGCGGTTCAACACATACACTCTATACAAGTCATAACAACAATCTGTCCAAAACAGCAACTAGGCATATTGCAAGCATCAAAACAATATGCTACAGCACCTCAACATGATAACAAAAGGCATGGGCATGATGTACAGGTAAAGCATGACAAAACATGAACACTGAGCTATCTCCAGAAATCACTAGAACATGCTCAAAATGACATGGCAAGATTGCAAATAATAACAGTTTCAGACTTTGCAGAAAATAACATCAGGTTGCAATGTTTAGAGCTATCAAACAACATGTTACAGGAACTTATCATGGAAAACAAAGGCATGGCATGAATCTACTAAATACATAGAACAAAAGTCCTTTACTGACCATGAGCCAAAAAGGATCAGAAGATATGATGGCACCCATGTAAACATGGCAAGTTATATTACAGATTCATACATGGCAGGAACAACAATAAGTAGGCATGTTGGGGAGCTTGAACCACTCACCACAGAGCAATACATGGCATGCCAAGGCAACCAACAGTAAGAAGACATGGCATAGAGGCTATACATGGCAAGAACAACATCATAGCATACGGATCAACTACAACAAACTTGGCAAAATTGAATAACATGTAAACAACCTGCCAGGAAACATTTTATAGCAAAAGTAGAGCTCGATTGACTCAAGCTATGGCACTCCATAATTGCAAACAAGGGCATGGATGGATAGATAATAACCATATGTTCAAAACATCCTTACTGAAGTATCTCAAAATAAGCATGGATCTCTCGGTAGCATCAAGTTTACATGGCATAAAAATATCAGCGAACAGGGGCTGAAATCAGCAACATCATGAAGCCTAGTTTGCATGCTTGTGCTAGTCACCACAGAGATCACAAAAATACATGGCATACACCCCTGTAAAGATGGCATGGCATATTACAAAACACATGTAGGACTCAAGTTCATAGGGTGCACACATCAATCATGGCAAAAATGACAAAAGTGCATGTTCTGATAAGAATCTGAAACCAACATCACATAGCACTCTTCTAACAGCATTTCGGGCATCAAGATGAGCTCAAATGAAAATGATGCAATGCGATGAAATGATGTACTCGTCGAGACGAACAATTTGACATATTACACGCACAAAACGGAGCTATATCCGGAGAGTTATGGCAGGTCAAAGTGGACATAAAAATGCAAGAAATCTGGGGACGAGGGGGCGCTCGGGCCAGGCAGTCCTTCTATGGGTCATGGCGAGCGGCGGGCAGGCCAGCCTGTGACAGGCCGCGATTGACGAGGGAGCGGGCGGACGTGTCCGGCAGCCGGGCGGACATGTCCGGCGGCGCGGAGGGAGAGATCTAGGGTGCACACATGTAGGACTCAAGTTCATAGGGTGCACACATCAATCATGGCAAAAATGACAAAAGTGCATGTTCTGATAAGAATCTGAAACCAACATCACATAGCACTCTTCAAACAGCATTTCGGGCATCAAGATGAGCTCAAATGAAAATTATGCAATGCGATGAAATGATGTACTCGTCGAGGCGAACAATTTGACATAGCTTAGAACGGCGCGGCGGATCTGCTGGAAGACGCGAGGCGGCCCTCGCCCGGATCTGCCGGATCCGGCTGGCGGCGGCTGCAGTGGCGACCGGCGGCAGGCAGGCGGTCGGCTTGGCTGGCGGAGGAGGCGCAGCCTGGCGAGGGAGCCGAGGCGGCTCGGGGGGAGGCGAGGCCGCGGCCGGGCGGGTCAGGGCTGGCAGCTCGGGCGAGGGCGAGGTCGCCGGCGGCGACGGGAGGCGGCGATCATGGCGGCGGGTCCGGCGAGCGGGGCGGCGCGGGCGGCGCGTGGCGCCGCCGGGCGGGGCGGAGGCACGCCGGCGGTGGGGACGCAGCGGCGCTTCAGGGCCGGGCGGTCCGCAGCGGGCGGCGGCGGCCAGCGCGGGCGGCGGCGGCGAGCCACGCGGCAGGCCGCGATTGGACGGGGGAGCGGGGCGGACGTGTCCGGCCGCCGGGCGGACATGTCCGGCGGCGCGGAGGGAGAGATCTAGGGTTTCGGGGGGATTTCATCCGCGAATTTGGACGGGGAGGGCATATTTATAGTTTCTGGGAGCTAGGAGAGTCCAAATGAGGTGCGGTTTTCGGCCACGCGATCGTGATCGAACGACCGAGAGCATGGAGAGGAGTTTGCTGGGTTTTGGGCCACTTTGGAAGGGTGTTGGGCTGCAAGGAGATGGAGGCTCTTAAGGTTACCCGGTTAACCGTTGGAGTATCGAACGACCTCCAAATGATCCGAAACTTGACAGGCGGTCTACCGGTGCTATACCAAGGCCGCTTGACAAACCTCGGTCCATTCCGAGAAAGTTTAACACCCGCACATGAAAAGAGGTAAAAGGGGGCGCCGGGGAACATAGGAGTGCCGGATTGCAAAACGGACAACGGGGAAAATGCTCGGATGCATGAGACGAACACGTATGCAAAATGAAATGCACATGATGGCATGATATGAAATGCAGATGATGACATGGCAAAATGCAACACGCAAGCAAATGACATGGCAATGACGGCGAATAACTGACGGACATCTGGCGCATCGAATCCGGGGCGTTACAGGTGATGATCTTCACGCCATCAAATATCTCCCACTCAAGCTTAAAGGACCAGCCCAGCATTGGCTTAACAGCTTGCCAGCAGAGTCAATCGGGAATTGGGAAGACCTGGAAGCCGCATTCTCGACAACTTCCAAGGCACGTATGTGCGACCACCAGACGCTGATGACCTAAGCCACATAATTCAGCAGCCAGACGAATCGGCCAGACAATTCTGGACACGGTTCTTAACCAAGAAAAACCAAATCGTCGACTGTCCGGCTGCGGAGGCCCTCGCAGCCTTCAAGCATAACATCCACGATGAGTGGCTTGCCCGGCACCTGGGACAGGAAAAGCCGAAATCCATGGTAGCCCTCAGATCACTCATGACCCGCTTCTGCGCGGGTGAGGACAGCTGGCTAGCACGCAGCAATAACCTCAGCAAAAATTCTGGCAGTCCGGATTTCAAGGACCATAATGGTAGGTTGCGTCGCAACAAAAACAAACGCCGCATTAACGGCGATAACAGTGAAGATACGGCAGTCAATGTCGGATTCAGAGGCTCTAAACCCAGTCAGCGGAAAAAGCCATTCAAAAGAACTACTCCGGGTCCGTCCAATTTGGACCGAATACTCGACCGCTCGTGCCAGATACACGGCACCCCCGAAAAGCCAGCCAACGACACCAACAGGGACTGTTGGGTATTCAAGCAGACAGACAAGTTAATTGCCGAAAACAATGACAAGGGGCTGCATAGCGATAACGAGGAAGAGACCGCCCGAACAATAGAGGATGTAAGGTTTCCCCCACAGTGCGGACGGTGAACATGATATACGCAACGCACATACCCAAAAGGGAGCGAAGCGTGCACTCGAGGATGTATATGCGATGGAGCGGTTGCCCAGTTCAATCCATGGTCCTCCCGCCCGATCACTTTTGACCGAAGGACCACCCCACCAACATCCGCCATGGAGGATTCGCCGCATTGGTTCTAGACCCAATCGTCGATGGATTTCACCTCACCAGAGTCCTGATGGACGGCGGCAGCAGCCTGAACCTGCTTTATCAGGACACAGTGTGCAAAATGGGCATAGACCCCTCAAGGATTAAACCTACCAAGACGACCTTTAAAGGCGCCATACCAGGTGTAGAAGCCAATTGTACAGGCTCGCCATACTCGAAGTGGTCTTCGGATCCCGGATAACTTCCGGCGAGGAGTTAATCTTCGACATAGTTCCGTTCATAGCGGCTATCATGCTCTGCTTTCGGACGTGCAGCGTTCGCAAAGTTCAACGCGTGCCGCACTATGCATACCTCAAGCTCAAGATGCCAGCCCTCGAGGAGTCATCACGGTCAACGGAAACATCGAACGCTCTCTCGAACGGAGGAACATACAGCTCTCGCGGCATAAGTACAATGCAGCCTCTTAAGGCAATTCTCAAGTCCGGCCGTTAGCGGACGGACCGCTAAACGCGCCGGAGTAACATACAACAAGACCACAGCACGCCCGAGCCAGCGTAGCGATGCGGCCCCAACCCCAGCCCCCAAAATGTCAAGACAGGTCCTTCGCGTACACCATTACGCTCTCAAGATACCATGGGCATGGGGAGAGGGCACGACCACGATAGGCCCGTAATACGCTTAACCACACCAGGGCTCTCAAGTGTGTCGTTCTTTTTTTTCTTTTTCTTTACCCACAGGACTCCGTTAAATCGAGGCCTGTCCGCAGCGAGACCGCCAACTCACGATGCAACAGCCAGGGAAGGAGAAAGGCTACAACGAATATCCAGGTGGTCTCCATTACGAGCATTAAATCTATTTTATGCACCATTCCGCAGCCTATCCCTGGAGGGGGACATGTTTAACAGTCCCATCCCTTGCTTATCGCACCATTTGTATCGTTCTGCACTTACAGCAGTTTTTCTTGAATAAGTAATGCAGCACCTTTTTGCTTCCAATTGCATTTCTCTTATACATATGTTCATTTGTGACATGTCGCATCCGTACCTTTTGGTACGGCTAAATACACCAGGGGCTTATGTTTCCCGCATCATGGTGTGATAAGTCCGAACACTTCCACAAGTGCGGCACCCCAAACTTATAGCATTATATGCATCGGCTCCGAATCATGTTTTGGGTCAATAGTTGGGTTTGCCCGGCTCCCATGTTTTGGTACCTTACGTTCCGTTGTATCGGCTAAGGTAGCACTGGGAGAACAGCTGCGATTGCGCCCCAGTTGAGCTGGGCGAGCGCCTCAGTGGAGAAAGCTAAAACTGACCGTCATGATGAGGCGAGAGCTGGTCGCTGTTCGAGAGGTTTTTTGCGAGTCCTTAAAGACTTATGCCGCTTAGAGCGAGGAGCCGACTTTGTCCGGCCTAGGCGTGGATAGCGCCCCAAATTGACCTTCGAAGACTAGGGGCTTCACGAAATTTAAAATTATAGAATTCTATGGCTAAGTGAGTGTTCAAGCATTATAAGTCCGGTTGCCTTGTTCCTTGTGTTGAGCGCCTCCTAGATGGACCCAAATATGGGAACAAGAGTGCTCAAATTTATCCCAACACCCCAAAGACTCGTGGCATGGGGATGAAGCCGACGACTTGCCATCTCTCAGATTTGATAAACAGCCGCACGTAAGGTAATATTTTAAATTAAAATCGTTGCTTAGCTTAAATGAACTAAGTTTTCAAGCGACAGATAACAAAATGCGAGTCTACTCAAATATTACATCTTTGGAGCACTCACCCGCAATAGTGCTGGCGCCTTGACAGACACTCTTATAATACATCTCGGCGTGCGATGCTCCTTGCCTGCTGGTGGCGGTCATCACGAGCTTCGAGCATCCATCTTGCCCAGTGCACCTTTGCGCGGCAAGGCCCGACGGGCACCTTCAATACAAAGTGAGTGCTTGATGACTTCAACCCACGGCACGCATCCACCAGCCGCCGCACCAGGCCAAAGTAGCTCCTGTGCATGGCCTCCTTAGGCCACAAACCAACTATGAGGCCCTTCATGGCCTGTTCGGCCGCCTTGTGGAGCTCGACCAGCTGCTTCAGCTGGTCACTAAGGGCACACGGATGTCCGCCTCAAAGATATTGAGACCGAAGACCTTCTCCGTCAAGCTCCCCTCCTCGGCCCGGTAGAACGCGGCAGCATCGGACACGCTGCAAGGAAGATCTGCGAACGCTCCTGGAGAGCTCCGAATTCGGGTAAGCAACAGGTAATTAACACTCACATGCTTACTTTGCATGAAAAATGCCTTACCCGCTGCTATTTTCTTCAACGCCTCGATTTCTTGGAGGGCCTTGTAGGCTTCTGCCTTAGCGGCTTTGGCACTCTCAAGAGCCGTTGCAAGCTCAGACTCTCGAGTCTTCGAGTCACGCCTGTGCTCTCATGTTTTTCACGAGATCCTCGAGCTCTTCTCAGACGTCCGCCACCCGCGCCTCGCTTCTCTCGCTCGGTGCGCTCACGCGCGCGTGCGATTATGCTCGCCGCGGCCACCGCCTCCTTCAGGGTAGCCACCTCGTTAGTGGCCCCTGCAATACCCACGTTATCCTTATCATTCTTTTTACAACCAAAATCCTTTTCTGTAAGGTACAATTTTAATAAGGTGTTACTCACCTTCCTTGTCCTCGAGCTGCTTCTTGGCACGGCCGAGCTCGTTCTCGGACCGCTCGAGGCTTTCCTTTAAAGTATTGACCTCCGCAGTCAGTGCGGCAGAGGTCAACAGCGCAGCCTGCAATCCCATATTGACATATTTTTTATGACTCCTGCGTATATCTTTTTAGATCCTCAGTCCGGCTTTTCTTTCCGAACACCGAACCGAGCATCAGGGGCTACTATCTATGCGGTACTATTTTACATATATCAAAATTCTTACCTCAAAGCCTGTTAGAAGGCTGCTGCAGGCTTCGGTCAGCCCGCTCTTGGCGAGCTGCACCTTCTGAATCACCGCACTCATAACAGTGCGGTGTTCCTCTTCGATGGAGGCGCCATTGAGCGCCTCCAGCAAGCTATCCGGCACCTCCGGTTGGACGGAGGCTGCCGGCGTCATGGTCTTGCCCTCCTTACGAAGGGGCCGCCCACCGGACTCCGGAGCCACTATGGGACCCGGAGCCGAGTCCGGTGCAAAGTCCGGGAGGTTGTCTTGCGACACCTCCGGGGCCTCCTCCTCCTGGCGGGTCCCTTCCCGGGATCCCACCTCGGCATCGTCCGTGTCACGGGGGGTGGAGGCGATCGGAAGAGAATCCATATCCGACGCACCTAAGGACCCGCTCGACGAAGCGGGAAGATTGTCCTTGGGCGGACTGCAGGGTTGTATGCGGCATTAGAAAGACACTGTGTGGCAAAAAAGAAAAACCATGAAGTTATTCGGGAGTCCGGATACTTACGATCTCACCAGGGGCTTGGCCCTTGGAGGCCAGTCCTCGTCGTCGTCACTGGCGTTGGCAGAGCAGTCCGGGGGAAGAGTTTTTCCCTTCTTGGACCCTTCGGCCTCCCTCGTTGGGGAGGCCTTCCTTTTCTTCCCTCCCCCCACTAGGGGAGAGGCTTTCTTCTTCTCCTCCTCACCTTGGTGAGAGGAGTCGGCCTCGGAGTCGTCATCCGATAGCACCTGAAAACGGGAACTCTTCCGAGTCCCCGTGGCCTTCTTCTTGGCCTTCTTCTCCGGCACCACGTGGGGTGCCGGAGCCAGCAGCCCCGTTAGGCGGGCGTCCGCTGGGTCCTCTGGCAATGGGGCCGGACGGATAGTCTGCTCGGCCTTCGCCAGCCAGCCCTGTCAAAGGAAAGGGAGTTTAGATCCCGCATAGAGTCAAACTATGGAAAACAAGCGTCCCGTAAAGGACAAAATCGCTTACCTCGTCAGCCAGACGCTGCGAGCTGAATCCGCGATCTTCGGTAGCGGATGCGGGAGCCTCGGCGCCCTTGAACAGCACCTTCCAGACATCTTCGTACGTAGTGTCGAAGAGACCGCTCAAAGTCTGGTGCTGCGTTGGATCGAACTCCCACATGTTGAAGCCCCGTCGTTGGCACGGGAGGATCCGACGGATGAGCATGACCTGGACCACGTTGACAAGCTTGAGCTTCTTGTCCACCAGCTTTTGGATGCAGGCTTGGAGTCCGGTCAGCTCCTCCGAATCACCCCAAGTCCGGCCGCTCTCTTTCCAGGAGGTGAGCCATGTGGGGATGCCAGATCTAAATTTGGGGGTCGCTGCCCATTCGGGGTCACGCGGCTCGGTGATGTAGAACCACCCCGATTGCCACCCCTTAATGGTTTCCACGAAAGTGCCCTCAAGCCAAGTAACGTTGGACATCCTGCCCACCATGGCGCCTCCAAGACTCCGCTTGGCTGCCCTTCACAACCTTCGCTTGACATCAAGGTCTTGAGCCAAGTCGGGCGGGGCTGGATGCAGAGGAAGGCCTCGCACATGACGATAAATGCCGAGGTGTTGAGGATGAAATTCGGGGCCGGGTCATGGAAATCCAGCCGTAGTAGAACATGAGCCCCGGACAAAGGGATGGAGGGAAGCCCAGTCATGGAGGAAATGGGTAAGAAATACTACCCTCTCATGGGGCCTGGGGGTGGGGATGAGCTCTCCCTCGTCGGGGAGCCGATGCGCGATGGTGCTGGACAAATATCCAACGCTGCGCAGCTTCTGGATGTGCCCCTCCGTGACGGAGGAGGCCATCCACTTGCCTCCCGCTCCGGACATAGTTGGAGAAGGTTGAGGTGAGATGTGCGGACTTGGGCGCTGGAGCTCGAGTTCGCAGAGATGGATAAGCCAAGGAGGAAGAAGGCGCAGGTAAAAGGGTTGGATCTTTATCCCCTTATATGGGCGGACAAAAACATGTGTCCCCACCGGCCTGATAAAACTCGCTTATCTCCCAAGCGCCGCAATCAATGGCGCGGTTGGGTTACCCACGTCCGTATTGATGGGAATCCCGGAATAAGGGGAACACGATCTCTGCTTCGATAAGACGTGCCAAGGAAACCGCTTCGCTAAACGCGCTGAGGTGGTACAATAAAGACGATTCGAGTGAAGACTTGGTAGTGGTGTGGCGTCACGCCACCAAATACATCAGCAGATTGAACTTGTGTAATATAATTCTCTCTACGGTGGTACGTGGAATTTGTTTTGCAGAGCCGGACACTATCCTGGTGTTCACAATCTTCTATAAATTATTCGGAGGAGGAACCCGCCTTGCAATGCGAAGACAATATGCGCCGCCGGACTCGCCGTCATTGAAGCCCGGTTCAGGGCTACCGAGGAGTCTGGACTAGGGGTGTCCGGATAGCGAACTATCATCATCGGCCGGACTCCAAGACTATGAAGATACAAGATTGAAGACTTCGCCCGTGTCCGGATGGGACTTTCCTTGGCGTGGAAGGCAAGCTTGGCGATACGGATATGTAGATCTCCTACCATTGTAACCGACTCTGGTAACCCTAGCCCTCTCCGGTGTCTATATAAACCGGATGGCTTTAGTCCGTGGGGACTAACAACAATCATACCATAGGCTAGCTTCTAGGGTTTAGCCTCCTTGATCTCGTGATAGATCTACTCTTGTAACACACATCATCAATATTAATCAAGCAGGACGTAGGGTTTTACCTCCATCAAGAGGGCCCGAACCTGGGTAAAACATCGTGTCCCTTGTCTCCTGTTACCATCCGCCTAGACACACAGTTCGGGACCCCCTACCCGAGATCCGCCGCTTTTGACACCGACACCGGTGTCGCCCCGAAGCGGCGTGCCCGACGCCTAGTCGGACCCGTCATCCTACCGCCCGCTACCCTCATCGTCGTTGCCGCTGTCCTCCTCGCCACTCCTGCTCGAGGAAGAGTCTTCGTCATTAGAGGAGCTCTCCATGCAGCATCTTACGCGAGTCCCGAAGTGTCCAAAAACCTTGACAGAGAGGAGGCCACTCTCCATTAATTTGAAATGGAGGGTGAGCCCCTTCGTCAGACTGTGGATGCGAGCGAAGATCTTCCACCCATGGTGAAGGTACATGACGTGAGGGGCTGGGAAGTTGACATCGGCCCATGTGCCGCTGTTCCCACAGCCCCTCATGTGCAGCCTCAGCGCCTGCGGCGGGTCCAGTTCCATCTCCTGAGCAAATGGAGTCGGAAGACGAAGACGATGGCGCGCCGGCCGGCGCAACCTGATGAAGAACTCGTAAGGATTGTCCCCGACGTGGCCCTCCATTGGGGGAAGGACTGCTGGCGGAGGCGAGGCCGATACGCCGCCCCGTCCTCCTCTTCCCCGAGCACCACAGCAGCCTCGGCCTCGCCCCTCCACCTTCCCCTCATGGCCGGATCAGCCGCCGCGGGCTCTCGGGGAGGAGCGGCGCGTTGTCGAGCGGAGTGTTGGGGAACGTTGCAGAAAATAAAAAAATTCTATGCTTCACCAAGATCAATCTATGGAGTCATCTAGCAACGAGAGAGAGAGGAGTGCATCTACATACCCTTGTAGATCGCGTGCGGAAGCGTTCAAGAGAACGGGGTTGAGGGAGTCGTACTCGTCGTGATCCAAATCACCGAAGATCCTAGTGCTGAACAGACAGCACCTCCATGTTCAACACACGTACGGTTGGGAAGACGTCCCCTCCATCTTGATCCAGCAAGGGGGAAGGAGAGGTTGATGGAGATCCAGCAGCACGACGGCGTGGTGGTGGAAGTAGCGGCGATCTCTGCAGGGCTTCGCCAAGCTCTATGAGAGGGAGAGGTGTTGCAGAGGGAGAGGGAGGCGCCATGAGCAGGGGTGCACAGCCCTCCCTCCCCCCCTCTTTATATAGGGGCCCTGGGGGGCGCCGGCCCCCTAGAGATTGGATCTCAAGGGGGGCGGCCAAGGGGTGGTTGCCCCCAAGCCAGTGGGCGCCCCACCCCTAGGGTTTCAACCCTAGGCGCAGGGAGGCCCAGGGGGCACCAGCCCACCAGGGGCTGGTTCCCTTCCCCACTTCAGCCCATGGGGCCCTCCGGGATAGGTGGCCCCACCCGGTGGACCCTCGGGACCCTTCCGGTGGTCCCGATACAATACCGGTGACCCCCGAAACGTTCCCGATGGCCGAAACTGGACTTCCTATACAATTCTTTACCTCCGGACCATTCCGGAACTCCTCGTGACGTCCGGGATCTCATCCGGGACTACGAACAACTTTCGGGTTACCGCATACTAATATCTCTACAACCCTAGCGTCACCGAACCTTAAGTGTGTAGACCCTACGGGTTCGGGAGACATGTAGACATGACCGAGACGACTCTCCGGTCAATAACCAACAGCGGGATATGGATACCCATGTTGGCTCCCACATGCTCCTTGATGATCTCATCGGATGAACCACGATGTCGGGGATTCAAGTAATCCCGTATACAATTCCCTTTGTCAACCGGTACGTTACTTGCCTGAGATTCGATCCTCGGTATCCCAATACCTCGTTCAATCTCGTTACCGGCAAGTCACTTTACTCGTACCGTAATGCATGATCCCATGACAAAACACTTGGTCACATTGAGCTCATTATGATGATGCATTACCGAGTGGGCCCAGAGATACCTCTTCGTCATACGGAGTGACAAATCCCAATCTCGGTCTGTGTCAACCAACAGATATTTTCGGGGATACCCGTAGTATACCTTTATAGTCACCCAGTTACGTTGTGACGTTTGGTAAACCCAAAGCACCCCTACGGCATTCGGGAGTTACACGATCTCATGGTCTAAGGAAATGATACTTAACATTGGAAAAGCTCTCGCACACGAACTACACGATCTTGTGTTATGCTTAGGATTGGGTCTTGTCCATCACATCATTATCCTAATGATGTGATCCCGTTATCAACGACATCCAATATCCATAGTCAGGAAACCATGACTATCTGTTGATCAACGAGCTAGTCAACTAGAGGCTTACTAGGGACATGTTGTGGTCTATGTATTCACACATGTATTACTATTTCCGGATAACACAATTATAGCATGAATAATAGACAATTATCATGAACAAGGAAATATAATAATAATCATTTTATTATTGCCTCTAGGGCATATTTCCAACAGTCTCCCACTTGCACTAGAGTCAATAATCTAGTTACATTGTGATGAATCGAACACCCATAGAGTTCGGTGTTGATCATGTTTTCTCATGGAAGAGGTTTAGTCAACGGATCTGTGACATTCAGATCCGTATGCACTTTGCAAATATCTATGTCTCCATCTTGAACATTTTCACGAATGGAGTTGAAGCGACGCTTGATGTGCCTGGTCTTCTTGTGAAACCTGGGATCCTTGGGAAGGGCAATAGCTCCAGTGTTGTCACAGAAGAGAGTGATCAGCCCCGACGCATTGGGTATGACTCCTAGGTCGGTGATGAACTCCTTCATCCAGATTGCTTCATGCGCTGCCTCCGAGGCTGCCATGTACTCCGCTTCACATGTAGATCCCGCCACGACGCCTCGCTTGCAACCGCACTACCATCGCCCCTCCATTCAAAATATACACGATCCGATTTGTGACTTAGAGTCATCCAGATCTGTGTCGAAGCTAGCATCAACGTAACCCTTTACGACGAGCTCTTCGTCACCTCCATAAACGAGAAACATGTCCTTTGTCCTTTTCAGGTACTTCAGGATATTCTTGACCGCTGTCCAGTGCTCCATGCCGGGATTACTTTGGTACCTTCCTACCAAACTTACGGCAAGGTTTACATCAGGTCTGGTACACATCATGGCATACATGATAGACCCTATGGTTGAGGCATAGGGGACGACACTCATCTTTTCTCTATCTTCTACAGTGGTCGAACATTGAGCCGAGCTCAATTTCACACCTTGCAACACAGGCAAGAACCCCTTCTTGTACTGATCCATATTGAACTTCTTCAATATCTTATCAAGGTATGTGCTTTGTGAAAGACCTATGAGGTGTCTTGATCTATCTAAATAGATCTTGATGCCTAATATGTAAGCAGCTTCTCCAAGGTCCTTCATTGAAAAACACTTATTCAAGTAGGCCTTAATGGTGTCCAAAAGTTCTATATCATTTCCCATCAAAAGTATGTCATCCACATATAATATGAGAAATGCTACAGAGCTCCCACTCACTTTCTTGTAAACGCAGGCTTCTCCATAAGTCTGCATAAACCCAAACGCTTTGATCATCTCATCAAAGCGAATGTTCCAACTCCGAGATGCTTGCACCAGCCCATAAATGGATCGCTGGAGCTTGCATACCTTGTTAGCATTCTCAGGATCGACAAAACCTTCTGGCTGCATCATATACAGTTCTTCCTTAAGATAGCCGTTAAGGAATGCCGTTTTGACGTCCATTTGCCATATCTCATAATCATAGTATGTGGCAATTGCTAACATGATTCGGACGGACTTCAGCTTTGCTACGGGAGAGAAAGTCTCATCGTAGTCAACCCCTTGAATTTGTCGATAACCCTTAGCGACAAGTCGAGCTTTATAGATGGTAACATTACCATCCGCGTCCGTCTTCTTCTTAAAGATCCATTTATTTTCTATCGCTCGCCGATCATCGGGCAAGTCTGTCAAAGTCCAAACTTTTTTTCATACATGGATCCTATCTCGGATTGCATGGCTTCAAGCCATTTGTTGGAATCTGGGCCCGCCATCGCTTCTTCATAGTTCGAAGGTTCACCGTTGTCTAACAACATGATTTCCGTGACAGGTTGCCATACCACTGGTGTGGAACGTGTCCTTGTGGACCTACAAAGTTCAAGAGCAACTTGATCCGAAGTACCTTGATCATCATCATTAATTTCCTCTCCAGTCGGTGTAGGCACCACAGGAACATCTTCCTGAGCTGCACTACTTTCCGGTTCAAGAGGTAGTACTTCATCGAGTTCTAGTTTCCTCCCACTTACTTCTTTCGAGAGAAACTCTTTCTCCAGAAAGGACCCGTTCTTGGCAACAAAGATCTTGCCTTTGGATTTAAGGTAGAAGGTATACCCAATGGTTTCCTTAGGGTATCCTATGAAGACGCATTTTTCCGACTTGGGTTCGAGCTTTTCAGGTTGAAGTTTCTTGACATAAGCATCGTGATCCCCAAACTTTTAGAAACGACAGCTTAGGTTTCTTCCCAAACCATAATTCATACGGTGTCGTCTCAACAGATTTAGATGGTGCCCTATTTAAAGTGAATGTAGCTATCTCTAGAGTGTATCCCCAAAATGATAGCGGTAAATCGGTGAGTGACATCATAGATCGCACCATATCCAATAGAGTGCGATTACGACGCTCGGACACATTGTTACGCTGAGGTGTTCAAGGCGGCGTGAGTTGTGAAACGATTCCACATTTCCTTAAGTGTGTACCAAATTCGTGACTTAAATATTCTCCTCCACGATCTGATCGTAAGAACTTTATTTTTCGGTCACGTTGATTCTCTACCTCATTCTGAAATTCCTTGAACTTTTCAAAGGTCTCAGACTTGTGTTTCATCAAGTAGACATACCCATATCTACTTAAGTCATCGGTGAGAGTGAGAACATAACGATAGCCTCCATGAGCCTCAACGCCATTGGACCGCATACATCAAGATGTATGATTTCCAATAAGTTGGTTGCTCGCCCATTGTTCCGGAGAACGGAGTCTTGGTCATTTGCCCATGAGGCATGGTTCATGTGTCAAATGATTCATAATTGAGAGACTCTAAAAGTCCATCAATGGAGCTTCTTCATGCGCTTGACACCAATGTGACCAAGGCGGCAGTGCCACAAGTATGTGGGACTATCGTTATCAACCTTACATCTTTTGGTATTCACACTATGAATATGTGTAACATCACGTTCGAGATTCATCAAGAATAAACCATTGACCAGCGGGGCATGACCATAAAACATATCTCTCATATAAATAGAACAACCATTATTCTCGGATTTAAATGAGTAGCCATCTCATATTAAACGAGATCCAGATACAATGTTCATGCTCAAAGCTGGCACTAAATAACAATTATTGAGGTTTAAAACTAATCCCGTAGGTAAATGTAGAGGTAGCGTGCCGACGGCGATCACATCGACCTTGGAACCATTCCCGACGCGCATCGTCACCTCGTCCTTCGCCGGTCTCCGCTTATTCCGCAGCTCCTGCTTTGAGTTACAAATATGAGCACCGCACCAGTATCAAATACCTAGGAGCTACTACGAGTACTGATAAGGTACATATCAATTACATGTATATCACATATACCTTTAGTGTTGTCGGCCTTCTTGTCCGCTAAGTATTTGGGGCGATTCGCTTCCAAAGGTCCCTTTCCTTGCAATAAAAGCACTCGGTCTCGTGTTTGGGTCCATTCTTTGGCTTCTTCCGGCAGAATCGGTTTATCGGCGCGCAAATCCTTGCCGTCCTTCTTGAAGTTCTACTTACCCTTGCCTTTCTTGAAACTAGTGGTTTTATTGACCATCAACACTTGATGCTCCTTTTGATTTCTACCTCCGCTGATTTCAGCATTGAAAATACTTCAGAATAGTTTTCACCATCCCCGCATATTGTAGTTCATCACAAAGCTCTTGTAGCTAGGTGGGAGCGATCAAGGATTCTGTCAATGACCGCCTCGTCCGGGAGGTTAATGTCCAGATGGGACAAGCGGTTGTGCAACCTGGACATTTTGAGTATGTGCTCACCGACGTAACTATTTTCCTCCATCTTACAACTATAGAACTTGTTGGAGACTTCATATCTCTCGACCGTGCATGAGCTTGGAAAACCATTTTCAGCTCTTCAACATATCATATGCTCCGTGTTGCTCAAAACGCTTTTGGAGCCCCGGTTCTAAGTGTAAAGCATGCCGCACCAACGAGGGAGTAATCATCAAGACGTGACTACCAAGCGCTCATAACGCCTTGGTTCTCTCGATGGGTGCTTCACCTAGCGGTCCTTCTACTACATATGCTTTCTTGGCAGCTATGAGGATGATCCTCAGGTTCCGGACCCAGTCTGAATAGTTGCTGCCATCATCTTTCAGCTTGGTTTTCTCTAGGAACGCGTTGAAGTTGAGGTTGACATGAGCGTTGGCCATTTAATCTACAAGACAATTTTTGCAAAGGTTTTTAGACTAAGTTCATGATAATTAAGTTCATCTAATCAAATTATTTAATGAACTCCCACTCACATTAGACATCCCTCTAGTCATCTAAGTGATACATGATCCGAGTCAACTAGGTCGTGTCCGATCATCACGTGAGACGGACTAGTCATCATCGGTGAACATCTCCATGTTGACCGTATCTTCCATACGACTCATGTTCGACCTTTCAGTCTCTTGTGTTCCGAGGCCATGTCTGTACATGCTAGGCTCGTCAAGTTAACCTAAGTGTTTTGCATGTGTAAATCTGTCTTACACCCGTTGTATGTGGACGCTGGAATCTATCACACCCAATCATCACGTGGTGCTTCGAAACAACGAACTTTCGCAACGGTACACAGTTAGGGGGAACACGTTCTTGAAATTATTATGAGGGATCATCTTATTTACTACCGTCGTTCTAAGCAAATAAGATGCAAAAACATGATAAACATCACATGCAATCAAATAGTGACATGATATGGCCAATATCATATAGCTCCTTTGATCTCCATCTTCGGGGCGCCATGATCATCTTCGTCACCGGCATGACACCATGATCTCCATCATCATGATCTCCATCATCGTGTCTCCATGAAGTTGCTCGCCAACTATTACTTCTAGTACTATGGCTAACGGTTTAGCAATAAAGTAAAGTAATTACATGGCGTTTAATCATTGACACGCAGGTCATACAATAATTAAGACAACTCCTATGGCTCCTGCCGGTTGTCATACTCATCGACATGCAAGTCATGATTCCTATTACAAGAACATGATCTCATACATCACATATATATCATTCGTCACAACTTTTGGCCATATCACATCACAAGGCATATGCTGCAAAAACAAGT
Source organism: Aegilops longissima (assembly GCA_021605205.1). Taxonomy (NCBI): domain Eukaryota; kingdom Viridiplantae; phylum Streptophyta; class Magnoliopsida; order Poales; family Poaceae; genus Aegilops; species Aegilops longissima. The sequence continues at coordinate 699,092,309 of CM038680.1, forward strand.
TAGACGTCCTCTAATTGTTGTTGCATGTTTTTACGTGGCTGCAATAGGGTTCTAGCAAGAACGTTTCTTACCTACGTGAAAGCCACAACGTGATATGCCAATTTCTATTTACCCTTCATAAGGACCCTTTTCATCGAATCCGATCCGACTAAAATGGGAGAGACAGACACCCGCTAGCCACCTTATGCAACTAGTGCATTTCAGTCGGTGGAACCTGTCTCACGTAAGCGTACGTGTAAGGTCGGCCCGGGGCGCTTCATCCCACGATGCTGCCGAAATAAGATAAGACTAGTAGTGGCAAGAAAATTGACAACATCTACGCCCACAACAAATTTGAGTTCTACTCGTGCAAAGAAACTACGCATAGACCTAGCTCATGATGCCATCTGTTGGGGACGCTGCGTAAATAAAAAATTTCTACGCTTCACCAAGATCAATCTATGGAGTCATCTAGCAACGAGAGAGAGGAGTGCATCTACATACCCTTGTAGATCGTGATGCGGAAGCGCTCAAGAGAACGGGGTTGAGGAGTCGTACTGCCGTGATCCAAATCGCTGAAGATCCTAGTGCCGAACGGACAGCACCTCCGCGTTCAAGACACGTGCGGTTGGGAAGACGCCCTCCTTCTTGATCCAGCAAGGGGAGGAGAGGTTGATGGAGATCCAGCAAAGACGACGGCGTGGTGGTGGAAGTAGCAGCGATCTCGGCGAGGCTTCACCAAGTTCTATGAGAGGAGAGGTGTTGCAGAGGAGAGGGAGGCGCCAGAGCAGGGTGCAGCCCCTCCTCCCCTCTTATATAGGGGCCCTGGGCGCCCCCCCTAGAGATTGGATCTCAAGGGGGGGCGGTGGCCAAGGGGGGTGGCTTGCCCCCCAAGCCAAGTGGGGCGCCCGGCGCCCCCCACCCCTAGGGTTTCCAACCCTAGGCGCAAGGGGAGGCCCAAGGGGGGCGCACTATGTTGGGGACCGTAGTAATTTCAAAAAATTTCCTACGCACACGCAAGATCATGGTGATGGCATAGCAACGAGAGGGGAGAGTGTTGTCCACGTACCCTCGTAGACCGTAAGCGGAGGCGTTATGACAACGCGGTTGATGTAGTTGTACGTCTTCACGATTCGACCGATCCAAGCACCGAACGTATGGCACCTCCGTGTTCAGCACACGTTCAGCTCGATGACGTTCCCCGGGCTCCAATCCAGCAAAGCGTCGGGGATGAGTTCCACAAGACGACGGCGCAGTGACGATGATGATGTTCTACCGGCGCAGGGCTTCGCGTAAACTCCGCGATGATATGACCGAGGTGGAATATGGTGGAGGGGGGCACCGCACACAGCTAAGGAACGATCCGTAGATCAACTTGTGTGTCTATGGGGTGCCCCCTCCCCGTATATATAAAGGAGAGAGGAGGAGGCGGCCTAAGGGGAGGCGCGCCTAGGAGGGGGAAACCTACTCCAAGTAGGTTTGCCCTCCCTTCCTATTCCAAGAAGGAGGGGGAAGGAGTGGGAGAGGGGAAGGCAAGGCCCCCCCCTTCCTTGTCTTATTCGGACTCAAGGGGATGGGGCGTGCCTCTTGCCCTGGCCGGACCCTCTCTCTCTCTCCACTAGGGCCCATCAAGGCCCATTACTTCCCGGGGGGGTTCCGGTAACCCTCCGGTACTCCGGTTTTTCTCCGAAAACACCCGGAACACTTCCGGTGTCCGAATATAGTCATCCAATATATCAATCTTTATGTCTCGACCATTTCGAGACTCCTCGTCATGTCCGTGATCACATCCGGGACTCCGAACAACCTTCGGTACATCAAAACTTATAAACTCATAATAAAACTGTCATCGTAACGTTAAGCGTGCGGACCCTACGGGTTCGAGAACTATGTAGACATGACCTAGAACTATTCTCGGTCAATAACCAATAGCGGAACCTGGATGTTCATATTGGTTCCCACATATTCTACGAAGATCTTTATCGGTCAAACCGCATAACAACATACGTTGTTCCCTTTGTCATCGGTATGTTACTTGCCCGAGATTCGATCGTCGGTATCCAATACCTAGTTCAATCTCACATCGGGCAAGTCTCTTTACTCGTTCCGTAATGCATCATTCCGTAACCAACTCATTAGCTACATTGCTTGCAGGCTTATAGTGATGTGCATTACCGAGAGGGCCCAGAGATACCTCTCCGACAATCGAGTGACAAAACCTAATCTCGAAATACGCCAACCCAACATGTACCTTTGGAGACACCAGTAGTACTCCTTTATAATCACCCGATTACGTTGTGATGTTTGGTAGCACCCAAAGTGTTCCTCCGTAAACGGAGTTGCATAATCTCATAGTTACGAAACATGTATAAGTCATGAAGAAAGCAATAGCAACATACTAAACGATCAAGTGCTAGGCTAACGGAATGGGTCATGTCAATCACATCATTCTCCTAATGATGTGATCCCGTTAATCAAATGACAACTCATGTCTATGGTTAGGAAACATAACCATCTTCGATTAACGAGCTAGTCAAGTAGAGGCATACTAGTGACACTCTGCTTGTCTATGTATTCACACATGTATTATGTTTCCGTTAATACAATTCTAGCATGAATAATAAACATTTATCATGATATAAGGAAATAAATAATAACTTTATTATTGCCTCTAGGGCATATTTCCTTCAGTCTCCCACTTGCACTAGAGTCAATAATCTAGTTCACATCGCCATGTGATTTAACATCAATAGTTGACATCTATATGTGGTTAACACCCATAGTTCACATCGACATGTGACCAACACCCAAAGGGTTTACTAGTCAGTAATCTAGTTCACATCGCTATGTGATTAACACCCAAAGAGTACTAAGGTGTGATCATGTTTTGCTTGTGAGATAATTTTAGTCAACGGGTCTGTCACATTCAGAGCCGTAAGTATTTTGCAAATTTCCATGTCTACAATGCTCTGCACGGAGCTACTCTAGCTAATTGCTCCCACTTTCAATATGTATCCAGATTAAGACTCAGAGTCATCTAGATTAGTGTTAAAACTTGCATCGACATAACCCTTTACGACAAACCTTTTTTCACTTCCATAATCGAGAAACATATCCTTATTCCACTAAGGATAATTTTGACCGCTGTCCATTGATCTACTCCTAGATCACTATTGCACTCCCTTGCCAAGCTTAGTGGTAGGGTATGCAATAGATCCGTACACAACATGACATACTTTATAGAACCTATGGTGATGCATAGGGAATGACTTTCATTCTCTTTCTATCTTCTGCCGTGGTTGGGTTTTGAGTCTTACTCAATCTCACACCTTGTAACACATGCAAGAACTCTTTCTTTGACTGTTCCATTTTGAACTACTTCAAAATCTTGTCAAGGTATGTATTCATTGAAAAACTTATCAAGCGCCTTGATCTATCTCTATAGATCTTGATGCTCAATATGTAAGCAGCTTCACCGAGGTCTTTCTTTGAAAAACTCCTTTCAAACACTCCTTTATGCTTTGCGAATAATTCTACATTATTTCCGATCAACAATATGTCATTCACATATACTTATCGAAAAGGTCGTAGTGCTCCCACTCACTTTCTTGTAAATACAGGCCTTCCAAAAGTCTCAGATAAAACCATATGCTTTGATCAACACATCAAAGCGTATATTCCAACTCCGAGATGCTTGCACCACCATTGATGGATTGTTGGAGCTTGCACATTTTGTTAGCACCTTTAGGATTGACAAAATCTTCGGTTGCATCATATACAACTCTTCTTTAAGAAAACCATTAAGGAATGCAGTTTTGACATCCATTTGCCGATTTCATAAAATGTGGCAATTGCTAACATGATTCGGACAGACTTTTAAGCATCGATACGAGTGAGAAAATCTCATTGTATTCAACATCTTGAACTTTGTTAAAACCTTTTCGACAAGTCTAGCTTTGTAGATAGTAACACTACTATCAAGATCTGCCTTCCTCTTGAAGATCCATTTATTTAACATGGCTTGCCGATCATCGAGCAAGTCAATCAAAGTCCATACTTTTTCTCATACATGGATCATATCTCAGATTTTATGGCCTCAAGCCATTTCGCTGAATCTGGGCTCATCATCGCTTCCTCATAGTTCGTAGGTTTATCATGGTCTAGTAACATGACTTCTAGAATAGGATTACCGCACCACTCAAAGCGGATCTTACTCGTTGACCTACGAGGTTTTGGTAGTAACTTGATCTTGAAGTTTCATGATCATCATCATTAGCTTCCTCACTAATTGGTGTAGGCATCACCGAACTGATTTCAAAGATGAACTAGTTTCCAATTCGGGAGAAGGTACAAATTACCTTATTAAGATCTACTTTCCTCCCACTCACTTCTTTCGAGAGAAACTCCTTCTCTAGAAAGGATCCATTCTTAGCAACGAATGTTTTGCCTTTGGATCTGTGATAGAAGGAGTACCCAACAGTTTCCTTTGGGTATTCTATGAAGACGCACTTTTCCGATTTGGGTTCGAGCTTATCAGGTTGAAAACCTTTTTCACATAAGCATCGCAACTCCAAACTTTAAGAAACGACGGCTTAGGTTTACTGCTAAACCATAGTTCATACGTTATCGTCTCAACGGATTTAATGGTGCCCTATTTAACGTGAATGCAGCTGTCTCTAATGCATAACCCCAAAACGATATTGGTAAATCGGTAAGAGACATTATTGATCGTACTATATCCAATGAAGTACGGTTATGACGTTCGGACACACCATTATGATGTGGTGTTCCAGGTGGCATGAATTTGTGAAACTATTCCACATTGTTTTAATTGAAGACCAAACTCGTAACTCAAATATTTGTCTCCGCAATCAGATCGTAGAAACCTTATTTTCTTGTCACGATGATTTTCCACTTCACTCTGAAATTCTTTGAACTTTTCAAATGTTTCAGACTTATGTTTCATCAAGTAGATATACCCATATCTGCTTAAATCATTTGTGAAGGTCAGAAAATAACGATACTTGCCACGAGCATTAATACTCATTGGTCTGCATACATCGGTATGTATTATTTCCAACAAGTTTGTTGCTCGTTCCATTGTTCCGAAGAACGGAGTTTTAGTCATCTTGCCCAAAAGGCACGGTTCGCAAGCATCAAATGATTCATAATCAAGTGATTCCAAAATCCCATCAGCATGGAGTTTCTTCATGCGCTTTACACCAATATGACCTAAACGGCAGTGCCACAAATAAGTTGCACTATCATTATTAACTTTGCATCTTTTGGTTTCAATATTATGAATATGTGTATCACTACGATCGAGGTCCAATGAACCATTTTCATTGGGTGTGTAACCATATAAGGTTTTATTCATGTAAACAGAACAACAGTTTATTCTCTTACTTAAATGAATAACCGTATTGCAATAAACACGATCATATCATATTCATGCTCAACGCAAACACCAAATAACATTTATTTAGGTTCAACACTAATCCCGAAAGTATAGGGAGTGTGCGATGATGATCATATCAATCTTGAAACTACTTTCAACGCACATCGTCACTTCACCCTTAACTAGTTTCTGTTTATTCTGCAACTCCCGTTTCAAGTTACTACTCTTAGCAACTGAACCAGTACCAAGTACCGAGGGGTTGTTATAAACACTAGTAAAGTACACATCAATAACATGTATATCAAATATACTTATTTTCACTTTGCCATCCTTCTTATCCGCCAATCACTTGGGGTAGTTCCGCTTCCAGTGACCAATCCCTTTGCAGTAGAAGCACTTAGTCTCAGGCTTAGGACCAGACTTGGGCTTCTTCACTTGAGCAACAACTCGCTTGCCGCTTCTTCTTGAAGTTCCCTTCTTCCCTTTGCCCTTTTCTTGAAATTAGTGGTCTTGTCTACCATCAACACTTGATGTTTTTCTTGATTTCTACCTTCGTTGATTTTAGCATCACGAAGAGCTTGGGAATTGTTTCCGTTATCCCTTGCATATTATAGTTCATCACGAAGTTCTACTAACTTGGTGATGGTGACTAGAGAATTCATCAATCACTATTTTATCCGGAAGATTAACTCCCACTTGATTCAAGCGATTGTAGTACCTGCATAATTTGAGCACATGCTCACTAGTTGAGCGATTCTCCTCCATCTTTTAGCTATAGAACTTGTTGGAGACTTTATGTCTCTCAACTCGGTATTTGCTTGAAATATTAACTTCAACTCCTGGAACATCTCATATGGTCCATGACGCTCAAAACGCCTTTGAAGTCCCGATTCTAAGCCATTAAGCATGGTGCACTAAACTATCAAGTAGTCATCATATTGAGCTAGCCAAACGCTCATAACGCCTCAGATCCGCTCCTGCAATAGGTTTGTCACCTAGCGGTGCATCAAGGACATAATTCTTCTCGCAGCAATGAGGATAAACCTCGATCACGGATCCAATCCGCATCATTGCTACTAACATTTTTCAACACAATTTTCTAGGAACATATCAAAATAAACATATGAAAGCAACAACGCAAGCTATTGATCTACAACATAATTTGCAAAATACTACCAGACTAAGTTCATGATAAATTTAAGTTCAATTAATCATATTACTTAAGAACTCCCACTTAGAAAGACATCCTCTAATCCTCTAAGTGATCACGTGATCCAAATCAACTAAACCATAACCGATCATCACGTGAAATGGAGTAGCTTTCAATGGTGAACATCATTATGTTGATCATATCTACTATATGATTCACGCCGACCTTTCGGTCTCCGTGTTCCGAGGCCATATCTGCATATGCTAGGCTCGCCAAGTTTAACCCGAGTATTCGCGTGTGCAAAACTGGCTTGCACCCGTTGTAGATGGACGTAGAGCTTATCACACCCGATCATCACGTGGTGTCTGGGCACGACGAACTTTGGCAACGGTGCATACTCAGGGAGAACACTTCTTGATAGTTAGTGAGAGATCATATTATAATGCTACCGTCAAACAAAACAGAATAAGATGTATAACAGATAAACATCACATGCAATCAATATAAGTGATATGATATGGCCATCATCATCTTGTGCTTGTGATCTCCATCTCCGAAGCACCATCGTGATCACCATCGTCACCGGCGCGACACCTTGATCTCCATCGTAGCATCATTGTCGTTTACGCCATCTATTGCTTCTACGACTATCGCTACCGCTTAGTGATAAAGTAAAGCAATTAGAGGGCGTTTGCATTTCATACAATAAAGCGACAACCATATGGCTCCTCGCCATTGTCGATAACTTCGTTACAAAACATGATCATCTCATACAATAAAATATAGCATCACGCCTTGGCCATATCACATCACAACATGCCCCGCAAAAACAAGTTAGACGCCCTCGCTTTTACGTGGCTGCTACGGGCTGAGCAAGAACCGTTCTACCTACGCATCAAAACCACAACGATAGTTTGTCAAGTTGGTGCTGTTTTAACCTTCGCAAGGACCGGCGAGCCACACTTGGTTCAACTAAAGTTGGAGAAACCGACACCGCTAGTCACCGTGTGCAAAGCACGGCGGTAAAACCAGTCTCGCGTAGCGCACGCTGCGTAATGTCGGTCCGGCCGCTTCATCCAACAATACCGCCAACCAAAGTATGACATGCCGGTAAGCAAGATGACTTGTATCGCCCACAACTCACTTGTGTTCTACTCGTGCATATAACATCAACGCATAAAACCTAGGCTCGGATGCCATCATTGGGGAACGAGTAATTTCAAAAAATTCCTACGCACACGCAAGATCATGGTGATGGCATAGCAACGAGAGGGAGAGTGTTGTCCACGCACTCGTGAGACCGTGGCGGAAGCGTTATGACAACGCGGTTGATGTAGTCGACGCCTTCACGATTCGACCGATCCAAGCACCGAACGTCGGCACCTCCGTGTTCAAAGACACGCTCACTCGATGACGCCCCCGGCTCCAATCCAGAAAGCGTCGGGGATGAGTTCCACAAGACGACGGCGTGGTGGACGATGATGATGTTCTATCGCGCAGGCTTCGCCTAAACTCCGCGACGATATGACCGAGGTGGAATATGGTGGAGGGGGGCACCGCACACAGCTAAGGAACGATCCGTAGATCAACTTGTGTGTCTATGGGGTGCCCCCCTCCCCCGTATATAAAGGGGGAGAGGAGGAGGGGGGCGGCCTAAGGGGAGGCGCGCCCTAGGAGGGGGAAACCTACTCCAAGTAGGTTTGCCCCCCTCCCTTTCCTATTCCAAGAAGGAGGGGGAAGGAAGGAGTGGGAGAGGGGGAAGGCAAGGGGGGCCCCCCCCCTTCCTTGTCCTATTCGGACTCAAGGGGATGGGGCGTGCCTCTTGCCCTGGCCGGCCCCTCTCTCTCTCTCCACTAGGGCCCATCAAGGCCCATTACTTCCCGGGGTTTCAGAACCCTCCCAGACTCCGATTTTTCTCCGAAAACACCCTAACACTTCCAAAGGTCCGAATATAGTCATCCAATATATCAATCTTTATGTCTCGACCATTTCGAGACTCCTCGTCATGTCCGTGATCACATCCGGACTCAACAACCTTCGGTACATCAAAACTTATAAACTCATAATAAAACTGCATCGTAACGTTAAGCGTGCGGACCCTACGGGTTCGAGAACTATGTAGACATGACCTAGAACTATTCTCGGTCAATAACCAATAGCGGAACCGGATGTTCATATTGGTTCCTACATATTCTACGAAGATCTTTATCGGTCAAACCGCATAACAACATACGTTGTTCCCTTTGTCATCGGTATGTTACTTGCCCGAGATTCGATCGTCGGTATCCAATACCAAGTTCAATCTCACATCGGCAAGTCTCTTTACTCGTTCCGTAATGCATCATTCCGTAACTAACTCATTAGCTACATTGCTTGCAAGGCTTATAGTGATGTGCATTACCGAGAGGGCCAGAGATACCTCTCCGACAATCGGAGTGACAAAACATAATCTCAAATACGCCAACCCAACATGTACCTTTGGAGACACCTGTAGTACTCCTTTATAATCACCCGATTCGTTGTGGACGCTTGGTAGCACCAAAGTGTTCCTCCGTAAACGGAGTTGCATAATCTCATAGTTATAGGAACATGTATAAGTCATGAAGAAAGCAATAGCAACATACTAAACGATCAAGTGCTAGGCTAACGGAATGGGCCATGTCAATCACATCATTCTCCTAATGATGTGATCCCATTAATCAAATGACAACTCATGTCTATGGTTAGGAAACATAACAATCTTCGATTAACGAGCTAGTCAAGTAGAGGCATACTAGTGACACTCTGTTTGTCTATGTATTCACACATGTATTATGTTTCCGGTTAATACAATTCTAGCATGAATAATAAACATTTATCATGATATAAGGAAATAAATAATAACTTTATTATTGCCTCTAGGGCATATTTCCTTCACACTGGCCCACCAGGGGCTGGTTACCTTCCCCAATTCAGCCCATGGGGCCCTCCGGGATAGGTGGCCCCACCCGGTGGACCCCCGGGACCCTTCCGGTGGTCCCGGTACAATACCGGTGACCCCCGAAACTTTCCCGATGGCCGAAAATGGACTTCCTATACAATTCTTTACCTCCGGACCATTCCGGAACTCCTCGTGACGTCCAGGATCTCATCCGGGACTCCGAACAACTTTCGGGTTACCGCATACTAATATCTTTACAACCCTACCGTCACCGAACCTTAAGTGTGTAGACCCTACGGGTTCGGAGACATGCGCATATGACCGAGACAACTCTCCGGTCAATAACCAACAGTGGGATCTGGATACCCATGTTGGCTCCCACATGCTCCTCGATGATCTCATCGGATGAACCACGATGTCGAGGATTCAAGTAATCCCATATACAATTCCCTTTGTCAATCGGTACGTTACTTGCCCGAGATTCGATCGTCGGTATCCCAATACCTCGTTCAATCTCGTTACCGGCAAGTCACTTTACTCATACCGTAATGCATGATCTCGTGACCAAACACTTGGTCGCATTGAGCTCATTATGATGATGCATTACCGAGTGGGTCCAGAGATACCTCTCCGTCATACGGAGTGACAAATGCCAGTCTTGATCCGTGTCAACCCAACAGATATTTTCGGGGATACCCGTAGTATACCTTTATAGTCACCCAGTTATGTTGTGACGTTTGGTACACCCAAATCACCCCTACGGCATCTGGGAGTTACACGATCTCATGGTCTATGGAAATGATACTTAACATTGGAAAAGCTCTAGCACACGAACTACACGATCTTGTGCTATGCTTAGGATTGGGTCTTGTCCATCACATCATTATTCTAATGATGTGATCCCGTTATCAACGACATCCAATGTCCATAGTCAGGAAACCATGACTATCTGTTGATCAACGAGCTAGTCAACTAGAGGCTTACTTGGGACATGTTGTGGTCTATGTATTCACACATGTATTATGATTTCTGGATAACACAATTATAGCATGAATAATAGATAATTATCATGAACAAGGAAATATAATAATAATCATTTTATTATTGCCTCTAGGGCATATTTCCAACACGGAGACCCTCGCTGCCACCGATGAAGCATCAGCACAGCCTCTTGCCATGACAGAAGAGAGGAAGGGGCAAAGATGGGGAGAGGCGGATGGGGAAGGACTGAGAGGTGCCGTTCCTCCCGCTCCCCTCTTTATAAAGGGACGGGGGCGGGGTTCGGCCGCCCTTTCGGTCAATCCGGCTCATTAAGGTGACAACGGGCGAGGCCGTTGACCGTCCTCCCCGCCCAATTGAAGGCGCGTGGGTATCTACCCACGCGCGCACGTCTTCCCGTATTCCACGCGCCTGTCACTCGCCCCGCGCCGTGCATGCGGCGTACATGGCACGGGGGACGGGCGTAATGGGACGCGTGGAGCGACGGTTCCTAGGTAAGGAGAGTAAATGAGCAGCAGCCCTACGGGCTCGAAGAGACACGCAAGCCACCTCTTTACTGTTCACCACAGATGACGCAAGCATGCTTCGATCACCCGCGCACGTAACCCCCACGTCACGCATTCAACACGGGTTGTGGGGAAGCGCAGCGGACGGAAAGTTACTGCGGTAAAAACCGTCCTGCCTGCCCGCGCACCATTTTTGGGCCTAGCCCAACAAACGCGCCGCGCTTATGTGTGGCCCAGTCCCCGTGGCTCCTGTCGGTGTACTAAAGTAGGGGCACTACTTTGTACCCCTTACTAAGTGCACGGGCAGTCAGAGCCGCGCCCACAACCACACTAGGCGAGACAGAGGGAGGACTTAGAACCACAGAACTATAAGAAGCCACGCCAAGACCAGAAGGCCAAGAGGGCAAGGTGGTTCTCCCCGGCAAGATCCTTGCCGGGGCAGCCTCCACGGCTCCGGTAGGAGCCTTGCCGGGGCAACTTGCCCAAACTGACGCCAGCAGAGCGCACCACCCTTGAGCCCCAATTCCTCCAGCGCCACCAACCGCGTTGGGACCTAGGCTCGGGAGGCGCCTCCATGATGGCATGCAGATCTTTGTGAAGACAAGGATAACACTCCAAATCAGAGGAGGAATAGAAGACGATGAACCTCGGCGAGATTCTTGCCGAGGAAGACCACAAGACCCCCAGCAAGATCCTTGCCGGGGACGACCGCAACGCCACGGCAAGACCCTTGTCGTGGCCCGGCAAGGCCCTTGCCGAGGGCGTCCGTGAGGCCGCAGCCAGGCCCTCACCCGCCAAGCTTCTGTCACCGCTCCCATGCAACTGCCATCCCACCAGCTGGGCGGGTGCTTGCGTGTCGACGTGAGGCTCCTCGACCAACTCATCGCATGCCTACGTGGTGTCATGCAAACCTTCGTGAAGGCGCTACCACCGCGCCACCTCAGCTGCCTGCCAGCTTACATGGCGCTGATCGCCTCGCTGGCCCAAGCACGTGTCAAGGCAGGGCGAAGCGGCGGTAAAGTGGAGGGGACACGTCGAAAGCGCATTAAATGCGTCTTGTCCCATAATGGCTAGCGATAGGCTTAACCACAATACCACGATGCCACCTCTTGTGTGCCACTGTGGTGATCCCCTTGCCTATAAAAGGAGGCCCAAGGCATCCAGGAGAAGGATTCGGACTTTTGGATAAGTTACGCTCATTGTAGCTAGTTCAAGAACCTCAAGAACACAGATATACACATCAAAGCAGGACTAGGGTATTACGCATCTCTGCGGCCCGAACCTGGGTAAACGACCCGCGTGCTTGTAATCGATCACGATCCCGCTTCTTCTTACCGCGCTACCAAGAACCGTAGTAGGGATTCTTGTGATCCCATAGGTGTTGTTTCCCACCGACACAGGGAGAAATCATGTTGCAAGTAATCATGTGAACTTGATATGTGTTCGATATTTTAATAATATGTATGTTGTGATTCCCTTAGTGGTGTCATGTGAACGTCGACATGACACTTCACCATATTTGGGCATAAGGGAATGCATTGTGGAGTAGTTATTATATAATGGGTTGCGAGAGTGATAGAAGCTTAAATCCTAGTTTATGCGCTATTCCATAAGGGACCGATTGGATCTAAAAGTTTAATGCTATTGTTAGAGTTTATTCTTAATATTTTTCTTGTAGTTAAGGATGCTTGCGAGGGGGTTAATCATTAGTAGGAGGATTGTTCAAGTAAGAACAGCACCTAAGCACCGGTCCACCCACATACCAAATTATCAAAGTAGCGAACACGAATTAGCCCAACATGATGAAAGTGACCGGATAAAATTCTCGTGTACCCTCAAGAACACTTTGCTTATCATAAGAGACCATTTTGGCATGTCCTTTGCCTCAAAAGGATTGGGCTACCTTGCTACACTTTTGTTACTACTATCGTTACTTGCTCGTTACAAATTACCTTGCTATCAAACTACTTTGCTACTTACAATTTTAGCACTTGCAGACATTACCTTGCTGAAAACCAATTGTCATTTCCTTCTGCTCCTCGTTGGGTTCGACACTCTTACTTATCAAAAAGGCTACAATTGACCCCATATACTTGTGGGTCATCAGGTAGCGAGGCACGTATTGTGTTGTTGCCATTAAGGATAACAAGATGGGGTTTACATCATACTGCTTGAGTTTATCCCTCTACATCATGTCATCTTGTTTAAGGTGTTACTCTGTTTTTAACTTAATACTCTAGATGCATGCTGGATAGCAGTCGATGAGTGGAGTAATAGTAGTAGATGCAGGCAGGAGTCGGTCTACTTGTCACGGACGTGATGCCCATGTTCATGATCATTGCCTTCGATGTCATCATAACTTTGCGCTTTTCTATCAATAGCTCCACAGTAATTTGTTTACCCATCGTATGCTTTCTTCGAGAGAGAAGCCTCTAGTGAAACCTATGCCCCCTAGGTCTATTTTTCATCATATACTTTCAGATCTATAAAACCAAAAACCCAAAAATACCTTGCTGCAATTATTTTGTGTTTACTTTATTTTGCCTTTCACTTTTATTTTAAATCTATCTCTATCAGATCTCACTCTTGCAAGTAATCGTGAAGGGATTGACAACCTTTTTCCGCGTTGTGTGCAAGTGTTTGTTAGTTTGTGCAGGTGCATAGATTGGAGACTTGCTTGTGCCTCCTACTGGATTGATACCTTAGTTCTCAACTAAGGGAAATACTTATCTCTACTTTGCTGCATCACCCTTTTCTCTTCAAAGGAAAAATCAATGCAAGCTCAAGAAGTAGCATTCTAACGAGAGCGGCGTTTTGGCTCCTAGGTGCATATGCACCCATTGTCAAAATACACATTTTGAAAATTTGAAAAATTCAAAACAAAAATCCCACGTGTATATCCGGACATTTTATGTGCGTTCACAAGGTTTCGATGAAAAACGACATTTTTTGTGCCTTGTCTAAAAAAGATAAAGAAATGCCTCGTGAATAGTTAGAATGAAGCATCAGAAATTGTCTTTTTTACACAAGCCACAAAAAAGTAGTTTTTCACTGAAATCTTGTGCATGCACATAAAATGTCCGGATATACACGCGGGATTTTTGTTCCGAATTTTTCAAAACTTTTCAAAATGTGTATTTTGACAATGGGTGCATATGCACCTAGGAGCCAAAGGCAATTACCGCATTCTAACGCGGTACTCCACGTTGTAGATGGAGAGGGAAAATATGTTTTCCTAGAGTTTGGCCTTTTTCGGACAGATGAAAAGAGGGGAACGGTTCCATGTCCAGCATGATAGGGCATGTGAAGATGAACGGATTGCATATTCGGATTCGTTGGATTTTTCTGATCAACTTTCATATATAAATTATTTTCATTGAGTTGCGGATTATTTTATATTAATTTTCAAAGTTTTAATTATTTTCTGGATTTGTTTCAAATATTTAAATTCGAATTAACTAAATTATAAATACTAATACACCCAGAGTTATACCCACACATAGCGGCTGACTGGTGGCGATGTTGACTGGATCAACAGCCTAGTCAGCATAGGTTGACTAGTGGGCAAGTGCCCAGTCAGTAGGCTGACTGGGTCAACCTTACCCGCTGGAATAGTGGACATGGCCCACTTGTAAGTGACTCGGGCTAATTACTGCAAAAAAATCTAATAGAATTAATTAGTTAGCAGGGCCCACAGGTCAGTGTAATAAATAATTAAACTAATCCAATTTAATTAAAGTTTTTATTAATTAGTAGGGGTGGTCCCATATGTCAGTGACTGGGTGTTACCTAGTCATCATTGACCGTGGTCAACAAGTCAAAGGGGGCCCTTGCGCCACTAGTCAGCGACCCTGATGGTGGCCCTAGGCCGGCAACATCGGCTCGCGGCGGTGGCGCGCCGGCGGCGACCTTCCAGACGGCTGCGCTGTGCGGACATGGTCGAAAAACAGGCATCCGGGGTCGTTTGAACTGCCGCGAGCATCTACAAGCGCAGAGGGACGTCGCACTTTGAACTGCAGCAGCAGCGGTGCGGGGGCTGGCCGGAGCGGCGCCGACAACGAGCATGGGTGGCGGTTGGCTTCGGGGCTCATGGGAGACTGTGCCCCGGGCCACCATTCGGACGGCCGCGACTACCTTCGAGATGCAAGGGCTTGTGTGTGTCCAACAGAGCAAGCGGTGGAGGCGGAGGCGACCTACATCGACTGCAGCGGCGACTGGGGCGACTGCCGGAGTTCGGTGAAACTCGGATGCGGCGCTACGGAGCACGGATGGACGTGCGGGTGCGTGCCTTTGGTCGCTGTGAACATGCTAAGCATGCCAACGAGCACGCATGCAAGCTACGGGGGCTCTGGCCACGGTGGCGACAAAGAATGGCGACGACAAGCTCGGCCACGATGGCGGCCGCAGTTAGAAACACGGGAACACGATGCAAGGAGAGGGAAGATGCAAATGCTCGCCGTGGTCCTGTAGATGTGCCTAAATGAGCTTGGGGAGGTGTGGCGGCACGGCGATCTCCGACACCCGGTGACGGAGACGAAGGAGAGGGTGATGCTGTGGGGCGCCCCGGCTCGATCCAGCAGGCGAGGTCGACGTAGCCGACCGCGACGACGCTTCAAGGCAAGCTGGAGGGACGAGGGGTGGCCGATGGCCGCGGTGGCGCGAGGCGGACGGCGGTGAATGTGTCGGGCGAGGAGGGGAAAGGGGATCTGGGGAGGAGGAAGGGAGGACGAGAGGGCGAGGGGAGCGAGCGGGGTGACTGGGAGGGCGTCTAGGGTTAGGGTTGGTCGGGGCGGCCTAATCCTCCTCGTAGCTCGCCGACGAGGTGGTGCGACGGGGCGCGCTCGGGTAGGAGCCCGGTCGGAGGAACATGAGGGGAGGGAGACGACCTAGGGAAGGCAGGCTGGGTCGGCTAGCTGGGTTGCGCCGGTTGGCTGAGGCCAAGGGGGGCAGGGGGTTGTGGCCTTTTTTACTTTTGTTTTGTTTTTCTTTTAAAAACTTTTCTATTTTCTTTTATTTCCTATTTATTTTAACCTTATAAAATATAAAATTAGCTCCTACATTAGTGATCCTAAATATTCCACAACCACTAAAAGTTTTGTGCAAATTAAAAATACTTTGCATATTTTTATCATTTTAAAGGCATTTAAATATTTGTTTTAGCCACTATTTTATTATTTTAATGTATTTAAATACTTTATAAAAATGTGAGTTCACCACCATTATTAACAAATGATTATTTACCACAATTTGAACATTTTAGTTTTGACATTTGAATTTTTTATTGTTTGACTTTATTTTAAATTTGAATTTTGATTTGGTTTGGATCAACGTGGGACCTAGCAACAGTAAAAGTGATGACATGACATCATTAGCAGGGGATTATTATAGCTTAATTATCTGTGTGTTACATCTGTATTAGAAAACGCGATGATTTCTTCTCTCAGATGTTTTTTTCTGAACGAATAGGTACTTATGGACTTGGAGTTAGGGTTGCAAGAGCTGCCAGGGGCTCACAAGCCTGCCAGACGCGCCATGGGGGGTGGGCGCCCCCTAGGCTGTGGATCCCTGGTGGCTCTCCTCTGGTAATTTCCTTCGCCAATATTTTTTATATATTGTGAAATAATTCTCAGTAATTTTTCAACTCAATCTGAGAACTTTTATTTCTGCACAAAAAAACACCATGGCAATTCTGCTGAAAATAACGTCAGTTTGGATTAGCTCCATTCAAATCATGCAAATTATAGTTCAATACAAGAGAAAAAATGTTTGAAAAAGTAGATACGTTTGGGACGTATCATGAAGCATGACTTTGTTCAAATGAAATTCTAAGAAAAATTTAGGGGCTTGAAGTTTTGAGAGAACGAGTGATACGTCTCAAACGTATCTACTTTTCTAAACACTTTTGCTCTTATTTTTACTCTAATTTTCATGATTTGAATGTAACTAACCCAGACTGATGTTGTTTTCAGTAGAACTACCATGATGTTATTTTTATGCAGAAATATATAAAAATACTGGTGAAAAGATCTGCCGGAGGGGGGCCACCACAGAGCCACAAGCTCCCGTGGCGCCCCCTAGGGCGCGCCACCCAGGCTTGTGGGACCCTCGGGACACTGTTTGCCCTACCTCCAACTCCATAAATACAATCTTGTGGAGAAACAAATAAGAGAAAATGTTTCATCGCGTCTTACAATATGGAACCACCGCCATCTCCCGATCTTCATCAGGAGGGCTATTCTGGAGGCCGTTTAGGGCTCCGGAGAGGGGATTCGTCGTCATCATCATCACCAACCCCTTTTCACCGTCAATTTCATGATGCTCACCGCCAGGAGTAAGTAGTTCCTTCGTAGTTTTGCTGGACGGTGATGGAGTTGGATGAGATTTATCATGTAATTGAGTCAATTTTTTAGGGTTTGATCCCTAGTACGTATCCACTATGTTTTGAGATTAATGTTGTTATGACTTTTCTATGTTCAATGCTTGTCACTAGGCCCGACTGCCGTGATTTCAGATCTGAACACTCTATGTTTTCATGAATATATTTGAGTTCTTGATCCTATCTACTAGTTATATGCATTTGTTATTGTTATGATCCATAGACCCCAAAGTGACAACAGTTGGGATGCTCTCCGGGGTTGACTGTGATTCGAGGAGTTCATGTGTATTCATCATATGTTGATGCTTTGTTCCGGTTCTTTATTAAAATGAGGCTTTAATATCTCTTAGCTTCTTTATGGACCCCGCTGGAACTGAAGCTGGAGAAAGTGAGGGACGGTAGGAAGAGAAGAGGGGTGAGGTGGAGCCGTACGCGTTCGTTTCGGTCGCGCATCGCACCGAACGACCGCGAAAAATGGCGTGGACACTGAGCTAACATTAAGATTAGTGCGAATTTAACGGACGGTGGAAACAGCGTTCGGCCTAAAACGTCCAAAATCTGACGTCCGGCACTTGTTATTTCCAAGAAGGGAAATGTCTGCAGCCGGTGCGCCGACTCAAACCTGCGCCGGACCGCACCCACGCGTCCGTGGGGCCCCGCACCGCTCTGTCCTTTTCTGCTCCTTATCTTCTTCCTCCTCCTTATCTTCTTCCTTCGTTGAGTTTTCTGGCCACAATTCCCCACCGCGCTACCCACCTCTTCCTCTCCTTATTCCACCTCTCCTCCCCATCGGCGCTGCCCACCTCTCCCTCTCCTTCTTCCGCCTCCCTCGCCATCGCCGTTCTCTACCTCTCCCCCTTCTACCTCAAGCCGCCAAAGACTCCCAATAAGCGGCGGAGCTGCGACGACCGTCGAACGGCAATCGCTAACTGAAGGTTCAAAGACCGGTGTGTCGACCGGTGTTGTGGATGAGAGAAGCCATCAAGGCGCAGGGATGGGAGAGCCCACCGATGGTTCGACTTCGACGACACCCATTGCCTGGACCCGGCTCATGGTGGTGCTGGAACTTGCTCATGACGTGTTGCAATTGCTTGCAGGCCGAGCTAGGAACATGGCGATGCCGGAAGCAAAGGTACTTTTTATGCTGGACTAATTTTACATTTTTGCTACCACCGTTTTTTGGTTTGCTGGAACCAACACTAATTTTTGCTACCATCGACGCTTTGGTTTTGCTAGTACCTGCGCCAATTTTTTGCAATTTGCTACAACAGATGTTTTGATTTGCTGGAACCAACTACAATTTTTCGCTACAAGTGCCGCTTTTGATTTTGCTGGAAGAATGGCCAATTTTACATTTTTGCTACAAATAGTGTTTTGACTTGCTGGAACCAGCTCCAATTTTTGCTACAGCCGCCGAATTCGCTTTTGCTGGAGAACGCCCATTTTTGCAGTTTTGCTACAAATGGTGTTTTGATTTGCTGGAACTAGCTCTAATTCTTGCTACAACTGCCGCTTTCGCTATTGCTGGAAGAACGCCCAATTTTGCATTTTTGCTACAAATGGTGTTTTGATTTGCTGGAAGCAGCTTCAATTTTTGCTACCACCGATGTCTCAATTTTTGCTAGAACATCCTTGCACAAAGGGCCCAGTTATGCATTTTTGCTTTCACTGTTTTTGGCTTTGCTGGAATCAACACAAAATTTTGCTTTGGCTGCGAGCCATGGTTTTCTACTGATGAGAATTTTTGCTGGAACAATCATTTAGTTGTGCTAGAACCGATATTTTTTGTTGCTTCAACCTAGCACCACCAGGTTTTGTTGCTTAGATTATTTTTGCTGGACATGGCGGGCAAGTCGACAATGGCGGCGAGCCGGAGATGAGGGAACGCCGAGGGGTACTACAAACCGTGGTGACTGCGTGTTGTAACCTGTCCGTGTTCGAGCTGCAGGCTGCCGCCATGGAGAGCGGAGGCGGCCATGGCGAGTGGAGGCACGAGCGGCCGGCGAGCATGGGTGGTGGGCGTGGTGGCACATGTGGCAAGCAAGCATGGGAAGCCGACGACAAGCGCAGGTGGCCAGCGAGCGCGCAGGTGGCCGGCGAGCGTGCGAGATCCAGCGTGTGCGCACGACTGCCTTTTCTTTTTTTTCCATACGGGCGTGACTTTTTAAGAGAAAGCAATCTGACGGTGATGAAAGATTGTATCGGACGTTTGGCAGCGGCCGGCCCAAATTTGGGCCGGTGCGCCGGCGCCTAGTGCTCGCCTCCCAAGAAAGAGTCGCTCGTTCATCTCACGTCACTCGGCTGGTCTCTGGGCCATCCGTCGGGCCGGGCCACACACGACTACCCTTCACTTCCGCGGGCCAATTCTCCCTCCCCTTTCGGCCCTCACGTATCCGGGCCGGGAGACTACCACTATATATACCGGGCAAGCAATGCCGCCCTAGGGTTCTTCCTTCACCCCTGCTTCCATTCTCTTCCTCCGGGAGCGCCGCCGCTTCCTCATCTCCCACCTCTCGCCTCGGGAGCCGGAAGCGAAACCCCACGGTGAGCCGGACCTCCCCCTCCTCCCTCCCTTCTCCCCCGCCCTCCGGTAGCTTCGTCGGCGCCTCGCTTCTCTGTAGTCCGTGCTAGCTGCTGCCTAGTCGATCGATCGATCGATTCCACCGGTTCTAGTCTCCTCGCTAGCTCGATGCGCTTCAGTTCACGTCGCTGGATCTGTCGTCGTTCTTCCGTGTTTATTCATGTTCCCAAGCGCTGTAGATCTACTGCTTTGTCCGCCCTGCTCGCATGTTCTGGGATCGATTTTGTTCTGACGTCTCTAGATGTGCGGTCCCTAGGGTGTTGTTTCCGTCGTGATTCACGTGGATCTGTTGCCCCGGTGTTGGTTTTGGCCATTTTGCTGTGCTGTTCGTTCATGAGGTTTGCTAGAATGCTCGATCTGTAGGGTATTCCCTGCCTATCGTAACCTGGTCGGTGTTATTCTCTGCTCTCATGCTCAGATCGGAGAAAATTGTATCACTGCTTTGCATGTTCAATTTAACTTGAAAGGGAGCTACCGATATTTTATCATCTCTGTGTCTCAGTGTTTTATATAAGTTTAGTTCAGGCACTCTGCATGAATTTTGCTCTGATCTGATCATTTATTCGTTTGGATGATTATGTGAGTATTTTCTGTGTTTTACCTAGCATCGATGGTGCACCACGTGAGAGTTCCAACTCAATGACGTTCTGTGCCATTGTTTTTAGTGTTTGTGTTGGTAGTTCCATGATATTACAGTCAGTACTTGTGCATAAAACTGTGATTCCATGACAAATCAGCTTCCATGACATTTACCTGAGTCTTGACTTTGTCTGTAATTACCTTTACACTGTTTTGCAATTTGACATAATCTTCTGGAGAAGTTTTAAACTATGTTCCACCCCTTTATAAGCTCTACAGACCTGGAAGTACTTGGGGGTTGAGTTAGTGAATCCATTTCCTGTTCTTGCTTCATAGTTGCTTTTTGCATGTATGCTCTCCATAATGGGTTACATTTCTTTGTTATTGCTATTTGTTATTTTTTCTCATACTGTGACTGTAAGTTTTCTTAATATCGGTTGGGCTTGCCTTCTCAATGCACTTTTATTTGTCCTACTAGTACATTAAATTTAATAAGCTCAATTGACCATATTATATATTTCACTTTATTGGGGCTGTTGGTTGAAGTGTTGGTTAAAGTAGTTTGGTAGCAGTGTGTAAAACTTATTCGTTTGCACCAATGTTAAGTGCACTTTTGAGTGGACAATTGTCGTTTTAATTACTTGAACAGTCATTATTATATCACTATCATATTTTTTTTCATTTAATTCAAACTGTATTATTGCTTGATTCTGATAGCTTGGTATTCTTTGAACAGGAACTATAGTCCCAGGGTGACATTTAAAAGCAGTCAAGATGGTGAAGTTCACAGCGGAGGAGCTCCGTGGAATTATGGATAAAAAGAATAATATCCGAAACATGTCTGTTATTGCTCATGTTGACCATGGTATGTGACTGGACAGTACCAGTTGTCTGTAATTCTCATGTTTATACAGTATAATCTTGTTGATTGATGTTTTTGTAGCCTGCTCTTAGTTGTGCCATATTATTTCTAAAATCTGGATCTTGTAAATTAGTTAAATTTAATGAGTTGTTTCAGTGTTTTGAAATAAGTAGTTTCAGCCATTGCTCTCTCCTTGAGCTTATTCTTACTGCTTTTATGATTGATTTATGCTCTAACAAGCTTAAATATAACTATTAGCATATAATTGCATGGTTCAGAATCTGCTACTTTGGTTTAGGCTGGTCATAGTGGGGAGGAACTTATACTAGTGTCATGCATATGACACTAGTCTAAGTTACTACCTTTATAGTGCGAAGTAACATAGTAGTAGTGTCCTAGAGGACTTCATTTATTAGCTTGTAGACTCATCTTGTATTAGGACGCGCTATGTTACAGTAACATATTATGTTACCACTTCTCATTAACTACATGCCACATAGGCAAAATTTTCTTGAAGTGCGCTATGTTACTAGCTAAGTTACTCCCACTATGACTAGCCTTACATGGTTGTACTTAGTAACACAAAAATACATGTCCTTGTATTAATGTTGTTTACTATGTGCCACCAGATTTTGTTAACCATGTTACTAAATATCTTGTTTGTATTCTTTTAAATTTCTTTTAATCATGGTTTGTTTCAACATACTGTAATGTTGTGTCATAATTCCATCTCTCAGTGGATAATATGTGCAAGTGCATATTAATGTATATCGCGTTCAACTGTCAATCCGGATGCTTTTGCACCGTCCTCACACATATTTACATGTTTGCAGGCAAGTCTACGCTTACGGATTCCCTTGTGGCAGCAGCTGGGATTATTGCCCAGGAAGTTGCTGGTGATGTTCGCATGACTGATACCCGTGCAGATGAGGCAGAACGTGGTATTACAATCAAATCCACGGGTATCTCTCTTTTCTATCAGATGACTCCTGAATCACTCGAGATGTACAAGGGTGACAGGGATGGGGACGAATACCTGATCAACCTTATTGACTCACCTGGTCACGTTGACTTCTCTTCGGAAGTGACGGCTGCTCTTCGTATCACTGATGGTGCTTTGGTGGTGGTTGACTGTATTGAGGGTGTCTGTGTGCAGACCGAAACTGTGCTGCGCCAAGCTCTTGGTGAGAGGATTAGGCCTGTCCTCACCGTGAACAAGATGGACAGATGCTTCCTTGAGCTTCAAGTGGAAGGTGAGGAAGCATACCAGACTTTCTCCCGTGTCATTGAAAATGCCAATGTCATCATGGCAACATATGAAGATGTGCTCCTTGGTGATGTCCAAGTGTACCCGGAGAAGGGGACTGTTGCATTCTCTGCTGGTTTGCATGGGTGGGCTTTCACCCTTACAAACTTTGCTAAGATGTATGCTTCCAAGTTTGGAGTTGATGAGGCGAAGATGATGGAGAGGCTGTGGGGTGAGAACTTCTTTGACCCAGCCACAAAGAAATGGACCTCCAAGAACACTGGGACAGCTACCTGCAAGAGAGGTTTTGTTCAGTTCTGCTACGAGCCAATCAAGCAAATCATAGCCACCTGCATGAATGATCAGAAGGATAAGTTGTGGCCTATGTTGAAGAAGCTTGGTGTGACGATGAAGAATGATGAGAAGGACTTGATGGGCAAGGCTCTCATGAAGCGTGTGATGCAAACTTGGCTGCCTGCCAGTCGTGCTCTGCTTGAGATGATGATATTTCATCTTCCCTCTCCCTCAAAGGCACAGAGGTATCGTGTGGAGAACTTGTACGAGGGTCCCCTTGATGATATATATGCTAATGCTATCAGAAACTGTGACCCTGATGGTCCTCTTATGCTGTATGTCTCCAAGATGATTCCAGCATCTGACAAGGGTAGATTCTTTGCCTTTGGACGTGTTTTTGCCGGGAGGGTTGCAACTGGTATGAAGGTCCGTATCATGGGTCCCAACTTTGTTCCTGGCCAGAAGAAGGATCTGTATGTGAAGAGTGTCCAGCGTACTGTTATCTGGATGGGAAAGAAGCAAGAGTCTGTTGAGGATGTTCCCTGTGGTAACACTGTTGCTTTGGTTGGTTTGGATCAGTTCATCACCAAGAATGCAACCCTGACAAATGAGAAGGAAGTTGATGCCTGCCCAATCAGGGCAATGAAGTTCTCTGTGTCCCCTGTTGTGCGTGTTGCCGTTCAGTGCAAGGTGGCATCTGATCTTCCTAAGCTTGTTGAGGGTTTGAAGAGGCTGGCGAAGTCTGACCCTATGGTTCTCTGTAGCATTGAAGAGTCTGGTGAGCATATCATTGCTGGAGCTGGAGAGCTTCACCTTGAAATCTGTTTGAAGGATCTGCAGGAGGACTTCATGGGTGGTGCTGAAATTATTGTTTCACCTCCTGTTGTCTCCTTCCGTGAGACTGTTCTGGAGAAGTCCTGCCGCACAGTTATGAGCAAGTCCCCGAACAAGCACAACCGTCTTTACATGGAGGCTCGCCCATTGGAGGAGGGATTGGCTGAGGCCATTGATGATGGCCGCATTGGCCCACGTGATGATCCTAAGGTGCGCTCTAAGATCCTATCTGAGGAGTTTGGCTGGGACAAGGATCTTGCCAAGAAGATTTGGTGCTTTGGACCTGAGACGACTGGCCCCAACATGGTTGTTGACATGTGTAAGGGAGTGCAGTATCTGAATGAAATCAAGGACTCTGTTGTGGCTGGGTTCCAGTGGGCATCGAAAGAAGGTGCTTTGGCTGAGGAGAACATGCGTGGCATCTGCTTTGAGGTCTGTGATGTTGTTCTGCACACTGATGCTATTCACAGGGGTGGTGGTCAGGTCATCCCAACAGCCAGGAGGGTCATTTATGCTTCTCAGCTCACTGCTAAGCCAAGGCTGCTGGAGCCTGTGTACCTGGTTGAGATCCAGGCCCCAGAGAATGCACTCGGCGGTATCTATGGTGTTCTGAATCAGAAGAGAGGGCATGTGTTTGAGGAGATGCAGAGGCCTGGTACCCCACTGTACAACATCAAGGCTTACCTCCCGGTCATTGAGTCTTTCGGGTTCTCAAGTACCCTCAGGGCAGCGACATCCGGCCAGGCTTTCCCCCAGTGTGTGTTCGACCACTGGGACATCATGTCTTCTGATCCTTTGGAGGCCGGCTCCCAGTCTGCGACCCTTGTCACGGAGATCCGGAAGCGCAAGGGTCTGAAGGAACAGATGACCCCTCTATCTGATTTCGAGGACAAGCTCTAAACTTTTGCTTCTGTTACATGGTCTAGTTTGCTTTTGCTGCTAAGAGAGCTGCACTATTATCTGTCTATTGAGTCGTCGCTGTATTGCTATTGGAATGTACTCCTGTCTGTCGTGATACTGTCACTTTGTTTTGATGTCTATCGATGTTAAAACTTAGATTATATATCTGTTATCCACCGGTAGTTCTTGTTGATGTCTTGTGTTTTCTTTCGTTTTATATCCCGAGAGCTTTGCCTGGTTATTTATTGCTGTTGTCCTGCTCTATGTTTTTCATGTTTGTCCAGCAATTGCATCATTGATGTGTTGCATTAGCTTTTCTCCCTGCTCTTAACATCGTTTTACCTTGATTGATGCACTCGTCCAGGTTTTATGCCCATTAGAATGTGTTCCCTCGTCTGGCAGTTTTATCTATCAATCTTTCCTCAAACTTACTTTGAAGCTGCAGTTTGTCAGTTTTTTAGTACAGTACTCCCTCCGGTCCTTTTTACTCTGCACATTGAATTTGCTAAAAGTCAAACTTAGCTAAGTTTGACCAAATTTATATTAAAAATTATTATCATCTATAATATCTAATAAATATAATATGAAAATGTATTCTCTGAATGTCAATAATTTTTTATATGAACTTGGTCAAAGTTGGATGAGATTGACTTTAGACAAACTTAATATGCAGAGTAAAAATGACCGGAGGGAGTACAAAATTCTCCAGTTCATACCCTACAATTTTGTAGACACAAGCTGATGATGAGAAATTACTCTCTCTGGAATTAATGCTAGATACATTAGTAGTGTAGTAGATGCATCTGTTGGTGCTGAGAATATCTACATTTTGTGAAGTTTGTTGTTCATTGTAAATTGTGAAGTCGGTCATGGTAAATTTAGCATTGTTGAGATCGTTAATTGGTAGCTAGGGGATTAACAGACTAATCGATTATTAGTAGTGTAGTAGATGCATCTGTTGGTGCTGAGAATATCTACATTTTGTGAAGTTAGTTGTTCATTGTAAATTGTGAAGTCGGTCATGGTAAATTTAGCATTGTTGAGATCGTTAATTGGTAGCTAGGGGATTAATAGACTAATCGGTAAGTCAATTGGCTAATTAATGAATTAATTGGGCCAATTTACCAGTTTACTAGCTGTTTGGCCAAAAATTGAAATGTGAACCATGTAAAATGTGGCAGTCGCAAGTAACACATGCCTAAGATGTCGTGGCACGGCTAAGGTTAGGCATGAAAACCCTAAGCTCAAACCAAACTGGCCCTAACTAAAATGAAGTGATCAGTCTGGTTTCTTAATTTGGACTTGATGTTCCTAAATGCAAATAAGAGATGACTGGCCTTGGTTAAAAGGGTGTTCTGGCTGTTGCATGGATGCTTGATTTTCTTTTTTATGAAATTCCAATGCTTCTCAAAAGGCAGGACAAACCTCTTCATTGCTAACAGAAATGATACGGAAAATAGGGCTGAAGCTCCTCCATCAAATAGTCCGTTGAAAGGGAACATAATGTGGCAGAGCTCACAATAATATTGATTGATTGCATTCATCTTTGGGCGAAGCTTTGTTCAGGCATGATTTCTAAAAATATTTTAATCCATCTCAGTGATTGCTTTATTTTAATCCATCTTTCGATGAAGTCTCAATTGAGCATGATTTCTGGAAATGTCCACTCAAACATGTTGATTCTTTGGTGATATAGAGAGCAAGACCCAATCTACACTTTCATCAAACCGATTTGTGTTCCCCGCTTGATTTCAACATCAACACTCATAATGCTTGGAGCTTGGGCTCCTAGGCGGTTAGAGGCATCCGTTGGGGCTGGATTGAAAGGCGAATACAACGAGCCATTTGATGACGCTTTGGAGTTTTCGCTTCAACACCGCTCCAACGGAGATTAGCACTCTCCAAAGAGGGAACTTTGAGATAAATTTGACGTCCCTGACTTACTTGTGGTTAATCCGTTTTAATACTTTTACTTGCTTCATATGCTTGTGGGCTTGTTAACTAGATTGTTGCCTAGAATATTTTGCTTTCAGCTTACTTGCCATGTTGTGTTCATCTAGTTGCATATATTGAAAACCTACTTTATCCGCAATTCCCTCAGATTGAAAGATAAGCTTAAAATTTGTAGCTTCCTATTCACCCTCTCTAGGATCATTTCAATTGGTATCAAAGTTATGACTCTTTATTAGGGCTTAACACCTAAAGAGAATAAGTCAATACGGGGTAATCCACCGGTGGTGCCCCTATGGGACATGCCGAGCTCTCCGCCACAACACGACTGCTGCCTTGACCGTGGTGGACTTTACCTTGTTAATGCCGGGTATGTAAGTCTGAAAGTGCTGGTTATCGACTCGAGGGGTGAAATCACGATTTTTAAGTAAGTCTTTGAAACAGACAATGTCTTCAAAGACTTAGAAGATGAACAGTAGCTAAATTGGATACAACGAAAGATAAACTACACTAGACATGGTGATAGAACAACCCAAGAGATGTGAGCAGTGAAGTAAACAACAAACTAGGTAACGATGGATGGCAGTAAGAAATAATGTGAAGACAAATATGTGATTAGAGAGATTGTCTTCAAGCAATGTCTTCGAACAAAAAAGGTAGCAAGCAAAGACTTCACAATACAAAACAGTAAGTAGGGAAGTGAAGTGATAGAACCAGTTGTTTGGTGAAGACAAAGGATTTGTTAGACCAGTTTCAGTTGCTGTGACAACTGTAGCTATGGCTAGGGAGGCTAAGATTGAACTCAGAAGACCGCGCCTTCACCTTATTCCCCTTGAGCTAAGATCACTTAGACCTCACCCAATCACTCAGGCGAGTCTTCAAGGGAGACTTCCAAACCTTCACAGACTTGGTTCACCAGCGATCCACAATGACTCTTGGATGCTCAGAATGTGACACTTAAAAGACTAGAAGATCACCGTCTTCAAGTGTAACAAGTCTTCGGTTCACTTAGAACAGAATGGTTGCAGGGATGCTCAATCACTTTGGGCTCTAGGTGTTTTGGTTTTCCTCACAGTAAGTTTCTCACAAAGGCTTCGGAGGTGGGCTGCTCTCAAACGATAAAAACTGTGCAATAACTCAGAGCAGCCGCCAACTTATGGTGGAGGGGTGGCTATTTATAGCCAGGAGGCAACCCGACATGATATGACCAAACTGACCCTCGGTCGGTGGCCAACCGACACACGTCCCAAAAGTCAGATTTCAAACACACACGCCAGCTTTACTTGGGCTCCAAGCAAAGCTGACTCATCCAACTCTGAACGAGATTTTCTCTCATTGTCTTCACAAGGAAGACATAGGCTTTTGGTTGAGCAATCACTTCAACAACTGTCCTCATTTTGCCTCGACCCCACTTAACAGTGCGGTGGTTCCTGTGATTGAATAAGAAGAAAATGAAACCTACAAATAAGTCATGTCTTCATGTTCCATTGTCTTCACTTATTAACTTCAAATGTAACCATTGGCTTCAATATCTTCAGACATTTTTAGGGGTCATCTTCGACAGTTAAACAAAATCTCTAGGGACTTCTACCTGTGTTATCCTGTGAATCTCACAAACACATTAGTCCCTCAACCAGGTTTGTCGTCAATACTCCAAAACCAACAACGGGGAGGCACTAGATGCACTTACAAAGTCCACCATGACAAAAGAAGTGCGGTCCATTTTCAAAGGAAGAGGTGGACCAGAAGTCAAAGCCTCACGCACCAGCCTCATTTGCTCCAAGTGAGGCTCATGATGTGGACGATGCAAGAGAACATCTTGCTCTTCCCGAACCTACTACTGCACCCCTCCCCAATTTCATAGGGTGCCACTACGCAACATGACCTATCCAGCATCTGCATATTAATCATGTTGGGCCTTCGCCCCCTTTGAAAGCTAACACATTTTTTGAGTGAAAACTCGCTATGGAGTCTCACATTTACGGTGCCTCTACTCAACTCAGGGTTCATGCCCAAGGATCCATCAAGCCTTACACCCCAAGGGAAGTCGTTGACGATCGACTCAATGACATTGCCCTCAACATGCTCCATCTTGCCACCACTATGAGTATGCCAATTCCATTGCTCTCTTCAAGTACCCCAAAGAAATTTGAGATTGCATTGAGGAGATATTTGAAGGTGATGACAATGTTCAGAGATCTAGGTTGGCCTTCTTAGTCAATTTGTCCACAAGGAATGATATAGAGACCACTAAAGAGGTGTTCCGGAGATTGAAGACACTTGTGTTGGATTCAAGAAACTTTGGTTGCACATGGGTGGATGAAAACTTCATCAAGGACAAATTTATTGGAGCCATGGTCTTTACGGATCATGCTATGGCCATAATGATCCACCAATGACCGAATGACTCCCAAACAAGTTGTGTCTACTTTTCACCACCCATACTCTTTTGGAGACCAAGTCCAAGAACACAATGGCGATTGATCAAGGAAGAAAGAACTCCAATGTAATGCTAAAGACCAAGAAGGTGGTTGTGCGTGCTACGAGAGAAGAAGTTGAAGAAGATGTTGATACCTCATTCCAGGCTAATGACTTTGAGGAAAACTTGACCCTTTAGGTCAAGAAATATTTAGGCACCATGGCAAACAAGGGAAAAGAATATTAAGGGAAGATCCTTTGAGAGAAGTAAGTGTCACAATCTTATTAATGTTATATGCAAAACGTTTCTTTTTGCCCGACTGATTTCACTCCTGCATCATCCGTCTCGCGAGCCGTCCGATCAAAGTTGATTGTGTTTTACCGCTCGTATGCCGCACGTCCACTGGAGGTCCACGCATCACCGTCTGCATTATCTCTAGTGCAGCAACAAGAGCCACTTGTTCTCCCCCATAGATAGGATCCCTGATTTTTCTCTTCGTATCTGAATCCCTCTTCGACCTTTTGCCATGGCCCTCGTCGGAGTAGCAGCAAGCGGCATGCAATGTTGGGAAATGTAGTAGTTTCAAAAAAATTCCTACGCACACGCAAGATCATGGTGATGCATAGCAACGAGAGGGGAGAGTGTCGTCCACGTACCCTCGTAGACCGTAAGCGGAAGTGTTATGACAACACACATGATGTAGTCGTACGTCTTCACGATCGACCGATCCTCGTACCGAATGTACGACACCTCCGCGATCTACACACGTTCAGCTCGGTGACGTCCCACAAACTCACGATACAGTAGAGCTTCGAGGGAGAGTTCCGTCAGCACAATGGCGTGATGACGGTGTTGATGAAGCTACCGACGCAGGGCTTCATCTAAGCACCGGTACGATATGACCGATGTGGATTATGGTGGAGGGGGCACCGCACACGGCTAAAGATCAATGATCAACTTGTGTCCTGGGGTGCCCCCCTGCCCCCGTATATAAAGGAGCTAGGGGGCGGCCAAGGAGGAGGGCACGCCAAGGGGGGAGTCCTACTCCCACCGGGAGTAGGATTCCTTCTTTCCTAGTAGGAGTAGGAGAAGGGGGAAGGGAAGGAGAGAGGGGGAAGGAAAGGGGGGCGCCGCCCCCCCTCCTTGTCCAATTCGGACTAGAGGGGGAGGGGCGCGTGGCCTGCCCTGGCCGCCCCTCCTCTTCTCCACTAAGGCCCAATATGCCATTACACTCCCCAGGGGGTTCCAGTAACCCCCCGGTACTCCGGTATATGTCCGAACTTGCCCGGAACACTTCCGAAGTCCAAACATAGTCATCCAATATATCGATCTTTATGTCTCGACCATTTCGAGACTCCTCGTCATGTCCATGATCATATCCGGGACTCCGAACTACCTTTGGTACATCAAAACACATAAACTCATAATACCGATCGTCACCGAACGTTAAGCGTGCGGACCCTACGGGTTCGAGAACTATGTAGACATGATCGAGACACGTCTCCGGTCAATAACCAATAGCAGAACCTGGATGCTCATATTGGATCCTATATATTCTATGAAGATCTTTATCGGTCAAACTGCATAACAACATACGTTGTTCCCTTTGTCATCGGTATGTTACTTGCCCGAGATTCGATCATCGGTATCTCAATGCCTAGTTCAATCTTGTTACCGGCAAGTATCTTTACTCGTTCCGTAATGCATCATCCCGCAACTAACTCATTAGTCACATTGCTTGCAAGGCTTATAGTGATGTGCATTACTGAGAGGGCCCAGAGATACCTCTCCAACAATCGGAGTGACAAATCCTAATCTTGATCTATGCCAACTCAACAAGTACCATCGGAGACACCTGTAGAGCACCTTTATAATCACCCAGTTATGTTGTGATGTTTGGTAGCACACAAAGTGTTCCTCCGGTATTCGGGAGTTGCATAATCTCATAGTCATAGGAACATGTATAAGTCATGAAGAAAGTAATAGCAACATACTAAACGATCAAGTGCTAAGCTAACGGAATGGGTCAAGTCAATCACATCATTCTCTAATGATGTGACCCCGTTAATCAAATGAAAACTCATGTCTATGGCTAGGAAACTTAACCATCTTTGATTCAACGAGCTAGTTAATTAGGTAGAGGCACACTAGTGACATTCTATTTGTCTATATATTCACACATGTACTAAGTTTCCAGTTAATACAATTCTAGCATGAATAATAAACATTTATCATGATATAAGGAAATATAAATAACAACTTTATTATTGCCTCTAGGGCATATTTCCTTCAGTCTCCCACTTGCACTAGAGTCAATAATCTAGATTACACAGTAATGATTCTAACACCCATGGAGTCTTGGTGCTGATCATGTTTTGCTCGTGAGAGAGGCTTAGTCAACGGGCTGCAACATTCAGATCCGTATGTATCTTGCAAATCTCTATGTCTCCCTCCTTGACTTGATTGCGGATGGAATTGAAGCGTGTCTTGATGTGTTTGGTTCTCTTGTGAAATCTAGATTCCTTTGCCAAGGCAATTGCACCAGTATTGTCACAAAAGATTTTCATTGGACCCGATGCACTAGGTATGACACCTAGATCGGATATGAACTCCTTCATCCAGACTCCTTCATTTGCTGCTTCCGAAGCAGCTATGTACTTCGCTTCACACGTAGATCCCGCCACGACGCTTTGTTTAGAAATGCACCAACTAACAGCTCCACTGTTCAATATAAATACGTATCCGGTTTGTGACTTAGAGTCATCCGGATCAGTGTCAAAGATTGCATCGACGTAACCATTTACGACGAGCTCTTTGTCACCTTCATAAACGAGAAACATATCCTTAGTCCTTTTCAGGTATTTCACGATGTTCTTGACCGCTGTCCAGTGATCCACTCCTGGATTACTTTGGTACCTCCCTGCTAAACTAATAGCAAGGCACACATCAGGTCTGGTACACAGCATTGCATACATGATAGAGCCTATGGCTGAAGCATAGGGAACACCTTTCATTTTTTCTCTATCTTCTGCAGTGGTCGGGCATTGAGTCTGACTCAATTTCACACCTTGTAACACAGGCAAGAACCCTTTCTTTGCTTGATCCATTTTGAACTTCTTCAAAACTTTATCAAGGTATGTACTTTGTGAAAGTCCAATCAAGCGTCTCGATCTATCACTATAGATCTTGATGCCCAATATATAAGCAGCTTCACCGAGGTCTTTCATTGAAAAACTTTTATTCAAGTATCCTTTTATGCTATCCAGAAATTCTATATCATTTCCAATCAACAATATGTCATCCACATATAATATTAGAAATGCTACAGAGCTCCCACTCACTTTCTTGTAAATAGAGGCTTCTCCAAAAGTCTGTATAAAACCATATGCTTTGATCACACTATCAACACGTTTATTCCAACTCTGAGATGCTTGTACCAGTCCATAAATGGATCGTTGGAGCTTGCACACTTTGTTAGCATATTTTGGATTGATAAAACCTTCAGGTTGCATCATATACAACTCTTCTTCCAGAAATCCATTCAGGAATGCAGTCTTTACATCCATTTGCCAAATTTCATAATCATAAAATGCAGCAATTGCTAACATGATTCAGACAGACTTAAGCATCGCTATGGGTGGGAAAGTCTCATCATAGTCAACTCCTTGAACTTGTCGAAAACCTTTCCCAACAAGTCGAGCTTTGTAGATAGTAACATTACTGTCAGCGTCAGTCTTCTTCTTGAAGATCCATTTATTCTCGATGGCTTGCCGAGCATCGGGCAAGTCAACCAAAGTCCACACTTTGTTCTCATACATGGACCCTATCTCAAATTTCATGGCCTCAAGCCATTTTGCGGAATCTGGGCTCATCAATGTTCCCTCATAGTTCATAGGTTCGCCATGGTCAAGTAACATGACCTCTAGAATAGGATTACCGTACCACTCTGGTGCGGATCTTACTCTGGTTGACCTACGAGGTTCGGTAGTAACTTGATCTGAAGTTACACGATCATCATCATTAGCTTCCTCACTAATTGGTATAGGAGTCACAGAAACAGATTTCTGTAATGAACTACTTTCCAATAAGAGAGCAGGTACAGTTACCTCATCAAGTTCTACTTTTCTCCCACTCACTTCTTTCGAGAGAAACTACTTCTCTAGAAAGGATCCATTTTTATCAACAAATGTTTTGCCTTCGGATCTGTGATAGAAGGTGTACCCAACAGTCTCCTTTGGGTATCCTATGAAGATACATTTCTCTGATTTGGGTTCGAGCTTATCAGATTGAAGCTTTTTCACATAAGCATTGCAACCCCAAACATTAAGAAACGACGACTTTGGTTTCTTGCCAAACCACAGTTCATAAGGCGGCGTCCCAACGTATTTAGATGGTGCCCTATTTAACGTGAATGCAGCTGTATCTAAAGCATAACCCCAAAACAATAGCGGTAAATCAGTAAGAGACATCATAGATCGCACCATATCTAATAAAGTGCGGTTACGACGTTCGGACACACCATTACGCTGTGGTGTTCCGGGTGGCGTGAGTTGCGAAACTATTCCGCATTGTTTCAAATGAAGACCAAACTCGTAACTCAAATATTCTCCTCCACGATCAGATCGTAGAAACTTTATTTTCTTGTTACGATGATTTTCTACTTCACTCTGAAATTCTTCGAACTTTTCAAATGTTTCAGACTTATGTTTCATTAAGTAGATATACCCATATCTGCTTAAATCATCTGTGAAGGTGAGAAAATAACGATACCCGCCGCGAGCCTCAATATTCATCGGACCACATACATCAATATGTATGATTTCCAACAAATTTGTTGCTCGCTCCATGGTTCCGGACAACGACGTTTTAGTCATCTTGCTCATGAGGCATGGTTCGCAAGTACCAAGTGATTCATAATCAAGTGATTCCAAAAGTCCATCACTATGGAGTTTCTTCATGCGTTTTACACCAATAAGTTGATGACTAAACGGCAGTGCCACAAATAAGTTGCACTATCATTATTAACTCCACATCTTTTGGCTTCAACATTATGAATATGTGTATCACTACAATCGAGATTCAATAAAAATAGACCACTCTTTAAGGGTGCATGACCATAAAAGATATTACTCATATAAATAGAACAACCATTATTCTCAGATTTAAATGAATAACTGTCTCGCATCAAACAAAATCCAGATATAATGTTCATGCTCAATGCTGGTACCAAATAACAATTATTCATGTCTAAAACTAATCCCGAAGATAGATGTAGAGGTAGCGTGCCGACCGCGACCACATCGACTTTGGAACCATTTCCCACGCACATCGTCACCTCGTCCTTAGCCAATCTTCGCTTAATCCGTAGTCCCTATTTCGAGTTGCAAATATTAGCAACAGAACCAGTATTGAATACCCATGCGCTACTTCGAGCTTTAGTAAGGTACACATCAATAACATGTATATCACATATACCTTTGTTCACCTTGCCATCCTTCTTATCCGCCAAATACTTGGGGCACTTCCGCTTCTAGTGACCAGTCCCTTTGCAGTAGAAGCACTCAATCTCAGGCTTAGGTCCAGACTTGGGTTTCTTCTCCTGAGCAGCAACTTGTTTGCCGTTCTTCTTGAAGTTCCCCTTCTTCTTCCCTTTACCCTTTTTCTTGAAACTGGTGGTCTTGTTGACCATCAACACTTGATGCTCCTTCTTGATTTCTAGCTCTGCAGCCTTTAGCTCGGGAATTGTCTTGTTCATACCTTCCATATTATAGTTCATCATGAAGCTCTTGTAGCTTGGTGGCAGTGATTGAAGAATTCTATCAATGACACTATCATCCGGAAGATTAACTCCCAGTTGAATCAAGTGATTGTTATACCCAGACATTTTGAGTATATGCTCACTGACAGAACTATTCTCCTCCATCTTGCAGCCGTAGAACTTATTGGAGACTTCATATCTCTCAATCCGGGCATTTGCTTGAAATATTAACTTCAACTTTTGGAACATATTATATGCTCCATGTCGTTCAAAAAGTCGTTGAAGTCCCGGTTCTAAGCCGTAAAGCATGGCATACTGAACTATCGAGTAGTCATCAGCTTTGCTCTGCCAAACGTTCACAACGTTCGGCGTTGCTCCTGCAGCGGGTCTTGCATCTAGCGGTGCTTTCAGGACGTAATTCTTTTGTGCAGCAATGAGGATAATCCTCAAGTTACGGACCCAGTCCGTGTAATTGCTACCACCATCTTTCAACTTAGCTTTCTCAAGGAGCGCATTAAAATTCAACGGAACAACAGCATGGGCCATCTATTTACAACAACATAGATAAGCAAAATACTATCAGGTACTAAGTTCATGATAAATTAAAGTTCAATTAATCAAATTACTTAAGAACTCCCACTTAGATAGACATCCCTCTAATCATCTAAGTGATCACGTGATCCATATCAACTAAACCATGTCCGACCATCACGTGAGATGGAGTAGTTTTCAATGGTGAACATCACTATGTTGATCATATCTACTATATGATTCACGCTCGACCTTTCGATCTCAGTGTTCCGAGGCCATATCTGCATATGCTAGGCTCGTCAAGTTTAACCCGAGTATTTCTGCGTGTGCAAAACCGGCTTGCACCCATTGTATGTGAACGTAGAGCTTATCACACCCGATCATCACCTGGTGTCTCGGCACGACGAACTTTGGCAACGGTGCATACTCAGGGAGAACACCTATACCTTGAAATTTAGTGAGAGATCATCTTATAATGCTACCGTCGATCTAAGCAAAATGAGATGCATAAAGTATAAACATCACATGCAATCAATATAAGTGATATGATATGGCCATCATCATCTTGTGCCTTTGATCTCCATTTCCAAAGCACCGTCATGATCACCATCGTCACCGGCGCGACACCTTGATCTCCATCGTAGCATCGTTGTAGTCTCGCCAACTATAGCTTCTACAACTATTGCTACCGCTTAGTGATAAAGTAAATCAATTACATGGCGATTGCATTTCATACAATAAAGCGACAACCATATGGCTCCCGCCAGTTGCCGATAACTTTGTTACAAAACATGATCATCTCATTCAATAAAATTTAGCATCATGTCTTGACCATATCACATCACAACATGCCCTGCAAAAACAAGTTAGACGTCCTCTACTTTGTTGTTGCAAGTTTTACGTGGCTGCTACGGGCTGAGCAAGAACCGTTCTTACCTATGCATCAAAACCACAACGATATTTCATCAAGTTAGTGTTGTTTTAACCTTCAACAAGGACTGGGCGTAGCCACACTCGATTCAACTAAAGTTGGAGAAACTGACACCCGCCAACCACCTGTGTGCGAAGCACGTCGGTAGAACCAGTCTTGCGTAAGCGTACGCGTAATGTAGGTCCGGGCCGCTTCGTCCAATAATATCGCCGAATCAAAGTATGACATGCTGGTAAGCAGTATGACTTGTATTGCCCACAACTCACTTGTGTTCTACTCGTGCATATAACATCTACGCATAAACCTGGCTCGGATGCAATTGTTGGGAAACTTGTATTGCCCACAACTCACTTGTGTTCTACTCGTGCATATAACATCTACGCATAAACCTGGCTTGGATGCCATTGTTGGGAAACGTAGTAATTTCAAAAAAATTCCTACGCACACGCAAGATCATGGTGATGCATAGCTACGAGAGGGGAGAGTGTCGTCCACGTACCCTCGTAGACCGTAAGCGGAAGCGTTATGACAACGCGATTTATGTAGTCGTACGTCTTCACGATCGACTGATCCTAGTACCGAACGTACGACACCTCCGCGATCTGCACACGTTCAGATCGGTGACGTCCCACAAACTCACGATCCAGTAGAGCTTCGATGGAGAGTTTCATCAGCACGACAGCGTGATGATGGTGTCGATGAAGCTACCGACGCAGGGCTTCGCCTAAGCACCGCTACGATATGACCGAGGTGGATTATGGTGGAGGGGGGCACCGCACACGGCTAAAGATCAATGATCAACTTGTGTCTTGGGGTGCCCCCTGCCCCCGTATATAAAGGATCTAGGGGGAATGCGGCCGGCCAAGGAGGAGGGCGCGCCAAGGGGGGAGTCCTACTCCCACCGAGAGTAGGACTCCTTCTTTCCTAGTAGGAGTAGGAGAAGGGGGAAGGGAAGGAGAGAGGAGGAAGGAAAGGGGGGCGTCGTCCCCCTCCTTGTCCAATTCGGATTAGAGGGGGAGGGGGCACGCGGCCTGCCCTGTCCGCCCCTCCTCTTCTCCACTAAGGCCTAATAGTCCCATTACACTTCCCGGGGGGTTACGGTAACCCTCCGATACTCCGGTATATGTCCGAACTTGCCCGGAACACTTCTGAAGTACAAACATAGTCATCCAATATATCGATCTTTATGTCTCGACCACTTCGAGACTCCTCGTCATGTCCCTGATCATATCTCGGACTCCGAACTACCTTTGGTACATCAAAACACATGAACTCATAATACCGATCGTCACCGAACGTTAAGCGTGCGGACCCTACGGGTTCGAGAACTATGTAGACATGATCGAGACACATCTCCGGTCAATAACCAATAGCGGAACCTGGATGCTCATATTGGCTCCTACATATTCTACGAAGATCTTTATCGGTCAAACCGCATAACAACATACGTCGTTCCCTTTGTCATCGGTATGTTACTTGCCCGAGATACGATCGTCGGTATCTCAATACCTAGTTCAATCTTGTTACCGGCAAGTCTCTTTACTCGTTCCGTAATGCATCATCCCGCAACTAACTCATTAGTCACATTGCTTGCAAGGCTTATAGTGATGTGCATTACCGAGAGGGCCCAGAGATACCTCTCCGACAATCGGAGTGACAAATCCTAATCTTGATCTATGCCAACTCAACAAGTACCATCAGATACACCTGTAGAGCACCTTTATAATCACCCAGTTATGTTGTGACGTTTGGTAACATACAAAGTGTTCCTCCGGTATTCGGGAGTTGCATAATCTCATAGTCATAGGAACATGTATAAGTCATGAAGAAAGCAATAGCAACATACTAAACGATCAAGTGCTAAGCTAACGGAATGGGTCAAGTCAATCACATCATTCTCTAATGATGTGATCCCGTTAATCAAATGACAACTCATGTCTATGGCTAGGAAACTTAACCATCTTTGACTCAACGAGCTAGTTAATTAAGTAGAGGCATACTAGTGACATTCTATTTGTCTATATATTCACACATGTACTAAGTTTCCGGTTAATACAATTCTAGCATGAATAATAAACAGTTATCATGATATAAGGAAATATAAATAACAACTTTATTATTGCCTCTAGGGAATATTTCCTTCAGTCTCCCACTTGCACTAGAATCAATAATCTAGATTACACAGTAATGATTCTAACACCCCTGGAGTCTTGGTGCTGATCATGTTTTGCTCATGAGAGAGGCTTAGTCAACGGGCTGCAACATACAGATCCGTATGTATCTTGCAAATCTATATGTCTCCCTCCTTGACTTGATTGCGGATGGAATTGAAGCGTCTCTTGATGTGTTTGGTTCTCTTGTGAAATCTGGATTCCTTTGCCAAGGCAATTGCACCAGTATTGTCACAAAAGATTTTCATTGGACCCGATGCACTAGGTATGACACCTAGATCGGATATGAACTCCTTCATCCAGACTCCTTCATTTGCTGCTTCCGAAGAAGCTATGTACTTTGCTTCACACGTAGATCCCGCCACGATGCTTTGTTTAGAACTGCACCAACTAACAGCTCCACTCTTCAATATAAACACGTATCCGGTTTGTGACTTAGAGCCACCCGGATCAGTGCCAAAGCTTGCATCGACGTAACCATTTACGACGAGCTCTTTGTCACCTCCATAAACGAGAAACATATCCTTAGTCCTTTTCAGGTATTTCAGGATGTTCTTGACCGCTGTCCTGTGATCCACTCCTGGATTACTTTGGTACCTCCCTGCTAAACTAATAGCAAGGCACACATCAGGTCTGGTACATAGTTGCATACATGATAGACCCTATGGCTGAAGCATAGGGAACACCTTTCATTTTTTCTCTATCTTCTGCAGTGGTCGGGCATTGAGTCTGACTCAACTTCACACCTTGTAACACAGGCAAGAACTCTTTCTTTGCTTGATCCATTTTGAACTTCTTCAAAACTTTATCAAGGTATGTACTTTGTGAAAGTCCAATCAAGCGCCTTGATCTATCCCTATAGATCTTGATGCCCAATATATAAGCAGCTTCACGGAGGTCTTTCATTGAAAAACTTTTATTCAAGTATCCTTTTATGCTATCCAGAAATTCTATATCATTTCCAATCAACAATATGTCATCCACATATAATATTAGAAATGCTACAGAGCTCCCACTCACTTTCTTGTAAATACAGACTTCTCCAAAAGTCTATATAAAACCATATGCTTTGATCACACTATCAACACGTTTATTCCAACTCCGAGATGCTTGTACCAGTCCATAAATGGATCGCTGGAGCTTGCACACTTTGTTAGCATCTTTTGGATTGATAAAACCTTCAAGTTGCATCATATACAACTCTTCTTCCAGGAATGCAGTCTTTATATCCATTTGCCAAATTTCATAATCATAAAATGTAGCAATTGCTAACATGATTCAGACGGACTTAAGTATCGCTATGGGTGAGAAAGTCTCATCGTACTCAACTCCTTGAACTTGTCAAAAACCTTTCGCAACAAGTCGAGCTTTGTAGACAGTAACATTACTGTCAGCGTCAGTCTTCTTCTTGAAGATCCATTTATTCTCGATGGCTTGTCGAGCATCAGGCAAGTCAACCAAAGTCCACACTTTATTCTCATACATGGATCCTATCTCAGATTTCATGGCCTCAAGCCATTTTGCGGAATCTGGGCTCATCATTGCTTCCTCATAGTTCGTAGGTTCCCCATGGTCAAGTAACATGACCTCCAGAATAGAATTACCGTACCACTCTGGTGCGGATCTTACTCTGGTTGACCTACGAGGTTCGGTAGTAACTTGATCTGAAGTTACACGATCATCATCATTAGCTTCCTCACTAATTGGTGTAGGAGTCACAGGAACAGATTTCTGTGATGAACTACTTTCCAATAAGGGAGCAGGTACAGTTACCTCATCAAGTTCTACTTTCCTCCCACTCACTTATTTTGAGAGAAACTCCTTCTCTAGAAAGGATCCATTTTTAGCAACAACTGTTTTGCCTTCGGATCTGTGATAGAAGGTGTACCCAACAGTCTCCTTTGGGTATCATATGAAGACACATTTCTCTGATTTGGGTTCGAGCTTATCAGGTTGAAGCTTTTTCACATAAGCATCACAACCCCAAACATTAAGAAACGACGACTTTGGTTTCTTGCCAAACCACAGTTCATAAGGCGTCGTCCCAACGGATTTAGATGGTGCCCTATTTAACGTGAATGCAGCTGTATCTAAAGCATAACCCCAAAACGATAGCGGTAAATCAGTAAGAGACATCATAGATCGTACCATATCTAATAAAGTGCGGTTACGACGTTCGGACACACCATTACGCTGTGGTGTTCCGGGTGGCGTGAGTTGCGAAACTATTCCGCATTGTTTCAAATGAAGACCAAACTCGTAACTCAAATATTCTCCTCCACGATCAGATCGTAGAAACTTTATTTTCTTGTTACGATGATTTTCTACTTCACTCTGAAATTCTTTGAACTTTTCAAATGTTTCAGACTTATGTTTCATTAAGTAGATATACCCATATCTGCTTAAATCATCTGTGAAGGTGAGAAAATAACGATACCCGCCGCGAGCCTCAATATTCATCGGACCACATACATCAATATGTATGATTTCCAACAAATTTGTTGCTCGCTCCATGGTTCCGGACAACGACGTTTTAGTCATCTTGCTCATGAGGCATGGTTTGCAAGTACCAAGTGATTCATAATCAAGTGATTCCAAAAGTCCATCACTATGGAGTTTCTTCATGCGTTTTACACCAATAAGTTGATGACTAAACGGCAGTGCCACAAATAAGTTGCACTATCATTATTAACTCCACATCTTTTGGCTTCAACATTATGAATATGTGTATCACTACAATCGAGATTCAATAAAAATAGACCACTCTTTAAGGGTGCATGACCATAAAAGATATTACTCATATAAATAGAACAACCATTATTCTCAGATTTAAATGAATAACTGTCTCGCATCAAACAAAATCCAGATATAAATGTTTCAGACTTATGTTTCATTAAGTAGATATACCCATATCCGCTTAAATCATCTGTGAAGGTGAGAAAATAACGATACCCGCCGTGAGCCTCAATATTCATCGGACCACATACATCAATATGTATGATTTCCAACAAATCTGTTGCTCGCTCCATTGTTCTGGAGAACGACGTTTTAGTCATCTTGCCCATGAGGCATGGTTCGCAAGTACCAAGTGATTCATAATCAAGTGATTCCAAAAGTCCATCACTATGGAGTTTCTTCATGTGTTTTACACCAATATGACCTAAACGGCAGTGCCACAAATAAGTTGCACTATCATTATTAACTCTGCATCTTTTGGCTTCAACATTATGAATATGTGTATCACTACAATCGAGATTCAACAAAAATAAACCACTCTTTAAGGGTGCATGACCATAAAAGATATTACTTATATAAATAGAACAACCATTATTCTCAGATTTAAATGAATAACCGTCTAGCATCAAACAAGATCCAGATATAATGTTCATGCTCAACGCTGGCACCAAATAACAACTATTCAGGTCTAAAACTAATCCCGAAGGTAGATGTAGAGGTAGCGTGCCGACCGCGATCACATCGACTTTGGAACCATTTCCCACGCGCATCGTCACCTCGTCCTTAGCCAACCTTCGCTTAATCCGTAGTCCCTATTTCGATTTGCAAATATTAGTAACAGAACCAGTATCAAATACCCAGGTGCTACTTCGAGCTTTAGTAAGGTACACATCAATAACATGTATATCGCATATACCTTTGTTCACCTTGCCATCCTTCTTATCCGCCAAATACTTGGGGCACTTCCGCTTCTAGTGCCCAGTCCCTTTGCAGTAGAAGCACTCAGTCTCAAGCTTAGGTCCAGACTTGGGTTTCTTCTCCTGAGCAGCAACTTGTTTGCCGTTCTTCTTGAAGTTCCCCTTCTTCTTCCCTTTACCCTTTTTTCTTGAAACTGGTGGTCTTGTTGACCATCAACACTTGATGCTCCTTCTTGATTTCTACCTCCGCAGCCTTCATCTCGGGAATTGTCTTGTTCATACCTTCCATATTATAGTTCATCACGAAGCTCTTGTAGCTTGGTGGGAGTGATTGAAGAATTCTGTCAATGACACTATCATCCGGAAGATTAACTCCCAGTTGAATCAAGTGATTGTTATACCCAGACCTTTTTGAGTATATGCTCACTGACAGAACTATTCTCCTCCATCTTGCAGCCGTAGAACTTATTGGAGACTTCATATCTCTCAATCCGGGCATTCGCTTGAAATATTAACTTCAACTCTTGGAACATCTTATATGCTCCATGTCGTTCAAAACATCGTTGAAGTCCGGGTTCTAAGCCGTAAAGCATGGCACACTGAACTATCGAGTAGTCATCAGCTTTGCTCTGCCAAACGTTCACAACGTCCCGCGTTGCTCCTGCAGCGGGTCTTGCATCTAGCGGTGCTTCCATGACGTAATTCTTCTGTGCAACAATGAGGATAATCCTCAAGTTACGGACCCAGTCCGTGTAATTGTACCATCATCTTTCAACTTAGCTTTCTCAAGGAACGCATTAAAATTCGGGAAAATTTTGTTTTTGCCACTCTAGATTTTGCCAATTTTCCTTATGCCACTCTAGATTTTGACATTTCACTTTTGCTACTCTTAGTTTTTGACAACTATCATAATTGCCATTCCCGTGGCAAAAACAAAATTTTTCAGAGTGGCAATTGTGATATTTGTCAAAAGCTAAGAGTGGCAAAAATGTAATAAAAATATTTTGTTTTTGCCACAGAATGGTAATTGTGATAATTGTCAAAAACTAAGAGTGGCAAAAGTGAAATATCAAAATCTAGAGTGGCATAAGGAAAATTGGCAAAATCCAGAGTGGCAAAAACAAAGTTTTCCCTTAAAATTCAACGGAACAACAGCGCGGGCCATCTATCTACAACAACATAGATAAGCAAAATACTATCAGGTACTAAGTTCATGATAAATTAAAGTTCAATTAATCAAATTACTTAAGAACTCCCACTTAGATAGACATCCCTCTAATCATCTAAGTGATCACGTGATCCATATCAACTAAACCATGTCCGATCATCACGTGAGATGGAGTAGTTTTCAATGGTGAACATCACTATGTTGATCATATCTACTATATGATTCACGCTCGACCTTTCGATCTCAGTGTTCCAAGGCCATATCTGCATATGCTAGGCTCGTCAAGTTTAACCCGAGTATTTCTGCATGTGCAAAACTAGCTTGCACCCGTTGTATGTGAACGTAGAGCTTATCACACCCGATCATTACGTGGTGTCTCGGCACGACGAACTTTGGAAATGGTGCATACTCAGGGAGAACACTTATACCTTGAAATTTAGTGAGAGATCATCTTATAATGCTACCATCGATCTAAGCAAAAT
Source organism: Aegilops longissima (assembly GCA_021605205.1). Classification (NCBI taxonomy): domain Eukaryota; kingdom Viridiplantae; phylum Streptophyta; class Magnoliopsida; order Poales; family Poaceae; genus Aegilops; species Aegilops longissima. The sequence continues at coordinate 699,135,996 of CM038680.1, forward strand.
CAGATGCATAAAGGATAAACATCACATGCAATCAATATAAGTGATATGATATGGCCATCATCATCTTGTGCCTTTGATCTCCATCTCCAAAGCACCGTCATGATCACCATCGTCACCGGCACGACACCTTGATCTCCATCGTAGCATCGTTTTCGTCTCGCCAACTATTGCTTCTACGACTATCGCTACCGCTTAGTGATAAAGTAAAGCAATTACATGGCGATTGCATTTTATACAATAAAGAGACAACCATTTGGCTCATGCCAGTTGCCGATAACTTTGTTACAAAACATGATCATCTCATACAATAAAATTTAGCATCATGTCCTGACCATATCACATCACAACATGCCCTGCAAAAACAAGTTAGACGTCCTCTACTTTGTTGTTGCAAGTTTTACGTGGCTGCTACGGGCTTAGCAAGAACTGTTCTTACCTACGCATCAAAACCACAACGATATTTCGTCAAGTTAGTGTTGTTTTAACCTTCAACAAGGACCGGGCGTAGTGCTACGTCCTGAGCTTGCGTTGGTTTTCCTTGAAGAGGAAAGGGTGATGCAGCACAGTAGCGTAAGTATTTCCCTCAGTTTTTGAGAACCAAGGTATCAATCCAGTAGGAGGCTTCTCAACAAGTCCCACGAACCTACACAAACAAACAAAGAACTCGCAACCAACGCGACAAAGGGGTTGTCAATCTCTTCACGGCCACTTGCGAAAGTGAGATCTGATAGAGATAATATGATAAGATAAATATATTTTTGGTATTTTATAATATAGATGCAGAAAATAAAGATGCAAATAAAAGTAGATTGGGAGCAAATATGATAAGAGATAGACCCGGGGGCAATAGGTTTCACTAGTGGCTTCTCTCAAGAGCATAAGTATTACGGTGGGTGAACAAATTACTGTCGAGCAATTGATAGAAAAGCAAATAATTATGACGTTATCTAGGCATGATCATGTATTTAGGCATCACGTCCGCAACAAGTAGACCGACTCCTGCCTGCATCTACTACTATTACTCCACACATCGACCGCTATCCAGCATGCATCTAGATTATTAAGTTCATAAGACCAGAGTAACGCATTAAGCAAGATGACATGATGTAGAGGGATAAACTCAAGCAATATGATATAAACCACATCTTTTTATCCTCGATGGCAACAATACAATACGTGTCTTGCAACCCTTTACATCCTTTGGGTAAGAACACCGCAAGATTGAACCCAAAGCTAAGCACTTCTCCCATGGCAAGAAAGATCAATCTAGTAGGCCAAACCAAACCGATAATTCGAAGAGACTTGCAAAGATAACTCAATCATATAAAAGAATTCAGAGAAGATTCAATTATTATCCATAGATAAATCTGATCATAAACCCACAATTCATCGGATCTCGACAAACACACCGCAAAAAGAGATTACATCGAATAGATCTCCACAAGAGAGGGGGAGAACATTGTATTGAGATCCAAAAAGAGAGAAGAAGCCAACTAGCTAATAACTATGGACCCGAAGGTCTGTGGTATACTACTCACAACTCATCGGAAGGGCTATGGTGTTGATGTAGAAGCCCTACGTGGTGGATTCCCCCTCCGGCAGAACGTCGACGACGGCTCCAAGATGGGATCTCGCGGATACAAAAGGTTACGGTGGTGGAAATTCTGTTTCGGTTGCTCCCTGGATGTTTTCGGGGTACGTAGGCTTATATAGGAGGAAGAAGTACGTCAGTGGATGCCCGAGGGGCCCACGAGACAGGGGGCGCCCTATAGGGGGGGCGCCCTACCCTCTCGTGGAAGCTTCGGCTGCTTCTTGACTTGCGCTCCAAGTCCTCTGGATCACGTTCGTTCCAAAAATCACGCTCCCGAAGGTTTCATTCCATTTTGACTCCGTTTGATATTCCTTTTCTTCGAAATACTGAAATAGGCAAAAAAAAACAGCAATACGGGCTGGGCCTCCGGTTAGTAGGTTAGTCCCAAAAATGATATAAATGTGTAAAATAAAGCCCATAAACATCCAAAACAGGTAATATAATAGCATGGAACAATCAAAAATTATAGATACCTTGGAGACGTATCAAGCATCCCCAAGCTTAATTCCTGCTCGTCCTCGAGTAGGTAAATGATAAAAAAGAAAATTTTGATGTGGAATGCTACCTAGCATAATTCTCAATGTAATTTTCTTTATTGTGGCATGAATGTTCAGATCCAAATGATTCAAAATAAAAGCTTATAAAACATAAAAATAATAATGCTTCAAAGCATACTAACAAATAATCATGTCCTATCAAAATAGCATAGCCAAAGAAAGCTTATCCCTACAAAATCATATAGTTAGGCCATGCTTCATTTCCTTTACACAAAATACTCCCATCATGTACAACCCCGATGACGAGCCGAGCAATTGGTTCATACTTTTTAACGCGCTTCAGCTTTTTTTCAACTCTTACGCAATACATGAGCGCAAGCCATGGACATAGCACTATGGTGGTCTATTGTGGTGGTTGTAAGGACAAAAAGAGGGAGAAGATAGTCTCACATCGACTAGGCGTATTAACGGGCTATGGAGATGCCCATCAATAGATATCAATGTGAGTGAGTAGGGATTGCCATGCAACGGATGCACTAGAGCTATAAATGTATGAAAGCTCAACAAAATAAACTAAGCGGGTGTGCATCCAACTTGCTTGCTCACGAAAACCTAGGGCACTTTGAGGAAGCCCATCATTGGAATATACAAGCCAAGTTCTATAATGAAAAATTCCCACTAGTATATGAAACTGATAACATAGGAGACTCTCTATCATGAAGATCATGGTGCCATTTTTTTTGAAGCACAAGTGTGAAAAAAGAGATAGTAGCAATTGTCCCTTCTCTCTTTTTTTCCCATTTTATTTTTTTATTTTTCTCCTTTTTTCTCTTTTTTTTTCTTTTTTTTCTTTCCCCCTTTTTTTTGGTGGGCTTCTTTGGCCTCTTTTATTTTTATAAAGTCCGAAGTCTCATCCCGACTTGTCGGGGAATCATAGTCTTCATCATCCTTTTCTCACTGGGACAATGCTCTAATAATGAAGATCATCACACTTTTATTGATTTACAACTCAAAAATTACAACTCAAAGCTAGAACAAGATATGACTCTATATGAATGCCTCCGGCGGTGTACCGGGATATGCAATGAATCAAGAGCAACATGTATGAAAATTATGAAGGTGGCCTTGCCACAAATACAATGTCAACTACATGATCATGCAAAGAGCAATATGACAATGATGAAACGTGTCATAATAAACGGAACGGTGGAAAGTTGCATGACAATATATCTCGGAATGACTATGGAAATGCCATAATAGGTAGATATGGTGGCTGTTTTGAGGAAGGTAAATAATGGGTACATGATACCGGCGAAAGTTGCGCGGTAATAAGAAAAGCTAGCAAAGTGGAAGGATGAGTGTGCGTATATCCATGGACTCACATTAGTTATAAAGAACTCATATACTTATTGCAAAAATATACTTAGCCCTCGAAGCAAAGTACTACTACGCATGCCCCAAGAGGGATAGATTGGTAGAAAAAATCCATCGCTCGTCCCCGACTGCCACTCATAAGGAAGACAATCAAAATAGCACCTCATGCAACAAATTTGTCACACAATTTGACTATACGTGCATGCTACGGGACTTGCCAACTTCAACAAAAGTATTTCTCAATTTCATAATTATCCACTAGCATGACCCTAACATTACTACCTTTATATCTCAAAACAATTATCAAGCATCAAATTGATCCTAGTGTTTTAATGCAGTTTCTATGATAGTTTTTATTATACCCAACTTGGATGCTCATCATTCTAAGACCAAATTTGTAACCATAGCAAATACCATGCTGTTCTAAAAGACTCTCAAAATAATATAAGTGAAGCATGAGAGACTAGCAATTTCTTCAAAATTAATCCACCGCCATGCTCTAAAAGATATAAGTGAAGCACATAGAGCAAAAACTATCAAGCTCAAAAAGATATAAGTGAAGCACATAGAGTATTCTATCAAATCCTAATCAAATAGGCTTCTCCCAAAAGGTGTGTACAGCAAGGATGATTGTGGTAAACTAAAAAGCAAAGACTAATATAATACACGACGCTCCAAGCAAAACACATATCATGTGGCAAATAAAAATATAGCTCCAAGTAAAGTTACCAATGAACGAAGACGAAAGAGGGGATGCATTCCCGGGGCATCCCCAAGCTTAGGCTTTTGGCTATTCTTGAATATCTTGGGGTGCCTTGGATATCCCCAAGCTTAGGCTCTTGCCACTCCTTATTCCATAGTCCATAAAAGCTTTACCTAAAACTTGAAAACTTCACAACACAAAACTCAACAGCAAATCTTATAAGCTCCGTTAGTGAAAGAAAACAAAACCACCACATAAGGTACGGTAATGAACTCATTATTTATTTATTTTGGTGTTAAACCTACTGCATTCCAAGTTCTCTATGGTTCATACCCTTACATACTAGCCATAGATGCATCAAAATAAGCAAACAACACACGAAAAACAGAATCTGTCAAAAACAGAACAGTCTGTAGCAATCTGTAACTAATGCAAACTTATGGAACTCTACAAATCCTACCAAAATAGGAAGTCCTAAACAATTTGTTTATTGAACAGAAGCAAAAAGAATCAACGCAAAAGCTCGTTCATGTGATTTACTGAATTTTTTCTCGTGAGCGCAAAGTTTCTGTTTTTCAGCAGAATCAAATCAACTCATATCATAGGTTATCCTATAGGTTCTACTTGGCACAAACACTAAATAAAACATGAAAACACATCTAAACAGAAAGTAGAAACAAAATTTATTACTAAACAGGAACAAAAACAAAAAACACAAAGAAAATTGGGTTGCCTCCCAACTAGCGCTATCGTTTAACGCCCCTAGCTAGGCATAAAAGCGAAGATAGATCTAAGTAGTGTCATCTTTGGCACTTGGTTCAAAAGTAGAGCAATTATAATCTTTAGGGGTTTCTCCATTTTTAGTAATGATAAAACCTTTAGGCAAAAATTCAAGAACTTCGTTTGTAGCAAAAGGTTTCTCAACGATAGAGAGACAATTGGGATGAACACTCATGGATTTGATATCCGCATCTCCCTTACTAGAAGATTCACCCTTATTTTTAGGAACATAAATAAACTTGGCAGTTTTGGTAGGGGGTTTTGGAGTATTTTTCATGGAGGAAAACGCAGAACCTAAGTTAGTCATGATATCCTCAAGTTTACCAATTCTTGCAGAATCTAGATCTATTTTTTCATTAACTATAGGTTCTTTTTCTTTAAGATTTTTCAAAGTAACCCCAACCCTAGATCCGTATTGGGTAATTTGATTATGAATCTTTCTATCCAAGTTTTCAATTAACTCAACAGTGGCAATTTAATTTTCAATGATCTCAAGACGTTGCATAACATGTTCCAAAGTTAAAACAGTTCCATTAACCAAAAGAGGTGGTGGGCCAAACAAATCTAGCATAGCATTATAAGCTTCAAACGTGTGACTATTCAAGAAATCCCCTCCAGCAACGGTATCAAGAACGCATCTATTCCAAGGAGTAATGCCTACATAAAAATTGCGAAGAAGAACGGAAGTAGAAAGCTTCCTAGTGGATTTATTTTGAGCATTGCAAATTCTATGCCAAGCATCTTTTAAATTTTCTCCCTCCCTTTGCTTAAAATTGAGAATTTCATGTTCGGGGGTAATAACAAGGATAGGAGAACTAGCCATAACGATAAGGTAAACGATCTAACAAACGAGCAAACAGAAAACGGCAAATGGAAAAGAGAGGAGATTGGGAAAGAGAGGGCGAATAAAACGGCAAGGGTGAAGTGGGGGAGAGGAAAACGAGAGGAAAATGGCAAATAATGTAAATGCGAGGGAGATGAGTTTGTGATGGGTACTTGGTATGTCTTGACTTGAGCAAAGACTTCCCCGGCAATGGCACTAGAAATCCTTCTTGCTACGTCTTGAGCTTGCATTGGTTTTCCTTGAAGAGGAAAGGGTGATGCAGCACAGTAGCGTAAGTATTTCCCTCAGTTTTTGAGAACCAAGGTATCAATCCAGTAGGAGGCTTCTCAACAAGTCCCACAAACCTACACAAACAAACAAAGAACTCGCAACCAACGCGACAAAGGGGTTGTCAATCCCTTCACGGCCACTTGCGAAAGTGAGATCTGATAGAGATAATATGATAAGATAAATATATTTTTGATATTTTATAATATAGATGCAAAAAATAAAGATGCAAATAAAAGTAGATTGGGAGCAAATATGATAAGAGATAGACCCGGGGGCCATAGGTTTCACTAGTGGCTTCTCTCAAGAGCATATGTATTACGGTGGGTGAACAAATTACTGTCGAGCAATTGATAGAAAAGCGAATAATTATGGCGTTATCTAGGCATGATCATGTATATAGGCATCACGTCCGCAACAAGTAGACCGACTCCTGCCTGCATCTACTACTATTACTCCACACATCGACCGCTATCCAGCATGCATCTAGAGTATTAAGTTCATAAGAACAGAGTAACACATTAAGCAAGATGACATGATGTAGAGGGATAAACTCAAGCAATATGATATAAACCCCATCTTTTTATCCTCGGTGGCAACAATACAATCGTGTCTTGCAACCCTTTACATCCTGGGTAAGAACACCGCAAGATTGAACCCAAAGCTAAGAACTTCTCCCATGGCAAGAAAGATCAATCTAGTAGGCCAAACCAAACCGATAATTCGAAGAGACTTGCAAAGATAACTCAATCATATAAAAGAATTCAGAGAAGATTCAATTATTATCCATAGATAAATCTGATCATAAACCCACAATTCATCGGATCTCGAAAAACACACCGCAAAAAGAGATTACATCGAATAGATCTCCACAAGAGAGCGGGAGAACATTGTATTGAGATCCAAAAAGAGAGAAGAAGCCAACTAGCTAATAACTATGGACCCGAAGGTCTGTGGTAAACTACTCACAACTCATCGGAAGGGCTATGGTGTTGATGTAGAAGCCCTCCGTGGTGGATTCCCCCTCCGGCAGAACGTCGACGACGGCTCCAAGATGGGATCTCGCGGATACAAAAGGTTACGGTGGTGGAAATTCTGTTTCGGTTGCTCCCTGGATGTTTACGGGGTACGTAGGCTTATATAGGAGGAAGAAGTACGTCGGTGGACGCCCGAGGGGCCCACGAGACAGGGGGCGCCCTACCCTCTCGTGGAAGCTTCGGCTGCTTCTTGACTTGCACTCCAAGTCCTCTGGATCACGTTCGTTCCAAAAATCACGCTCCCGAAGGTTTCATTCCGCTTAGACCCCGTTTGATATTACTTTTCTTCGAAATACTGAAATAGGCAAAAAAAAACAGCAATACGGGCTGGGCCTCCTGTTAGTAGGTAGTCCCAAAAATGATATAAATGTGTAAAATAAAGCCCATAAACATCCAAAACAGGTAATATAATAACATGGAACAATCAAAAATTATAGATACGTTGGAGACGTATCACGTAGCCACACTCGAAATACCGATCGTCACCAAACATTAAGCGCGCGGACCCTACGGGTTTGAGAACTATGTAGACATGATCGAGACACGTCTCCGGTCAATAACCAATAGCGGAACCTGGATGCTCATATTGGCTCCTACATATTCTATGAAGATCTTTATCGGTTAAACCGCATAACAACATACGTTGTTCCCTTTGTCATCGGTATGTTACTTGCCCGAGATTCGATCATCGGTATCTCAATACCTAGTTCAATCTCGTTACCGGTAAGTCTCTTTACTCGTTTCGTAATGCATCATCCGCAGCTAACTCATTAGTCACATTGCTTGCAAGGCTTATAGTGATGTGCATTACTGGGAGGGCCCAGAGATACCTCTCCGACAATCGAAGTGACAAATCCTAATCTTGATCTATGCCAACTCAACAAGTACCATCGGAGACACATGTAGAGAACCTTTATAATCACCCAGTTACGTTGTGACGTTTAGTAGCACACAAAGTGTTTCTCCGGTATTCGGGAGTTGCATAATCTCATAGTCATAGGAACATGTGTAAGTCATGACGAAAGCAATAACAACATACTAAACGATCAAGTGCTAAGCTAACGGAATGGGTCAAGTCAATCACATCTTTCTCTAATGATGTGATACCGTTAATCAAATGACAACTCATGTCTATGGCTAGGAAACTTAACAATCTTTGATTCAACGAGCTAGTTAAGTAGAGACATACTAGTGACATTCTATTTGTCTATATATTCACACATGCACTAAGTTTCCGGTTAATACAATTCTAGCATGAATAATAAACATTTATCATGATATAAGGAAATATAAATAACAACTTTATTATTGCCTCAAGGGCATATTTTCTTCATGCAACACCCCGCGGTGAACCTTCTACACCCCAACAGCACCCGCGCCGGTGTTGTTGCTGTTGGTGTTGCCCAACATCATCGGCACCGTCGACCGCTATTGTGGCTGGTGTTGCCGGGCATCGTTGGTCGTTGCTGCGGTCGGTGTTATCGAGCACGTCGGTGCAGCGCTGCCGATGCCGCGGAGGAGCAGCACTGCGACCCATGGATCTCGCCAGTAGACGGGGGATGCTTTCATGCACCGCACGGCGGGGTGTCGCGTCCTCGCAGATCTCTGGGGGCGACGAAGCTGCAGTGCAACACATGGTATTGCGGCCCGCGGATCTCGCGAGCGGTGAAAGTTGTAATGCAACGGGCGTGGTGCGCGCCGGGTGGTGGAGCTGCAATGCAACATGTCGGTGGCCGGCACAGCTGTAGTGCAACGAGGGCGATGCTGCGACCTGGGATCTCGCACGTCGATGTAAGTTGCTGCCGTCGTCGCCGGTGCTGCGACGCATAGCAATCATAGGCGCTTCCGGTGTTGTTGGGTGCGATGTGCAGGGCGCGTGACACATAACTGGCCGGCGCTGCCCGTGCTAGGGTGCAACAGTCCTGGCGCTGTGAGCTGGCATCGCCACGGCAACTTCCGGCGATTGCATGGTTGGGGACAGGGTAAAAATGTGTTGCGGGTGGACAGGGTCCGATGCCTTCGTCGGTAAGTCCTCCTTTCCATCGGCTCTCATCATCCTTTTTTTTTTTTGAGAATCATCATCTTTTTTTTTGAGCATCAGTACAGACACAAGCGCTCATATACACGCGCATACACTCACCCCTATGAACGTAACTGAGCCGGCATATCATCTTGAAATTTACGAAATCACCGTAGGCGCCTCGTCGTCGACGGGAACGTCTCCTCCCACTGAAAGCTAATCGTCCACCTAACCAACTCAACCACAGGTTGATTCGCATCATCATCTTTTTTTTTCAGGGGTAATCGTAGCTCTCGTGTAAAATTCTCACCACGCCTGGCCATCCCTTTCGGCCCGACTCCACAGTGGACGACGGGCAGGCCAGCTTCACTCCCGGGCCGCATTCCCGCGCATCTTGGCCCACACGGAACCAACAAAACAGCGTATATAACGGCCAGCAAATGCGACCTAGAGAGTCCTCCCTCACTTCCTTGAACCCTTTCCATTCCGTCTCACGGATCGGGAGCGCCGCCGCTTCCCCACCTCTCGTCTCTCGGCGAACCCCCAAGGTGAGCCGAAACTCCCCTCCCCCCGCCGCCCTCCGGCCGCTTCTCCGGTTGCTCCGTCGGCGGGCGCGTCCCTGCTAGCCAGCTAGCTGCTGCTACCTGGCCGACCGATTTCACCGGCTCTAGCCTAGCCTCCTCGCTATCTCGATGCGGTCCAGTCCCCTTTGCTGGGTTCGTGGTCGCTGGGATTATTCCTATGCGGTCTCGCTGTTGTTAGTAGCGGCAGATCTGCTGCTTAGCTCGTCCCGCCCGCTTGTTCCTGGCGACGACTTTGCGCTGACGTCACTAGATAGATAGGCTCGTCGCTTCAGATGTGCTTCTGCGGTGGCTAAGGGTGTTTGTCCCGCCGTGTTTAAGCGTGGATCTGCCCGCTCAGCTGTGGTAGACGGCGATCTGTTTTGTCTGGTGCTCTGTTAGCATTTTTGGCCATTTTTGCTGCGCTGTTAGCTGTAGGGTTTTGCTCGCTTGCTTACTTGTCTGCCTGCCGTAGCCTGGTCGGTTTTGCTCTCTGTTCATGTTCAGGGCGGAGGAAATGGTGATACACATCTTTGCTTGGCATGTTTAATTTAATTTAATTGTGTATATGGGTGAATCTATCGGGGTGTGCCAGTCTCTATGTACTCATAGTTGAGGTATTATGGGTGAATTTATCCCTTATCCGTTTCATTTGGTTAAATTCTTCTGATGTTCTTCTCGGTGCTCCCCATGCATGGCTGGTTGCACCTATTTCAGGGTGCAACATAATGACATTCTGTGCATAGCATTGTTTCTAGTGTTTACAGTGCATAGCATGATAATACAGTCAGCACGTGTGCATAAAACTATGGTTCTGTTACAAATCAACTTCGCATAAAACTATGATTCTGTTTCAAACCTACTCTGTTTTTCCATTCACATATGATTGATTCTGCCAAGTTTTTCTGTGATCCTCATAAGTTGTACAGATCTGTAACAACTTGAAGGTTTAGCTAGTGAAATCCATTACCCGTTTGTGCTTCATAGTTGTGCACACTTCACATAATAGACTGCTTTTCTTTCTTATCTTTCTTATTGTTATGTGCTTTCTTTCACATACTGTCATGTTGAGTGCTCTAAAAATTGGTTGCCATTGTTGCTTTCTGGCTTCCTTTTCAGTGCACTTTGGACAACTAAGTTTTCAGAACATGGTATTAAGTTCCCATAAGTTAGTTTTAATATGCTTGGTTGACTGTAACACACATTTCATTTTAGTGGGTCTGGTTGTGGAAGTGTTGTTTAAAATATTTTTGGTACTGTACTTGAAACTAATGTGTGCCCAACAGTAGTAAGAGCCTTCTAATTATTTGATTGTGGTTTTAATTACTTGATGAACAGGAACTATATTCCCAGTGTGATATCCAAAACCAGTCAAGATGGTGAAGTTTACAGCGGAGGAGCTCCGTGGAATTATGGACAAGAAAAATAATATTCGTAACATGTCTGTTATTGCTCATGTCGACCACGGTATGTGCCTGAACAGACAGTTGTCTCTAATTGTGGAGTTCATACAGTAGAATCTTTATTAATCAATGTTTTTGTAGCCTGCTCTTAATTTTACTGTATTTAATTCTAAATACTGAAACTATTTAAATGGGTCTATTTAAGAAGTGGAGCATAATTAGTTTCATCCCTAAAACCAATCCATCTTATTGTGTCCTGGAGTTTACTGCTACTGCTTATTATATGATTGATTTCTGCTTCACCTCTGCTTATTATATGATTGATTTCTGCTTCACCTCTGCTTATTATATGATTGATTTCTGCTTCACCTCTGCTTATTATATGATTGATTTCTGCTTCACCAAGCTTAAATGTTAGTATTGACATAACATCCCAGGGCTCAAAATCACCCCAGTTTTGTGTATGTTCACATTGTCCCTACCAGATGCTTGTACTTACTAAATATTGATGTCTTTATATTTTGTTTGCAACTTTATAGGTTGTGTTCAACTGTCAAACCAGATGCTTGTGCACTGTTCTCACATATTATTTACATATTTGCAGGCAAGTCTACGCTTACGGATTCCCTTGTGGCAGCTGCTGGGATTATCGCCCAGGAAGTTGCTGGGGATGTTCGCATGACTGATACCCGTGCAGATGAGGCAGAGCGTGGTATTACAATCAAATCCACGGGTATCTCTCTTTTCTATCAGATGACTCCTGAATCACTCGAGATGTACAAGGGCGACAGGGATGGTGATGAGTACCTGATCAACCTTATTGATTCACCTGGCCACGTTGACTTTTCTTCAGAAGTCACAGCTGCTCTTCGTATCACTGATGGTGCCTTGGTTGTTGTTGACTGTATTGAGGGTGTCTGTGTGCAGACTGAAACTGTGCTGCGCCAAGCTCTTGGTGAGAGGATTAGGCCTGTCCTTACCGTGAACAAGATGGACAGATGCTTTCTTGAGCTTCAGTTTGAAGGTGAGGAAGCATACCAGACTTTCTCCCGTGTCATTGAAAATGCCAATGTCATCATGGCAACATATGAAGATGTGCTCCTTGGTGATGTCCAAGTGTACCCAGAGAAGGGTACTGTTGCATTCTCTGCTGGTTTGCATGGATGGGCTTTCACCCTTACAAACTTTGCTAAGATGTATGCCTCCAAGTTTGGTGTTGATGAGGTGAAGATGATGGAGAGGCTGTGGGGTGAGAACTTCTTTGACCCAGCCACAAAGAAATGGACCTCCAAGAACACTGGCACAGCTACCTGCAAGAGAGGTTTTGTTCAGTTCTGCTACGAGCCAATCAAGCAAATCATAGCCACCTGCATGAATGATCAGAAGGATAAGTTGTGGCCTATGTTGAAGAAGCTGGGTGTGACGATGAAGAATGATGAGAAGGACTTGATGGGCAAGGCTCTCATGAAGCGTGTGATGCAAACTTGGCTGCCTGCCAGTCGTGCTCTGCTTGAGATGATGATATTTCACCTCCCCTCTCCCTCGAAGGCACAGAGGTATCGTGTGGAGAACTTGTACGAGGGTCCCCTTGATGATATATATGCTAATGCTATCAGAAACTGCGACCCTGATGGTCCTCTTATGCTGTATGTCTCCAAGATGATTCCAGCATCTGACAAGGGTAGATTCTTTGCCTTTGGACGTGTTTTTGCCGGGAGGGTCGCAACTGGCATGAAGGTCCGTATCATGGGTCCCAACTTTGTTCCTGGCCAGAAGAAGGATCTGTATGTGAAGAGTGTCCAGCGGACTGTTATCTGGATGGGAAAGAAGCAAGAGTCTGTTGAGGATGTTCCCTGTGGTAACACTGTTGCTTTGGTTGGTTTGGATCAGTTCATCACCAAGAATGCAACCCTGACAAATGAGAAGGAAGTTGATGCCTGCCCAATCAGGGCAATGAAGTTCTCTGTGTCCCCTGTTGTGCGTGTTGCCGTTCAGTGCAAGGTGGCATCTGATCTTCCTAAGCTTGTTGAGGGTTTGAAGCGTCTGGCCAAGTCTGATCCTATGGTTCTCTGTACCATTGAAGAGTCTGGTGAGCATATCATTGCTGGAGCTGGAGAGCTTCATCTTGAAATCTGTCTGAAGGATCTGCAGGATGACTTCATGGGTGGTGCTGAAATTATTGTTTCCCCTCCTGTCGTCTCCTTCCGTGAGACTGTTCTGGAGAAGTCCTGCCGCACTGTCATGAGCAAGTCCCCCAACAAGCATAACCGTCTTTATATGGAAGCTCGCCCATTGGAGGAGGGATTGGCTGAGGCTATCGATGATGGCCGCATTGGCCCGCGTGATGATCCCAAGGTGCGCTCCAAGATCCTGTCTGAGGAGTTTGGTTGGGACAAGGATCTCGCCAAGAAGATTTGGTGCTTTGGACCTGAGACGACTGGCCCCAACATGGTTGTTGACATGTGTAAGGGAGTGCAGTATCTGAATGAAATCAAGGACTCTGTTGTGGCTGGGTTCCAGTGGGCATCAAAAGAGGGAGCATTGTGTGAGGAGAACATGCGTGGCATCTGCTACGAGGTCTGTGATGTTGTTCTCCACACTGATGCTATTCACAGGGGTGGTGGTCAGGTTATCCCAACGGCGAGGAGGGTCATTTACGCTTCTCAGCTCACCGCCAAGCCAAGGCTGCTGGAGCCCGTGTACCTGGTTGAGATCCAGGCCCCGGAGAACGCACTTGGTGGTATCTATGGTGTGCTGAATCAGAAGAGAGGCCACGTGTTCGAGGAGATGCAGAGGCAAGGTACCCCACTCTACAACATCAAGGCCTACCTGCCTGTCATCGAGTCCTTCGGGTTCTCGAGCACCCTGAGGGCTGCGACGTCCGGCCAGGCCTTCCCCCAGTGCGTGTTTGACCACTGGGACATCATGGCTTCTGATCCTTTGGACCCCGGCACCCAGTCGGCGACGCTCGTGACGGAGATCCGCAAGAGGAAGGGTCTCAAGGAGCAGATGACTCCCCTATCCGATTTCGAGGACAAGCTCTAAACTTTGGGCCATGTTTTGCTGCCGGCTCTTGCTGTGAAGGGAGGCGCGGTATTTTTTCTCCCTATGTGTCTTCCTTACTATCTTTGTTGTTGTTGTTGTGTATGTGGTGCTACTGAGACTATGGTTTTGATGACGGTTGTGGTGATGTAACAGATGTAAAACTTGGATCATATGTTTCTGGCATCCCATGGTGGTTTATTTTTACTGTGCCGTGTTTGCTTTTGTGCTAGATCTTGCTTTCATTTACGTATATTTGATTGTTGTTTCTAGCAATTGCGTGGCGCGTGTTGTTATGTTTGTGAGTTGTATATATCCATTGTTGCTTCATAATCTCTTGGGCTGTTTTTGTTTTTTCCTTTGCTCTTAGTTGCATGTTGTTATGATGATTTCCACCAGCCCCTTGTGTTCTTCCCCGGCCGCTCTCTATTTGCTGCGATGTGGCTGAGCAGTATGGTTTGGCGATTGAAGCTTTCAGTCTAGTATTATATGTGTGACACTCAAATGCTTGATGACAAGTATTTCCGGACGGAGGGAGTATTTTTGGAGTGCCATTGCTACTACAGTACGTACATGGCAGACAAGTATTTCCGGACGGAGGGGGTATTTTTGGAGTGCCATTGCTACTACAGTACGTACATGGCAGATAAATGCTGCTGATGTTTAATGATCTGTATCAACGCTTTCAGATCTTACCACTGTAGCGAAATTGGCTGATAACCCGCGTTACATATTTTTTTACGACGGAATCGGGATGAACATAGCTGGAGAGCGCAGTGCTGGGCCTGGGCAGTTGTTGCCCTGGGTGAAGATGGTAGCGGCAACAACAATGGAGGCCGGCTTTTGCCACCTGGTCTTTTGTGTTGAAAATAAATCACCAAGAGCAGATACAAAAGCCAGCACCGACATGGAAGATCAGGGCCGGCAAAACAGAACCGCATATCCTATTCCGTTTCTCGAGCGACGCGTCAGCGATGACGTGCGACCGGATGACTGACTTAACCAAGCACCAGAGGCATATGGAGCAGTTGAAGCGCCGCCAGGGAAGACCAAAACCCTGTCCTTTGCGATATGGAAAAATATACAATTATATCAGTCCTTAGAGCATGTGCAATTTTATTTTATTTTTGCGCAAGGCATGTACAATTGTTGATCATCCTATGGCTGTAACATAATCTAGAAAGGACAGTAAAAAATGATGTACAATTCGTTATTCTTAGCCTTGTCTCTGAATATGCCGTGAGACAATTGTTTCTAAAATTCATTTTTTTTGGCACATGAAGAAACAAAAAGTAGAAATTCAGGTATGAATAGGCCATTTTGCTTTTGTTTTCGCTTTACACTAACCATGATGGATTTGTCTTCTATGTTTCTCAATGTGTACTTAGATTTTGGATCTGAGTTTTTTAGGGTTTGTATACATATATGTTGCAAACGTTCATAGTTTTTATCATTTTTTTCAAAATGTTCAAATTTGAATTTCATAAAATTGGGAGCATGTAAGGTTTGGTGTGGTGGTGGGGCTTCATGGGGAGCAAAGGGGACCATTGCCCCCCTACTCTATAAAATCTCTTAAGTGTACCCCTAATTAATTATTGGCTTGAATATCCAAGGTTTATGACCCCGTGAAAAGAAAAAAGAATATCCAAGGTTTATGCATAACTTGTCTTCGTCGCGCCCTCAACAATCTTCATCAAGCTCTTCTGGTCCCTGATGCTCACTGCACCAGATCTGTGTTAGCGCATATTTCTTTCTTCATGCTCTCAAACAATTTTTGCGGATGCGGACATCGGCTTCCAAGTCCTGTTGATTGGTTAGCACGCACTCTCGAAACATGTTCTGGACGAGTCGAGGCATAATTTTTGCTACATCTTAATTACTTTCTTTAAAAATCCATTTACCTTAATTTTTTGATAAAATCCCTTTACTTCGTGGATGCTACTAAGAATTATCATGGGGGAAGACGGGATAAAACGTCGCACATGATTGAGAAGGGTAATTTCCTTATTCTTCTTTCTAGGGGAAAAGGGGTGTGCCTAGGTTAACGAGCTAGAGCCGTACTCCAATCAAAGCAAGTACAAACTGGGCTTATAGCCCGCTTACAGGTCAGTTTTGCCTATATGGAGGGCAGAGACATTAAAAGATGACGGAAATGGTTCTCATGCAAGAGCTTAATTATATGCGTACTTCTACGCAAATACAATAAATATGAAGAAAGAGATAGAGAGATGGTGAAAAGAAGTACTACTCTTATAGCCAAACCTGTTGTTATGAGTGACTATAAGTGATGAATATATATGACATGACAACATCATATAACTAGCAGTTGATTATACTATTAACCATGCTCTAATCAGGGGATGGTATTCCTCTTTCTCCATAGGCGGCTATTATGATCCCGTGCTTATGTGAGCTTGGTTGAACAGTAAAATCAAAAAAATAACAATTTAGAAAATTCTGATTTTTTTGTATGAAACTTTGACAAATGTTTTGATAGCTTGCAAAATTTCATCGCCAGATGAAATTTGTGTAAAATGTGGCAAAAAACAAAACATATGCCTCAAAAATATTATTTTCAAACGCATTTGGCAATGTGAGCGAAGGAGGAGGTTGTTGACAAAACATATGAAATATTGCTTGTCATATAGGTTGTGTTCACCTAGTTGCATATCTAGTGAACCTTATTTATCCGCTAATCCTTAAAATTGACAAGAAAGATTAAATTTGTAGTCTCATATTCACCCCCCCTCTAGTCGACCGTATCGATCCTTTCATCGATGAAATGCGAGGTCGACCTAAGCTGATTTTCTTGAGCTAAGGTTTGGCAGCGTGATGCTCCTGACTGCCTAGAGCTATTGGACATGGTGGTTTGGCCAGAAGAGCAAGTGCCAAATGCAAGTACATGAGATGTTTGGTGAAATGCTAGGGCCATCTAGTGATCTTTTCTGAAAGTGAAAAATGGCAGGATGGTGTCTCTTTGGATGATAGATATGATAGTGAAGTTGGTTTGATAAAAATAAAAACATGTTAGTGCAAGTTTTGAAAAAGTTCAGTTCTGACCCAAAACTACAGGGGGTTATTTGGTGGGCTTATAAGGTGAAATTGGGGATGTGCTTGTGGACTTAAGGGTTTGGTTGGAAGTACTACAAGATGGAAGAGTTTAAGAATTTATTGAGCCATATTTAATGTGGTTGTAGTTGAATGCTCAATCTGGACCAGAATTGAAAAGAGGATGATTTTCTCAAAATTTCCAAAAGGTTATAATGAGTTTTTGTATAAAATTAATTTATAGGCATCATATGACCTCTTAGAATTTGTGTGGGATTTTAGTAGAATTATTTGAATTAGGTTTAGTGCAACAGGAGCATTTCAAAGTCTGAAAATGCTATTAAAAGGATAAGTTTGGGCAAGTTTTATTATAAAAGTATTTCCTACTGAATTTTTAAAAGTTAGATAAAATGATTTAAGAAAACTTTCAAAGCCCACAATACTTTCCAAAAATATCTATATGGAGGGAAGAATTTTAGAAAACAGAGAAGATTCTGAAATTAACAAATGATCTAATACAATTCAAAACTTTATTTCTAGCCAAATTTTACTTGATAAAAACCTGGTTAAAATTTTGGGGTGTTACACCTTGTCAAGCTCGGCTTGAAACCCAGCAGGGGGTATGATCATGTAGTTAGGAGATGCGAGTGGGGGAACCGAAACCGAAGGTGACCAAAGGGAATGAAGTGACACGACGGTTCAATGGGCAGGAGCTGGTGACACGGGAGGAAGAGAAGGGATAAAACATTGCACATGATCGAAAAGGGTAATTTCCTTATTCTTCTTTTTAGGGGAAAAGGGGCGTGTCCAGGTTAACGAGCTAGAGTCGTACTCTATTCGGAGCAAGTACAATAGCCGGCTTATAGCCCGCTTACATGGCAATTTTGACTATGTGGAGAGGAGAGACATTAGAAGATGACGGAAATGAGCTCCATGCAAAAGTCTGACTATATGCGTACTTCTACGCAAATACAATAAATATGAAGAAAGAAAAAGAAAGAAGATGAAAAAGGTACTACTCTTATAGTCAAACTCATTGTATAATTGATGATTATATATGACATGACAACATCATATAACCAGCAGTTGACTATAGTACTCCCTCCGTCCGGAGATACTTGTCATCCAAATAAATAAAAGAAGATGTATCTAGACGTATTTTAGTTCTAGATACATTTCTTTTTATCCATTTTGATGATAAGTATTTTCGGACGAAGTGAGTATTAACCATGCTTGAATCAGGAACGGCATTCCTCTTTCTCCTACTTAACTATACTGCCACGTTACTTGGCGGTATGAAGAATCATCAGACACAATATGAAGTGATATGCTTCGTTGGCATTTGGCAATGTGAGCCAAGGAGGGGGTCGAGAACTTGCAATGGAGATGAGTTTTTTTTTTCGAGGGAGCTGTTCCGGCCCCGATGGTCTTGGGCCCGCGTCTCTCCGATGTCCCTCGCCGCCGGCGTCCTCTGCCGGGCAGCTTCGGCCTTGGCAACCCAGTGGTTGCGTCCCTTCCAGCTCATCTGGCTCGCCGACGTCCCGGCGGCTAAGGCCACGGCAGCTCGGATCTGCGTGCCTCCAGTCCAAGCTTGCTGGCGTTGCTAGACGCCGTCGCCCCAATCCCCCTGTGTGGTTTGCTTCGTCGCCTGCCCTACTATGTACATCAAAGCCTCCGCCTTTTACCAAGATCCATTGCTCGCGGTTTTGAAGGCGGTGCCACCATCCAAGGAGGTGCAACCCCCGCCAACCCCGTTCCGACATGGTGGTTCGGACCAACTTCGGCCTCCTCATCTTCGATTCCTGTTCGGTGGCTATGGGACTGCTCAGCTTCAGGCCAGGGAGAGATCCCTGCATCGGCTGCCGGTGCTGGCAACGGCGGCGCCCGCGGGTGTCGCTTTCTTTTTGGAGGCGTTGCCAAGGCCTTCAGTTGTGCCCCTCTTCGAGCTCAGGAGAAACCCTAGGTCCGGTTCCTTCGGATCGGATGGCGACGACGTCTCGGCGTCGTCTTCCTTCTTGAAGGCGCTACCTTGCTCGCTCGCGGTGTCCCCAATTTCGGTTCGGATGATGTTGGAGTTCTTGTTGGTTCGGCATTGCCGCTCTTAGTTCGGGCTTGGTAGGTTTAGTTCTGTTGCATCCTTTGTTCGGGCTGCGCATCCCTTGTCTCTCTGCTCTGGACACCATGTTCACGCCTGTATGCGTTCGTGTCATGAGTTGTATCCCTCGTTGTACTTATCCTTTTCCTTCTATTAATAGAATGAAACGCAAGCTTTGCGTATTCACGATTTTTTTTTTCAAGCAACAGCAATGGAGATGAGTGCAGAGAGGACCGAGCAGTGGGCCTTGATCATTGGCAGGCAGACCCATCGATTCCTTGTCCTTTTTTTTTCTCTGACGTGAAGCGGAAATCCAAGTGGCCCATGAGACGGAAAATCTGGCGATCTTCTTTTACGGGATCTGGGCGATTACCTCCGTAACCACGGCCCCCCAACCCTTGCTTGATTTTCCCCATCCCCAACCGATCATCATGCCGCCGTCACGGCCGCCACGCCGCCGCCGACGCCCGGCCACCGCCGCAGGGGCGGATCCCTCCGCAGGGTGGCTCGCCGCCCGCCGCAGGCCGTTCAAGCGGCACGGGCCCGAGCACGGCGACCAGGCGCTGCCCCTGTGCGACGAGACCCTGCTCCTCGTCTTCTCCGCCCTCTCCGACGCCGGGGACCTCGTCCGCTGCGCCGCCGCCTGCAGGCGCTGGCGCCGCCTCGTCTCCTCCGACGCCGCCTTCATCTGCCGCCGCGGGCCCCCGCGCTGCGACCGCTTCGCCCGCCGCCTCGCGGTCGGCGTCTTCCTGCACGGCGCCCGCGCCCGCGGCCGCTCCCGCGGCGGCGACGGCTTCGTGCCCTTCACCAAGCCCGACCTATCCATCGCCGACGGTGGGGTGCCGGGCTCGTCGTCGCGCGTCGTCGCGTCCCGCAACGGCCGCGTCGTGATGGACCTCCGCCGCGCCAAGAGCGCCTGCGTCCTGCGGCTCTGCGTGTGCGACCCCATGACCGGCGACGCCGACCTGCTCCCGCCCCTGACCGGCAAGGACCGCCCGGGCCCGTACGCGTGCGCCCTGCTCACCGCCGACGACGGGCTCCACCTGTACGACGCATGCGCGGCCGGCACGGCCCCGTCCCCGTCCTCGTACCGCGTGCTCCTCCTCTACAACCACCGCAGCTACACGGCGCTCCGGCGCTACTCCTCGGACGACGGCAGCTGGGGCCCGGAGGTGGAGGTGACCGGCGCCCGGATCGCGAGGGGGCGGCAGCTGGGCGTCAGGGCGCACGCGACGCTGGTGCGGGGCGGCGCGGTCTGCTGGTACGGGCTCGGCATCGCCGTCAACCCCGCCACGCTGCACACGTCCAGCTTTGGCTACACCGTGCAGGCCTTCGAGTCGCCGCCGCGCCGCGCCAAGGCCTCCCTCGGCGAGGTGGACCGGCTGCTGGGGCTGATGCCGGACGGGAGGCTGTGCGTGCTGGAGTGCAAGGCCGACGCGGTGCGCGCCTACGTGGTCGTCTACGCCGACGTGGTGAGGAACGGCGGCGTGTCGGGGAGGAAGGAGTGGCGGTGGACGCTGAACGCGGAGCTGATGGGCCTGCAGGCGGTGAGGCTGCGGTGGTTCTGCGAGCAGAGCGGCGTGGCGCTCTTCACGGCGAGGAACAGGGGCGGCAAGACGCAGGTGTACGCGGTGGACGTGGAGACGATGCAGGTGGGCAGGGTGGACTGGTCGGGCGACGACGGCGACGGCGACGGGGACATGGACGTGTGTGGGTACGAGATGGACCGGGTGGCCATGCTCGCCGAGCTAGACCGCTCCGCTGAGCTCCATCCTGCTCCTCGCCAGCTCTGATTCAACATTCTTTTCCTTATTTTTTTCCTTCTTTTTCTACAAAAAATTTCATTGATTTCTTCAATGACTGCAAATTGTAGTATTGATGCTTTGCGAAAAATCAGTACTAATACTGCAACCCAAACTGGTTCCATTATCGCCGCTGTCATTGTTCTCGCCAAAATTCCATCTGGATCTCGAAATGAACCAAGCATCTCATACAGGCACATGAATTGTTTGCATATAAAACACCAATGAACTCCTGACTAAAATTGTCAAGTTTTATGGGGGAACAGAAACATCTTTGCAGCAGCATCGAAATATAAGTTCTGAACGTACCCTTGCAAACAGTAAAATTGAAATAAATAGTAAAAAATCAAGAAAACCTGATTCTTTTTGGCAACAAACATCGCAAAAAAATAACACTCGTAATGCTCTGTCAAAAAGAAAATCAATGCTCCAAAAAGAATAGTTTTTAAAGCATTTTGAGGTGCTAATTTTGTAAGTTTTTTCCTAAACCTCCACAAATGTGATTTCATCATGAAATTTGCATGCACATAGAAAACTAAGCAATGTTTGTTTAAAAAAAGGTGACTTCTGTTGTTCACAGCAGGAGCATTTGAGCTCGAGATTAGAAGGGACACTTTCGCACGTTTGCCTGGTTTTACAGACCGAACACAATCATCTGCGAAGCAAGAACCGAACTGCAGCTACATCATTGCCTTGTGTTCTGGGAGGGTGCTCTCTGCAATCTTCTTGTCCTACCGCACATTCAAATACTCTCTTTGTCTCAAAGTGTAAGACATTTTTTTACGCTTGCCATGGAGCGAGTATGTTTTGGAAGGGGCATTTGGAGCATTAGAGCATCTCCAATAGAAAATGTATACTTGGAGATATAAAAGCAGGTGATGTATATTTTTAAAAATCAAAAGGTGATTTTTACATCTCCAAAAAGTTCCTAACTTCAAGAGATGATGTATACTTGGTGATGTAAAACTACTACACGAACATATGGTGTATTTGAAGATGTAAAACTAGTTCAACTACTATATCATTTCAAACATAAATTTAAACATAGTAAGTTCATTTGAATCAAACATAGTTTTTAAAGACTTCAAACATAACTAAACATAGTTCAAACTGCTACTACTCTGAGCCTACTCGTCTTCGCTCTTGAACTGCTCCCATAACTCCTCCTTGTTGGGGTCGTCACACTCGTCGTCCTTCTCATCCGAGTCATCCTAGTCCGACTAGATAGGGATTAGTACCATCGAGGGGCCGGCCTCCTCCTCCTTCCTCACTCCCTTCTTCTTCTGCTCGGCCTCGCGCTTTCAGAAGAAGTCGCGCTCGGCCTAGACATACTCCGGATGCTCCCGCATGAACCTCGCCTTGCTGCCTCGTCACTATCGTCGGGAGCAACGAGAACCTCCTCCTCTTCCTCCTCCTTCTCGTCCATCCGCCAAATGTTGTGCTTTTTCGACCCGATTAGCTCCGCGGTCCACCCAAGTATCGATCTCCGGGAAGTTCATCTCACGCCTCAGCCGGCCGAAACGCCACGCAGCGATTTCATACGCGCGCACGACCATGTCGACGGTCGAATGTGTCGATCCAGTAGCGGTAGCCATCGCACTGGGATTCTACGCTGAAGTTCCTGGACGGCTTCTTCTGCACCCCTGAGAAATTGGTCTTGCTCTTGGACACTTTCTTCGATGGCATGGCGGCGGCGCAGCTACAGTCGAGCGTCGAGTCGAGACGGACGTCGGCGGCCGAGCTTCAAATGCGGCGGGGCAGGCCGGCGGAGCTCGGATTGGGCGAGGGAGCTTCAACTGAGGCGGGTGGGGCGGCAGTGCAAAAGCAGGACGAATGCAGCCAAAAGGGTGGGGGCTGTCGAAGTGCGGCGGTACCAGACGGGGTGGGGAAGACCGGATCTGACGGCAGTGCGGCTGGCGGCGGGAGGCATAGAGGTGGTTGCACGGTGGGTGAAAAAGAGGGGAACTAGTGGTTGGCACGTGGCTGCGGATTATACATCACCAGGCGGCTGGTGATGCAAATTTTCATCTTCAACTGTTGTATTTTACATCACTTGAATAAGGTAATGTAAATTGTTTTACATCTGCATCATGTGTGCCTCGGAGATGCTCTTAGAAAAGAAAGAAGCTACGGGTGATGTTTCACGGGCCGCCTCAAGCTCGTTACCAAGAAAAGTGGCAACTGCCAAGTGTTGGTAGCTCAATAGAATTTAACTTCTCTGTAGGTGGGAGCAACGCCTTTTGTTTTTACGTCAGAGACCAGGCCACCAAGTTTCAACAGGGGCAAAGTGCTCAGACCGATAGCATTCATCAGAGAAGCAGCGGCAAAGTTTTTTATTTTTATTTTATTTTTTTGGAGGTCTTGGAAGCCCCAACAAATTATAATCCCCAGAATCACCTGAGTTTCAGTCTTTCTTATAAAAATTGTCCCCTGAGTTTTGAAACCCCTGCCTGTCCCATTCTATTCTATGGTCAGGGCAAAATCACTGTTTTGATCTTCTGTGACAAGTTTAGCACTGAAACTATTTTACGACTGAACCCTCTAATCTACCGCCAAACACCGTACGTGGCAGTAGAGTAGACGAGCCACCATCATAGTCAACAGTGATACGTCGACGCTGAGAAAAGCAAGCATGGCAGCCTGCCTCCAACGGCATCGGCGGCAGACTTCTGGAGGCCATCTACGACGGAGCCGGCGGCAGAGTCTCTAGGCTACCCTGCAACGGCGTGAGCAGCAACTTTCTGACTTTCTTTTTCAAGGGGACATAAACCAGTCTGCAGCAACCATGGAAATATAAGTTCCGCAAGCGCGACAAAAACGGTCGTTTCACTGTGATACAGGAAGGCAAAGTACAGGCCCATCCGCACGGTTTACTGATCAAACGAAATCACTTGCACGCACGCAGGCGGCATGTGTTCAGGATCAGCGAAGCAAGAACCGGACCGCGGCAACAGCGTCGCCCTTGTGCTCTCGGAGCGTCCTCTCTGCGATCTTCTTGTCCAACTGCACATTCAGAGATGCTTTAGAAGGGGCATTATTTAGAGCATTATCAGGAAGGAAAAAATAGCTGCAGGCAAAGGTTTCAGATGCCACCTCAAGCTCGTTGGCGATGATTTCAACGTCGGTGGGGTTGATCTTGACAGCAGCTAATTCTTTCTCCCTGGTGAAAGGCAAACAGAAACACCCGTTATGTTATAACAATACCATGAGCTGTGAACAACATTTCCAGGAGAATAAGACCAAACCCATTTATCTAAAAATGAGTATACTACATACTTCTCAAGGCCATTGTCTTCGTTTCAGATTGGAGCTGATATGTAATGGAATACTACGGGTGAGTTCAGTTTATGCCAAGTTTGGTGTGCATACCCACGCCTTGGCCAAGATTGGCTAGAAAAATAACTAGAATTGGCAAAAGAGCATTGGCGTGCCAAACAGTTAGCAACTATCTAAACATAGACCAATTTTTTAAGTTATGGTAAGAAAAACTGGTAAGGTACACTTTGGTAATAATCCAAACATACCATCAACCAGAAACATGGAATCCCCAACAAAATAGATAATGGGCTATTGCAAACTCGAGGACAAAAAATTACAAAGTACTACAAAGGATCTAAGTTCCACTGTCATCGTGCTAGGTTTTCTTTTCTTTTCCGTTCACTTATTTATCCTTACTTGTTACTTTCTTTCATCAAGTTGAAAACCTATGTGATGGCAAGATATTGAGCAAAACTGCAACCTGTCTGCTCGCTGCTTTGTTCTCTTCTTTGTAAAATGCTAACCTATCTGTTAATGGACTTTATAAATGAAGCTCAAATTTGTAGCAGGTAAAGCTGTTATTCAAACTGAACATCACATTTAAAATTTCCATGCGCAATTGCTAGTAACCTCTGTCATTCACTAAAGAGGTGGTAGTTATACTGTCAGCAAAAACAAAAAAAGAACAGTGCATTGATGTATTGCAAGTTCCTTGAGACCAAATCACCAAAAGAATAGCCATGAATATTTTCCACACCAACCTCAGTCTCATGGCATTCCAGTCAGCCTCTTTAGATGAAGCAAGAGCTGCCATGGCCTGTAAAAGAAAGAAAGATATATCAGCATCACCAAGGTACTCCCAAAAACATCTCAATTAAACATACACACTTCTCTACAAATCTACCTTCTACATCTTACTTCTAGATTTCTAGTTTCCTGATATCATGTTTGAGCACGGAGTTACTATATCAAGGCCTCATTTAACTGCTAGTCTCTTTCAAAGTCATTTATATAGCCCGTTCAAAATCATTTGATTGAAACGCTTATGGATCAGACTCGAAGGTGAACTTTATATCTGCCCAAGCAGCACTTTTCAGAGGCCATACTGATAACTTATCCAATAATTTTCCAGAATTATAGATAAGGTGGGTGCCGAGAAACACAATTTCAAAACTGCAAGCTATTCATATGACATGGAAATAATGGAAATACTACTCAGGTCACGGGACCTCCGGATAATACTGCAGTTAAGCAGTGAAAACTTGCAATTGATTAGCAGCACATCTAATAAAATGTTATTGTCTATAAGAGACACACAAGCAGAAGTACAGAGGTTTTATGGTGGGTGGACAGATTATGAGGAGCTGCTACCAAATGTAGGTCGTGTGTACTGCATGCCACCGTCTGATGTCTTGATTACGGAATAGAGATACTGTATCTAACAAAAGCGTTCACTGTTTGAACGTTACACCCAACAGACATGTAACGTACAGTATGCTCAACCAATAACTAATGGGCCGGGAATCTGACAACAGTTGAAATGATTCTGACTGGAAACAGCAAAGGGAGTAAAAATAACAGTATAAGCATGCATCCAGGAGCAGGCTAGTCATGTATGGAGGATTAAGCTGAAGCATGTCATCCCCACAAAGCAAAGCAGGGGAGGCAAAATAATAATTCGTGACACCGTGCATCCACGCTCCAACAATGTCGACAAGATCCTCCAGCTCGTCGCTCCGATTGCTCACTAATGGGCCAGCGGATCACGAATCTACACCTAATCCTCACTAAATAGGCGACGGAATCTGTGAATCCTCGCTCGCGGGAGCGCGGGGTCGGGGGTTCGAGCAGGACGTACGGATTGGACGCGGGAGGAGTCGAGCTGGCGATCCTCGACGTGGTCGGTGAGCTTGTCGAGGGCCTTGCTCTGCTGCTGCAGGTCCTTGGAGTCGGCCTCCGCCGCGGCGGCAGCGGGGCCGCCCTCCGCCGCCACAGCTGCAGCCGCCGCCGCCGCCGCCGTCTCGTCGACCGCCGCACCCATCGCCTCTCTCCGACCCGTCTAAAACCCTAGCTAGAAAAATTCCCCTTCTCGCTGTCGTGTGTGGTGGGACTGCAGAGAGGGTCTGGGGGCGAAGGGGCTAGGGGGTTTTGTTGTCCGCCGATACGGCCTTGAGATTCGTGCGAGACAGGTCAGGCCGGTTCATTCTTTATTTTCTTGTGGAGGAACAACAAAAGGGGCCCGATTTGGAGGACAATATGCTCGTGACATTTTAGAGATGTTTTTTTTTTTTTAGAATAAGGAGCTGTTCGGCTCCACTAGCTTCGCGAAATTCGAGGATCTTGGAGCACTTGTTCCCTCGCTTCGTGATTTTTAACTTCAGCTCCAGGAGCGAGAGTGTGGATGAAAGATCGTGGATGTCGCTTAGAGGGAAAGGTGAATAGGCGTTTTAAAATAATTACGGTTTAGGCTTGAACAAATGCGGAATAAACCTAGCGGTTAATTTGTCAAGCACAAAACCTACAACAACTAGGCTCACCTATGTGCACCAACAACTTATGGTAAGCAAGATAAACTACTAGGTGATAGCAAGATATATGACAAGAAACAATATGGCTATCACAAAGTATAGTGCATAAGTAAAGAGCTCGGATAAGAGATAACCGAAGCACGCGGAGACGACGATGTATCCCCAAGTTCACACCCTTGCGGATGCTAATCTCCGTTTGGAGCGGTGTGGAGGCACAATGCTCCCCAAGAAGCCACTAGGGCCACCGTAATCTCCTCACGCCCTCACACAATGCAAGATGTCATGATTCCACTAAGGAACCCTTGAGGGCTGTCACCGAACCCGTACAAATGGCAACCCTTGGGGCGGTCACCGAAACCCGTCAAATTGCTCGGTGCGATCTCCACAATCTAATTGAAGACCCCGACGCTTGCCCGGAGCTTTACACCACAATGATTGAGCTCCGAACACCACAAAGGTTGGGGCTATCTCCCCAACGACACCACAAAGCTTCACCACAATGGAATATGGCTCCGAAGTGACCTCAACCGTCTAGGGCTCCCAAGCACCCAAGAGGAACAAGCTCAAGGGTACCAAGCACCCAAGAGTAATAAGCTTCTCAACTTATAACTTCCACGTATCACCGTGGAGAACTCAAACCGATGCACCAAATGCAATGGCAAGGGCACACGGAGTGCCCAAGTCCTTCTCTCTCAAATCCCACCGAAGCAACTAATGCTAGGGTGGAAAATGAGAGGAAGAACAAGAAAGAGAACACAAAGAACTCCAAGATCTAGATCCAAGGGGTTCCCCTCACATAGAGGAGAAAGTGATTGGTGGAAATGTGGATCTAGATCTCCTCTCTCTTTTCCCTCAAAAACTAGCAAAAATTCATGAAGGGATTAAGAGTTAGCAAGCTCAAAAAAGGTCAACAACGGGGGAAGAACACGAGCTCAAAGGATAAGGTTCATTGGGGAAGAAGACCCCCTTTTATAAGAGGGGGAAAATTCAACCGTTATGTGCTCAGCCTGCACACGAGCGATACTACCGCTCGGGCGGAAGAAGCAGGGAAAAGGAGCAACAAAACATGAACCTTAGGGCGGTAGTACCGCCGATAAGCGGTATTACTAGCTCACCCAATGATACTACATTGGAGGAGCAGAACACGGACAAAAGGAGGCGGATGAGAGCAGCAGTACGGTGGCGAGAGTGCGATGGCGGTACTACTGCTGACCGAGCGGTACTACCGCTTATAGGCGATACTACTGTGCCTTCTTCGCCACGACTCTTCTTGAACCCGACATGAAAAGAGCATACCCAAAATCGTGGCGGTACTGGAGCGGTACTACCGCTTGACGCTACAAGCGGTACTACCGCTGCCACCGCGGTACTACCGCAGGGAGAAAAATAGAACTGCCAAAACTTCTTCATATGAGCTTTGAATTGAGCAAACTCAAGCTTGTTGGATAGAGGAAGACGAGTAGCACCAAAACAGCGACTGATTATAGTAAGAAGAGGCAGGGGAGGTATGCCTAACAAATAGAGGAGTGAAACCTCCAACAGAGAAGAACCAGCATAGCCTCCAACATCGAAAACATTATAGAAGATGCATGTGAACTCCGTTTTCGATGAACTCGAGCTTGTCATGAAAATGACCATAAGCTCCAAAACTCAAAAGGAGAAGAACCAAACAAGAACCAACAAGAAGATGCAAGGATGCAATGCTTTGAGCTCTTTATGAACGATACGATCAAGATACTCATTGAGAGCCCCCCTTGATAGTACGACAATCGATCCTATAACCCGGTCTCCCACAACTACCATGAGACCGGTAAAATAGAAAACCTATCAAGGGCAAACCTTTGCCTTGCACATGGTCCACTTGAGCTAGATGATAACGATCTTGACTCCCTCAAGTTGGACCACCTTTCCTGATTGCGTTGGCTCGATGAAGACTAGATGATTGCTCCCCCATAGTCCACTATGGGTGAGGCACTCTTCGGCTCATCTTCACAAGTCCATTGTCACCACAATGGACGGCAAGCTTCAAGCACTTGATCTCTTCGTGATGCATCACTTGAACTTGCACACCGCATCCTAACCCCACAAAGAACTCTCACGAGGACCATGGGTTAGTACACAAAGTGTAATTGATAATGCTTACCATACCATGGGATCACTTGATCCCTCTCGGTATATCTTCTACGCTTTATGGGTTGATCAACTTGATTCATTCTTGACTTAATCTTGATCAACCTTGAATCTTTCCAATTCTCTTCATTTGGATATGAATGATCACACAATCTTCTTCTTCAAGACATGCTTGCAATAAGCTCAACACTCACATCACCAATCTTTGGATAATTCCTTGAATAACACCTTGGTCGATACAAACTCTCCTTGACTTGGTCGATACAAACTCTCCTTGAAACCAACACATGTACTCCAAGAAAAGCCTATGGACAAAACCTTCAAATATAACTCAAGGTAACCATTAGTCCATAAAGATTGTCATCAATTACCAAAACCAAACATGGGGGCACCACATGTTCTTTCAGTGGAGCGGAGGGGCGCCGAACAGGCCCTAAGAGATGGATTTCACATGGCATGAAAGTTGTGTACATGTATTGGAGAAGTGTTTGTGTTGACATAATGGAACATCATTTTACAACTGTAATGATATTTGGCAAATGTTCGCCAAGAGCGCAATCCTGACGAATGCCCCAGAACCGCCACATCTGCATCTGGGTGGCAGTTTTTGAAACTGTCACGCGCACGTTCGCAACTGACATGTCCCCCAACAAATGTTCACTGGGATTGACATCCTTTTACAATCTCTTTACGAGTTATTCACAATATGTTATATATCTTCTCCCCTTGTGGAAACAAAATAAGCGTATGTATAAAAGTAAAAAAAACATGAGTACTATCGTGACATTATTTTCTTACTTAAACTTTATTTATCAACAACATAATAGATAGTGCTCTTTGATGTTTATATTTCACGTCCACGTGTCGTGAAAATATTTCATACTTTGTTTGGGTTTTCAAGAAGCATTAACTCCTTATTAGGTATGAATTATCAAAAAAGAAAACTCCTTATTGGGTACAAAGAGTTATGAAATAGTCGGTGCTACATAGTTTTTTGTTGTAATAAAAATAGCACCGCCTAGAAAAAAAGAGAGGCATGACAACTTGAGTGTCTGATCCTAACTTTGGATCTGTTGCTGGTGCAATTATTTTACTATTTAAGCACGAGTAGCACAACCATAGAGTAAATATCATTTTTACTTGTTGGGGGGTTGAAACAATTGATTCCCGAGAAAGGTAAACATTCAAGTAAAAATGTATGTATAAAAGTGAAGAAAAACATGAAAATTGTCATGGCGTTATTTGCTTATATTTGTACTTTATTTGTAGACAACATAGTCGATAGTACTCTTGCGAACCAACCTATGGTTGGATGGTTAGAGGGACAGTGGTATCCTAGCCCATCAGGGTTTAAATCTGGTGCTCGCATTATTTCTGGATTTATTTCAGGATTTCAGGCGATGCGCTTTCAGTGGGAGGAGACGTTCCCGTTGACGGCGAGGCGCCTACGATGACTTCATAAATCTCAAGATGATATGCTGGCTCGGTCTCTTGAAGATGCTCATGGGGATAGGGTGTGCGTATGTGCGTTCATAGAGATGAGTGTGCGAGCATGTATGAGTGCTTCCGTCTGTACTGTGTTAAAAAAAAACCGATAGTGCTCTTTGATGTTTACATTTCACGTTCATGTGTCATGACAAATTTTCATACTTTGTTTGGAACCTCAACACACATTAGCTCCTTACTAGGTGCGAACATGAAGAGTAATTAAATAGTCAGGGCTATGTGGTTCTCTGTTGCAATAAAATCAGCACTACCTAGAAAAAAAAAAGCATGACGACTCGAGGCGCGTGACCCTGACTTTGGATTTGTTGTTGGTGCTATTATCTTACTATTTAAGCAGTAGCAACATAAACATGGAGTAAATATCAAGAAACCGCAGTCTTTATGTCACTAGCCACACAAAAACGGAACGGTTAACAACTTTAATCACATAACCACAAATCCCGGGGCAAAAAAAAAAATACACAACCCAAAATCTCTTATTCATCAAACAAACTACAAAAGATTGCCAAGTATTGACCACGTGGCAGCTCCCACATGGTAATCATAAGGAGTTAAAAGAAGACAAGTGGTGTTGGTGGTAGAGTTATACTACACAGTTTGCATTTTGCGAAAGGATAAGTAAAAACCATGGTAATAACCTCGTGGGCAGCGTGTGTTAGTTTTCATAGTTAGTTCATTGTGAAATAACAATTTCAATTATGTGATATACTTGCAACCGAGCATAGCTCAACGAGTTACCTTTCTTGTGATAGAACAAGTCCGCCGGAATATAAGTCCTAGACTTGGCACCGGTTCCCGCCAAAAAAAAAAGACTTGGCACCAATGCTTGCACTTTTTTTCAGAACTATTTTACAGGGCTTCCGGTGATGTTCGTTTAGTGGGAGATGATTCTCATGGAGTAAGATTCGTTGGCGGTGGCTTTGTCAATCTCAAGACTTGTCGACTTACCTTATCAGAGGTGCTCATAGAGATGAAGTGTGTGTGTGTGTGTTCATATAGACAGCATGCATTTGTATGTGAGCGTCTATGTTCGCATTGTGTTTAAGAAAAAGTCTGAGATACATCTCTGACTCAAAAGTTGCGATTACATGGTAAGAAATTTGGGTGTGGTTAGCTCCTGTCTAATAGATGAGAAATAACCATGTCTTAACT
Source organism: Aegilops longissima (assembly GCA_021605205.1). Classification (NCBI taxonomy): domain Eukaryota; kingdom Viridiplantae; phylum Streptophyta; class Magnoliopsida; order Poales; family Poaceae; genus Aegilops; species Aegilops longissima. The sequence goes on from CM038680.1 coordinate 699,167,633, forward strand.
AACTCTTACGTCGTTGGATCTCGCGCGGAGATTTGTGGGTAATTTGTTTTTTTGTGGTTAATTCTCAAAATCCAAAAGGAGCTTTTAGGACACGGTGTTTTGAGTGAGCGACGACCTGAAGATTGGCCTTATTCGTTTTCATTAAAAAAATAGTTTATTACTCCCTCCGTCCCAGAAAAGTTGTCATCAGCTTAGTTCAAACATAATTTTGCAAAAAGCCCCTTATCTTTTTAAAACTGCTGCTAATCAACCCAGTCTGCTTCTTCCACCTCCGGTTGCAGCTGCAGCATGCGCCTCGACCACCGTCGCCCGGGCACGGCGCGCCCCACCGCCATAGGGCTTAGCCGGCGACGGCCCACCTCGCCGCCGCCCACCGCACATGGCTGCCAATTCTGCGCCGCCCCACCTGCTCCACGGTGACGGCGGCCACCCCTCGACGGGCGGCGGCAACACGGTGACGGCGGCGGCTCCACGGTGAAGAGCGGCTCCTCCTTGTTGTGCTGCTCGCGTCCCGGCCCTTGCTCGCGCTGCAGCTGCCACCCATTCGGTCAGGGAGTTGGGCAAGTTCCGGCGCCATTGCTCCACCGCCGGCCATGGAGGTGACCAGCGCATCCATCTGTCGGGCCCAGCGCCTCCTCCCTGCGTAGCTCCTGTGACGAGTGCCGCCTCCCACCTCCGTTCTTGCCTCTGCTTCCGCCTCCTCTCCTACCTCTGCTGGTACCACTCCATGTTTTCCTCCGCCTCCTCTGCTACCTCTGCAAAATTGATGTGAAATTACTCTCAAAGTGTATTATTGATGTGAAATTGAGCAGTGGAACAGGAATAGTTTGTTCAATTACTCCTCCTGTGAAATTGTGCAGTGGATCAGAATAGTGTGTAATGATGCAAACTGTGATGATGCAGTACGACACTAAACTCAGATGTCGTAATGATGCAAACTGTTTGATTTCGATAATGCTCATTCAAGCCAATGACAAGATTGCAAGATTTGGTATACCGGATAGATGAAACATAGCATACTTAATTGCTTCAAATAATCACCACTTCAAGACTGCATACTTAATTCAATTCCAAACAAAATGCCTGTACAATCAGACTGCAGAGTTGCTAGATGCTAGATGGAGTAGGTGTTACAAAATGCCTGTACAGTCAGACAATCCCACTTCAAACATCTAATTTTCTCTGTTTTACAAACTGAAATCAACTTAGCTGCTGTAAGTCCTTAGACTATGGCTTAATGCTAGGAATGATATCCTCTGATTTATGATAAGGAGCCTGAGAATTTGTGTTGTGAAACTTACTTTGGTTTATGATAAGACTATACTTGGTCCAACAGCTGGATGAACTTCGTTGAGACCTGTCCGGCCCACCTCTGGGCAGAGCAGCCCTCATGGAGTCCCTCTGTCGTGCTTTGATGACTTATGCACCTTATTGTGCAAAACGTCTCTTGCTCCAGCAGCGGCGCTGACCAAATTATATACACCAATAAATTCAAAAGAACAGAAAATGCTAACACAGATCAACGCTTAGTAAAATCAAATTTTGAGTTTTGGAATTCCACATAAATGCACATGCAATAAATACAGTTGAAAATTTAAACTAGCAAGCATCCTAGTTGTGTAGAAAAAGATAAAAAAATGCTTGCAAGCAAGACTGTACTTGGGCTTTTTATCTACAAGGCCTTATTTATAGATCCAGTACTACCGAAGAAAGGCATTCCTATTTGATGGGCACATCCTTTTTCCCCACAGAACATAATTATTCAACTAAATTCAAGTTAAGAATTACAAAATTAAAACCTAAATTAATCAGAGGATATCATTCCTAGCACATCCTTTTGTACTCTTGATATGATTATATGCTAACCATTCATCTTTTGTACTCTTATGATTATATGCTAACCATTCATCTTTTGTATACTCTTGTTATGAGATCAGACAGGAGCACACAATTATGGATTTGAACTTGATCCCGGAAGAGGAGGATGAAGCTCAACAAGAAGAACAAGCTCAGCAAGGTGACTCTATGGATTTGAACTTGATCCCGGAAGAGGAAGATGAAGCTCAACAAGAAGAACAAGCTCAGCAAGGTGATGCTATTGATTTAAACTTGATCCCGGAAGAGGAAGATGAAGCTCAACAAGAAGAACAAGCTCAGCAAGGTGATGCTATTGATTTAAACTTGATCCCGGAAGAGGAAGATGAAGCTCAACAAGAAGACGCTATGGACTTGAACTTGATCCCGGAAGAGGATGATGAAGACATTGAATGGAATTGGTTTCCAGAAGAGGAAGAAGCTCAAGAGGCACAAGAAGATGCATTATTGGAAGAAGCTCAAGAGGCACAAGAAGATGCATTAGTGGAAGAAGCTCAATAGGCACAAGAAGATGCAGAAGTGGGAGAACCAGAACCAGAACCTGAGTGTACCGTGCCCAATACACACAACATTGGCAAGGTAATGTTCTTAACCGCTGTTGCCAAGCCTCGCTACACCGACGATGGAGAACTAACATTCGATGGAAAAATTGGCACATGGGCGTTTGTGGTAGAGATTGAGGCGCAAAGAACCAGCCAAAACAGAGATCGAGGAACGATAGAGATGAAATCAGTGAAAGTAACTAGGCCCGTCTGTAGAGATTACCTGATCAATAAAGTTATCCCTACAATACAAGACAAGTGGCCCGATGAAGACGTGGGCACAACAATTTTCATCCAACAAGATAATGCGAGACCACATGTCCTACCTAATGATGCAGGTTTTACGGAAGTCTGTGCAACAAACGGATCTAGACATTCGACTGTTACAACAACCGCCTAACAGCCCTGAGCTTAATGTTTTAGACCTTTGTTTTCAACGCTCCCTCCAATCCCTAACCGACAGCAGAGCACCTATGAATATCCAGGAGTTGGTACATGGTGTAGAGGAGGAGTTTGAGAATTATGATGCACATAAGTTGTTCAAAAGCATCATCACACTGCAAGCAGTAATGGTTGAAGTCATGAAAGATCAAGGAGGAAATACCTACAAGCTTTCGCATCTACACAAGGACCGTCTACAAAATGGTGGAGAAGAAATAACAGGTGTATATTGCAGTGCAGAGCTAATTACTAATACGATGGCCATTATAGAACAAGGGGAATAGAGCTCAGGAAAAGGAAAGGGAAAGGAGTATATAGGGAAAGGAAAAAGAAATGATAGGAGTATGTCATGTGTATGTCTTGTGTCATGTGTATGTCTTGTGTATGTCATGTGTCATATATTGTGTCATGTGTATGTCTTTGTGTCATGTGTTCAATGAGAAAAGATTGGAGTGTGTCATGTGAATTATTTGGTTTTTTTAATTTACTTGATTTTATTTAATTTACTTGTAAGAAGAAGAAGAGATCCTTCTTCTATGCTAGGAGCTCTTCTTCTTCTTCTTCTTCTTCTTCTTCTTCTTCTTCCTCTTCTTCTTCTCATTCTTCTTCTCCTTCTCCTTCACCTTCACCTTCTCCTTCTTCTTCTTCTTCTTCTTCTTCCTATTCTTCTCCTTCTCCTTCTCCTTCTTATCCTCTTTCTTTTTCTTATTCTTTTTCTTATTCTTATTCTTATGATTAACAGGAACATGGTGTTGTTTCATAATTCAGATCCATTTTGCACTCTTGATAGCAGTGATTTTGGTAGGTGTACTCCAGAAACTAACAACAAATGAGATGGAGTATCAAGGGCATCTAAATACAGAAAAAATTCAAATACATCAAGAGAATATAGATGGAGTATCAAGGGCATCTAGACACACACACACACACACACACACACACACACACACATATTCATGTTCTGTAGATGCACAAACTGTACAGTGGAGTAAACTGTAGAAAAACAAGACTGAAACAGGGCAGTGTTGAACATTTCTAAATTACTAATTCAGTCTGAACATGTCACAACATTTATGAATTTTGTAAACTAAATTTTGTATTCTTCTTGCTTTACTTGAACAAGAGGGCCATCATGAATCAAAGAGAGTAAACTAAAATTTTGTACTCTCACTTCCATAATCCATCATGAATTGCTAGGTACTGTATCATCCTAGCCAGAACACTCGAAAACCAAAAGATTTCTCGCAACTACTCCAAAACACTGAACATTTACACTCCATTACAAAGACATGCACGCTTCAATAGACTTGTGAATGCTAGCAAAGTGATAAGTAAAAACTTGGATGTTCTCAGAAATATAGCACCAAAGGACATTAAGTGAACTGGCCTGTGTGCTAAAGGCAAGGAAATGCTACCTTCTTTTCTTCTTCGAGCAGTTGATGAACTGGCCTGTATGCTGCAGCTACGCATAGGTTCTGCAGAAAATGCACCAAAAGAGTTACACACAGGTGAAGTAAGTGGAAAGCAGCATTTAATCTCCACTTCTTTTCTTTTGGTAGTGAAATTCAATCTGAATTTTGTAAGCACAGAAGCAATGTGACTATACTTCAAGAAAAGAAATACAGTACATAAGATATCTTATTCTAAACACTTATGATTTGTGACACTGGAGTATCATTGTGTTGTATGTCAATCAATTTCTAAGAAACAACATCAAATTCATACTCCAAGCATTATTAACAGGACGGCATCAAACATCAGCGATTGGGCAGCATATTGAGTATCATTGTGCTTGCAATGTTGTGAATTTACACAATCTGATACTCCATAAACAGAAAAAGAGCATAAATAGAGACCCATAAATGTGTGGATTGGTACTAAAGCTCCTTGTTATAACCACAAAAGCGATAAACTGAATTTTGCTCGAATAGTGCAGTTATGCAATAAACTGCAGAAACTACAATAGTTTATTCCTCTCGAGTCAAAATTCAGTTAGCTGTGTGTGATGACTTGACATATCATCGATACATACAGTTTTGATAGCCACAATGCAGCAAACATTTACACAAACAAGATACACTAGAGTACTCCATACGTTTTCAGTACCCACAATGGCCACTATCTACTCTTGATTGTAGTTAAAATTGAAGTTTGCACCGAGAATTGACATACTCCAACAACATTAGCTACGGTCTCGGTTGCCACAATTGGCAATACCAACAACATTTTCATCGTGAGAAGAGAGAGATAGCCGAGGAACTCATCTGCGGGCGAGGCGAGGCGTCTGACGGTGAGGGCGGCGGTGTGGGCGGGCGACGTCGGCATGGAGGAGTCGACCTCGAGCAACTAGGGACGGGCGGAGTCGGTCATCGGTCGAAGTCGGGCACGACCGATGGTGAGAAAAGTGAGAACGCAGCGCCACGACACGCCTGTGCTTTCGGCTAGGGTTGGTCGCCGGAACCCTCGCCGTCGTCATTTGCAGGGCAGGGGATTTTAGGAGCTGCAGCAGCACGGGAGCTACGGGAACGCGGACACGATGGTGCGGGGAAGAAATTTGTCTTGGCGGAGGAGGAGCTGCTTGTGCTGAGTCGGCAGTATCGAGCCTTGGAGGAAGATGGAGGGGGAGTGCAGGTTTGGTCGGGCAAACGTGAAGAGTTTTTTTGAAAAAGTGCCGCGGAGACAACTTTTCTAAGACGGAGGAGATATATCTTAAGATCTTTCTCCGATTCATATTATTGTCACGATTTAGTCTGAAGTTATTATACTAAATCAGGAACGACTAATATGGAAGAGAACAGAGGGAGCACTAGTGTAGAAAACATACGATGAAACCAAGGTGGTTCCATTCGACAAATCTGATGCGGTGAAGAAAGCTCCACGAAATGGGATCCAGAAGGTCGACGAGACGAGACCTCGGCCGCTACGCACGGCACCGCGCGCGCGCAACAGTCCAAGGGAAGGGCACGCTGACCGCACCGCAGCACCGTGATGGCGCCTCCATCCGGCCGGACCAAAAAGGCGTCGGAAAACGACGGCCGCCCAATTACTCCGCCCCCCTGCCCTGCCCTGCCCTGCCCTGCCCTCCCGTCCCCCACCCCACCGAGCAGCGCACCGCGTCGCACCAAACCAAAGCAGCCCGACGCACGCCACCACTCCCTCCCCTTCCCCACCCGGCGGGCGGCCTTTTCCCCCAATTCTTTTCCCCTCCCCTCCCCTCCCCTCCCTTCTCGTACGCGGCCGATTGCGACCCCGCCCGCCCCACCCGCACCCGCACGCGCATCGCATTTCCTGCTCCGCCGCCGCCGCCGCCCGCGCGCATCGGGGGCGCCCCGGTCGGCGATGTGGCGGTGCTATGCTGGGCGGGCTCCTCAGGTTCCTCTCGGCGTGCGGCGGGTCCTGGCAGACCTCGCCCGCGCCGCCCCACGCCGCCGGCCCGCCCTCCGACCCCGCCTCGGACTCCTCCGCCTCCGCCTCAGCCTCTGAGGGCCGCGACGGCCTGCTCTGGTGGCGCGACCTCGCGCGCTGCGCCGCCGGGGACGTCTCCGCCGCGCTCGTCCAGGCCAACCAGACGCTCGAGGACCAGTGCCGCCTCCACTCCGCCCCGCCCCTCGGCACCCTCCTCGCCGTCCTCGACGGCCACGCCGGCCACGCCGCCGCCCGCTTCGCCTGCGACCACCTCCTCCCCACCCTCCTAGGTACCCATCCATACGCATTCGCTCCCCTCCTTCCTCCCCCTTCTTCTATCTATTATATACAGTACTAGTAGTATATTCTTCCACCCGCACGCGCGCACGGATTAGGTTGGGGGAAATGGATGGGATGGATTGCGGCGACGAGAGCTCCAGCTAGCTAGCTAGGTTTGATCTAATGATCTGCGTGCGTTCCCGTGCAGAGGCCGCGTCCGGCCCGGGGGGCGTCACGGCGGACGCCATCAGGGACGCCTTCGCGGCCACCGAGGCGGCCTTCATCGCGCAGGTCTCCAGCCAGTGGGACACCAACCCGGACCTCGCCACCGTCGGCTCCTGCTGCCTCGTCGGCGTCGTGCACGACCAGACCCTCTTCGTCGCCAACCTGGGGGACTCCCGGGCCGTCCTGGGGAAGAAGGTGGGCCGCTCCGGCCAGATCGTCGCCGAGCAGCTCTCCGCCGAGCACAACGCCAATGTCGAGGCCGTCCGGCAGGAGCTCATGGCCCAGCACCCCGATGACCCGCAGATCGTCGCGCTTAAGCATGGGGTATGGAGAGTCAAGGGCATCATACAGGTCGGTTTTTATCTTTTAAGGGGTTTGGTTTCGCGTCGCTGTATTCGTAATTCGTTTGCAGCCTATATATATGCATGTTTGGTTGGTGCTTACGTAGTGGGTTGGTTATGCAGGTGTCGCGGTCACTCGGTGATGCGTACCTGAAAGACGCAAAGTATAACACGGAACGGATCAAACCCAAGTTCAGAGTCTCTGAACCATTCAGCAGGCCTATAATGAGCGCCGAACCAACGATCGTCTCGCGCAGCCTTGAACCAACTGACTGTTTCGTCATATTTGCCTCAGATGGCTTGTGGGAGCACTTGACTAACCAGGAGGCCGTAGAGATTGTTCACAACAATCAACGCGCTGTAAGATCCCACACAGCATTTTTTTCCTCTTTATATTTCTTTTAGCTTTCTGTTGTTGCCTAAGATGATCTTAAATCGACCTACTGTGAAATGCTATGAGTTTCCTTTTGCATTATAAGTAAGTAGGACTTTAATTGTATTCACTAGACTAAATGCGTATCATGGCGTACTGTTTTCTCATACTTCCATTTACCTAAGGAAAGGATAATTTATAATCTGAATTTTGTGTACTAGAAATCCAAATGATCTTCTCATGCTTTGTCGCCACCAGCATGAATAGTTAAGTACAGGCAGGGTCCTCATTATGAAACTAATAATTGTTGTTTGCTGGTGATGGTAACGTGCTGGATGTGGAGTATTTTCTGGTGTGCGACTGCGTCAGTGGTTTTGGATTCTCACATTTACAAGCTGGCAAAACTTCCAAGTCAAGGGGTTCCCCTTGAATGCTTTGAGTTAGAACCATCCTATTACCATAAGAAGTTTGAGGCATCTCCTATGATGTTTTGCACCCACTTAGATAGATAAAAAAGTTAGCTGTGTCTATGGCTCATTGTCCTTCTGTATTGCTGGCACAATCATTCATGTCATGATAGCTATTGTAATTATGTAAATTCTCTACTGTATTAGTGTAGGTCCACATGGACCATACCAATAATAAAATGTCACTGCCTACATGGAAGCAACAGCAATTTCGTGCTATTCTTCAAGCATCGGGGATTCATAACTTGCTGTAGTACCTTGACTGAGGTCTCTTTAGCCACTTGTTTTCTTGGCTGTATATACTTGTGTTTGATACCCTGGATATTGAATGTCCCACAAGCTTGCAATTATTGCTATTTCCAGACATATTGTGGATGCATATGTGTGCCATGGGTGAAGCTACTAATTAATTTTTGGGTATACTTTATTGCAAAAAAGTAGTAATTGTTGGATACTGTTGACAGTTTGATATGATAGTTTCACCAAACTAGTCGAAGTTGGCTCACTCAGCATAGCTGCAAGGGTGATTTTGATTTCTCAGCTGTAGGTAAATAGTTAAAACTGCTTGGATTAATTTTCTGTATCATGACTGGCACACTCTCTCTTTGTTCAGGGGAGCGCAAGAAGGCTCATAAAAGCAGCACTCCAAGAAGCAGCGCGGAAACGTGAGATGCGGTACTCAGACCTCATGAGGATCGACAAGAAAGTCCGCCGGCATTTCCACGACGACATCACTGTCATCGTCCTATTCATAAATCACGAGCTGTTAGCCAAAGGAAATGCGCAAGTGCCGCCCCTTTCCATCAGATCCGCCTTAGACCACTGATCATGAACCACTTCACCCATGGATGCTCAGTTCCTGTGAGCAGAAATCGCCTGTGAGATAGATGGCTTCTCCAACAACCAGCCCCTGTGAACAGTGCAGAAATCGCCCGCCTGCAGCAGTTTTCTTTTCCTTGCCTTACTTTTCTCTTGGTTTTTGCACATAAAATTTGACTACTTGTTAAGTTGCCAGTTTTCCCCAAAGCTGCCGGGTTCCCCCCTCGTATCGTATCGATGTCGGATAAATGCGGATAGTCTTCAGGCCTGGAGATTTGCCTAGAGTTTATGGGGGAGCCTCTTCTTCCTTCCTAGAAAAGATGTTGATGGGGGAGCCTTGTTAAGGATGTTGTAACCGTAAATCGATTCGTTCTCGCAGCTTACAATAATCTGTTGTTATCTCTGCCCACTGCCCCATGATGAGATTTTAGTATACTTCACAATCTTGTTATCTCATCTGGTTGTTGCAGTTAACTGGAGATTGGGGAGCAATGAAAAAAAAGTGCCCTTAATTATGTCTGATATGTTCATCCTCTGGGCGTGTCAGGTAACGCCACTAGCCGCTTGAAAAAGAGTGGAACATGATCAGCGGAGTTGTTGATGTGCTTGAGATGTACTCCCTCCGTTCCAAAATAGATGACCCAACTTTGTACTAAAGTTAGTACAAAATTGGGTCATCTATTTTGAAACGGAGGGAGTACCTGCCGAACCAGTTAGAATTTGAAGTTCTGAACTACTCCCTCTGTTTCTAAATATAAGTCGGTTTCTGCCAAACAAGTTAATGAAAACATGGAGCATGTTGGGTGGGTGTTGTCCTAGACTCCTAGTAGTAATGTGCAAATTTTCAAATTCAAATTCATTTAGGAGAAGCTCTTAACAATTTATCACGTCATTTTCTTAATGAAAGTTTTTTTTGAGAGGTTCTTACTGAAAAAGTTGTGGGAATGCCACCGATAGCCCAAAATGATGCTGGGCTGCGACCCGGCCCCACCCGTCACGGACACAGGCGGAAAACCCCGCGCTCGTCTTCATCCTCCGGAGTCTTCCCGCCCACCTCCCCTCCCCTCCCCTCTCCCCTGCCTAGGGTTCCATGGAGCCAGCCGCCGTCACCGCCTCCGCCTCCGCCTCCGCGGACGGGGGCGCCTTCCTCGAGTTCGTCGACTACGCCATCTCCGTCGTCACCTCGTCCGGGGGCGACGGCAGCGAGTCCCCCGGCGCGGGGCCGGCGCCGGCGCGGCCGCCGTGGGGGTGGACGGTGGCGCAGGTGCTCAAGTCCTGCCGCGCCTACTCCAGCGGCGTCACCGCCGCCATCCTCCTCTCCGACCTCTTCCAGGTCTGTCAGATTTGCCGCCGCCAACTGACTCCCCATTTCTATATGGTCTACTGATTAGGTGGTGTCTCCGTTGAATCGCTCAGTTAAATTCACTGCACATTTACCCAGCCTTCAGTAGTCATCTATGTTTTGTGCATGCTGTTTCCTAGGATTTTTTTGTTCAGTTAGCTCGAATTCGAAAGCAAGCGCACCAGTTCATGGAAGGACTTGAACAATGCGTTGGTAATTAATACTCAACTGCACAGGACATGCACAAAATAAAATTATGTGTACCGAAAGTGGATCTAATTGGTTGTATACTCATCCGTATACTGGGAAAGATTGCCCTATCTACCTTATAATTACCAGTTTGGATGTACTGTATAGTGGTTACTTAGTTACTTGATGTACTGCATAAGTCCTGCCTTTCGGCTGTTCCACATATATAAACATGATGCAAATCTCGGTGCTTACATTGTATTCACTATTTTATCACCACTTCTTCTACCAATTGGATTGGAGGTTTCTTGTGTGTTTTCATGAAATATACGGATGCCTTATAGGGCTAAACGCTTGCTGCTTTTGATAGTCCTGGACAGAGCAGCGTAAATCTCTTACCGCAAAGACGAAGGTTGAAGTGACCAGCCTTCTAAACACAAGGAGTAAGAGAAGGAGGCTTCCCAGGACTGTCACAATCGATTCTATCCATGAGAAGAACTTCCTTTCTCCCAAGAGTGTCCTTGAGGCAGTCGTCATCGATGTTTTCGTTCTTCCTGGTATGCTTAAGCACCTTGTAATCTCCTTCATCCAATGAACGAAATATGTGTGTGTTAGGAATTCCTTGATTGGTTTTAGAACATATAAGCTTTAAAGAGATCTTTGCTTAAGAGGACGGCAGGCTAGTAGTCTACTACTTCTCTAGAACTGTCTCAGTAAGTGAACATAAGCCCAATATGAGAGCAGAATCCTCTTCAGGCTGCTGGCAGTTCTGGGAGCACATGAAATGAGTCGGTGTTCCTGCCCTTGTCCCCATCAATGGCACTCGTAGGGTGATCTGCAGAAACAACGCAATCCTCTGGAGAGCCCACATCACTCCTGGCCTTTGGCACCACGCTGATGCTTGGCGGGTTTGCCTTGCCTCCGGGCTCCATTACCTTCTATCACCCATGGTCTATAAGCTTAAACTCTGGTTCTTGTCTCAAATGAAAATTCAGGTGGGCAGTATCTCCCTCCTAGTGACCATTCGGAAAAAGAATAAAAACAGCCCCCCTCCCATTTATCACAACTTCCATGATTAATTGGTGATATCCATTCATTCAACATTATCCGTGATTAAACACCATAATTTTTAAAGCATTTACCATTTGAAAGGTCATTTTGTTACATGAATTCTAATCTGCATTTTCGATGGCGCCTCCTCAATTTTGCGTCTTTCTTGTAGGTACAAATATATACATGCTTACCTTGGGAGACATGTGGAGTACATCCACTATTGATCTGTATCTACACCGAAGGTAGGTCTGACTAATTGCTTAGTTGATTTTCCATTTTGTTAGACTGATATCATGGTAAAAGTCAGTAACAAATGCATAAAGGAAATGTAGAATGGACGAGGATCGATTTTGCATTGGCTTGACTTTCATTTATATGCGGGCTCTCAAACTTCCATGCCAGGTACTACAACTATATAGGACAACATTGTATCTTGAAGAAGGGTCGAGAAGTTGTGCTCACAGGATGTTGTCTTCGCACAGCTGTTGTTGAGGGATCTGGCCATGCTCGTATTTTGCCAACAGAATACATGGTGATATTACTTGATGAGGTGACCATCCAAAGCTTTTAGGTTGTATAAAGGAAGTGCTGTTCGAAGATACAGTTTTATGCAACTTGTCAGATTATATGCTGCTGTTTAATTGCATTTTGATCTCTTAAATGACTCTTCATACCCTGATAGTTGACTAGAAATTAGAAAAAGTTTATCATAATGTGAAACCACGCCATCTCCACTTATGAGATCAACTGCGATATTTCATTTTGATCCTTTAAATGACTCTTCATACCCAGTTGACTAGAAGTTAGAAAATTTTTACCATAATGTGAAACCACGTCATCTCCACTTATGAGATCAACTGTGATATTTCATTTCTGTATAGAAAAATAGTTAAGCTTAAGCTGTTATAATGTGAAACCATGTCATCTCCACTTATGAGATCAACTTCCATGCACATTCTTCACTAGGAGCTTACCTTTGCTTTATATAGGAACAAGATGAAGATGCCATGCTACTTGCTGCACAGTTTTGCACATATTCTTTCTCCTCCATGATGGAAGAGAAAAGTAGAAGTGATGTTGTATACTCATTTTATGCCAGGTAAAATAAGATATCTATTACTTCTCATTAGCGATCTCTTTAGATAGTGCTTGCTGGTATAGTTTCTTGTAGACTTGATCAGGTTTGATTGAAGCTTCTGCAAATGCTTGTAATTATTTTCCTATTTATTACACTACTGGACATGTAAGATTCTAGCAGAAACAAGCTTGTTTAGCATTCGGCTCGGTAAAATATGCTCTGCTTGTACTCAAAGGCGAGGGTAAAAGATAGCAGCGAACTTAATCTGAATGCTCGCTAGCTCTTTTGTGCTCAGCTCTCCACTATTGACATGAACAGGACTCAACAGCTGAAGGTTCCTTCTGAGTATTATATGTAGAATCACTCAGACCATCAAAGCCAATTGCTTTACTGGTGAAAATGTATAGGGGAATTCATCATTTAGTGGTATTAGAACTCTGTAAATACATGTTTGCTCTGTGGTAGACTCTCCTTTGGTGGTGAGAATAAAAAGGAAGAAATTTACTACTCGCAATAAAATTGAATTGGATGAATTGTAAAAGCTGACTTTGTTAGAGAAAGGTTCAGAACCCACCTTTTCTTTCTTGCAGGATTGAGAAGATTGAGACCTTGGAACCTTTTGGATGTACAGAAAGAAAGCAGATTGTGCTTGTAGATAATGATGATGAGAAGATCAAATTTATTTTATGGGGAGAGCAGGTTTCACTTGCAAATCTTTTCAGGTTCATTTCACTCGATACAAGTTAAAACTGTTTAAGTCAAGTTATAGCAAGCTAAACATTGTCTTTCAGTGTAGGGAGCATGCTTGCACTGGACAGTCCTTATATTTCCAATTTTGCGCACAATAGTCATGAGGAGCCTCAGGAATTGTGCCTTGAGTATGGTAGTGCAACACAGGTTTACTTGGTGCCAATTGCTCAACACGAGGAACAGGTTGGTTGGAATATCTTGGTGCTACTTTTTTCTGCAGTACTGTTGACCAAGACATAGAGACTATGTGATAGGTATTCCTCACGCCTACTCAAGTAAGGAGCCAAGGACCTCGCCTGTCATGTGTTCCAGTCGATAATATGGCTTCGCAAGTAACATTACCACGTGACTTGCATGGTGCAGTTGACTTCAGCAAATATCCGTTTCGAGTATGTAACCTAATCTTCATTTGTTTCTGTTTCTTTTCAGAAGATAACTTTTGGCAGCCATTGTGTTGCTTGCAACCCGATTACTTCTTGATTTAGTTCTCTCACCACTGATTCTGCTGAAGCTTTAATTTGTATCGAGTTATAGTGTGAATCCTAATATTACTATGTAACCTAATATGTTGAGTCTACCGTAATGAAAACAAAAGAATTTAATATTGTATAAGGTGTTACACCTCATAATATGTTTAGTTCCTGTTAGTTCTGTTTATTTGCATCTTCTGCTTTCAATCCATGGACACATGCAATATTGTGTAGAACCACAAACTAGGTGTAATCTGACATTCCCTTGGTAGAACCTGGTTTGAGAAAATAATACCCAATGTTTCACCTTGGTAGAACCTGGTTTGAGAAAATAATACCCAATGTTTCACGCTTTCCACTATCTTTTTGGTGATAATTTTGTGATTCTGTAAATAAAGGGAAACTGTGAAGAGCACTTCGGATCCCCAATCCCACACTTCACTCCCTACATCATACAGTTCGATACAACTTGCGATATATCTTGTACCTTTGCATGTGTGGTGTAAGTTCCTGCAATGTATTTTTTTTTCTGGTAGTTGTATGACATGCCTCATTCTTAGGCGTATGTAAGTGATCTTCATGGTAAAATGGTGGGGGTTAGTCTGTTTGGCACTGTAAGAAGTGTTTGCAAAGTAAGCACATCTGGCACTACATTCTATTTGGAGATAGAAGATGCAACAGGAGTTGTTCTGACGAAGCTTATCTTTACTGGACACTGGTACCACTATCTGTTGTTGTTCTTACCTATTATTGTTTGCAACATTGATTCCATTGGTTCTGCCATGCATCTGAAACCGTTATATTGTATGAATACCTATGCAGGTCATTAGGTAGAGTTGGAGTTGGTCATATGGTGTATATCTCTGGTCTGACTTGTAGTTTGAATAAAATAAACATGTAAGCAGCATGTTCTTTTATATTTCATCTATATGCATCTCTATGTTGTATTTATTGCCACAATGAGTGCAAAGTTCTGGTTGATGTCTTATTTTTGTATCAACAGCCTTGAAGTCTCATGGAGCGAAAAGGAGCCAGGATCACTGTTTGTTAACTTGAGCTTACTGCCAGCGTTGTTGAATTCAACATGCCTGCATAATATATCACTCTTGTCAGATCTGCCCCATTCAGCAAACAGAACACATGTAACTCTTTTCCACTAGACAGTTACTGCTACAATATCTCTTCCAAAGCATTTCAAGTTTAGATACTAACATACTTCAGGAAACAACCACTGACCATCAGGTTGAAATCTGTAAACGTGCAATAAAACCAGTCACCAGATACCATGTTTTTTTTACTGATGTTTCTAAGAACTTGCTGCATTCTTCAACTGCAGTCAATTCTTTGTGCTAACAGCCTGCATTTATTTGATATCTTGTACAGATATGCCGTGTTCGTCTTGACCACATCGATTGCGACAATTTAAAGTTGTCGTTATTCCACAATCTCTGTGGTTATGTTGTGGACGAACTGCCAGATGGGCTTCAGTGTTCCTTCTGTAAAGTGGCCTGCCAGAATGGATGCACGCCTGGCTTTCAGTTGCACTTGACCATTGCAGACGACAGCGAGAAGGTCTTTGCATGGTGTGTTGGTCAAACGGCTGTAGAGTTCCTTCAAATATTCCCTGATGAGTATATGGAACTCCCTGAGGTATTAACTCGTGAACTTGTCCCACCACTCATAGAATATACCCAACATGTGAGGTACTCCCTCCGTCCCATAATATAAGATGTTTTTGTGAGCTACTCCCTCCGTCCCATAATCTAGGACGTTTTTTGACATTATTGTAGTGTCAAAAAACGTCCTACATTATGGGACGGAGGGAGTACAATATAAGACGTTTTTGCAAGCTATGTTAGCTCACAAAAACGTCTTATATTATGGGATGGAGGGAGTAGTGCTTTTCAACACCCCCTCCGAATATTTTACCAATAACTTATAAGGTGGAAAGGTGGTAGCATTCCATGTATAGTTACTTTACTTCAGGTTGCATGAGTGCTTCTGATTTTTCCAAAATGGCAGCAATAGTGTCCTCATTTCTTGAGCAAAAGCATGTTTTGCTAATCACATCTCAACATGAAATCATGTGCATAAGCCATCATTCCCGTAATTGGAACATTGCCTTTGGTGGCCTCATTTGCCATCTAGCGGAGACGCATGATGCAAATATTCAGTACTGTTCTTACTAAAGTTTTTTCTTTCTGATGATAAACCACCAGGACGAACAGGCGATGTATCTCTTCACCCTCCAGAACGAGAGCTTCACGGTCGCCATCGCCAACACCAGCAAGCGGGTCGATGGGTACGCTGAGAACGCCGAGGCCCTCCCGGTGTGGGAGATCACGAGAGCCCTGAGATGCGAATGAGCCCGGAAGACGAAATATTTGTGTTGCAAAGTTAGCCACAGAACCTGTTTGGGAGGCTCGGGAGTCGGGATCATGGCCTTGCCCGTTCAGGTCATCGGTCGAGCATGTTACGTACGCAGAGTGTTCGCGCATCTGCCGCTGGGAGCCATGTGTTTTACTACATCCTTGACGGACATTGTTTACTGAAGGTTCTCTGCTCGGATGGCGTGTGGTTCAGTCCGGCAAAAGATGCGGTTAGCATTTTTGTGACATTGCTTTGCGGCCGTGGCTTCTACTCTCTCCGTTCCATAATGTAAGACGGTTTTTTGTGTCAAAAAACGTCCTACATTATGGGACGGAGGGAGTACTTCCTTGGTCCCTTGAGCCACCCACTCGTGTGGTCGAGTGGCCAGATCACCCATATGGTAGCTACCTAGTGTTAGAACATTTCCATGGGCCCGAGTCGATCTTCTTTCTTCTCCTCCACGTACGCAGTGTCACTTCATCTGAGCTCAAGTTTCTCCAGCAAGAGACTTGTTAATGGGAGTTCCTAATTGGCGCGTCTAGATAGAAGATGATTGCACACACACTGCACTATTCTCAGAGATTACTGTTACATATAGGCTATAGCCGGCATGCCCATGTCTCCCGCAGCGATAGGCACGCAGGCCTCGAGCTAGGAGTGGAGGTTGAGATCCTATATTCTACTAGGAATCAGGTACAACAGATGCAAGTGATACAAATGCAATGTTGTCACGTTAACACGTTTTTTCTTTATTTGAGGGGGTGTCAAGTTAACACGTTTTACCACAGTTAACGAGCTGCTGCTCGCACCGTCGCTGGCATGGGCCGGCCCGAGCGCGCTCGCACGCTCGCGCGGAAGAACAAAAAACCGAACGCAAAAATTTCAAAAAGGTACTGCAATCGATTTTTTTTAAAAAGTTCATGATTTTGAAAAAAGAGCTTTCACAAAGATGGAAGAAAGTTTGCGACTTTGAAAACAGTTCATCTTTAAAAAAAAACATTGAATTTTACAAAAAATCACCGATTTTGATTTTTTTTCACAATTAAAAAATATAGTTCATTGATTTTTTAAAAAGTTCAACAATTTCTTAATAGTGGGCATGTGTTATTATTCTTAAACACACCTGTAACAGTATTGCCATAGAGTTTGATCGGACGACAAAAATATCAAAAACTATAGATCCAACGGTTGTGGACGTCAATGGCCTGAGAGGGCTGGAAAAGTGCATAGTTCTAATGTTTTTAAATAAGCACTTGTACAACATCTGGTTACGGGTTCACAACCTCTGTACACACCACTACAAGAAAAAGACACATCCGTGACATTATGACCCGAACAAAAATATTTTCTATCATGCAAGTGACACTTCCTAACAAAAACACGTATCATCATGGATGTGTTGGCACCTACTTCTATGCAAAAAATTATGATAGAAAATGGGATATTCGTACTGGGCAGGCCAGAGGCACACCCGCATGACGTTCTTTGGGCCATCCACGATGTAAAATATTGTGGTAGAAGTGAGGGCAAGAAACTTTTTGGGGATTTCTCGGTATACGATGGGTGGTCGGGCCCGAGCGATGCAGGGGTGGTTTGTGCGTTTCTTTCGTATGCGCACGTGTGCGAGCCCTTCGTTTACTGAACCTGAGCGAGCCCTCGCTTACCAAACCAGATCGAGCGATCCCTCACCTTACTGAAACCGAGCGATCCCTCGCTTACTAAACCTGAGCAATCGATCCCTCGCATTACTGAACCCCGAGCAAACCCTTTGCTTACTGAACCCGAGTGATCGAGCCCTTCGCTTACTGAGCCCGAGCGATCGATGTGAGACTCGTGCACGTACGTAGTTTGCTGGCCCGACCAATTTATGCGAGCCAGCCAGTTGTTGTGTCGAGCCCCCACGTGAGACGTGAGTTGACCTACCCGGTTGGTTGCCTCTTGATGCACAATCCTCGTTACTGCCGCCCTCGTGATATGTAGAGTCAAGACTAGCCGGTTACATCTTGCCCCTTGCGCGAGACGTGAAGAGTAGACCTAACGGGTTGGTTGGCTGTCGAATCCCTGTTGTTGCGGCGCGCGCGTACACCCTACCTCAGATGGCGGGGGTTGGGTGAACAGGACCAAATGGTAGTAGACGATCGGCGCCGGATGAACATGACCCCGAGGAGATTGTGCCGTGGTACGCCACACCCCAGTCGGTTGGGGGTGGATGAACAAGGCCCTGTGGAGGCCTTAGACAGTTGACGCTGGATGAATAGGACCCTGTTCCGCGATACGACATACCCCTCCCGAGGAATAGGACTTCGTCTCGGCCATAGACGGTTGCTGCTGGATGAACAAGACCACGTTTCAGCCATCTGCGGTATGCCACACCCCAACCGGTCAGGGGTTGATGAATATGACCCCGTTTCGACTGTTTTGCGGTATGGCACACCCCTCCCGATAAATAGTACCTGTTGGGGATATTCCCCACGATGACCCAACTCATGAGGATAAGTCATCTCTAGAGTTAAATCATCTATGAGGATAAGTCATCTCTAGAGTCAAGTCATCTCTGAGGATAAGTCATCTATGAGGTTAAGTAATCTCTGAGGATAAGTCATCTCTGAAGATAAGTCATCTCTGACGATAAGTCATCTCTGGAGTTTAAGTCATCTATGAGGATAAGTCATCTCTGGAGTTAAGTCATCTCTAAGGATAAGTCATCTCTAGAGTTTAAGTCATCTCTGGAGTTAAGTCATCTTGTAAGTGCATCTAGTGCCACCCCTAGTTGGTTTTGGAGTATTGACGACAAATGTGGTTGAGGGACTAATGCGTTTGTGAGAATTGCGTGGATAACGCAGTAGTGTCCCCATTGATTCGGTTTACCAACCGGAGATGACCCTAAAATGTATGAAGACATTAACGACAATGGTGGCATGTGAAGATATTCACATTGAAGACTATGACATGAGAAGACATCGAGTGAAGACTATGGAGCCCGAAGACTGTGTCATTTCGTTGTTTCCTTTTCTTCTTTGTTGAGTCATAGGAACCACCATCTTTGTTAAGTAGGGTCCAAGTGATCAAAGTCGAAATGGTCAAGTGATGCTCAACCCAAATCCTATGTCTTCGAGCGAAGACAATGGGAGCAAAACTTATCCAGAGTGGATGAGTCGACTTTGCTTGTAGCCCAAGTAAAGTTGCCGTGTGTGTTTGAAATCGACCGTTGGAACACGTGTCGGTTCCTTAGTGACCGAGGGTCATTTCGGACATATCAGGTCGGGTTGCCTAGTGGCTATAAATAGCCCACCCCTACACCATAAATTGGTGGCTGCTCGAGTTAGTGCATGGCTTTTGTCGTTTGAGAGCAACCCACCTCGAAGCCTTTGAGAGAGAAAATCCTTGCGAGGACAAAGCCCAAACACCCAAAGCCAAAGAGTGTTAGGCATCATCAAGTCTTTCTCATCACGTGACTGAAGACTTATTACACTTGAGGACTGTGAATCCTCCGGCCGGTTAGGCGTCGCGCTCTGAGCATCCAAGAGTCATTGTGGATTCTTTGGTGAACGTGATCTGTGAAGGTTCGGAAGTCTACCTTGAAGACTTACCAGAGTGATTGGGCGAGGACTGTGTGTCCTTAGCTCAAGGGGAATAAGGTGAAGACGCGATCTTCCGAGTTGAATCTCAGCCTCCCTAACCAGATGTACAATTGTCACAAAGAATGGAACTGGTCCAACAAATCTGTGTCTTCAACAAGTGGTAGGTTCTATCTTCTCCTCTCCTTACTTAGAGTTTGTCTTCTTGAAGTCATTGCCTACTTGTCATACCTGTTTGACTTCATTGCTTGACTACTTTTGTTGATTGGCTTCTCACTATCTTCCATCTTGATCCTACTACCAAGCTGCTATTAGTCTTGTACTTTCACGTTATTGCATACTTGACTATGGTTCGCTTGTTGTAGTTTATCTTCCGCTGCATATCAATTAGGTCATTTCTATTGTTTGTCTTCGAAACATCCGTGTTTTGAAGACTTTCTTAAAAATCGCCTATTCACCCCCCCTCTAGTCGATAACTAGCACTTTGAATTGGTATCAGAGCAAGGTACTCCCTTGTTCTGTGTGATTTGGTTTAACCACCTGGAGTTCTAGCTATGTCGACTGCAGGGATAATCAAAGTCTCCGCTGCTTGCCCGTGTTCGATGGAACCGACTATCCCTCTCGGAAGAATAAGATGCGCATGCATCTTGAAGCCATTGATGTCGACCTACGGTATGTCGTCAAGAACGGCGTTCCCAAAACTGGTGAAGGTGTCACCCTGCCGATGTCAAGAAGTTCATTCAACTGGACTCTACTGCAAAGAACATCATCCGTGGTCATCTAACCAAAGGACAGTATGGCCGTGTGAGTGCTCTGAAGCGTCGAAGCTAGTGCGGGACTGGCTATCCAAGGTCAACGAAGGCGTCTCAACCCAGAGAGATCAAAGGATCAGTGTTCTTCGCAACCTCTTCAACCGTTTCAAGAGAAACGACAATGAAAATGTCCAACTCACGTTTGATCGCCTCACTGACATCATAAATGAGCCTCATGCTCTCGGCGCCAATGAGATCACCAAGCATGAAATCGTCAAGACACTCTGAGATCACTTGATGCTCTTTTGACACCCTTGCCCTCATGATACAAGAACACCACGACTTCAAGACACTCGATCCGTCGATATACTTGAGAGGCTCAACACACATGAGTTCCACTTTACGAGAAAAGAGATATCTATGGTCCCAACTATGGCGAACTTGCGCTTTGAAGGCAAAAGTTGTTTCCTCATCGAAGAAGAATCATTGCAGTTCGATGATCCACGAAGACATTGGAAAGGAACTTGCTATGCTTGTGAAGAAGTTCGAAGTTCACCAGAAGAAAGGCTTGAAAGTCTTCACGATCCAGCTAAAGAAATGATGAAGCTTCCACTCATGACAACAAGAAGAGAACATGTCACAAGTGCAAGAAAACTGGACACTACATGGCGGTGTCCTGGACTAGGGGGTACTCACCACGTTGTCTCCCGATCAGTTGGATTGGGCCGAGGATCCCCATGGCCGTATACTCACGGGCCAGTCCGCATAGCTTACCGCATACAAGGAAGATTCCACAAGACTTGGCGATCAAGACAAGGACTCCTCCCCACCGGCGTGTTCGGCTAGGATTCTTGTTATCCTAGGCCTCTGGTGCATTATATAAACCGAGGCCAGGCTAGTCGATAGACAATCTCATATACAACAATCATACCATAGGCTAGCTTCTAGGGTTTAGCCTCCTTGATCTCGTGGTAGATCTACTCTTGTACTACCCATATCATCAATATTAATCAAGCAGGAGTAGGGTATTACCTCCATCGAGAGGGCCCGAACCTGGGTAAAAACATCGTGTCCCTTGTCTCCTGTTACCATCCGCCTAGACGCACAGTTCGGGACCCCCTAACCGAGATCCCCACGGTCGGCGCCACCGACATTGGTGCTTTCATTGAGAGCTCCGCTGTGTGTTCGGCAAAAGGTCGATGGCTCGCCTGCAGATCAACTGCGACTTCGGCATCTTCGTCACCAGCTCGACTGGTCACCTTGATTCGACCAAGGACTGCGCCCTACCTCCGATCGTCATGTTCGGATGAGGGCCTTCATCAACATCAACTCCGATCTCTATTAAGATCATGGAGGAATCATCCAGGGAGCCCGGGGACTCAACGTCAACATTGCCCTCGGGCGACCGTACTGTTTTTCTGGACAACGGACTTGTGTCCGCCGCCATCGCCTCCTCAAGCGTCGTTCTAACGATTGCTTCAGTGGAATTGTGCGGAATTGAGTCTACAACAACCCTGAAAATTTTTGTCGAGTTCCGATGGAGGAATCTCTGGCAATCTCCGATATACCGGAGCCGCATTGAATCTGGACGAGAATCTGGACGAGTTTAGGGCGTGGTGTCCAGCTTCTAGCTCGGACTTCCTTTGGAAGATCCAACCGTTGATCGGCTGCATAATTCCTATATCTACCACCCCTCAAAATTTCAGCTCGATCCGACCGTCCAAACTCCGGGAACCTTCCGATTAGTGCATCACTTTTCGGATCTGTTTTCTGCGCGAAAACGAATCCGACCCGAGTTCGTCTTTTTTATGAACGGGATTTCGGACATCCTTTTTGAAGGAAGTTTTGTATGGGGTGTTGTGTTTTGTTTCCGAACACATCCCACTATCTTCAATATCATGCTGGTGTCAAACCAGTCCAGCAATATTGCTCCACGGCTGCCGACCTACGCTAGACACGTCGTCACTTTGTTGAGCCGAGCTCAACTTCTTCGGATCATCATCTCGGCAAGCCGAACAAGAGTCCGGCATTGCAAAGGATAAGTCATCACCAACATCGCCGCCCCACGGATTACACGGAGCGGGCATACCGGCATCGCCGCACGGTCGCTTCATCAAGCCGGCATCGGCCACGTCACGACCTGCATCGACATTGACTTCGGCGCCAGACCATATTTCTTTTATTACTCACTTTGCATAAATTATTTATTATGCAACATTTTTTTAAATTCTTATTATTACTATTATCCCCGGTCTGCACTATTTTTTGTGCACAGGAAAATGATTCAGCCGGACTATATCCTTTGGCGTCACCTTGGCTGGACGGGGGCTTCGTCAAACACTTCATTACCCCATGCAGGGGACTTCTGCATCACTCTGCCGTCCTGCATTGACCGTGCTATGTCACCACTTCGGAGTGCCGAGCTCTTTGCTCCGCCACCTCGGGATCGGCTTGGGGATGGAACCTTGTCCCGCATCAAGCTCGGACCGCGTCGTCGATACGAACACATTAACCAGCTAAGTTGCCTTCATGCTCAAAGTTTTAAATTTTTAACTTGTGTTCGGCTCGACCAAGCGTTATACTTTTTTGGGAAAAAGTTGCTTGTAAAAATTTTCCTTGTACAAACTTTGTTTGTGACGCGCAAATTCAAATACCCCGTTTACTTGGGGGCTTCCTTCATGAAGCTTTTTCCTCTTGCACATGATTATACTTGTACGGCTTCGTTCCTTGTTCGTGTATTACCCCACAATATGCACCATATTGACTTAAGTGATTTGCAAGCTGGGTTGCCTCACTTCTGTGTTTACCCCTACGTTCCCGATTGTTCGGCTTGGGAGTAAAGGGAGCACCTCTGCGATTGTCACGATCGGGTCACCCGAGCCAGACCTCAGACTGGGTGAAGCCGAAAGCTAGCGCTCTTACTGTTTTCAATAATGGTTGGCACACAACGGAACTCATGAGTAAAAAAAATCTATTGCACAAGTCTCATATTAACAATGAGCACCGAAGAAAGGTATCGGTGGGGGTACTATTTTCTTCGAAGATGCTTCTTATACTTTATCGATAATATAGCATAAGTTCCCTGAGCGCTTTATGCATTACAGCCTTATGACCTGATTGCTGGTTATTGGAAACACCGTCAATATTCTCGACGGATGGAGTACATAACACTTTTCGGTCCTTGACCAAGAGGGAGAAGCCGACGGTCGGTTAAGACGCGTTTAAAGTTCGGTTGAACATAGATATGATATAAGTACTTAGGTACATAGAATCATTCTTTTACCCAAGTCACTTGGGGGCTCTTATGTTTATTTGAGCCGTTTTATAATAAGTGTTTTTTTTCTTAGTAGTTGCAGAGTTTTTATTATTATTTATCACTCCTTTTCTCGACACGAGTGTGCGGTCACTAGCCGGGGAGCCTAATTTCTCTCTCAAAACCGCTAGAGTTTAGTTTTCTAAACTGGCCTAATGAGAAGTACTCCGCCTTCGGGATGGGAGACTGAGGCTGTAGGCTGACCCGCTTGAAGTCTTGAGATAGGATGTGTCATGTTAAAGCACGACATAAGCACTTTTTTTTTTCTAAAGTCCAATTTTCGGATTGGCACCGAACACTTGATCTTGTTCGGACGTCATGTTTTTACTGACGTTTTTTGGTTTTCCAAGCTTTTGGCACTTTTTAACTATTTGTGTGTTTTCAGCACAAGTCTCGCAGATCAACGCGGACACCTTTAGAGATTCGCAAAAACATTCTCGGATATTGCTATATATGCATCAGTTTGAATTGTGTCTTTGATCAATAGTTGGGTTGCGGCTCCGCGCTTGCCTCCTATGTTCCGCTTTGTTCGGCTAGGTGTGCAAAGGAGAACCACTGCGATTGTGCTTCCAGCTCGCATGGTCAAGCACCTCGATGGAGAAAGCCAAAACTGATCACAATAGGTGTAAACTGGTCAGCGATCCGATGACTATATTAAATGACGGGCCATTCATAAAATTGGCGAAGTGTTTCGGCTTGACCTCGATCGTCGCCAACACTATCGGGGCTAATAATCGCCTCCCAAACTAAATCCTCAATATTTTGCTCTTACATTGGAGCTGAGGTTTCATGATCATGCTTAGCATGACAACCCAAAGAAAGGAACCGATAAGCGGACTATTTTCTTTGGAAGACATTTCTTACATTAAACAATAATATAACATATCTCTCTGCGTTTTGTTTATAAAACCGTATGGCCAGATTGCCTTGTTTGTCGTAAATCTTTACCCTCATAAAGGCTTTATAAAGTAGGACAAACACTCCTCGACTCTTGGCGAGGAGGTTAAGCCGATGGTCGGTCAACAAAGATTTGTACAATGCGGATCCGAGCATTAATGACATAAAGTACTTGGATACATTGAGTCATTACACATAATTTGTGATTTTACTATGGATATCGATCCTTAATTCGCCACCGTGCCGCATTAAGGCTCGGGGCTACCGGGCTTTGGGCTTATTATTTACAAATATTAAAGGGCACATCAATCCTCGATCCGGTGTTGCCACCCGACCGGTGTCTCGGGGCTACTGCATTGCCTGTTCTATGCGAAAAATTTTAAGTGCAATGAGCTTCGAGGAGATTTTGATCCTCGGGTTGGTCGGCCGCACCCAACCCGAGTCTCGAGGACTGAGCACGCCGCTTTTGTGTCCCGAAGTATTCTGCCGAGCTAGGACTTGACCCTCGGACCGATTTTGCAAATCAACTTTGAGTCTCGGCTGCCTCTTCGGGATCAGCGGTCTTACGTCATCCTTCGTGCATCTCGGGTTTTAGACCGATACCCACCTTGAGGCCTCGGCTATGTATCTCGGCAGAGAATAAATTGCACCAATCAAAATATTGACAAAATCGCCCACATTCGGTGGTGCACCACCTCGGAAGCAGTCCGGCATAAAGCTCGGGCGCTAGTGGCTGGCTCCGTAGAGGGCATTTCCGGCATTAAGCTCGGCTAAACTCCTTCAAACTTCTTTGAACCAAGGTGATTTACGACACCTCGGATACAGTCCGGCGTTGGAGCTCGGATACATAGTCCAGCGTTGGAGCTCGGATACCGTCCGGCGCTGGAGCTCGGATACATAGTCCGGCGATAGAGCTGGGAAGCAGTCCGGTGTTGGTGCTCGGCTGCAAAAGATACCTCGAATGTAGTCCGACGTTAGAGCTCGGACGCAAGAGGGCACTGCCTCCCGGGAATAACTTCAAACCCGAGGCGTGGCATAAAAATACCAAGGCATTGATAAAGGCCGTAAACTTAAAGGGGCTCCTCGGATACCCGACGTGTAAACTCGTCGAATGCATTTCGGCAATCCTCAAGATCGAAGATGAGAAGATTTGTTGAACCAGTTTTCAAGACCGACGACTGAAGATGAAGAACGGTTCAGAAGAATCGAGGAGCGTCCCTAAACTTGAAGACCGGTTCGGGGGCTCTCGGCGGTGTCTGGACTAGGGGGTACTCACCACGTCGTCTCCCGATCAGTTGGATTGGGCCGAGGATCCCCATGGCCGTATACTCACGGGCCAGTCCGGACAGTTGCCGCATACAAGGAAGATTCCACAAGACTTGGCGATCAAGATAAGGACTCCTCCCCCACCGGCGTATTCGGCTAGGATTCTTGTTATCCTAGGCCTCTGGTGCATTATATAAACCGAGGCCAGGCTAGTCGATAGACAATCTCATATACAACAATCATACCATAGGCTAGCTTCTAGGGTTTAGCCTCCTTGATCTCGTGGTAGATCTATTCTTGTACTACCCATATCATCAATATTAATCAAGCAGGAGTAGGGTATTACCTCCATCGAGAGGGCCCGAACCTGGGTAAAAACATCGTGTCCCTTGTCTCATGTTACCATCCGCCTAGACGCACAGTTCGGGACCCCCTACCCGAGATCCGCCGCTTTTGACACCGACACTACATCTCTGAGTGTCCACAGTGGGACAATGAGAAGAAGAAGAAGAAGAAGAGCAAGGAATATGATTCTGATGACAAGAAGAAGAAGAAATCTTCAAAGTCTTCTTCCAAGTCCTCATCTAAGTCTTCATCTCATAAGAAGAGCTCATCTGGCAAGGCTCGTGCTTTTGTTGGCAAGGAAATGGATTCAGAGGAGGAGTCTGCTCGAGGAGGTGGAGATGGAGTCGAAGAGGAGTCCGCCCTGGCGTTGCAAGTCCGGCTTTAGCCACAACCTATGTTGCCAAGTCCATCTTCAACATCAAGACAATGACTTCCACACCAACGCTGAAGCGATGACAAGGACAACCCTGCTCCCACCCTCGCTTCATGGCACGTGGTGCCAAGGTAAAATCACGTGATGCTTACTTTCAAACATCAAGTGAAGATGACTCGATTGTGAATCCGCACCCAGCTACAAAACACTTGCTAAAATTGCAACCGAACAACAAAGAGCTATGGAACATACTCAAAACTGTTAGACAAAAGCGATGACCTGTTGGGCGCGAAATGACACGTTCACAGTCCTTAGTTGAAGACATTAAAATCTTCATGCTAAGTACCAAGAACTTGAAAGTCGTCATGAAACGCTCTCAACTACTCATGAAAAGCGCTCCTATGATTATCTTCAAAGGAAGCAAGAGCTTGAGAAATTGAGAGCGGCTCATGAAGATCTTCAAAAGAGAATGAGTCACTTCAGGCTCAACAGATCAGTTCCGCTTCGAGATGGATTTGAACCACCATGTCTAAAATGTCTTGGCGTGATATCGCTACCTCTCATTGCTGAATGTTCAACTGCTGCTACTTGTTGCATTGTCTTGAACTACTAATGTGGTAACTAACCCTCTCATGGAGGATACCACTGCTATTGCTTGATGAAAATGCTAAGTTGAAGACATTGCTTGAAACAGGATGTATAAAAGTCCGAAGGGCATCCGACACTTTGCGATGTCCTCAAAAGCAGATTCTGAACCAAAACCCTAGGAAAGAGGGTGTTGGGTTCGAGAGGAAAATGAATGTTGATGGTTCCTCTTTGAAGCTTTGGCGGTATCCCAAAACCACATGGGTTGCTGCAAAGGGACCTTCATGAGATCCATCCACCTTATCTGGCTTTACCTGTGCTAACCCTATTATCATTGATGAATCCTTTGATGCAAACTATAAGCTGTTCAAGAATCGAATGGTGAAGTGTTTGCGGTATATTGGCACTAATCTGCAGGAATGGACCACCTATGAAGAAGATCTGGGTTCCCAAAAGCTGTCTTGAGAATCTTCCATGAATCTCATCATGACACCACAGGGAAGAAGACAAACCCCAGGACCTAAGGCGTCATATGGTCCAAAGGCTTCATACATGACATGAGGACTCACAGAGTCACCCTAACGCCAATGTTTTGCAGGAAACCGTACTCAAATTTATGAATATGAGCGTGTGTCTTCAAACCGGTATGTTCATAGAACTAAGAACTTTTCCTTATTCATATGAGTATCATTCATCTCCTGCAAGGCTATTTGCTAGGGCTCCAAAGCGAAGTTCTCAGATGCTGCACTTAGACTCATTGCTTCTAAGCCACCCTCAAGATGTGGGTGGTTAAGAAGAATTAACTTTCTTTGCGGGAAAGGGTCTCCACCGAAAATCAAAGGCGTCGATGCTATTCTTGGGGACCTAAAACATCTTGTAGGACGCAATATCAAATGCCCAAATGATCTCACTATGTATTTTGTTCCTGAATCATTTGTCATTCATCCTATCTGTCTTAATCTTGATCCGAGCTTCAATAATCCTCTTGTCCGTCAAATGTTTATGCTTCACAATACTCTTGGTGAAGCCTATCCCCCTAACTGTACTGTAGGGTATGACACCTCATGCTTCGAATGGATTATGGACGGTGGATGCACTAATCATATGATGGTGATCAAGTCTTCTCATGGACTCAACCTTACGTCCATCGGACAAGAGTAACATCACATTTGGCTTACCTTGGTAAAAGCAAGGTATTGGGTCTAGGTAGAGTTGCAATCTCAAAGGATCAACACATGGATAAAGTGATGCTTGTTGAATCCCTAGGTTTCAACTTGATGTCCGCTCAATGCTTTGTGACTTGAACATGATTGTGATATTCGGAAAATATCATTGCCTTGTACTAATGGAATCGACAAGTCTCTAGTCTTTGAAGGGTATAGGAAAGATGATCTATACATGATAGACTTCTCGGCAGGTCCACAGACTTGCCGTATGTCTTCTTGCAAAAGCTTGAATCTTGGCTCGCATCGGAGGCTGGGGCATCTTGGCATGAGGAACTTACACACACTCGCCAAGAAGAAGCATGTCATAGGCATCAAGGTGTCAAGTTCAAGAAGGATCATTTGTGTGGTGCTGCGAAGTCGGAAAGATGACTAGGGCAAAGCACCCTCAAGACAATCATGACGACATCTCAACCCTTGAGCTGTTACACATGGATTTGTTTGGCCCTACTCATTACTCTACCCTCACAACAACTGCTTGTCTCTATGGCTTCGTCATTGTTGATGACTACTCAAGATACACATGGGTGCACATAATTCTCTACAAGATGAAGTGCAAGATGTCTTGAGACGCTTCGCCAATCGAGCAATGAACAATTATGGCGTCAAGATCAAGCATATCGAAGTGACAACGACAATCAATTCAAGAACACGGACTTGATCTTTATTTGGATACCATGGAATCACTCATGAGTTCTCTGCTCCATACACACCTCAAAGAAAATGGCATTGTGGAGCGCAAGAACGAACCCTCATTGAGATGGCTCGAACAATGCTCGACGAGTACAAGACACCAAGAAAGTTCTGGCCTGAAGCTATTGTCACAGCATGTCACGTCATCAACCGTGTTTATGTCCATAAGCTTTTGAACAAAACATCCTATGAGCTCCTTACTGGCAAGAAGCCAAATGTCAGCTACTTCAGAGTATTTGGGGCTAAGTGCTGGATCAAGGATCCCCATCACAAGTCAAAATTTGAACCCAAAGCTCACGAAGGCTTCATGCTCGATTCTGGAAAGGACTCACACTCCTACAGAGTCTTCAACCTCTATCACTACAAAATCGTCGAAGCTGTGACGTGCGGTTTGATGAAACCAATGGTTCACAAAGAGAGCTGCTGCCAAGTACACTAGACGAAGCTCCACCCAAATAATCTATCAAGCGATGGGAACGGTGAAATCATGCCTTCAAGCACAGCTGAAGAAGAAGTTATCATTTCGCACCTAACCAACTCAAGACAATGCTCGA
Source organism: Aegilops longissima (assembly GCA_021605205.1). Lineage (NCBI taxonomy): Eukaryota > Viridiplantae > Streptophyta > Magnoliopsida > Poales > Poaceae > Aegilops > Aegilops longissima. The sequence continues at coordinate 699,197,231 of CM038680.1, forward strand.
TCCAAGACAATCCTCCCAATGATGACAATGATCAGCAAGAGCAAAGTCTTTGTCCAGTTCATCCTCGAGTTGCAAATGAAGTACAGATTGAGAAGATAATCGATAACATCAATGCACCTGGTCCGCTTACTCGCTTAATAGCAACACAACTAGCAAATTTCTGTGGGCACTTTTCTTTTGTGTCAATATCAGAACCCAAGAAAGTTGTTGAAGCCTTTATGGAACCAGAATGGATACAAGCTATGCAAGAAGAACTTCAGCAGTTCAAGCTGAACAATGTTTGGGAACTTGTCAAGCGTCCCGACCCTCATAAGCATAACATTATTGGCACCAAATGGATATATCGAAACAAGCAAGATGAGCATGGTCAAGTCGTCAGAAACAAAGCACGTCTTGTGGCTCAAGGATATACTCAAGTTGAAGGAATTGACTTTGATGAAACATTTGCTCCTGTAGCTAGGCTTGAAGCTATTCGCATACTACTAGCCTATGCTAACCACCACAACACCTTGCTATATCAAATGGATGTGAAGAGTGCATTTCTCAACGGCAAGATTGAAGAAGAAGTATATGTCGCTCAACCACCTGGCTTTGAAGATCCAAAACATCCTGATATGGTGTACAAGCTAAATAAAGCAATCAGATGGCCTCAAACAAGCTCCTCGCTACCGGTATGATACGATCAAAGACTTCAAGAGCAATGGCTTCAAACCTGATCCCTTGATCCCACACTCTTCACGAAGACATATGATGGTGAACTGTTTGTATGCCAAATATATGTGGATGACATTATCTTCGGCTGCACCAACCAGAAGTATAGTGATGAATTTGGATACATGATGCAAGAACAATATCAGATGTCCATGATGGGAGAGCTGAAGTTCTTCCTTGGTCTCCAAATTCGTCAGTAAAGGAATGGCATCTTTATATCTCAAGAAAAATACCTCCAAGATTGTCTGAAGAAGTTTGGAGTGCAAGATTGCAAAGGATACACGACGCCAATGCCAGGCAAACACAATCTGGGTCCCAACGACAATGGTAAAGAGTTCGATCAAAAGGTATACTGCTCCGTGATTGGTTCCTTACTTTACCTATGTGCATCTAGGCCAGATATTATGCTTAGTGTTTGCATGTGTGCTCGATTCCAAGCGGCACCAAAGGAATCGCATCGATTAGTCGTGAAGCGAATTCTTCGATATTTGGCTCACACCCCAACACTGGATTATGGTATCCAAAGGGCTCAAAATTTGATTTGGTTGGATTTTCGGATGCTGATTATGCTGGTGACAAGGTGGATCTCAAGTCTACATCAGGCACATGTCACTTTACGGGACGATCACTTGTTTGTTGGTCTTCAAAGAAGCGAACTGTATCACTCTCAATCGCTGAATCTGAATACATTGCTGCTTTGGATCTTGCTGTGCTCGACTTCTATGGATGAAGCAAACTCTCAAGGACTATGGCATCAATCTGAAACAAGTACCTCTCTTCAGGACAATGAGAGCGCCATCAAGATTGCCAACAATCCAGTCCAGACTCAAGACAAAGCACATTGAAATTGGTCATCATTTTCTCGTGGAGCATGTGATGAAGAAAGATATTGACATCATTCACATCAACACCAAGAGCAATTGGCGATATCTTCACAAAGCCCTTGGATGAGAAAAGGTTTTGCAAGTTACGGTGTGAGCTAAATATCTTGGAATCCTCAAATGTCCTGTGATCAAGCACACATCCTAACACTTATGCATGCTGATGACTTAGATGTGCAACACACGAAGTAAAGTATATCTTCAATCAATGAAGACTTACATTACGAGTGTGAATACATTAACGTGGAATTTGACTTGAGCGCCACGATAATTGTGCGCCGTGTCTGGGTCTAATACTTCCTATACGGTGGGTAACACCACCACCAAATTTCTCTGTTTGAAGTGTTTCACTCATGGCGTCATTTCTGAAATATCTTCGCATTTGATTTGTCTTCAACTTCAACCTATCTTCATGATTTTCTTCACTATGTTGATTTGGTTGCTTTCGATATATATATATATATATATATATATATATATATATATATATATATATATATATATATATATATATATAGTTCTGTCCTCTACAACATTCACTTATAGCTATGTCTTCCAAGTTGAATCTTTTGAACTAAGTGAATGTGATCGGACCCTAATCTCTATGCTTTCTATCTCAAACTCTATCTGTCCAAATCATATGCATTCTATTGAAACTGTCGAATGTCTTCTCTGCGTCCTTGTCGCCAGAAGACACGAGAGACAAAATTTAAGTCTGTTTTAAATGATTCATCCTTATTGTTGAAATCGGAGAAGCCGAACGACCATCCGACAAACTGGCGGGCGTGGGAACGTGGGACAACTCAGAGTATGTTGCATGCTTGCCACGTGCCCCTCAGATGTGAACCGCCAGGGGCACCTGAGTAATTGTGCTGACCCGCACACCTCCTTATAAATACATGTCCCCTGCGGTAAAGAAAACCTTCTTCCACCTCTCCACCTCGTCAAAACCCTAGCGCCACCGCTAGCTCTAGACGACGCCGGCAACGAAGCGCTTAACTGCCGCAACTTCTCCGACGCCGTCCTCACGCCGGCCGCGAACATCGTCTTCTCCGCCGCCGCCGTAGCTGTCCTCCGTCGCCAAGTTAGGGCACGGTGGATTGAACTGCTCGGCCTCCTTTTCTTCCCGTCTAGCAGTCCTTCGAGTGGTAAATATAACTCTATTTTTACCATCTTTTAGATCCTCAAAGATCCATCCTACTTACCAAAATTGGTTTATGCCTATACAATGTTAGATCTATTCTGTCTGCATCTCATACTGCCTAGTATATTTACTTAAGCTTCACAACTAGTTAGATTCCTCACTTGTACTTATTCACGGGTTCGAGAAATCGAACCAACTCTCGCAGATAAGTGAATGTCTTCGCATCATGAGGTCAATGTCTTCAAACTGATTTATCTTCAAAATCTTACGAGAATGCATATGACCTCTTCCCTTCCTCGCATCTCTAATGCTGTCACAGGTACATGTCCGTGGGAGAATCCTTGGTTCTCATAGTCGCATTCGCTTTGCGAATTCTTACAACATCAACTTAACTCTCCGAAGCCGCCTCTGTTTGTCCAAAGAAACGCAAGCCCTTGAAGCCTTTGAGCGTGTTGAAGCCATTCAGTTTGAAGTTCATGGCTGCGATAAATCGATAAGGAAGGGCGGCGGACATCATCGTGGGGAACCTCAAAGATCTTCTGATGACCTCGCGAGCTTTACAAGACAGATCCCAAGAGAATTACAATCAGCACAAGACGCGAATCCAATGGATTCATCGATATTGGGCTGAACAATGGTTCAAGTACAATTTCGTGACCCAGGAATACGCCGAGAAGAATGCTATCAAAAGCCCTTGGGGTGATATTCTCTTTCGAGGCCTTCCACCCAAGAACAGGGCTGAAGCTATTGCACAGGGTTTCTATCCTTGTATGGTCCGTGAACCTCAGCCTGAGAACGCCGACCCAACGTCATTGCTCTAGTGTCGTGACGATAATCTCTTCAAGCGCAACTTCCAGCACGCAAAGGCTTCGGCCAAGGAAAACAAGAAGTCATTGGGATTAGACTTCAACCCTGGTCCCTCTGCTCCCCATGCTGACGGCTCACGTGATGCAGAACCCAATGTCATCGGCCCCTTTTCAAACCTTGATGGCCTCATCACTTACATCTTGGTCCAAGGTGCCAAAGTGGATCACTCTGATGACGATGCTGACTCTGATGAAGTCCCAGCTCCAGCTCCTGCTCCTGCTCCAAAGCCGCAGAAGCAAAAGAAAGTCAAGGCTTCAAAGTCAGCTGCTCCTCCAAAAGCTTCACGTGTGAAGCCACTAGCCATCGCACCTCCACGAAGCTAGTGCGATCGAAGATCAATCCCGTATCTCCAAGAAGACGGAGAAGAAAAAGAAAATTGTCAAGAATACTGAACTGACACTGACTCCTGCTACCATTCTGCGAGAAGAGCACATTGATCTGTCCAGTGATGAAGATCTTGCAGATGATGCCCTTGAGCAACTAATCAAGAGCAAGGAAGAAGCAGAAATTTTCAACAATTTGCCTCTCTTTGATGTGGCAATCATCCATCACTTCATTGATGAGTGGTTTGACACCCCAAACATCAGCTTTGAAGATCTGCAACTTCCTATTGGCCTCAACGTTTCCTTCAATGGAGCCATTGCTTCTGAGCTAGCTCTTGCTCAGCGCATTGTTGAACTGAAGCATAAGATTGACTATGAGAAGGCTCAGTTCAAGAAGCATATGGCTGCACTCAGCGTGCAAGATGTCAAAAACTTCAAGGTCATGCTGCACGACCTCAAAGAAGCCTTTCTCAAGAAGCGCGAAGAAGCCAGAGGCTCTCATGAGCGCATGAAGAGTCTGGCTGACAAGTGTGTGCTAGCCTACAATGAGGCTGAGAAGCGCAAGGCTCTTGGCCGTCCTGTCATTGACCCCAGAATGGCTGCAAAGAAGAAGAAGCTATCAACTGACCAATCCGCACCTTCAAGGCAGGAAGAACCCCGCATAGTCTTCCCAAGCAGCATGACTGGCTCGAAGCCAAAGGTCAGGTCAACCGCTTCTGAACAGAAGAAGACGAGGGCTGCTGAGGCTGAAGCTAGAAAAAGGAAAAATCCTGAAGCCTCTAATGTTGCTCCCTCCAAGAAGAAGCGCAAAACCAAGAAGAATCGGGCTGCTTCCACAGAGCCCCTAGTTGTTGAACCTATCTCAGTGGTTCGACCTGCATCTGAACACCAAGAACGACGAATGATAGTTCATGGGCCTGCTTCCACAGAGGCTCCTGAAGCTGAAGACATTCCAGCAGTTGATCCCATCACTGCTGAAGACATTGGTCACCATGACAATGTTGAAGATGATGACGTTCTTCCTCAGATCGAACACAACCTGGTATCATCGCCTATTCCCATGAACAGCGAACTTATCAGCATTGGTCGTCCTCTGACGCAAATTGCTCAGGATGCATCATGGGCTGATCACCCACAACAACAAGACTCCCCTAGTACTCCCCAACAACAAGTCAGTGCCCGACCCTCCAGCTCCTCAAGTGGAGGTTGAAAACATTGAGGCTGCCACCTCCAACACCAATTAAGCCAATGACACACCATGGCTGAAGCAAATGTGAGCCTGCACCAAATGTGCACGAAGCCAATGAGGCAACTGCTCTCAAGCATCTGCCGAGTAGCTCAAGCCTCGCTTGTTGCCACTGCTCCAGCCCGCCACCAAGGCCCTACACAATTGAGCAAGCATACAACTATGGTCAGCTAACCACAGAAGATGGCCCGTTCAGTCCCTCCGCCTCATGCCTCTGGTCCTCGGTTTGAATATCATGTTGGGCATAGGCCTCGTCCGAAGCCAAAGCCACGATCGCTAAGGTTTCCGAGCATTGCCACCTCTCTGTGGTCTTTCAATGCAAATGGCTTCAAAGCCCACAACACTTTCTTTGACAGAGCAAAGAACCCTACACAAGGCCAAGGATATCATCGACCTTTTACGAGCTATCAAGAACGAAGCTATTACTCCTGCGTTACAGTATGATCAAGGGCGATTTTCCCTCATATGCGCCTCGACATCGGGCCATTGCCGGACTGCCGTGCTTAGAAGAAGCACTTGATTGCTTTCGTGATGCAGGTCTGCTCGCTTCAGAATGCATAAAGAACACCGGAATGAAGAACTTTTGCTTCAATTCTATGCTACCCTCCACATCCGCGGCTACTACAGAGATACAAAGACATGGGTTCTCGAGTGGATGACAGGAAATGTTCGTGATGAAGCCAAAGCTCTTGACGTCATTGAGCTCACAGGCCTACCCACTCCCGGAGAGCTGTTTGAACCTGGTTGTCAACTCCACCGTGATGCACTGGAGTGCATCTTTCATAAGGCAGAGCCCAACATGAGTCAGATGTTGAGCATGATGAAGCCTCTGCCCCATGACGCTGAATACCCTCAGGAATTCTTTGTTGATGACCTTGAGTATATGCCTCGTACAATATATCACATCATCAGGCGAACTCTATGGCCTATCAAAGGGCATTCATCTTCTGCAAAACTTGAAGGAGCCATGAAGACATTGGTCTTTTACATCCTCAATGGCATCAGCTTCAATACGCAAGAATTCTTCATCCGGCAATTGGCTGCGTCTGGATCTGATCTTTTTGGTCTGAAATTTTATGCTCCATGGGTCATGCACCTCATTAAGATGCACTCTGCTATCAACTATCGATATACGCCGCAATATCGATCTTTCTACGAGAGGTTGATATGTCAGTTGAAGCCATATACCCAGAGCCTGCCAAAACGCCACTTTGTTTTCAGAATGCAGATCACCATAACTTCTCTCAACCCATGGAAGGCGTCCAAGCAGTATCTTGTGTTTATCCTCTGGCTGGGAACACTCGTCTGCCTCACCGTGCGCAAACTGAAGCTACTGAGAGCACTATTGGCCAAAGACCCAGGAAGCGCTCTCGCATCCTTAATGATCGAGAACTTCTTGTCGCACTGCATCAGAAACAAGATAAGCATCACTCCTGGCTCAAGCGACAGATGCAAAGCCTCTTGGTGGACGTCAATCGCATTCGAAATCTTGCCACCAAGAATGCTTTTGTCACTCATGAGACCTGTCGGCGATCATGGAAGAGTTTGACACGGCTCAGTGCGGAAGCAGATCTTCAAGATGATGGCTTCACTGAACGCTTCAAGTTTGACTCCACTCCTCCACGGAATGCAGTCCTACGACGAACTCCCTCACTTGAAGACTCTGACTATTCTTCCTCCGCGGCAACGGTGAAAGCCAGAGTGATCGATGATGAAGCCGATGCTACTTCACTGCCCCCTACTTCTGCATGCATCGACACTGCTCCAAGTTCGTCTGCACCGCCAAACAACCACGACAACCCTGCTGCTTCACCTTCTCCTGATGAAAGCGAGTACATGCTCTATGTCTTCAAACCTTTTTGGTCCTTACTGACAAAAGGGGGAGAAGCATATGAGTTTGATAGTCTTCAAGTGGGTTCATAAGGGCGGTTGCATGATATTTTGCCTAGTGTTTACAACTCTCGCTTTTGATACATTTGGTTCTTTGAGTTGTAACACTTAAACTCGATGGTCGTCTGCTACTTATTTGCTTTACTCTGGTGCGATGATAAATTCCGCATGTGCGATGATAACTTCCGCACTTAGATCATTCTACAGACGTCCATTTTTCATTATGCATGTCATTCTCTTAGTTATATCATTTCATGCATGATGAATTATCTTCATAAGTTGAAGAGGATCTCCACAAGTACAACCTACCATGTGCATTTGCATTCCAAAAGCAAACTACTTATGTGCACATCTTCAGGGGGAGCCTTTGACACTTATGAAAACAATTCCCTATCCTTTACAATTTCACATACTTTATCCCCGTTGAAAACTTCAACCAGTTTGTCATCAATCACCAAAAAGGGGGAGATTGTAAGTGCATCTAGTGCCACCCCTAGTTGGTTTTGGAGTATTGACGACAAATGTGGTTGAGGACTAACGCGTTTGTGAGAATTGCAGGATAACGCAGTAGTGTCCCCATTGATTCGGTTTACCTACCGGAGATGACCCTAAAATGTATGAAGACATTGGCGACAATGGTGGCATGTGAAGATATTCACATTGAAGACTATGACATGAGAAGACATTGAGTGAAGACTATGGAGCGCGAAGACTGTGTCATTTCGTTGTTTCCTTTTCTTCTTTGTTGAGTCATAGGAACCACCGTACTGTTAAGTGGGGTCCAAGTGATCAAAGTCAGAATGACTGAAGTGATGCTCAACCCAAATCCTATGTCTTCGAGCGAAGACAATGGGAGAAAAACTTATCCAGAGCTGGATGAGTCAGCTTTGCTTGTAGCCCAAGTAAAGTTGCCGTGTGTGTTTGAAATCTGACCGCTGGAACACGTGTCAGTTCCTTAGTGACCCAGGGTCATTTCGGACATATCAGGGTGAACGCAGTCTGTGAAGGTTCGGAAGTCTACCTTGAAGACTTACCAGAGTGATTGGGCGAGGATTGTGTGTCCTTAGCTCAAGGGGAATAAGGTGAAGACGCGGTCTTCTGAGTTGAATCTCAGCCTCCCTAACCAGATGTACAGCTTGTCACAAACAATCTGAACTGGTCCAACAAATCTGTGTCTTCAACAAGTGGTGGTTCTATCTTCTCCCTCTCCTTACTTAGAGTTTGTCTTCGTGAAGTCATTGCCTACTTGTCATACCTGTTTGACTTCATTGCTTGACTACTTTTGTTGATTGGCTTCTCACTATCTTCCATCTTGATCCTACTACCAAGCTGCTATTAGTCTTGTACTTTCACGTTATTGCATACTTGACTATGGTTCGCTTGTTGTAGTTTATCTTCCGCTGCATATCAATTAGGTCATTTCTATTGTTTGTCTTTGAAACATCCGTGTTTTGAAGACTTTCTTAAAAATCGCCTATTCACCCCCCTCTAGTCGATAACTAGCACTTTCACATCTCCTGAGGATAAGACATCTATGGAGTTAAGTCATCTCTGGAGTTAAGTTCGCTCGATTAAATGAGTGGGACAAATAAGCGGAGCAAATGAGCGGGACAAATAAGCGGGACAAATGAGCGGGCTACAGCCTTAACCCGGCCTGCCATGAGACCCGACCTGCTACATGACCTCGGGTCCAAATAAAAGACAAAGATTTTCAACTTGGAAGACACAAATGATTTTAAGTACTTAGAGTAGGACTCCGACTGCAGGTATAACCCGAACTCTCTTGTAACCCCATAGGCTCAGCTGTTATATAAAGCGAGTCCATGGGTCGTCAGAAGGGGAGAGAAAATAAGTGGCCCGGGATAAGTGGCCTGCGATAATTCACTCGAGACAAGTCTTAGACAAGATCAAGTAGATGCTCTTGAGATGAGAGGCAGCAAAATAGCACTCTTGTAATCGATATCATCATCATCAATATAATCAAGCAGGATGCAGGCTTTTACCTCCACCCGAGGGGCCGAACCTGGGTAAAACTCGCGTCTATTGATTCCGATCAACCCCGTTCAAGCAATCACCTAGCAGCGATGGCCTCACGACTAAGTACTTTCATGAGGACATCTGACGTGACAAAACCACGACAGTTGGCGCCCACCATGAGGCCTCCACACATGGTGGTAGTGTTCTTGAAGGGAGCCTTACTAGGGATCTAGAGGAACTCAACTAACTAGATGTGTCAGAGCCAGTTTGGAAGGATCTACATCGACTCCGAGTTCACTAGTCGACATTGAAAAAGTTTCAGCGGCAGCATAAATCAGATCAGAGTCAAAAGGTAACTTTGACAGCAGCGAAGTACATCAGATGAATCACATCGCACCGATCAACCTCAAAACCCAAAATAACCAACGTATGTCAGAGTTGAAAAAGCTACATGCATGGCTGTTTGCAAGGAAAAGCATCAATCAGCTGACCCGGTTTTCGAAGAGAAAAATATTTGGTTGACTGTTACTACCAGGGTCCGCCTTGAGCCGCCTCCGTCGGTCTCCCTGCGGCCCGCTTCAGCCGTCGCCTCGAGCCAGCCCTGCCTTGAGATGCCCTCGCCTCTGCCTCCATGGCTAGCCCCGCTGGCTCGTCTTTGCCCCGACCCATCCTCATGCCACACCTGCCGTGGACTCGAGTTTACGCCGACCACGCGTGACCTTGCCCTGCCGCCTCCATAGCCGCGCGCTTCGACGCCGCAGCCACCGACTGCTGTACTGCCGCCTGAAAAACGTCTCCGCGGCACCATCATCTACCAGGACTTCCGCCACCGGCTAACCGTCCACGCCGCTGCCAACGACGGCTTCAACAAGGATCTTCGTGGCTTCTCCTACTGGAGCCAGTGCCAGGACTCGAGTTCTAGCCCCTGGCCGCTTGCGAGGGCCTCGTCGTCATTCGTCATGACTGCCATCCTTTACCCAAGTTCAGAGTGTGCAAATTGATGGAAATATTCCCAAGAGGCAATAATAAAATGGTTATTATTATATTTCCTTAATCATGATAAAGGTTTATTATTCATGCTAGAATTGTATTGACTGGAAACTTAAATACATGTGTGGATACATAAACAAATACCGTGTTCCTAGTGAGCCTCTACTAGACTAGCTCATTGATCAAAGATGGTTAAGGTTTCGTAACCATAGACATGAGTTGTCACTTGATGACGGGATCACATCATTAGGAGAATAAAGTGTTGGACAAGACCCATCCGTTAGCTTAGCATACGATCGTTCAGTTTATTGCTACTGCTTTCTTAATGTCAATACATATTCCTTCGACCATGAGATCATGCAACTCCCAGATACTGGAGGAATACCTTGTGTGATATCAAACATCACAACGTAACTGGGTGATCATAAAGATGCTCTATAGGTATCTCCGAAGGTGTCTGTTGAGTTGACGTGAATCGAGATTGGGATTTGTCACTCCGTATAACGGAGAGGTATTTCTAGGCCCTCTCGGTAATACAACATCGCAAGAAGCTTGCAAGCAAAGTGACTAAGGAGTTAGTTACAAGATGATGTATTGTGGAACAAGTAAAGAGACTTTCCAGTGACGAGATTGAACTAGGTATAGAGATACCGATGATCGAATCTCGGGCAAGTAACATACCGATAGACAAAGGGAATTACGTATGTTGTCACAAATGATCAACCGATAAAAGATCTTCGTGGAATATGTAGGAATTAATATGGGAATCCAGGTCCCGCTATTGGTTATTGACCAGAGAGGTGTCTCGGTCATGACTACATAATTCTCGAACCCGTAGGGTCGCACGCTTAACGTTCGTTGACGCTAGAGTAGCATTGGGATATTTGATGAGTGGTAACCAAATGTTGTTCGGTGTCCCGAATGAGATCCTAGACGTCATGAGGAATCTCGGAATGGTCGAGAGGAAAAGATTTATATATGGAAGTCATATTTTGGGTTCCAGAAAAAGGTGCAGCTTTTTCGGTATTGTACCGGGAAGCTTCTAGAAGGTTCCGGAGGATTCCGGAGGGGTCCAAAAGTCCACAAATGGGTCCACCACGACCCAAGGGCTACCATGGGATACGGGGAGGCGCCCTGGCCTTATTGGGCTAGGCACAACAAGTCCTCAAAAGCCTGTGTGGCTAGGGAAGACAAAAAATGATGGAGTCCTAGTAGGAATGTGCATCTAGTGCCCCTTAGTGATTTTGGTCTATTGAAGACTTATAGGTTAGGGGACTAATATATTTGTGAGTGTACACATGCTCTATAAGTCTATGAGGAGTTTGATATTTACGATGAAAACCGACCCCTAAAAATGAATGTCAGGACCCCGATTCCAAGTCACATCGATCTAGCCGGTAACACCTCATATCACTTTGCGGCCTCACACACGGTATTCCCACGGGTGTCGCCTTACCATGGCCCGGGACCGTTTGCGTCTTTTGGCTCACGTATATGATAGTGTCGCTAGCATCCATATGACCGAGAACCCGGGCCGACATGGCTAGTCGTGAACCCAAAGCGGCGCTAACCCATGGGGACAGGCATACATGAATCACATCGAGCATGTCGGTCATCAACGTATGAATTCGGGCTGTAGCACTGGCTATGAGGACTCCGATATCCCGGGCTGTAGTAGGCTAGGCAGGACTCGAATATCACCGCGTGACATTTCCTCGAAGGGATGACATAGGAACAAAGTGAAACACATGCCGCCAGTCAAGTGTCCAAAGCAGTAGTCTTTGGGCTAGCGGGACTCCGTGAACCGGGCAGAAGCGGACTACTATCGCTCAGAAGCACTAGACTACATTTCCCCATATGAGAGGCTGCCAAGGATAAACAACTAGATTGTCGGATCCCACACATACCAAGCATTTCAAACATACACACAATATGCTCAATATGTGTAAATACAACATGGCATCACAACATAACTCTACGACTCAAATATTTATTCATTAGGCTTCAAGGAGCGAGATATTACAAACATGGGTCTCATGACCCAACACTCAGAGCATACAAGTCAAAGCACAAGCGGAAGCTAAACATGTCTGAGTACAGACATCTACGAATGGAAAAGGCTGAGAAGCCTGACTATCTACCACATCCTGCCGAGGGCACAAGATCGTAGCTGAGGTAACAAGCTAAACGTCGAAGTCCAAGCGGAACTACTAGCGAGACTGACGTCTCTCTGCAAAACATAAAATAAGCAAACGTGAGTACAAACGTACTCAAAGAAGACTTACATCGAACTATCTACATATGCATCATTATCAACAAAGGGGGTGGTGGAGTTTGACCGCAGCAAGCCAGCTTTGACTCGATGGCTATCCTCAACTACGATCGCAAGTAACTCTTTTGAGGTGGCGCACGAGTCCACATATTCACCATATCAATACACCACTATGGACCCGCTCCCATCTTCCCTCGAGAACGCCATCCATAGCACTCACGCTTATCTTGGGCATTTTAGAGTATCCACTTTCACTTGTCTATGAACTGATATAGGCAACCCAAGTCCTTTTCATGGACACGGCTATTCAATAGATCATATTAACCTGCAGGGTGTACTTCTTCCCACACGCTCACCACTTACCGCCGTTTACACGACATGTACTCGGCAACCTTCAAGTGGAAGCCCAACGTGGGTGTCGGCCACACCTACCTAAACACTCAAGTCCCTAGTCCAGGTTTATCGCCTATTCGGGTTCCATCCGCAGGAGTCCGCCGAGGTTTCCACTAACGGCCCCGAACGATGTGTGCAGGGTTCCCGAGATACCAAACGGGCATTCGGTTTGCCGGCCACGGTGTATCTACCGCATCATAGCCCACCCCTAGGGTCAGCCTTCGCACGGCCTCCAACACATATCCTACAAACACCGAAACTAGTTGCAACTCCCGGACAGAGGACAAGGGTGGTTAAGAAGCCGAGAGAGTCAATTAAGGATCCCAATGTGTGGTAGTAACTGTTTCATGGATCACAAACACGTAACTCAGTTCTCGAGGGCGGCTGCAATGAGACAACCCACCATGTACTCCTACATGGCCTCTCACCGCTACCTTTACCAAATCGTGTTCACACACTTAGCTCACACACAGTGGGACATGTTCACACACCATTCCAATTCATTCCCGATGAATCGGACTGACACAACTCTAAGCAATAGCAGGCATGACAAACAAGCATGAATGAGTAGGCACAACAGGCTCAAACAACTCCTACTCATGCTAGTGGGTTTCATCTAATTCTTGTGGAATGACAGGTCATGCAGAGGATAAAGGGGTTCAACTACCGCAGCAAGTAATGAGATAAATCGTTGTTGTCCTAATGCAGTAAAAGAGAGCAGGAGCGAGAGAGTGGGATTGTATCGAAATGAACAAGGGGTTTTGCTTGCACGCACTTCAAGATAATATAGTTCTTCATCGGTGTCATCGACCACGTCGTCGGTACGTCGTCTACTGAGAGGGGACAAGCACCGACAAACAAAGAAGAAACACCATCAATGCAATGCACAATATGATGCATGATAATGACATGGCAATATGATGTGGTTTGAGCTAATGCAACTAGTAGCAGGTTAAATGAAGTTGGTTTGAATAAAAGATTCAAATTCAAACTCCATATGTGATTTCTTAAATGCCATTGAATTGAATTGTCCTAAACAGCAGCTATAAGTTGTTCTAACATGCATGAAAATAGTACAGATGGATAGATTGCATTTTTCTGATAATTTTTCATATATAAATTATTTCATTTGGAGTTACGGTTGAATTTCTATGATTTTTAGAAGTTTAGGACATTTTCTGAAATTTATAAATCATTTCTGATTTATTTAAATTCCAGAAATACTTTACTACGTCAGCATGACGCCTGTGTGACGTCAGCAAGTCAACAGGGTTTGACCAGAGTCAAACCTGTCGCGTGGGACCCGTGTGTCAGCTGCAGGGCGATTTAACAAAGCTTAATTAGCCTAATTAATTAATTTGTCAATTAATTAAACATTAGGGCCCACATGTCAGTGAAACAATGGCTAATTAGGTTAGAACAAACTAAACTAATTAACAGGGGGCTGGCCCCACCTGTCATTGAGCCAGGGAGGTCAAACCCACGGTCAATCGCTAACGCGCGGCGGCTCTCGGCCTTGGCGGCAACAATCTTGGCGGATGGGCTCGGGTTCGCTCCTCCGGCGCCGAGTCGACGATGGAGAGCAACTTCTGAGCTCTTGGTGATCCCGCAGCCAACGGTGCAAGCGGGCGAAGCTGGGCGGCCGAAAAGTGGCCGGCGATGAGGTTTAGCGGCGGCTGCAGATCGGCATCCTCGGGGTGGCGCTACAGAGCTCAGGAGGAGGCGCTGCGGGCGGCTACGAGCTCATGAGAACGTGCTGAGCACGATGGTGTGCTCGGACCCAAAGAGGGGTGGCTGTGGCCACGGCGGCGACTTGGCCGGCGGAACCGAGCTCGCGGCTCCGGTGGAATCGGTGGCTACATGGTGCAAATAACGCGGGGAAGAGAGGGGTTAGTGGCAGGAGCTCACGGAGGTTTGAACGGGGCGGACGATGTACTCGGGGAGGCGTCGGGGAGGGCACACGGTCGCCGGCGATCTCAGCGGCCGAAGCTTGAAGAAGAGGTCGGGGAGCCGCTGCAGGGCGCGTACGCTCGGGTGGCTTGGCGGGGACGGTGTATAGGTCAGCGGCGGAGCTTCTTGGCGCGTCAGAGAGGCGTGTGGAGGCCGGTGGCCGTGGTGGTGCTCGTCGGCGGCGGCGGGTGTGTTCGGTGGTGCCACACGGAAAGCAGAGGAGGGGAAGGGGTCCAGGGGAAAGAGGGGAGAGGTGCAGCGTGGTGCTGGGCGTCTCCGTGGCGCGTGGGGCTAAGGGAGAGCTTCGCCAGGTAGGCAGGAGGTGGCGCCGCAGGCGCGCGTGGGCTGTCTCCCTCCTCGCCCTCTTGGCGAGGTAGGTGATGACCGCACGGCCAGGTGGGCCGCCCACCTGGTGGGTGGTCCGGTAGCTTCCTCTCTCTCTCTCTCTTAATTGTTTTGTTTTTCTATTATTCTATAGTCTTTAGGGCTTTATTAAAAATACTAATACTATCCCAAAATCATGAAACTTGCTCAAGCCCACTGTTTGGAAAATATCCAACGGCAAACATTTAAGTTTATGATTATTTGAGCATTTAAAATATTTTATAGTATTTAAATGCCCAAATGAAAATACCATATGATTTAATTGAGCCCAAATATGTCAAGGAAAATGTGCATCACCTCTAGTTCTTTGTTTCTGACATTTCCATAAATGATGAACATTTTTGAAGGCCATTTGGATTCTTGAAAATATTTTAGGTGAACCTAGTGGATTCCTTTGATGCTAGGGTTTAGGCAATCCCCATTTCAAGTTTCATAAAATTTAAACATGATGCATGGATGCTAAAGCAAAAACAAGCAAGGCCTGAACTAGGGATGTGACACTCACCCCCACTAAACAAGAATCTCGCCCCGAGATTCAAGACGTGAGGTAAGAGGAAAAGGGGAGTCACAAAACTATCACAATCTTCATGATCCATTTGCCCTTCTAGAAGATGTTTATTCATTCCATCATCTTGGTCTTGACGTCTTTGCTTTCGAGATCTTCACTCGACACGACAACAGAAAGAGGGGGAAACCCTACAGGATTTAATCTTCTTGAAGATCGAGCAACTCAAGATCAGTTCATGGAGTGAGACGTAAGAACATCTCTTGAGTTGAGACACCAAACACACATTAGGAATGATGGAAAAGAAACGGATGGCGAAGGTTCAAATTGGTAGGCAACCATTCCACGCTTAAGTAAAATGGTGCATGGTTTCAAAGTAACAAGGAGATGATTGCCATGATTCCATAACGGGAGACCTTAGGAAAGGTGACTCGTAGAATTATTCCCTTAAGTGGCAAAAAGAATTACTTTTGATACAAAGATCATTGAAACTCTTTATACCAGCCTAAGGCAATCACAAACGATCGTTTGGTGGAGTGCAAAGGAATGTCATACCCAGACTAGAATGGATGATGTGGACTACCTTGTTGAAGACAACGCAATGGATGATTTTTTCTTATCACCGGGAATGGATGGAACCCATGGTAGGACCACTTCTGAAGAAGATCCTGAACAACAACTGCCGAGGAGGGCAGCCCATGGAAGTTGGCACAATGGCGGTGTAAGATGGGAACCAAATGCAAATGCTAGGAACGGTCCAACCGTCATATCTGCCTGAGATTCAGATCTGGTTGGTAGCAGGACATTCCAGACTTATCAAGTCTAGAAAGAGAATGAAAGTTTGCAACACAAATCGACGAGATATCGTTGCGATATTCTCGGGATATGAACTACGATAGCAAGCTCCAAAACATGAGCGGGTTCTGCTACAAACATGTGAACATGTTGTCCAAGACAAGAATGACCACATAGTAGTCTTATCATAAAACACTATCGAGTTCTGGTCGGGAACCATCATCGAGGATAACGAAGTCCTAACATAAGTCATGACTAGTTGTTATGAAGGAACTCCTTCTCCTTGAACAAATCAATCAGTGGCTTGGTGTGCTAGGGATACATATGGAGTGGAGGTAATTAATCTGCCAAACCATAGAATACTTCGTACATATGCATGACTGATTCGGGATGATTCCAAGGGAAACAAAAAAAAACAATCTTTCTCGAAACCACGGCGGCAACTTGCACCAAATGCACAAGGGTTTGAGGAAATCACTTCTTCCATCCAAGCATAAGCTTCATGAACGGGGCACGAAGATAATGCTGACAAAAGTTTCCAACACTAGGTTGATGTTCAACATGAATCATGGGGGAGACAAAATGCTGCTGATGGGCTCAACAACAACTCATCGGAATTTCCATATCACTGGACTTCCACCATCATGTGAACGCGGTGATAGCATTGGTCAGACCAAAAGATGTAATGGGGTATGCTCGAGGGATCAACCATGAGTAAGACAACATTACGAACATCGTTGGTTCTGGTTTGACTTAATAATAGCCCATACTCAAGTCAAAGTTTGATAAGACAATAGGTCCAGCAACTGATCACAGGGACCAATCGATGAAGATATCATCTTTCTTCAACACACACTACACAAGAATATCCCTTTGGAACGAACTAAGTTAGGCAAGCTTTTATCTTCCAACTCTCCAAGTTGTTGTCTAGCTTAACCAACTAGCTCAGGGATATCCAACACAGATTCTTGGAGAAAGGGTGGTTCACAAGAAACCAACTTGATCACGAGCTCAACATAACAGTCAGGGAACAACCTGATAATACTTCTGAGAAGATATTCGGAAAATCACGAACCACTGGTATGTTACTAAGCTCGAGATCAACCTTGCTTTTGAGGGCAAGACGATATGATCAAATGAGTGAGGACTTGACAAGATCCTAACTCATCAATCGAAGTGTGCACCAGAAATAAGGACTAGGTAGCACGATCAATCTTAGGATGATGATTTAATAACCAACACGCTAAGAATGAGAATATTGTCCATTAGCTACCAAGCAACGAGTTGCTCGGAGTATTGATTTCACACATCACAATTCACTTGTCGGCATTCCGGTTACAACAACACGAGGACCGAGGAATGAATGATGATGGTGAGAAGTATCACTGCGTCAAAAATTCATAAGAGAAGGTGCAATTCTCATGACGCTCCTGACATAAAGTGGGTTATACTTCAGGATAGAACAGAATCAAAAGCTGGATGGGCACTTTGATCTGCGGAATACAACTGCTTTGACCCAATCCTAGAAATGGATGAGGTACTGGAGTATGTTTCTCCTAGTCATTCCGGATAGAATGGCTTGACGGACCACAAGAGTAAAAAGGCATCAATGAACACAAATGCACACATACTCTTGGTTATCAACTGATAGAGGAGAGTCGGAATACAACTAAAGAGAACAACCCAAAGGAACATATAATTTTCTGAGTTGTGGATGCATGGATTAGTATATCGAGTAAAGCTCAACATTTCTCCCGGATAACCCATGCAGAGAAGGTAGAACTGGCAGAGTCACAATTATGAATGGAGAACTCTTCAAGAGTACTCTGATTGCGATCTTTAGGCTCAAGAGGAACTTCTGCCATAACTAGTTCATGGTATTTGGAAGAAGGAAATACCATGAACCTCGAGGACTATCGCAAAGTTACTAATATCCTAAAGGAACTAGCAAATACTAACAACATGAAGTAGGGTGAATCTCGGGTTCAAGAACCCAGGAATAGAAGGCCTACTAACTAAATTGCATCACGAGATGCTTTCGAGAATGATGGCCAGAATCATCACACTGGGAATACAAAAGCATTGCTAAATTGCTAGGTGACTTCCTAAACACCTAGGGTCATAATAATAGCTCCAACATCTACGCCGAGGCAACAAAGTACCTTAACTTACCGATTAGTGTGCTTATGCTGACCAAAAAGGACATCGGGAAGGGAAGGAAAGGATTTGCAAATGCATCAGACTATTTAGAGACCTGGGATGACTCGGACAGCATAACGGCTGTAAATGCTCAAAATGATTTGAGACATCCTGCAAAAATGGGCATAACCACTCAACATCACAATATCAAGGTTCCGAGATCAACAGTTATCATACAGAAATAGTAGGAACTGAACTGAGGATTAATCCAACAATCTTAAAGGTCTATGGATTACTAACACGTCATCCTGATAGATAGATGAGAAGCCTAGTTCTTAAACCCCATAGAAGAGAAGAGGATGACTCAGATTAGAAGGCCATGAGGTATAAGGAGTAAAAAGAGCCTTACGTTCCCTTCCACAATCAATTCCCTTATATAACTAAAGCATTTCTAGACACAACTTCGACCAGTTTGGCTTGGTAATCCTCTGAGCGATCGGGCTCGATACCAACGCTGTCGGGACCCGATTCCAAGTCACATCGATCTAGCGGTAACACCTCATATCACTTTGCGGCCTCACGCACGGTATTCCCACGGTGTCGCCTTACCATGGCCCGGGACCGTTTATGTATTTTGGCTCACGTATATGATAGTGTCGCTAGCATCCATATGACCGAGAACCCGGGCCGACATGGCTAGTCGTGAACCCAAAGCGGCGCTAACCCATGGGGACAGCATACATGAATCACATCGAGCATGTCGGTCATCAACGTATGAATTCGAGCTGTAGCACTGGGCTAACAGGACTCCGGTATCCCGGGCTGTAGTAGGCTAGGCAGGACTCCGAATATCACCGCGTGGCATTTCCCGAAGGATGTACATAGGAACGAAGTGAAATACATGCCGACCGATCAAGTGTCCAAAGCAGTAGTCTGGGCTAGCAGGACTCCGTGAACCGGGTTGTAGCGGACTACTATCGCTCAGAAGCACTAGACTACATTTCCCCATATGAGAGGCTGCCAAGGATAAACAACTAGATTGTCGGATCCCACACATACCAAGCATTTCAAACATACACACAATATGCTCAATATGTGTAAATACAACATGGCATCACAACATAACTCTCGACTCAAATATTTATTCATTAGGCTCCAAGGAGCGAGATATTACAAACATGGGTCTCATGACCCAACACTCGAGAGAATACAAGTCAAAGCACAAGCGGAAGCTAAACATGTCTGAGTACAGACATCTACAAATGGAAAAGGCTGAGAAGCCCGACTATCTACCACATCTGCCGAGGGCACAAGATTGTAGCTGAGGTAACAAGCTAAACGTCAAGTCCAAGCGGAACTACTAGCGAGGCCGACGTCTCTCGCAAAACATAAAATAAGCAAGCGTGAGTACAAACGTACTCAGCAAGACTTACATCGAACTATCTACATATGCATCATTATCAACAAAGGGGGTGGTGGAGTTTGACCGCAGCAAGCCAGCTTTGACTCGATGGCTATCTGAACTATGACCGCAAGTAACTCTTTTGAGGTGGCGCTACGAGTCCACATATTCACCATATCAATACACCACTATGGACCCGCTCCGTCTTCCTCACGAGAACGCCATCCGTAGCACTCACGCTTATCTTGCGCATTTTAGAGTATCCACTTTCACTTGTCTATGAACTGATATAGGCAACCCGAAGTCCTTTTCCGCGGACACGGCTATTCAATAGATCATATTAACCTGCAGGGTGTACTTCTTCACACACGCTCTCACCACTTACCGCCGTTTACGACATGTACTCGGCAACCTTCAAGCGAAGCCCAGCGTGGGTGTCGGCCACGCCTACCTAAACACTCAAGTCCCTAGTCCAGGTTTATCGCCTATTCGGGTTCCATCCGCAGGAGTCCGCCGAGGTTTCCACTAACGGCCCCGAGCGATGTGTGCAGGGTTCCCGAGATACCAAGCGGGCATTCGGTACACAGGCCACGGTGTATCTACCGCATCATAGCCCACCCCTAGGGTCAGCCTTCACGCACGGCCTCCAACACATATCCTACAAACACGAAAACTAGTTGCAACTCCCGGACAGAGGACAAGGGTGGTTAAGAAGCCGAGAGAGTCAATTAAGGACCCCAATGTGTGGTAGTAACTGTTTCATGGATCACAAACACAGAACTCAGTTCTGAGTGCGGCTGCAATGAGACAACCCACCATGTACTCCTACATGGCCTCTCACCGCTACCTTTACCAAATCGTGTTCACACACTTAGCTCACACACAGAGGGACATGTTCACACACCATTCCAATTCATTCCCGATGAATCAGACCTGACACAACTCTAAGCAATAGCAGGCATGACAAACAAGCATGAATGAGTAGGCACAACAGGGCTCAAACAACTCCTACTCATGCTAGTGGGTTTCATCTAATTACTGTGGAATGACAGGTCATGCAGAGGATAAAGGGGTTCAGCTACCGCAGCAAGTAACAGATAAATCGTTGTTGTCCTAATGCAGTAAAAGAGAGCAGGAGCGAGAGAGTGGGATTGTATCGGAATGAACAAGGGGGTTTTGCTTGCCTGGCACTTCTGAAGATAATATAGTTCTTCATCGGTGTCATCGATCACGTCGTCGGTACGTCGTCTACTGAGAGGGGACAAGCACCGACAAACAAAGGAGAAACACCATCAATGCAATGCACAATATGATGCATGATGATGACATGGCAATATGATGTGGTTTGAGCTAATGCAACTAGTAGCAGGTTAAATGAAGTTGGTTTGAATAAAAGATTCAAATTCAAACTCCATATGTGATTTCTTAAATGCCATTTAATTGAATTTTCCTGAAAAGCAGCTATAAGTTGTTCTAACATGCATGAAAATAGTACAGATGGATAGATTGCATTTTTCTGATAATTTTTCATATATAAATTATTTCATTTGGAGTTACGGTTGAATTTCTATGATTTTTAGAAGTTTAGGACATTTTCTGAAATTTATAAATCATTTCCTGATTTATTTAAATTCCAGAAATACTTTACTACGTCATCATGACGCCTGTGTGACGTCAGCAAGTCAACAAGGTTTGACCAGAGTCAAACCTGTCGCGTGGGACCCGTGTGTCACCGCGAGGCGATTTAACGAGCTTAATTAGCCTAATTAATTAATTAGTCGGTTAATTAAACATTAGGGCCCACATGTCGGTGAAACGATGGCTAATTAGGTTAGAACAAACTAAACTAATTAACGAGGGCTGGCCCCACTGTCATTGAGCCGGGGAGGTCAAACCCACAGTCAATCGAGCTAACGCACCGGGCTCGACTCGGCGACGGCAAAAAGGCGGATGGGCTCGGGTTCGCTCCTCCGCGCCCGAGTCGGCGATGGAGAGCAACTTCTGAGCTTGGTGATCCCGCGCAGCCAGCAGTGCAAGCGGGCGAGCTGGGGCGGCGGAAAAGTGGCGGCGACGAGGTTTAGCGGCGGCCGCAGATCGGCATCCTCGGGTGGCGCTTCTGAGCTCGGGAGGAGGCGCTGCGGCGCTACGGCTCATGAGCGTCTTGAGCACGATGGTGTGCTCGGACCCAAAGAGGGGTGGCTGTGGCCACGGCGGCGACTTGGCCGGCGGAACCGAGCTCGCGGCTCCGGTGGAATCGGTGGCTACATGGTGCAAATAACGCGGGGAAGAGAGGGGTTAGTGGCAGGAGCTCACGGAGGTTTGAACAGGGCGGACGACGTACTCGGGGAGGCGTCGGGGAGGGCACACGGTCGCCGGCGATCTCGGCGGCCGAAGCTTGAAGAAGAGGTCGGGGAGCCGCTGCAGGGCGCGTACGCTCGGGTGGCTTGGCGGGGACGGTGTATAGGTCAGCGGCGGAGTTTCTTGGCGCCTCAGAGAGGCGTGTGGAGGCCGGTGGCCGTGGTTGTGCTCGTCGGCGGCGGCGGGTGTGTTCGGTGGTGCCACATGGAAAGCAGAGGAGGGGAAGGGGTCCAGGGGAAAGAGGGGAGAGGTGCAGCGTGGTGCTGGGCGTCTCCGTGGCGCGAGGGGGGAAAGGGTGAGCTCGCCAAATGGCAGGAGGTGGCGCCGGCAGGCGTGGTGGGCTGTCTCCCTCCTCGCCCTCTTGGCAGAGGTAGGTGATGGCCTGCACGGGCCAGGTGGGCCGCCCACCGTGGTGTGTGGTCCGGGTAAGCTTCCTCTCTCTCTCTCTCTTAATTGTTTTTGTTTTTCTATTATTCGTAGTCTTTAGGGCTTTATTAAAAATACTAATACTATCCCAAAAATCATGAAACTTGCTCAAGCCCACTGTTTGGAAAATATCCAACGGCAAACATTTAAGTTTATGATTATTTGAGCATTTAAAATATTTTATAGTATTTAAATGCCCAAATGAAAATACCATATGATTTAATTCAGAGCCCAAATATGTCAAGGAAAAATGTGCATCACCTCAGTTCTTGTTTACACATTTCCATAAATGATGAACATTTTTGAAGGCCATTTGGATTACTGAAAATATTTTAGGTGAACCTAGTGGATTCCTTTGATGCTAGGGTTTAGGCAATCCCCATTTCAAGTTTCATAAAATTTAAACATGATGCATGGATGCTAAAGCAAAAACAAGCAAGGCCTGAACTGGGGATGTGACAATGAATGCCTTCAGCTGAAGACTTTGGTCTCCTGAATACTTTGAAAGTGTAGAAATTAGTGTGACCTTGAAGACTTGGATATTCATGCGAGGATTATGAAGCGTGAAGACTTCTGTTTTCGTAGTTTCATTTTCTCCTTCTTGAGTCATAGGAAACGCCGTACTGTTAAAGGGGGTCGAGGTAATACTAAGGAAACTGATTTCCAAGTGATGCTCTTCTCAAAATCCGATACCTACCCAATCCTTTCGAGTGAAACCATTGGAAATCTCATATCAGTTCAGTCAATTTCTTTAGTGACAGAGATGAAGATCTTATGGCCGCTGAGGAATTTGTTCTGACTGAGGAGTTAGGAATTCGCCAGTGCGGATTGCCTACACAGTGAGGAACATGATAGCCCTGAGGAATTTGAACCTCAAATATCCGACCGTTGCTGTGCTACGCGCTAGCTGTCCAAAATATCTACCCACCTAACAGTCATATCATTGAAGGGCATTTATGTCTTATCATGTCGGGCTGCTCCCTAGGCTATAAATAGCCGCCCCCTACAACCACTAGCTGGTTGGCTGCCCCGAGAGAAACTGAAACTTGTCATTGAGAGGATCTCATCCTCCAAGGACTTTGAGTGAAAATCATCTAGTGAGGAAAACCCAAATCCCAAACCCAAACACCTACAAACCAAAAGTGATTGAGCATCACTGAAGAGATTGTTCCTATGTGGAACCGATGCTTGTTACCTTTGAGGACTGTGCATCCTCCAGACGGTGAGGCGTCATGGTCTGAGCATCCAAGAGGAATTGTGGATCGCCGAGTGACCAAGTCTGTGAAGGTTTGGAAGTCACCTGAAGACTTACCACGAGTGATTGGGCGAGGTCTGTGTGACTTTAGCTCAAGGAGAATATGGTGAGGACTGTGTGTCCGGGACTGTGTGTCGTCGAGTTTAAATACTCAGCCGCTCTGACCATACATACAACTGTCATAGCAGTTGGAACCGGTCTACCAAATCATTATCTTCACCAAGCTAACTGGTTCTATTTCCTCAACCCTTTCATTTCCTTGTTCATGTGTTGATGAACCTGATCATTAATGTTTGAAGACTTTGACTGAAGACTTCCTCTATTTCCTCAATCCAATTTCTCGAGTCTCATAGTCTTCAGCCCGCTTATCCTGATTTCACGCTATCTGTACTCTGTGCTTGTTTTCATTTCATCATGATGACTATGTTGTTGCTCTGTTATGCCTATACCTGAGTACTTATTCCGCTGCTAGTGTGTCATTGCTTAGGAATTTCTTCACCTAGAAATTCCTCAGTGATGAATTTGTAAAAATCGCCTATTCACCCCCTCTAGTCGATATAACACACTTTCAATTGGTATCAGAGCAAGGTACTCCCTTGTTCTGTGTGATTTTGGTTTAACTACCTGGAGTTTTAGTTATGTCGACTGCAGGTATGATCAAGGTCTCGGCTGGGTGTCCTACCTTCGATGGGACGGACTACCTCTACTGGAAGAACAAGATGCGCATGCATCTTGAGGCAATTGATAACGATCTCTGGTATGTTGTGGAAAATGGTGTTCCCTCAGTCACTCCGTCTATGAATGCTGCTGATGTGAAGATATTCGAGCAACTCGATTATCAAGCGAAGAATATCATATGTGGTCATCTGAGTAAAGGACAATATGGAAGAGTGAGTGCTTTGGAAACTGCTAAGCTGATTTGGGACAGGCTGTCCAAGGTCAACGAAGGAGTCTCTACTCAACATGACTCCCGAGTTGAT
The DNA here is from genome assembly GCA_021605205.1 of Aegilops longissima. Lineage (NCBI taxonomy): Eukaryota > Viridiplantae > Streptophyta > Magnoliopsida > Poales > Poaceae > Aegilops > Aegilops longissima. The sequence goes on from CM038680.1 coordinate 699,222,119, forward strand.
GTTCTTCGCAATCTCTTCAACCGCTTCAAAAGACTCGACAAAAAAAATGTTCAGCAAACCTTCGATCGCCTCACTGACATCTCAAATGAGATTCAAGCACTTGGTGCCACTAACATCACCGACCATGAGGTGGTGAAGAAATTGCTGAGATCAGTTGATTCCTCATTAGATACCCTTGCACTGATGATTCAAGAGCGAGGTGATTACAAGTCACTAGATCCCGCTGATATCCTCGAGAGGCTAAACACTCATGAGTTCCAGCTTGCTGAGAAGAGAGACCTCTATGGACCGAGCTATGGAAGATCACGTGCTCTGAAGGCCAAGGCAGTCTCTGAATCTGAAGGTGAAGATTCTGGTAGCAGCCTTGGTGATCCTGAAGAACTGATCCAGGAGCTAGCAATGCTCGTGAAGAAATTCCAGAAGTTCTCTCACCGTGGTCGCTTTGGAAAATCTTCAAGGAGTGATGATTCCTCGTCCTGTGACTACAAAAAGAGAACTTGTCACAAATGCAAGAAACCCGGTAACTACATGTCTAATTGTCCTCAATGGGAAAAGGAATCAAAGAAGAAGAAGTACAAGGATGACGATTCTGATGACTCAAAGAAGAAGAAGAAATCTTCAAAATCCTCCTCATCAAAGTCCTCATCTCACAAGAAGAGTAGTTCAAAGAAGGCTCGGGCATTTATTGGCAAGGAAATGGACTTTGAAGCTGAATCTGAAGAAAATGTGGAAGAGGATGAATCTGAGGAATCCGACTCTCGTGTGGCGAGCCTAGCCCTCGCTACTGCTTATGTCAGCAAGTCCATCTTCAACACTGAAGAAAATGACCTCCCCAACACTGCTGACAAAAGCGTCGATGACTATGCTCCCACCTATTGCTTCATGGCAAAAGGTGCCAAGGTACTCAAACATTCCCCCTCTGAATCTAGTGAGGATGAATCTGATGACAATATCAAACCTAGCTATTCCAAACTTGCTAAGATCGCTGTCAAACAACAAAAGGCTCTTGAAAAGATTCAAAATCTGTTAGACAAAAGCGATGACCTGTTGGGTGAGGAATTGAATCGAGCTAAGTCTTTGACTCATAATCTTCAGAGACTTCAGTCTAGGTTTGACAACCCTCAAAATCATCATAACACTCTCTTAACTGATCATGAGAAGCTTTCTTATGAATTTCTTAAGAGAAAGCAAGATCTTGAAAAGTTAAAAGTGAGTTATGAAGATCTTCAGAAGGAAAACGATTCATTGCTTGCTCAACAGATCAGTTCCGCTCAGGAAGAATTTATTCCACCATGTCTGAAATGCATTGAGCATGAATCTGCTAATTCTTCACCTGAATGTTCAAATGCTTCTATTGCTGCAAATTCTTCAACTGTATCTATGGTCACAAATTCCTCATCTGAGGATACCACAAGTATGACTGACGATAATGCAGGGTTGAAGGAATTGTATGTGACAGGCATATACAAAAGCCTCAAAGGGAATCAGACTCTTTGGATGTGCTCAAAAAGCAGATCTTGAACAGGAACCCTAGGAAAGAGGGTATTGCCTTTGAGAGAAAACTCAACGTTGATGGGACCTACTAGAAACCTGAGCAGTATCCCAAAACCTCATGGGTTGCTGCGAAAGGACCTCCTGTAGATCCTTGCACTTTATGTGGCTTTACTTGTGAATCCTCACATTCCTTTGATGAGTCATTTGACTCCAACTATAAACTGTTCAAAAATCAGAATGGTGAGGTATTTGCTCGATATGTTGGTACTAACTGCAGGAATGGTTCCCCTATGAAGAAAATCTAGGTTCCCAAAAGGTGCCTTGAAAATCTTCAGGTAAATGTCATCATGACACCACCTATGAAGAAAAGAAACCCCAGATCAAATTCTTCATATGGATCCAAGTCCTCTTATGGATAAAATTATTCATCTAAATCAAATTCCTCACATGGATCAAAATCCTCATATGAACATCATTGTGCTAACACTTCGGTTTCGCAGGGAAAGTCAAAAGGCTATGAATATGTGCATTATTCTTCAAATCATTATGTTCATAAGTCCTTGAAGAATTTCTCTGCTTATTCATATGCTTACCCTAAACCATCTTCTGTGAAACGACGTGCGCTGGCTTCTATGCCATCTTTTTGTTATGGAGCTCGCAGAATGATGACCTCTTTGCTGTTGGAAATATGCCCTAGAGGCAATAATAAATGATTATTATTATATTTCCTTGTTCATGATAATTGTCTGTTATTCATGCTATAATTGTGTTATCCGGAAATCGTATACATGTGTGAATACACAGACCACAACATGTCCCTAGCGAGCCTCTAGTTGACTAGCTCGTTGATCAATTGATAGTCATGGTTTCCTGACTATGGACATTGGATGTCGTTGATAATGGGATCACATCATTAGGAGAATGATGTGATGGACAATACCCAATCCTAAGCATAGCACAAGATCGTGTAGTTCGTTTGCTAGAGCTTTTCCAATGTCAAGTATCTTTTCCTTAGACCATGAGATCGTGTAACTCCTGGATACCGTTGGAGTGCTTTGGTTGTACCAAACGTCACAACGTAACTGGGTGACTATAAAGGTATACTACGGGTATCTCTGAAAGTGTCTGTTGGGTTGACACGGATCGAGACTGGGATTTGTCACTCCGTATGACGGAGAGGTATCTCTGGGCCCACTCGGTAATGCATCATCATAATGAGCTCAAAGTGACCAAGTGTTTGGTCACGGGATCATGCATTCTGATGCGAGTAAAGTGACTTGCGATAACGAGATTGAACGAGGTATTGGGATACCGACGATCAAATCTCGGGCAAGTAACGTACCGATTGACAAAGGGAATTGTATACGGGGTTTCTTGAATCCTCGACATCGTGGTTCATCCGATGAGATCATCGAGGAGCATGTGGGAGCCAACATGGGTATCCAGATCCCGCTGTTGGTTATTGACCGGAGAGTCGTCTCGGTCATGTCTACGTGTCTCCCGAACCCGTAGGGTCTACACACTTAAGGTTTGGTGACGCTAGGGTTGTAGAGATATGAGTATGCAGTAACCCGAAAGTTGTTCGGAGTCCCGGATGAGATCCTGGACGTCAGAGGAGTTCCGGAATGGTACGGAGGTAAATAATTATATATAGGAAGTCAGGTTTCGGCCATCGGGAAAGTTTTAGGGGTCACCGGTATTGTACCGGGACCACCGGATGGGTCCCGGGGGTCCACCTATCCCGGAGGGCCCCATGGGCTGAAGTGGGAGGGGAACCAGCCCCTGGTGGGCTGGTGCTCCCCCCTTGGGCCCCCCCTGCGCCTAGGGTTGGGAAACCCTAGGGGGGCGCCTCCACCTGGCTTGGGGGCAAGCCACCCCCCTGGTCGCCCCCCCTTGGAGATCCCATCTCCTAGGGCCGGAGCCCCTAGGGGCCCTATATAAGAGGGGGAGGAGGGCAGCCACACCCATGCTCTTGGCGCCCCTCTCCCCTGCTACACCTCTCCTCGCATGGCTTGGCGAAGCCCTGCCGAGATCCGTGCTGCATCCACCGCCACGCCGTCATGCTGCTGGATCTCCATCAACCTCTCCTTCCCCCTTGCTGGATCAAGAAGGAGGAGACGTCTTCCCGAACCGTACGTGTGTTGAATGCAGAGGTGCTGTCCGTTCAGCACTAGGATCATCGGTGATTTGGATCACGACGAGTATGACTCCCTCAACCCCGTTCTCTTGAACGCTTCCGCTCGATCTACAAGGGTATGTAGATGCACTCCTCTCTCTCGTTGCTAGATGAACTCATAGATTGATCTTGGTGAAACCGTAGGAAATATTTTATTTTCTACAACGTTCCCCAACAGTGGCATCATGAGCTAGGTCTATGCGTAGTTCTCTTTGCACGAGTAGAACACAAATTTGTTGTGGGCGTAGATGTTGTCAAATTTCTTGCCACTACTAGTCTTATTTTGCGTCAGCGGTATCGTGGGATGAAGCGGCCCGGACCGACCTTACACGTACGCTTACATGAGACAGGTTCCACCGACTGACATGCACTAGTTGCATAAGGTGGCTAGCGGGTGTCTGTCTCTCCCACTTTAGTTGGAGCGGATTCGATGAAAAGGGTCCTTATGAAGGGTAAATAGAATTTGACAAATCACGTTGTGGCTTTCACGACGTCACCCTGACGCACTGCTGACGCAATAACTAATTTCTGGATTTATTTGTATTCAGGAAATTCCAGAAATTGTGGCAAACTTCAAAAATTCATAGAAATTAATCTATAACTCCAAATGCAAAGATTTATATATGAATTTTGATAAGATAAATTCAATCTATCCAATGGTAATAGTTTCATGCATGACAGAACAAGTTAACCTCGCTGTTTAAGCAGAATAATATAATGCACTAATATGGCTATGTTAAATCAGCTAACATTTGAATCTTTGATTCAAATAAGTTCATTCCTTTCTGTTCTAGCTTGCATTAGGCCAACACACATTCATATTGCCATGTCATAGCATGCATAATATTGTTGCATATCGTCATGTGTTGATTATGTTCGGTGTGTCTTTCGTGGTAGGTTCTGTCTCCGAGGATAACCCCGAATATCCATCTGAAGGGCAGTACCCTACTACCACTACATCAGGCAAGCAACCTATTGATCATTCCGATACAAACCCATGATCTCGCTTCTGCTCTTGTTTACTGCATTAAGACAACGCGATTCAAACTGTTGTGTGTTGCGGTAGTTGAACCCACTTCCTTTGCATGACTGTCATTGCCACGAGAATTAGATGAAACCCACTAGTATGTGTAGGAGTTGATTGAGCCATATTTGTGTTTCCTACCATGCTTTGGCCTACTATGCTTAGAGTTGTGTCGTGTCGGCTCATCGGGATGATGAACTAGAGTGAAAGGTTGTGTTGGTAACAAGAGTGAAGTGTTGAACACGATTTGGTAAAGGTATCGATGAGAGGCCATGTAGGAGTACATGGTGGGTTGTTTCATTGAAGCCGTCCCTAAGAACTGAGATCTGTGTGTGTGATTTAAGACTCAGCTACTACCACGCATTGGGATCCTTAATTGACCCTCTCGACTTATTAACCACTCTTGTCCTCTGTCCGGGAGTTGCAAAGTAGTTTCTGGTGTTTGTAGCATGCTGGGGGCCGCACGCAGCACTGACCTTAGGGGTGGGCTGTGTTGCGGTAGGCACGTGGCCTGGTGTACCGATTCGCCTGTTTGGTGTCTCGGGAACCCTGCACACATCATTCGGGGCCGTTAGTGGAAACCTCGGCGGACTCCTGTGGATGGAACCCAATAGGCAATAAACCTGGACTAGGGACTCGTGTGTTTAGTCGGTCGTGGCCGACACCCTCGCTGGGCTTCCGCTTGAAGGTTGCAGAGTACATGTCGTGTAGCGGCGATAAGTGGTGAGAGTGTGTGAAGAAGTACACCCTGCAGGGTATGAAACTATCCGAATAGCGCGTCCATGATAAGGACTACTTTGTCATCTATACAGTTCATAGACAAGTAAATGGATACTACTAAAAGCCTCAAGATAAGTGTGAGTACCTCGGATGGCCCTCTCGTGGGTTGACGAGAGAGGATCCACGGTGGAGTATTGTGATGGTGATTAGTGGACTCGTGTGCGACAAATGCTTTTCAAGTGGTGTCACATAGGATAGCTTAGCCAAGAGTCAAAGCTGGCTTGCTGCAATAACTCCACTACCTTCTTGAGAATGTGCATGTATAGTAGCATTCATTTGTAAGACTTCTTGAGTACCTTCATACTCATGTTTGCTTAATTAATGTTTTCGAGCGACAACACCCCCCCTCCGATGGGTTCTATGTAGACCTTGGCGTCGACGAGTGACTAGCCACCTGGTGGTGATCCAAGGCTTGTGAAGGGCCCTTTGTAGATAGAAGGGCTTCGTCAAGCCTTCTTTCTTTTTAGTGTCTGTACTCAGACTAGTTTGCTTCCGCATGTGCTTGTATGTTTGTATGACTTGAGTGTCGGGTCATGTGACCCCTATCTGTATGAACATGTTATGTATGGCTCCTCGGAGCCTCTTAAATAAAGTACTTTGTGTTGTAGAGTTATGTTGTGATGCCATGTTGTATGTACTCATATCGGGCATATTGTGTGTATGATTGAAATGCTTGATATGAGTGGGATCCGACAATCTAGTTGTTTATCCTTGGCAGCCACTCATATGGGGAAATGTAGTCTAGTGCTTCCTGAGCGATAGTAGTCCGCTACAGCCCGGTTCACGAGTCCTGCTAGCCCAAAGACTACTGCTCGGACACTTGATTAGTCGGCATGTGTTTCACTTCGTTCTGTATTCGCCTTGGCGAAATGTCACGCGGTGACATCCGGAGTCTGCCTAGCCTGCTACAGCCGGGTTATCAGTCCTGTTAGCCCAGTGCTACAGCCCGGATTCATACGTTGATGACCGACATGCTCGATGTGATTCATGTATGCCTGTCCCCATGGGTTAGTGCCGCTTTGGGTTCACGACTAGCCATGTCGGCCCGGGTTCTCTGTCATGTGGATGCTAGCGACACTATCATATACGTGAGCCAAAAGGCGCAAACGGTCCCGGGCCATGCTAAGGCGACACCCGTGGGAATACCGTGCGTGAGGCCGCAAAGTGATATGAGGCGTTACCGGCTAGGTCGATGTGACTTGGAATCGGGGTCCTGACACGTCGCCACCGCATCAGCTCGTCCCCGACCTCGCCGACCGCTCCGACGTACTCGCCGTGAGCCCAGCTACCCACTCATCCCTCTCGTTCTCGCTCTCGAGCCCCGCACCGACTGCACCGAGCTCGGCCGCACCTGCCGCCGCCACCGCACGTCACCGTCGTGGCCACAGCCACGTTGGCTCGACTCCGAGCACACCGCCGCACTCACCGCACTCCCAGGAGCCCAACGCACCTCACCACGTGCCTTGCCATGCCCTGTAGCTACGGGTTCATCCTCGCCCGACTCCGGCGACCGCCAAGCTCGTCGCAGGCGACGTTTCCGGCCACCCCGAGCTCAACCACCGCCACCAAACGCCGCGGCTTGTCCCCGGCTACACGTAGATGGCCTCCGCCGCCCATTTGGTCGCCGGAATGCACAAACGCACTCCCGCCGCCGCGTCTGGCTTCGCCGGCGGCTAAACGCCGGCGGGTTTGACCCCGTTGACTGAGTTGACTGAGTGGGGCCCGCTCTGCTAATTAACCCAGTTTAGTTTTAACTAAATTAGTTAGTTTAATTAACTACTGACATGCAGGACCCACTGGTCAGGTTCACCTGGACGCCCCCTTTGACCACTGACGTCACCCTGACGCAATAACTAATTTCTGGATTTATTTGTATTCAGGAAATTCCAGAAATTGTTGCAAACTTCAAAAATTCATAGAAATTAATCTGTAACTCCAAATGCAAAGATTTATATATGAATTTTGATCAGAAAAATTCAATCTATCCATTGGTAATAGTTTCATGCATGAAAGAACAAGTTAACCTTGCTGTTTAATCATAATAATATAATGCACTAATATGGCTATGTTAAATCAGCTAACATTTGAATCTTTGATTCAAATAAGTTCTTTCCTTTCTGTTCTAGCTTGCATTAGGCCAACACACATTCATATTGCCATGTCATAGCATGCATTATATTGTTTCATATCGTCATGTGTTGATTATGTTCGGTGTATCTTTCGTGGTAGGTTCTGTCTTCGAGGATAACCACGAATATCCATCTGAAGGGCAGTACCCTACTACCACTACATCAGGCAAGCAACCCATTGATCATTCCGATACAAACCCATGATCTCGCTTCTGCTCTTGTTTACTGCATTAAGACAACGCGATTCAAACTGTTGTGTGTTGCGGTAGTTGAACCCACTTCCTTTGCATGACTGTCATTGCCACAAGAACTAGATGAAACCCACTAGTATGTGTAGGAGTTGATTGAGCCATATTTGTGTTTCCTACCATGCTGTGCCTACTATGCTTAGAGTTGTGTCAGTCCGCTCATCGGGATGATGAACTAGAGTGAAAGGTTGTGTTGGTAACAAGAGTGAAGTGTTGAACACGATTTGGTAAAGGTATCGATGAGAGGCCATGTAGGAGTACATGGTGGGTTGTTTCATTGAAGCCGTCCCTAAGAACTGAGATCTGTGTGTGTGATTTAAGACTCAGCTACTACCACGCATTGGGATCCTTAATTGACCCTCTCGACTTATTAACCACTCTTGTCCTCTGTCCGGGAGTTGCAAAGTAGTTTCTGGTGTTTGTAGCATGCTGGGGGCCGCACGCAGCGCTGACCTTAGGGGTGGGCTGTGTTGCGGTAGGCACGTGGCCCGGTGTACCGATTCGCCCGTTTGGTGTCTCGGGAACCCTGCACACATCATTCAGGGCCGTTAGTGGAAACCTCGGCCGGACTCCCTGTGGATGGAACCCGAATAGGCAATAAACCTGGACTAGGGACTCGTGTGTTTAGTCAGGTCGTGGCCGACACCCTCGCTGGGCTTCCGCTTGAAGGTTGCCGAGTACATGTCGTGTAGCGGCGATAAGTGGTGAGAGCGTGTGTGAAGAAGTACACCCCTGCAGGGTATGAAACTATTCGAATAGCCGCGTCCGCGGTAAAGGACTACTTTGTCATCTATACAGTTCATAGACAAGTAAATGGATACTACTAAAAGCCTCAAGATAAGTGTGAGTACCGCGGATGGCCCTCTCGTGGGTTGACGAGAGAGGATCCACGGTGGAGTATTGTGATGGTGATTAGTGGACTCGTGTGCGACAAATGCTTTTCAAGTGGTGTCACATAGGATAGCTTAGCCAAGAGTCAAAGCTGGCTTGCTGCAATAACTCCACTACCTTCTTGAGAATGTGCATGTATAGTAGCATTCTGTTGTAAGACTTGCTGAGTACCTTCATACTCATGTTTGCTTAATTAATGTTTTCAGACGACAACACCGCCCCCTCCGATGGGTTCTATGTAGACCTTGACGTCGACGAGTGACTAGCCACCCTGGTGGTGATCCAAGGCTTGTGAAGGGCCACTGTAGATAGAAGGGCTTCGTCAAGCCTTCTTTCTTTTAGTGTCTCGTACTCGAGACTAGTTTGCTTCCGCATGTGCTTGTATGTTTGTATGACTTGAGTGTCGGGTCATGTGACCCCTATCTGTATGAACATGTTATGTATGGCTCCTCGGAGCCTCTTAAATAAAGTACTTTGAGTTGTAGAGTTATGTTGTGATGCCATGTTGTATGTACTCATATCGGGCATATTGTGTGTATGATTGAAATGCTTGATATGAGTGGGATCCGACAATCTAGTTGTTTATCCTTGGCAGCCTCTCATATGGGGAAATGTAGTCTAGTGCTTCCTGAGCGATAGTAGTCCGCTACAGCCCGGTTCACGGAGTCCCGCTAGCCCAAAGACTACTTGCTCTGGACACTTGACTGGTCGGCATGTGTTTCACTTCGTTCGTGGTTCCGCCCCTTCGCGAAATGTCACGCGGTGACATCCGGAGTCCTGCCTAGCCTGCTACAGCCCGGGTTATCGGAGTCCTGTTAGCCCAGTGCTACAGCCCGTTCATCGTTGATGACCGACATGCTCGATGTGATTCATGTATGCCTGTCCCCATGGGTTAGCGCCGCTTTGGGTTCACGACTAGCCATGTCGGCCCGGGTTCTCTGTCATGTGGATGCTAGCGACACTATCATATACGTGAGCCAAAAGGCGCAAACGGTCCCGGGCCATGGTAAGGCGACACCCGTGGGAATACCGTGCGTGAGGCCATAAAGTGATATGAGGTGTTACCGGCTAGGTCGATGTGACTTGGAATCGGGGTCCTAACATAGTGGGAGAGGCGAGCGCAAACGATCCCACTCCCCCACATTCAAACCGAGGCTTATATAATTGGGGCGAGGGGGGCGGCGAACATTATTCTCGCTCGCGCTCCCCTGCCTCTTCGTCCTGCTCCTGCTTCTTGCGACCGCCATACTGCGACGCCCGCTGCTTTGAGCAGAGCTCCATCGTCATCCATCCTCCTTCCTTTTTGCGTCTTCATCGATGGCGCTGCCATCGGGCTCATGGATGGGCTCGACCGTCACAGCCGACGACATCTCCTACCTCCGCTCCTCCCGGCGCCTGTCGAGGGAAACGGAGGTTGCCGTGTGTCGGTGTCAAAACCAGCGGATCTTGGGTAGGGGGTCCCGAACTGTGTGTCTAAGGCTAATGGTAACAGGAGGTAGGGGACACTATGTTTTACCCAGGTTTGGGCCCTCTCTATGGAGGTAATACCCTACTTCCTGCTTGATTGATCTTGATGATATGAGTATTACAAGAGTGGATCTACCATGAGATCGTAGAGGCTAAACCCTAGGAGCTAGCCTATGATTTTGATCGTTCTTGTCATACGGACTAAACCCTCTGGTTTATATAGACACCGGAGGAGGCTAGGGTTACACAAGTCGGTTACAGAGAAGGAGATCTAACATCCGAATTGCCAAGCTTGCCTTCCACCCAAAGGAGAGTCCCATCTGGACACGGGACGAAGTCTTCAATCTTGTATCTTCATAGTCCAACAGTCCGGCCAAAGTATATAGTCCGACTGTCCGGATACCCCCTAATCCAGGACTCCCTCAATAGCCCCTGAACCAGGCTTCAATGACGATGAGTCCGGCACGCAGATTGTCTTCGACATTGCAAGGCGGGTTCCATCTCCGAATACTCCGTAGAAGATTTTGAACACAAGGATCGTGTCCGGATCTGCAAAATAATTTCAACACACCACCGTAGAGAGCACAATACTTTACAAATCTAATCTGCTGACAATTTTTCACAACGTGTCCTTACGCCGCGGCATGGTTTAATACGAACCGTTTTTCTTAGCCTGCCACGACACACACTGCAAGGCGGTTTTATTGGCACGCGTTGTCAAAGCAGAGATCATGTCCCCCTTATCGCGGGATTCTCATCAATACGGGTGCGGGTAACACAACTACGCCTGTTGGCATGACTCCATTTTTTAAGGAAAGTCCCAAACGGTTACACTGAGGACGCTCGATATTCACCCCCTTTATAGAGGGGTCGAGGCCTATCCCTCTCTTACCACGCTTGCGCCTTTCCGCATCTCGAGTTCCAACACCCAAAGCTCAAGCTTAGGCACTTCGGATCTTCAATCATGTCCGGATCCAACCTTCAAGGCCGGTGGATGGCCTCCTCTGTAACAGAGGAGGACATTGCGAAGCTCGGGGAGGCCAGACATCTGACCGCCGACATCAAGCACAGGCTTCCTGCTCTAGGGCAGGTCATCCCCACTCCCGAACCCAACGAGAGCGTTGTATTTGTTTCTCACTTCCTCCGAGGCTTAGGCTTTACTCTTGATCCCTTCGTGAGAGGGCTCATGTTCTATTACGGGCTAGATTTTCACGATCTAGCTCCGGATTCCATCCTTCACATCTTGTCATTTATCATCGTGTGCGAAGCCTTCCTCCACATCACCCCACACTTCGGCTTATGGCTCAAGACCTTCAATGTAAAGTCGAAGGTGATCGAGGGGTGACACACAAAGTGCGGAGGCGCTGCAATAAGCAGAAACGCCGATGCCCCATGGCCAGAGGGTTCCTTCCCAGAGGTGTCTGATCTATGGCAACGGAGGTGGTTCTACGTCACAGCTCCCCGAGGCACAAAGTGGGCGGCTGCCCCCACCTTCCGCTCGGGCCCTCCGCCTCAACTGGCGTCGTGGGCCAATGTGGAGCATAATGTTAATATGATATGCTTTGGCTGCAGGCGGAGCTGCTGCCGTGGAGCCCTGTGGGCGGAACTTGCCCTAGCCAAGGAACAAGCCCAGGCTAGCAATGCGGCTTCCCTAAAGGCGGCCGAAGATTTGAGAGCCGAACAGGCTGCTCATCGCCGAAACGAAGATAAAATAGCCGAGATGGCTATGGAGCTGAGGGACGCCGCCGGCCGGTATGAGCTCCTCGAAAAGGAGAATCAGGCAAAGTCGGCTGACCTGAAGAAGGCCCTGGATGCGGCCAAGGAGACACGTTCTAAAATTAAAGTTCCTATTTGTTGCGGATGAAGTTCAGAGATCCAAAGTACGTTCCTCTAGATCAGTCTTGGAGCGCTGCAGACGCAAATGTGGATCTGGCAAAAAGTACGGCTGATGCGACCAAGTTCTTCAAGGATAAAAAAGATAATGAAATAGAAAGGCTTTTCTGGTCGCAATTCAGTGCTCCAACGCGCTCACTGCCATTGAGTGAGTGGATGGCCGCTATGGCCGAGCTCCACAAGTTGTCCGGTCTTGCAATGAGGTCTGTAATAAACCATCTATGGCCAAAGGGACCAAGGCCGGGCAGTTATTTTGGTTTAGTGCAACAATTCCTTGGCGCCGTATCATGAATCGATGCCATGTAGAGGTCGGCGTGCACAGAGGGTGCGCGGATGGCTCTTGCCCGTGTTAAAACATATTGGGCGGACATGGAGACCACCAGCATTGCAACCCAGAGTCCGGCAGGAAGTCAGGACCCAGCCGAGCACTATTTTGAGCAGGTCATAGAAGGTGTCCGTTTAATAGAGGCTCAGTGCTCGAAGAGTGTCATGTTCGAGTGACAAGTCGTTCAATTGTAAAAACAATTCTATTTTAATTACAAAGGCTATGTTTATACTTTCACCCGAAAGTGTTATAGTGCCTCATGTGCGGCCGTTTTATGTATGTATATAACCTGAAAGTTAGTAGTCGTTGGCTTCAGCCCCCACGCCTATAATGCAGGGGTGTTCGCGAAAATGTGCGTAATCACACTGGATCCAACGTCTTGGTCCATTAAGGAGGTGATTGCACGTCGAACTAGGCAACCGGACTACATAGCTTTAACACTTTCACTTAGGCACAGGAGTTTGACGGTGGGGCTACTATGTAGCCCCTGGTACCTTCGCGTGCATCCGGATACGGGTGCGTATGTACATGACTGGGAAACAGTCCTTCGTTAATGCGGAGGAATCCCGAAGATTCCGATGAGTCCTAGAGTGGTTGACCAGTCTCTCGCTGCATCATAACAGTCAGTTTTCGGCTTTCTCTACTGAGGTGCTCTTCCGGAATAACCAGGGCACAATCGCAGTAGTTCTCCTTTTGCCGCCTTAGCCGATAGAACGGAACGTAAGGCAGCAAACCCAGGAGCCGGGCAAACCCAACATTTGACCAAAGACATGATTTGGAGCTGATGCGTATAAGGACAAGCTCCTGACGCCGAACACTCCCGAAGGTATTCGGAATTTATAACATATACTGGGCTTGATTAATGCCCTCGATTATGAATACTGTATTTCCAGGTACGTGCATTAATCTGTCATGGCGAAATGCCAATAACGCCAATATCCCCTGTTGTTGTATTGAATACCCGTGGGATGTCAAGCAACAAGAGATAGTAAAGAAGGTTTACACATGGGCTTAATCTAAAGAGAAACCTTTGAGCAGGGCCATGCTGCACGTCTGCGCCTTTGTCTCCGTTGTGCCATATCCTGGAAGGGTGTCACACGAATGGTGTCTGTAAAAAGGAAAACTCATGTAAAAGAGTATGGCGTAAGCGTGCGAGAAGTTGGTTATTCTCAATGGATAGTAGAAATGTGAGATATTGGCATATTAATAAGGTCAACCCGTGTGGGCTATGTTACATGTTTGCAGCCCCTGGTACCATCTATGGGGGTATATGTATAGCACCCAGCTCAGGTTCATCTGGGCTGTTATCGACGGTGGTGCACCAGACTCGTCTAACCGTGTCCGTGGTCTTAACGACCGATCATGCATTCTGATAGGAGAGGCCGATTAGTGTCCGGTTGCTAGAGTGTGGCACCCCGCTCAGAGCGACCGGTTTACCCTGCATTGCCAGCCCAGAGACAATGTCTTCTGGCAACACACAACAACTTGGTACAGAAAAACAACCGCTTTATTCATGCTAGCGGAGCATAGTTCATATTACAACAGTTAGCGAGGCCAAGTGGCACACACGGTGCGGCTGAAGAATATGTACATAATTAATAAACATAAAGGGGCCTCGATCATGAAAACAACGCGGCAGCGGAACAACGTTGTAGCGAGACTCCATAGCACGGGGACACCGATGTGGACACGATCTAGACTCGGACAGCTCTCCTTTCCAATGAGACTTTCCTGAAATCTGGCATGACCTGCCAGGTCAGTACATTGAATGTACTTGCAATCTCACAACAAGCATAAACATAATGACAAACAATATCATGATACTTAACCAATTAATAATACGGCAACAATATATCGAACATGCTGTGAATATGCTCAAGTGGTACTCGTCCCATGTATTGGCTTACCGAACGTGATCATTTGCAGACCACAAACATGAAGAATTCAATGACAATATCGTGATCCTTACGGTGATCGACCACACCTGGTCTAACTCAACCCGATGGCCTTACTGCCATTACCTTAGTGCAAATCTTAGTGTGCAAATTTATTAAGTGTTGACCCATTGTGTACCCTACTTTCGGGCGTGTCCGTAACCGTGGACTGGGCTATCAATAGATTAATACACTCTACAGAGGTAGCGCACTGGACCCACACTACGGAACCCATGGCCTCGCACTCCCATTCGGGTGGACCAACGGCATTCCGACGAAACCACTTCATTGTCATGACACTCTCCCAGCCACTCCGACTAAATCCCCATCGGGCTAGTCCTGGGTGGCCCTGTGTCTACCTCAAGACACCTAAAACCACCGTCGTGGCAACGATCCACTCTGGGACCCAAACACTTAACTCATCAACTAGCGCACAAGGTTATGCCTACTTACCGGGCCAGGGTACAGCACGCCCATAACCTTCCCTAGATGGAGGCACCGACCAGAGGCACGACAATGAAACGCATTAAGGCCGTCCCATACCGGGAAATGTGGTTGCACTGGGAAAAACTCGTTTCAGCGGCACCATGACCCGGTCAAAAACATATTCAAGTTGAGTGATTTATCAGGTTCAACTTAAAGTGAAAGTAACCGGTGTCATAATGCCATGCTATGCATCACTAACATTTGCATCAAATAATCATGAAAATAACTAAATCAACTACGCTCCCACGGATCCATCACTAACTCAAGATACTTCTCTGGTTAAGACCAAACCTCAATTAAACCAGAACCATTTCTAGCAATCTCATCTTTTTTCATCATGCAAGATTAATAATTAAACTAACTATTAACTTTCATGACCATATCCTTTTATTATTACCCATATCCAAGTTCTTGTTAGCTTATCAGCAAGATTCATTTCAAACTTTCTGTAAATCAATCACACTTATCATGACAAGAATCTAACAGAAAATAATTATCATAATAATTATTTAAATGCATGAAGAATCATAAGTTCAAGTAGAAAAATCACAAATATTGAAGTGGCACTATGAAAATGTTGATGTGGCTTGCCTAAGTTCTGATGAGGTTCACAAACCTCCTGGTGATCCTCAAGACAAGCTTGCTCTTCTGAAAATAAATAAAACCACAAAAATAAAACATCAAGAAACCTTATGAAAATTACCAGAAAATCTAGACAGTAAGAAAAAAAAACCCATCTTTTGGGTGCTGCTCGATTTTTGGACAAAGAACACAATGCAAAAAGAATCAATGCATTTGGACTTATAGAATAAAAGTTGTGGCTGTTCGAAGTTTCCTGGATTTAAATGAATTTGATTTAAAAAGAAAACAGACTGGAGGGGGTGGCGTCGAGGCGTGGCGCTCGGGCGCCACCACTCGTGCCGCTTCAGCAGCGTCTTGAGTGGCTGACTAGCGGGCCCCGCTAGACATGCTAGAAGGAGGGGGAGAGGGAAACAGAGGGAGGTGGAGCTTCGCCGGAGCACACGCCGGCGATGAGGGTTCTTGGGGTCAAACGAGAGGGGGGATCGAAGGAGAAGAAGGTGGCGCACCTGTCTGTACTCGTAGCGTGGCTAGAGGTGACCAGACATCGTCGGAAGCGGCCTCTCCACCGGAGGCATATGGCAGCGGTCGTCGGAGACGAAAACGACGGCGGCTCGGGGCGACTCGAGGGGCTCCAACAGGGGGGAACACCCTCATCAAAGAATGGAGGAGGCCCTGGCAGGGTTGCCCTGGCCTGGGAGGGGTCGGAGCTGCGGGGACGATCCTGAGGGGATTGCCGACGAGCTCGGGCTTCGGGACGGCAGCCGGCGGCCTGCCCGACCGGGCTGCGGCTTCTACTAGTTTGTGGAGGGTGTGGGAGTAGCTGCGGGTGCTCAAGGAGGCTGGGGGTGGCGGCATTTATAGGCGGGCGGTGAGAGGGGTTCGGGCTTCACCGGAGGACACCTGTCCACGGCGCCCGGCGACGAATGGTGCTAGCGAGAGAGGGGGAAGACGACGGAGGTCACGCGGAAACTAATGGCGGGCACGGACGAGCACATGGGCGAGGGAGAAGAAGACGAGCATAGTGCGCCTCGCACTGTGTAGTTGGCCGGACCGTGCCCGTGCCCGCTGCGACGAGCTCCGGCGTCGGCGAGTGCTAGGGGGAGTTAAGGGGGTGGAGACGGGGATGGTGGCGAGGCTTGGCATGCTCGGGCAGGCTAGGCGATCGCGCCGCAGCGCTCAGCAGGCGCTAAGGCGGCCTGTGAGCGCGTGTTTGCATGCCAGCCGCGCCGAGACGAACGCGGTCACCGCGTGAACCATGACATCAGGCCACCCTAAGCGCTAACTTGATGTCTGGCGTGTAGTCCTTGGTGGTTTGAAGTGTTACCACGGTTGGGCTTGGATCCAGGTGCAGTAGAAATGGATTTGTACTGCTAGCAAGTTTCTGGACAGTAACTTTGGAGGTTTACTGTGGTCAAACCACTGGGAGTTAAAGGATGGGCTTTCGAGGCTAGCTTACACTTACTAAGGTAAATAGGCACAAGAAAAACCAGCTACAATGGAGCTAGTAAAATGGTAGTTGCTATAGAAACTACCATTTCTGTCTAGAAATGAATTTATTTTCTGTAGCCAAAATATTCCAAAGAGTGATGAAATATTTTTTCTCAGAAAGGTGCCCTAGGGTTCAAAGAGTAATTGGGATTTTTCTCAGGATTTTTGGGGCAAGAAATATTAGGGTTGCTTTGGAGCAGAAAGGGCTAGCTAGGGTTTTGGAGGGCAAAATGAATATTTTTCATTTAAGAAAAATATTCCAAGCAATATCTTGAGTTGATCCAGAGGTGAAATGATGGTTTTGAGGAGGAGAGGGAGCACTTGGGTGAAAGTCAAGGGGTACCCAAGTGGTTAAGTCCAAATGAAGAGATTCAAAACTCCAAATTCAAAACCAACTCAATTGAAAACCAGACAGAGACAAATAGGGCAAAAACCAGGCTGTCACAAACCTCCCCCACTTAGAATGAATCTCGTCCTCGAGATTCGGTTGCTTGAGAAAACCATTCTGGGTAACATGTCCTTAGAAACTCTTCTGATTCCCATGTTGATTTTGACTCGGTATGATGCTTCCATTGGACTTTGTAAAACTTCCGAGCTTTACTGCGTGTGACTCTTTCCATCTGATCCAAGATTTTCACCGGCCTTTCTTCATATGTTAAATCCTTTGCCAGCTCTATTTTTGTCAAATCAGTCTTTTTCTCAGGCGGCGATATGCACCGTCTCAATTGTGAAACATGGAATACGTTGTGCATGTCTGACAATTCAGGGGGCAACTCCAACTGATATGCCACAGCACCCACTCGCATCATAACAGGAAATGGACCAATAAATCTGGGTGCCAATTTTCCAAGAGTCTGAAACCTCTTGATACCTTTCATAGGCGTGACTCGAAGATAGATATGGTCTCCGGGTTCAAAGCTGATCTAATGGTGCTTTGCATCCTAATAACTTCTCTATCGTGATTTGGCCAACTGCAGTCTGTCTCTAATTTCCTTGACTTGCTTTTCGGCTTCCAGTATGAGATCCGTTCCAAAAATATGGCTATCTCCGGTTTGAGACCAATTTAATGGAGTGCAGCACTTACGGCCATACAAAGCTTCATACGGTGACATCTTTAAACTGGTCTGGAAGCTATTGTTATACGAGAACTCGGCGTACGGCAACCAGTCTTCCCATTTTAGGCCTTGGGCCAAAGCACAGGCTAGTAGCATATCCTCGAGTATTTGGTTTACTCGTTCTGTCTGCCCATCAGTCTGAGGGTGATAAGCGGTACTGTACTTCAACTCCGTCCCTAAGGCTTGATGTAGAAGGGACCAAAAAGCGGAGGTAAAAAGTGAACCTCGGTCAGAAGTAATGGTTCGGGGGACTCCATGCAGACTGACTATTCTGGACACATACAATTGTGCAAGCTCATCTGCTCGATATGAGGTCCTGATCGGGAGGAAATGGGCTACCTTGGTTAACGTGTCCACTATGACCCAGATCGCATCATTGCCCCGTCGGGTCTTAGGTAGTCCGGCGATAAAATCCATACAGACATCATCCCATTTCCATTGTGACACTGGCAACGGTTGGAGAAGTTCGGCTGGCTTTTGATGTTCTGCCTTTACTTTGTTGCATATGTCGCAACAGGCCACGAAATAAGCAATGTCTTTCTTCATTCCATCCCACCAGAATATTTGTCGAAGGTCTTCGTACATTTTTGTACATCCAGGATCAATGGAATATGAGGATTCGTGGGCTTCTGATAGGATTTTATGCTTTAAAAGCGCCTTATTGGGCACACAAATCCTTCCCCTAAATCGGAGGGTACCGTACTGATCCTTCGAGAAATCAGAATGCTTGACATGTTTTTGCAGATCGGCGTCGCCTGGCTGGGCCTTACGGATTTCTTCCTCAAGAGTAGCGTAACTTCCAGAATATTGGCAAGGCCAGCCTCAACTATGACCAGGTTGAGCTGAGCAGTCTCTTCTTTAAGTTCAGGAGGCAAGGATTCCAATAGGACATTTAAAAGGACGGGCTTTCGTCTGAGCGCATCGGCAACCACGTTGGCCTTACCCAGATGGTAATTTATTCCAAGGTCATAATCCTTGACCAACTCAAGCCATCTTTGTTGAGGAGATTTAAATCTGGCTAAATAAATATGTATTTGAGGCTTTTGTGATCGGTAAAAATTTGGCACCTTTTCCCGATGAGGTAGTGTCTCCAAATTTTCAAGGCATGAACCACCGCGGCCATTTCCAAATCATGAGTGGGGTAATTCCCCTCGTGGGGTCGTAGCTGTCGTGAGGCGTAAGCTACTACCTTGCCATCTTGCATAAGTACGCATCCCAGTCCTTGCCTGGAAGCGTCACAGTACACATCAAAGCTGCGGTAGGTATCTGGGAGTGTTAATATTGGTGCAGTTGTCAGTCGTTTCTTTAACTCAGTGAAACTTTTCTCACATTCCTTAGTCCATTCAAACTTCTTATCCTGTTTGAGCAGCTCTGTCATGGGTTTAGCAATCTTGGAAAAACCTTCAATGAAACGGCCGTAATATCCGGCTAATCCGAGAAAACTCCGGATCTGAGTTACGGTTGCGGGTGGCAACCAGTCGAGCACATCCTTTACATTGCTTGGGTCCACGGCTATACCTTCAGTGGATAGCACATGTCCGAGGAATCCAACTTTCTTGAGCCCAAACTCACATTTACTGAATTTGGCGTATAACTGATGCTCACGGAGTCGTTGTAACACTGCTTGGAGGTGTGCCTTGTGCTCTTCTTCACTTCTTGAGTAAATGAGTATATCATCGATGAAGACGACCACAAACCTATCGAGGAAGTCCATGAATACCTTATCCATAATATGCATGAAGAAGGTGGGGGCGTTGGTGAGGCCAAAAGACATGACTGTATATTCATAGAGACCGTAGAGAGTGGTGAATGCGGTTTTGGGAATATCCTCCTTTTTAATTTTGAGTTGATAATACCCAGTCCGTAAATCGATCTTGGAGAATACCTTGGCCCCACTAAGCTGATCAAACAAATCATCAATCCTTGGCAGAGGGTATCTGTTTTTGATTGTGACATCATTCAGCTGACGGTAATCCACACACATGCGGAGGTTGCCATCTTTCTTGTCCACGAAAATAGCAGGTTATCCCCATGGTGAGGAGCTCGGGTGGATATACCCTTTCTGGAGCATTTCATCGAGCTGTTTCTTTAGCTCCACTAATTCTGATGACGGCATTCGATAATACTTCCTGTGTATTGGGGTGGTTCCGGGCACAAGATCTATCGCAAACTCAAGCTCTTGATCAGGTGGCATGCCCAGCGGTTCTTACGGGAATACATCAGAAACTTCGTTGACCACCGGAATTAATTCCATTTCAGCCATTGCTGTAAAGACAATTTCCTTGGAGGGTATGCTCCTACGAGCAATAAATTTTGTAGTTTGTCCCTCTTGGCCAGTCAAGTTGACTTCTCAGGTTGCACAATTAATGCATACTTGATACCGAGTCAGCAAATTCATACGCAAGATAACATCCAGCTTATCGGATTCAATAAGTATCAAAGAAGTTGGAAAACAGACTCCGTTGATATTGACTTCTAGATTACGGCAGACTATATTGCTTCTGATTAGAGATCCTGGGGTTTGTACCAACATATTCTTGCCCAAAAGCGAACAAGGAAATTTGTTTTGGACAACAAAACTCCGAGAAATGAAAGAGTGGGAAGCCCCAGAGTCAAATAAAATTACTGCAGGTATGTTATTAACAGGGAACATACCAATGACGACTTCGGGGTTCTCTTGGGCTTCATCGGCGGAAAGGTGATGAATGTATCCCGTGAGGTCATGCTGATTTGGGCATGCCTCCATATAATGGACTTGTGGCTTGAATGTAGCATTTGCCGGATTGTTCGTGGGACACTGTTTGGCATAATGTCCGATTTGCCCACAATTGAAACAGGAATTGTTGCGCAAACGATTCTCTAGAACTGGGTTGAGCACGTCATTCTTGACTTGGGTGGTGGTTTTGTTAACATTTTGCTGCCAATTGGACTTGTATGCTACCTGAGTCGGCTGCTAGGTACGAACCTTCTGCACTGGTTGCATTTCTTTTCCTGGCTCAAACTTGTGCTTGTGATCATTGTTGGCAGGCTTAGCGTCTGGTACAAGCTTGTGTTCCCTTTCAGCAATGAAAGCCTTCTTCACCAGAGTCTGGAAATCTGGGAAATCAAACATGCTGAGAGTACAACGGAGTTGCGGTTTTAACCCACCAAGAAACCTGTCCATCTTTATTTCCTCAGTGGCCACGTCATATTGAGAGTAACGTGACAGTTGATTGAATTTCTGCAAATATTCTCCCATAGACTGACTTCCTTGGAGGAGCGCGAGAAATTCACGCTGCTTAGTCTTCATAATTCCCTTAGGGATGTGATATTTCAGGAATCGTTCCTTGAATCTTGACCAGGTAATTTCTTCATCAGCAGTCCACATGGCTTTTTCATTTTCCCACCATATGGCAGCAGCGCCTTCAAGATAATGTGTTACAAATGTAACTTTATCCCCTTCATTAGTAATAGAAACCTCAAGCTTCTTTTCCATAGTTCTCAACCAATCATCTGCATCCAAGGGATCAATTGCCTGACTGAAACTGGGAGGCTTAGTCCTTTGAAAATCAGATAACTTGGAATGATGACTGGGCTGATTTCCATTCTGTCCAACCACAGCTTGAATACTTCTGAATATTTCCATCAGATCATTATTTCGTCTTTCCTCAAACATACGCAAAATTTGCTCGGTGGAGATCGGATTTGGCGGTGGAGGCGGTGGTGGAACGTACGGCTCGGGTGAGTGTCCTGCTTGTTGTGCGGAACGACGAACAGGAGAACCCTCGCGAACGTTGCTACTGCAGCCTCCCCGCGTCATCCTAATATGATTATTTTCCCAAGGCAACGCAACCGAGATGAGAAGCATTCAAAATAAGTTGGGGAGAAGCCAACAACTAAATCCGAGTAAAACCGAAATGGCGAAGAAAATACAGCGAATAAAATAAAGTCCAACATAACTATACATAGACTCATACATGAGTGATAACAACATGACAGGTCCAACTACCCTGATACATGAAACGAAACATTATGATTCGCACGATTACGTACATACTCCATCCTGACGACTGCGAATACTCGAAAGCTCTACTGCTCGGCTAGTGCTGCGGTGTCCTCTCCTGAAGCGGACTCGGATCCTGAACTGACGGGGTTAACTGAGACCTCCGGGTTAAAAGTGACACGATAATGCTGCCTCGAGGGCTCTCCCTCCGGGGCAGGTGGAGGGTGAATCATCAGGTCTACAGGGGTGGCGAGGAGTGAAACCCACTCAGCAGGAGCACTAAGTGGACTCACAGTCGTGGTGCCCGAGCTACTCGGAGGAGTAACCGGGGAAACAGGGGATCTAGAACTGGAAGGAATATAGGGAGTAAATCCTACAGATGGTGGAGTAGTAGCTGAGCTAGTAGAGACTAAAGCAGAGGCTAAAGCAGTACGAGCACGACTCAGCTCACGAGCCAGCTCGTAGATCAAAAGATAGCTAGCAGTGATATAGCGAGAAAGGTGGCTAGCTACACTATCAGACTCCGGATCAATGACATGGAAATGGACACGACCATTATCGTGGAGAGAAGGATAGTAGTGGAAACCTGGATGGTTCTGCATCCGGACCTCGTTGTAACGGAGCTCAACGAGTACCTCGAATGCAGCAAACTGGATAGCCTGAGAAGCGGTATAAGCGTAGCCGCTTCGGGAAGTACGAGTGTAAGAGCTGGAATCGGAACAGGTACACAGAGTAACCACGACGTGATACTCATACACTGAGTCATCTAGACGCTCCCGGTACACACGATAGACTGGATCGTCACCGTGAGGGTACAAACGACGCCACACATTACGAAGGAGATGCGGCGACGTGTACGGCATCAGCTGCAACTGGCACGGATACAGCACCGGAGCCATCTACACTCACAACCATTAGCATGTTAGCATAAAAATAAAAATCAGTACATGCAATGCAACAACCAGCTACAATAGTCTACCGGCACTCAACTACAACTCGTATCTAACGTCCAGTTAACTCGGCGTAGTCTAGCGTGGCCTACAGTCAGCGCGACTTTGATGCCAAGCATTGTGGCACCCCGGCTCAGAGCGACCGGTTTACCATGCATTGCCAGCCCAGAGATCATGTCTTCTAGCAACACACAACAACTTGGTACATAAAAACAACCGCTTTATTCACGCTAGCGGAGCATAGTTCATATTACAACAGTTAGCGAGGCCAAGCGGCACACACGGTGCCGCTGAAGAATATGTACATTATTTAGTAAACATAAACGGGCCTCGATTATGACAACTATGCGGCAGCGGAACAACGTCGTAGCAGGACTCCATAGGACAGGATCACCGATGTGGACACGATCTAGACTCGGACAACTCTCCTTTCCAACAAAACTTTCCTGAAATCTGGCATGACAAGCCAGGTCAGTACATTGAATGTACTTGCAAGCTGACAACAAGCATAAACATAATGACAAACAATATCATGATACTTAACCAATTAATAATAATGCAACAATATATCCAACATGTTGTGAATATGCTCAAGTGGTACTCGTCCCATGGACTGGCTTACCGAACATGATCATTTCCAGACCACAAACATGAAGAATTCAACGACAATATCGTGATCCTTATGGTGATCACAACCAGACCACACCTGGTCTAACTCAACCCGATGGCCTTACTGCCATTACCTTAGTGCAAATCTTAGTGTGCAAAATTATTAAGTTTTAACCCATGGTGTACCCTACTTTCAAGCGTGTCCGTAACCGTGGACTCGGCTATCGATAGATTAATACACTCTGCAGAGGTAGCGCAGTGGACCCACACTACGGAACCCATGGCCTTGCACTCCCATTCGGGTGGACCAACGACATTCCGACGAAACCACTTCATTATCATGACACTCTCCCGGCCACTCCGACTAAATCCCCATCGGGCTAGTCCTGGGTGGCCCTGTTTCTACCTCAAGACACCTCAAACCACCGTCGTGGCAACGATCCACTCTTGGGACCCAAACACTTAACTCATCAACTGGCACACAAGGTTATGCCTGCTTACCGGGCCAGGCTACAGCACGCCCATAACCTTCTCTAGATGGAGGCACCGACCACAGGCACGACAATGAAACGCATTAAGGCCATCCCATACCGGCAAATGTGGTTGCACTGGGAAAAACTCGTTTCAGCGGCACCATGACCCGGTCAACAACATATTCAAGTTGAGTGATTTATCAGGTTCAACTTAAATTGAAAGTAACCGGTGTCATAATGCCATGCTATGCATCACTAACATTTGCATCAAATAAGCATGAAAATAACTAAATCAACTATGCTCCCACGGAGCCATCACTAACTCAAGATACTTCTCTGGTTAAGATCAAACCTCAATTAAACCAGAACCATTTCTAGCAATCTCATCATTTTTCATCATGCAAGAATAATAATTAAACTAACTATTAACCTTCATGACAATATCCTTTTATTATTACCAATATCTAAGTTCTTGTTAACTTATCAGCAAGATTCATTTCAAACTTTCTGTACATCAAACACACTTATCATCACAAGAATCTAACATAATATAATTATCATAATAATTATTTAAATGCATGAATAATCATAAGTTCAAGTAGAAAAGCCAGAAATATTGAAGTGGCACTATGAAAATGTTGTTTTGTCTTGCCTTAGTGCTGATGAGGTTCACAAACCTCCTGGTGATCCTCAAGACAAGCTTGCTCTTCTGAAAATAAATAAAACCGCAAAAATAAAACATCAAGAAACCTTCTGAAAATCACCAAAAAATCTAGACAGCAAAGAAAAACCCCATCTTTTGGGTGCTGCTAGATTTTTGGACAAAGAACACAATTCAAAAAGAATCAATGCATTTGGACTTATAGAATAAAAGTTGTGGCTGGTTGAAGTTTCCTGGATTTAAATGAATTTGATTTTAAAAGAAAATAGATTGGAGGGGGGTGACGTCAAAGGCGTAAACGCTCGGGGCGCCACCACCCGTACCGCTTCGCGCGTGTACTGAGTGGCTTACTAGCGGGGCCCGCTAGTCAGGCCATAAGGAGGGGGAGAGAGAAACAGAGGGAGGCGGAGCTTCGCCGGGGCACATGCCGGAGACGAGGGTTATTGGGATCAAACAAGAGGGGGGATCGAAAGAGAAGAAGGTGGCGCACCTGCCCGTACCCGTAGCGTGGCTAGAGTTGACCGGACGGCGTCGGAAGCGGCCTCTCCAACGGAGGCAGAGGGCAGCGGTCGCCGGAGACGAAGACGATGGTGGCTCGGGCGGCTCCAAGGGCTCCAACAGGGCGGAACGCCCTCACCGAAGAGTGGCGGAGGCCCTGGTAGGGTCTCCCTGGCCTAGGAGGGGTCGGAGCTGCAGGGACGATCTGGAGGGGATCACCGACGGGCTCGGGCTTCGGGACGGCAGCGGGCGGCCTGCCCGGCCGGGCTGCGGCTTCTACTAGTTTGTGGAGGGTGTGGGAGTAGCTGCGGGTGCTCAAGGAGGCTGGGGGTGGCGACATTTAGATGCGGGCGAAGAGAGGGGTTTGGGCTCCGCCCGAGGACACCTGTCCACGGCGCCCGGCGACGAACGGCTCCAGCGAGAGAGGGGGAAGACGACGGAGGTCACGCGGAAACTATTGGCGGGCGCGGACGAGCACAGGGGCGAGGGAGAAGACGACGAGCACAGTCCACCGCGCACTGTGTCGTTGGCCGGACTGTGCTCGTGCCCGCTGCGGTGAGCTCCGGCATCGGCGAGTGCCAGGAGGGAGTTAAGGGTGTGGAGACGGGGATGGTGGCGAGGCTTGGCATGCTCGGGCAGGCTGGGCAGTGAGCACGCGCTGAACAGAGCGCTAGGTGGCACGCAGAACGCGTGTTTTGCATGCCAGCACGCCCGGACGAACACGGTCACCGCGTGAACCGTGACATCAGGCCACCCTAAGCGCTAACTTGATGTCTGGCGTGTAGTCCTTGGTGGTTTGAAGTGTTACCACTGTTGGGTTTGGATCCAGGTGCAGTAGAAATGGATTTGTACTGCTAGCAAGTTTCTGGACAGTAACTTTGGAGGTTTACTGTGGTTAAACCGCTGGGAGTTAAGGGCTGGGCTTTGGAGGCGAGCTTACACTTACTAAGGTAAATAGGCACAAGAAAAACCAGCTACAATGGAGCTAGTAAAATGGTAGTTGCTGTAGAAACTACCATTTCTGTCCATAAATGAATTTATTTTCTGTAGCCAAAATATTCCAAAAAGTGATGAAATATTTTTGCTCAGAAAGGTGCCGTAGGGTTCAAAGAATAATTGGGATTTTTCTCAGGATTTTTGGGGCAAGAAAAATTAGGGTTGCTTTGGAGCACAAAGAGCTAGCTTGGGTTTTGGAGAGCAAAATGAATATTTTTCATTTAAGAAAAATATTCCAAGCAATATTTTGAGTTGATCCAGAGGTGAAATGCTGGTTTTGAGGAGGAGAGGGAGCACTTGGGTGAAAGTCAAGGGGTACCCAAGTGGTTAAGTCCAAATGAAGAGATTCAAAACTCCAAATTCAAAACCAACTCAACTGAAAACCAGACAGAGACAAAGAGGGCAAATACCAGGCTGTCACATAGAGCCGCCACATACTCTTCCGCACGTAAGGAACGCTCTGTGTTTCTGCTAACAGTGATGATGCCACGTGGACCGGGCATCTTGATTTTAAGGTAGGCGTAGTGCGGTACTGCGTTGAAGCGAGCGAAGGCCGCTCTTCCGAGTAATGCATGATAACCCCTTCGGAAGGGAGCGATGTCGAAGAGTAATTCTTTGCTTCTGAAGTTGTCGGGAGAACCGAATGTCACCTCTAATACATGGGAGCCCCTGCAGCAAGCCTCGACGCCTAGTATCACTCCTTTAAAGGTGGTGTTACTTTGGCTGATTCTGGATGGGTCTATCCCCATCTTGCGGATGGTGTCCTGATATATCAGATTAAGACTACTGTCACCGTCCATGAGGACTCGAGTGAGATGGTAACCATCGATTATTGGGTCGAGCACCAAGGCAGCCGATCCTCCGTGCCGGATACTAGTCGGGTGGTCCCTGTGACCAAAAGTGATCGGACAGGCCGACCAGGGGTTAAATTTGGGGGCGAAGGGATCTACAGCGTATGCACGCGTTTGTGCCTTCTCTTTGGTGTGTGAGTCGCATAGATCATGTTTACTATTTTGACTTCTGGTGGGAATTTTTTCTGTCCCCCAGTGTTCGGCTGGCGAGGCTCATCCTCGTCTTCACTTGGTGTTTCCCTTCCCTTGTGTTCGGCATTTAACTTACCAGCCTGCTTGAAGACCCAGCATTCTCTGTGAGTGTGATTCGCAGGTTTTTCGGGGGTGCCACGAATTTGGCACAATCTGTCGAGGACTTTGTTCAGGCCGGACGGTCCCTCTTTGCTGCCTTTAAATGGCTTCTTTCGTTGACCAGGTCGGGAGCCCCTGAATCCGGCGCTGACCGCCGTGTTGTCCGGACTTTCTTCCTTGTTCCGACGCTTGTTTTTATTGCGTCGTGGCTTGCCGTTGCCATCCCTAATTTCGGATATGCCTGGGTCACTGGTGCCTCTACGGGCCAACCAGCTGTCCTCACCCACGCAAAAGCGGGTCATAAGGCTTGTTAAGGCCGCCATTCTCCTCGGCTTTTCTTGGCCAAGGTGTCTGGCAAGCCACTCGTCCTGGATACTGTGCTTGAAGGCCGCTAGGGCTTCGGCATCCGGAACATCAACAATTTGATTCTTCTTAGTGAGAAATCTGTTCCAAAGCTTACGGGTTGACTCTGCGGGCTATTGTATTATGTGACTTAAGTCGTCTGCATCTGGAGGTCGGACATAGGTCCCTTGAAAATTGGCCTCTCAAGTTCCTCCCAACTTCCGATTGAATTTTCCGGGAGGCTTTTCAACCAATGCCGAGCTGGCCCTTTCAACTTTAGGGGAATGTATTTCATGGTGTGGAGGTCATCCCCACGAGCCATGTGAATATGAAGGATAAAATCCTCAATCCAGACCCCAGGGTCTGTCGTTCTGTCGTATGCCTCTATGTTCACGGGTTTGAATCCCTGTGGAAATTCGTGATCCAGCACCTCGTCGGTGAAGCACAGAGGGTGCACAGCCCCTCTGTATCTGGACATGTCGTGGCATGTTGTCGACTGTTGTTGTGTCCGGTGTTGATTCCGAACTGGTATTCGATCAGTGTGATCGTTTTGTTGACCATAATCCCGCGCCGGAGCGTGTCCTCTAGATCCATAGATTGACCTGGTCGCGCCGGCCTTTTTGTCCAGGAGCTCAAGTAAATCGTGTGCTGGCTTGTGTGCGGTGTCAGTAGCTGCTCTATCGCGGCCATGAGGTGGTTGGTCCGGCCGATTGGCTGTATTGTTCTTCGGCGGAATGGGCTCTACGGCCTCATCGTCAAATTCGGGAAGCAGCTTGCGCTTTGGGTAGCTCTTTGTGTGGCGATCATCGCCATATTATTCTTTGGTGTCTAGCACTTTATTCCACCTGTGGTTGAGCGTATCCTGCGTGGCCTTAAGCCTTTGCTTCTTCTTCTTTAGGCTCCTCGCAGTGGCCATCTGCCTTCTGCGGAGGTTATCTTCTTCCAGGCGTTTTTCCGGGATGATGAATGCATCGTCGTCCGGACTATCCACCTCTCCGGACGCAGGTTGATGGGTTCGACCCTCGGGATCGTTGTGAACAGGTGTCTGCTCCAGGCTGTGTTCGGCGTGACCTGGCTCATCCTCCTCCATCGCTGGGTCCATATGGTCATTGTTGCCTTTGGAGTCGACCGGGGTGTCAATTTTTCTTGCGCTGTTATCACTATTTTTACTTTGACTGGACTTAGAGCGGCGCCTGCGCCGTCGTTTTGGCTTTTGTCTGGGGGGTTTATCCTCTGTTGTGTCCTTTTTGTCGCCGTTGTCCTCCTTAGGCGTGTCCACCATGTATATATCATATGATGAGGTGACAGTCCAGCGCCCCATGGGCGGTGGTTCCAGATCGTCCCCTGCATCGACGTCCATACCATCGATGTCCATTAAGTGGGTGGTGGGTGGGCCGTGATTTTCTTCGTTGTCCGTATCCCACTCGAGCCGGACATAGTTCGGCCAAGAGTCTTCTGAAAAAGATAGAGACCTTAAAGAGTTTAGCACGTCACCAAAGGGCGAGCGCTGAAAGATATCTGCGGCGGTTAACTCCATGATTGGTGCCCAGTCAGCTTCCTTGGGCACCGATGCGCGCGGACCGGTACCCACGGTCGGAAACAAGTCCGGGGGTCCAGCGACACAGATTTTCTTAGAGGTGGAGTCTGTGTTCGGCTCCAACGCCGATGAGTATGCGGCCTCCATGGTGGGATCCATCCACCCGTCCTCGGACGACGCGATCTGCCCCGGATTTAGGTCCGGAGCTGCTGCAGGTGCGATATCCCGAATACTATCCGACGGCAGATCCAAGTCGTGCTTGTCGTGACCGTTCGGCGCTCCTGACGCAGGCCCAAATCCATCGAAGATCAAGTCTTCGCGGATGCCAGCTGTGTAATTCAAGTTTCCGAACCTGACCTGATGGCCAGGGGCGTAGCTGTCGATCTGCTCCAGATGGCCAAGCGGATTGGCTCGTAGTGAAGCCGCCAAACTTGAAGATCTGTCCGGGGAGAAAAGTCTCACCCTGGACCGCATCGTTGTTGATGATTGAAGGAGCCATCAAGCCTTACAGCAACGACACAGAGGAACTCTCAATGAAAGCACCAATGTCGGTGTCAAAACCGGCGGATCTCGGGTAGGGGGTCCCGAACTGTGCGTCTAAGGCTAATGGTAACAGGAGGCAGGGGACACGATGTGTTACCCAGGTTCGGGCCCTCTCGATGGAGCTAATACCCTACTTCCTGCTTGATAGATCTTGATCATATGAGTATTACAAGAGTTTATCTACCACGAGATCGTAGAGGCTAAACCCTAGGATCTAGCCTATGATTATGATCGTTCTTGTCCTACGAACTAACTCTCCGGTTTATATAGACACCGGAGGAGGCTAGGGTTACACAGAGTCGGTTACAGAGAAGGAGATCTAACATCTGAATCGCCAAGCTTGCCTTCCACGCAAAGGAGAGTCCCACCCGGACACGGGACGAAGACTTCAATCTTGTATCTTCATAGTCCAACAGTCCGGCCAAAGTATATAGTCCGGCTGTCCGGATACCCCCTAATCCAGGACTCCCTCACCGTGCACCTACCACGTGGTGAGCAGAGGCTGCATCCCCAGGGCACGAAGCGCGTTGTCTTCCTCCCGCATTTCGAACACGGGTTCGGGTTTCCGATGGGCACCTTCTTCCGTACCTTATTGGAGTTCTTTGGGCTCCAGCCCCATCATCTAGGCGCTGGCGCCATTATCCAACTGTCAGGCTTCGTCACCCTCTGCGAGGGGTACCTCGGGGTCGAGCCCATGATTGATCTCTGGGCGCGCTTGTTCTTGTTGAAGCAGCAGGGAGCGACGACCGACGAGTTCTCCGACTGCGGGGCTATCGTCATCTCGAAGCGGTCGGGCGCTGACTGACCCAAGATTCCGCTGGAGGATTCTGCCAAGAAATGGCAGAATTCTTTCTTCTACGTCCGCAGCCTCGGCGCGGACCGCATTAACCTGCTGGCCTTCGCCATCGAGCCGCCGCGGGCGAAGATGAACTGGTGTTATTACCCCAGGCACCCGTCGCGGGAGATTCTCAATCTCTGTGAGCGGGTGTCGGTGATGAAGACGCGGGAGGGGCTTAGCGGCACCGACCTCCTCACCGCCTTCATTATGCGCCAGGCCCTTCCCCTGCAGCGGCGCTCCTGCCTCATCAGGGAGATGACCTGCCTCCAAGACCCCAATCGCCTAGGGACGACGCGCCCAACGATGGACCAGATCGCGCACCGTGTTAACGACATCTCCAAGGCCAACCTGAGGGATGACTGGCAGTTCGGCAAGCCGCCGTACAGCAGCTCGAGGCCGGCGCCCATGGTGAGTCTCTAGTCCTCGTATTTTGATGCTGCGCATCTTCTCATCCGTCCCAACGTGACACGGGAGGTGCTTCTGAATGCCATCCGGCACGCTTACGCCCGCGTTCCGTCGCAGGTTGTGCGGGTGACATCGGAGGAGCCCGCGGCCCATGGCTAAGGGGAGGAGGTGGACGCCGACGTCGGCGCGGGGCGCCGGGCGGGTAAGTCTCGCTTATTTACTTTCATTTCCATGCTTCTTGAGTTGTCGGGTAGGGTGCGATGCGGACGATACTGATGCAGACCGTCGATGCAGTGGCACGGGCAGAGGAAGCGGCAACGCCGAGCCGGCCGCGCGGGAAGGACAGTGTCATGCCGCGGTCTCGGGCCACGAAGCGCAGGTCGGACCCGGTCGGGGGCGCGGGGCCGGCCGCCAAGAGGAGGCGGGGCACCGTGCAGGAGAGGTCGGCGAGGCCCGTCGTCCTAGTCTTGTCGGGGTAAGTTTTTCTTCTGTTTGCATCCGAGTAGTCGGGTCGGCCCTGCTCGTTGTTCACCTTGTCTTGGGCTTCAGGTCGCCGATCGCGCTGGCGAGGGCGGCGGCCGATGCTGCGGCCGCCGAGGGCACCGCGTTTCGGCAGAGCCGGTCCGCTGCCATTGACTGGGACGACGAGGAGGAGCTAGCAGATCTGGACCTCGGCCTCGAACCGACCTATACCGAAGGCCTGGCCTGGCGGGATCGGAACAGGGCCGAGGCGGAGCTGGAGCGGCATCGGTCCGGACCTGGACCGATGCTGCGGCGTCATGGGGGCGAGTTGGCATGGCGCGAGATGCCGGAGGGCACGGTGGTGGTGGTTACGGTCTACGAGCCGTCGGTGAGGAAGCACGGCCAAGGGGGCCATGCAGAGGTGGTGAACCTCGACCAGGAGGTCGTGGTTGTTGGGGACGAAACCCCGCCGCGGACCGCCGTGGTTGAGCGCGCGGGGGTTGATGGAGGTGGTGGCGACGCCGTCCTGGAGGAGGCACCATAGGTGGTGGCACCATGGGCCATCCCGGCTATCAAGCCGTTGGTGCAGCAGGCTGCCCCGGCGGCCGGGTTGGTGGCGACGCCGGAGAGGGCGAGGTCGGAGGAGGCGCCGGCCATGGGGAGAGCGGCCGGCGGAGAGCACGCCCTGATGCTCAGGCCGGGGGGACGTCATGCTGCCGTGCCGCAGCCGGCACGGAGCGGGACCGCCGTCGTCTTCGGGCCTCAGACCCAGGAGGAGGCGGCGATGGATACCGTGAGTCGCCGTCCGCGTGGGCAGACGAACCGGATCGAGACCTTCGCCCAGGCCAAGGTGGAGCGGATGCGGGAGCTGGAGCGCGCCGTGCTGGTAAGCATCCTTTCCCCCTTCTGGTATTTCTTTCTTTGCAGCTTCTTTTTTAGTGGGGGCGCGCTAGCGCACCCACTTGGGTAGCCCCCGAGGTTCGGGCCAACTTTGTAACAGTTGGGTCAAATCTTTAAATCTTGTATCTTTGAATTGATTGCTGCCTTCTTCAGCAACTGGACGCCTACCGCGTCAGCGCCTTCAATCGCCTCCTACGCAAGCATCGGGAGCTCAAGGAGCAGCTTGCCGCTAAGGAGGAGGAGCTCCGCGTTGCCGCATGTATTTTCATCCTCTTTTGAGTGGGGGCACGCTAGCGCACCCACTGGGTGTAGCCCTCGAGATTTGGGCGAACTGTGTAACAGTTGGGTCCAATCTCTAAATCTTGTTTTTTCTTTTCTAAATTTTCTTCTTGCAGCCGAGGTGTTGGCTCGGCAGACCCGGCTGCTTCGGGCCAGCCACCACTACGACCGTCTTGTCGCTGATGTCGGCCGTCTCGGGGCCGAGGTGGTGCAGGCAAGGGCGGAGGCGGTAGAGGCCCGGTGGTCGCTCGACGAAGCCAGCCGGCTGCGCGAGCAGTTGGCGGGCGACAAGAGCCGCCTTGAGGCCGAGGTGGAGCGCCTCAAGGCGGAGGTCGCCAAGGTGGTGGTCGCGCAGCGGGCCCTGGTCGAGGCGGACCAGCAATGCGGTAGGTTGGCCGATGACAAGAGCCAGCTGGTGGATGAGGTGGAACACCTGAAGGAGCAGGTGACCACGGCGGAGCCGGCCCGCCAGGAGGAGGCCCGCCGGCGCGAGGCATCCGAGAAGGCGGCCGAGGACAAGGACGTCGAGCTGAAGGCGGTCCTTGCCAAGGCGGCCGACTTGGAGAAGGCGCTCCAGGAGTGCGACCGCACCATTGATCGAGAGCGGCGCGGTACGTTGCTCGAAGCGCAGCACCTAGAAGAATCCTTCTCCAGTAAGTGCTTTTTCTTGAGTTTTGCCAGGTTGGAATCCGGCTTCTTGTCCTTGGTGTATTTTCACTGACTTGCTTTGCTTTCTGACAGGAGCCTTCCCGGAGACGCATCAGCTGGCGGAGGAGGCCGTTCGCTTCCACCGCGACTCGATGGGGGTCGCCGGCTCCGGGACCGACCCGCAGGTGGCGTGGACCTTCCCAGAGATCATGACCACCGCTGAGGCCCGCCTGCGGGTTCTGGGTGATCTGATGGGGCGGCTGTCCCAGGCCAGCACGGCGATGACGGCGGCCCTATCGCCGGGCTCCGTCGCGCTGAGCAACTTCACGCGGCTGGCGCGCGGGCTGGAGATGGGACCGGACCGACTCCATGAGTGGCGCGTCTCCACCGCTCGCGCTGGTGCCGAGATGGCGCTCCGCTTCACGCTGTCTTGGCACCCGGACCTATAGCTGGACATGCTGATGGGCCAGCAGGCCGGCTCGGAGGAGCAGCTGCACGAGCAGGCTGGCCGGATTGCTTCCCCGTCCAGCTACATCGCCGGGTTCGCCTTCCACTACGAGTTCCACCCTGAGCGGGCTAAAGATGGCGGAGTCATTGCTGGTGATGACTACGGCTTGCTTCTGCATGACCCGGCGGGCAGGTCTGAGGAGACGGGGTTCTACCGCGACGGGGGCGCCGAGGAGGACACCGGTACTTCGGCAGGCTCTCCCATGGAGAGGATGCTCTTGGACGATGATGACCCAAAGTGTAGGGGATCAATCGTAGTCCTTTCGATAAGTAAGAGTGTCGAACCCAACGAGGAGCAGAAGGAAATGATAAGCGGTTTTCAGTAAGGTTTTCTCTGCAAGCACTGAAACTGTAGGTGATTGATAGTTTTGTGATAAGATAAATAGTAACGAGTAATAAGTAAATAAAATAACTAAAGTGCAGCAAGGTGGCCCAATCCTTTATGTAGCAAAGGATAAGCCTGGACAATTTCTAATAATGAGAAAGGAGCTCCCGAGGACACATGGGAATTATCGTCAAGCTAGTTTTCATCACGTTCATATGATTCACGTTCGGTACTTTGATAATTTGATATGTCGGTGGACCGGTACTTGGGTAATGCCCTTACTTGGACAAGCATCCCACTTATGATTAACCCCTATTGTAGGAAGAACACTGTCAATGACACTATCATCAGGAAGGTTAACTCCTAGTTGAGTCAAGTGGTTATGGTACGCAGACATTCTGAGTATGTGTTCACTGACAGAACTATTCTCCTCCATTTTACATCTATAGAACTTGTCGGAGACTTCATATCTCTCAACTCATGCATTTGCTTGAAATATTAACTTCAACTCTTGGAACATCTCATATGCTCCATGATGTTCAAAACGTCTTTGAAGTCCCGATTCTAAGTTGTAAAGCATGACACACTGAACTATCGACTAGTCATCAGCTTTGCTCTGCCAGACGTTCTTAACATCATCAGTAGTATTTGTAGTAGGCCTGGCACCCAACGGTGCTTCCAGGGCGTAGTTCTTCTGTGCAGCAATGAGGATAATCCTCAAGTTACGGACCCAGTCCGTGTAGTTGCAGGCATCATCTTTCAACTTATCTTTCTCTAGGAACGCATTAAAATTTAAAGAAACGGTAGCACGGGCCATTGATCTACAATAACATAGACATGCAAAATAACTATCAGGACTAAGTTCATGATAAATTAAAGTTCAATTAATCATATTACTTAAGAGCTCCCACTTAGATAGACATCCCTCTAGTAAAATGATCACATGATCCAAATCAACTAAACCATGTCCGATCATCACGTGAGATGGAGTAGTTTTCAATGGTGAACATCACTATGTTGATCATATCTACTATATGATTCACATTCGACCTTTCGGTCTTAGTGTTTTGAGGCCATATCTGCATATGCTAGGCTCGTCAAGTTCAACTCGATTATTCTGCGTGTGCAAAACTGGCTTGCACCGGTTGTATGTGAACGTAGAGCTTATCACACCCGATCATCACGTGGTGTCTCGACACGATGAACTGTAGCAACGGTGCATACTCAGGGAGAACACATGTACCTTGAAATTTAGTAAGGGATCATCTTATAAGGCTACCGCCGTACTAAGCAAAATAAGATGCATAAAAGATAAACATCACATGCAATCAAAATATGTGACATGATATGGCCATCATCATCTTGTGCTCATGATCTCCATCACCGAAGAATCGTCATGATCTCCATCGTCAACAGAACGACACCATGATCTCCATCGTAGCATTGTTGTCGTCTCGCCAACTGTTGTCACTACGACTATCGCTACTGCTTAGTGATAAAGTAAAACAATTACATGGCGATTGCATTGCATACAATAAAGCGACAACCATATGGCTCCTGCCTGTTGGCGATAACTTTTTTACAAAACATGATCATCTCATACAATAATTTATATCACATCATGCCTTGACCATATCACATCACAGCAAGCCCTGCAAAAACAAGTTAGACGTCCTCTACTTTGTTGTTGCATGTTTTACGTGGCTGCTACGGGATTCTAGTAAGAACCGTTCTTACCTACGCATCAAAACCACAACGATTTTTCGTCAAGTCTGTTGTTTTAACCTTCGCAAGGACCGGCCATAGTCAAAAGTCGATTCAACTAAAGTTGGAGAAACAGACACCCGCCAGCCACGTTTGTGCAAAAGCACATCGGTAGAACCAGTCTCATGAATGCGGTCATGTAATGTCGGTCCGGGCCGCTTCATCCAACAATACCGCTGAATCAAAGTAAAACGTTGGTGGTAAGCAGTATGACCATTATCGCCCACAACTCACTTGTGTTCTACTCGTGCATATAACATCTACGCATAGACCTGGCTCGAATGCCACTGTTGGGGAACGCGGTAATTTCAAAAAATATCCTATGGTCACGCAAGATCAATCTAGGATATGCATAGCAACGAGAGGGAAGAGAGTGTCCGCGTACCCTCGTAGACCGAAAGTGGAAGCGTTTAGTAACGCGGTTGATGTAGTCGAACTTCTTCGCAATTCAACCGATCAAGTACCGAACGTACGACACCTCCGCGTTCAGCACACGTTCAGCTCGATGACGTCCCTCATACTCTTGATCCAGTTGAGGCTGAGGGTGAGTTCCGTCAGCACGACGGTGTGGCGACGGTGATGATGATGCTACCGGCGCAGGGCTTCGCCTAAGCTCCGCAACAGTATGATCGAGGTGTGTAACTTTGGAGGAGGGCACCGCACACAGCTAAAAGATCAACTTGTGTGTTCTAGGGTGCGCCCCTGCCCCCGTATATAAAGGAGGAAGGGGAGGCCGGCCGTCCCTCCTTGGCGCGCCCCATCAAGGGGAGTCCTACTAGGACTACTAGTCCTAGTAGGATTCCACCAAGAAGGAAAGAGGGGGGGAGGAAGGAGAGGGAGAGGGGGAAGGAAAGGGGGGCGCCGCCCCCCTCCTAGTCCAATTCGGACTCAAGGGGGGGCGACACGTCCTCCCTTGGCCGCCCCTCTCTCTCTCTCTCTCCACTAAGGCTCATGTGGCCCATTAGTTCCTCCGGGGAGTTCCGATAACCCTCCGGCACTCCGGTTTTATCTGAAACTTCTCTAGAACACTTCCGGTGTCCGAACATAGCCGTCCAATATATCAATCTTTATGTCTCGAGCATTTCAAGACTTCACGTCACGTCCGTAATCTCATCCGGGGCTCCGAACAAACTTCGGTCATCAAAAACACATAACTCATAATACATATCGTCATCGAACGTTAAGCGTGCGCACCCTACGGGTTCGAGAACTATGTAGACATGACCAAGACTCATCTTCGGTCAATAACCAATAACAGAACCTAGATGCTCATATTAGCTCCTACATATTCTACGAAGATCTTTATCGGTCAAACCGCATAACAACATACGTTGTTCCCTTTGTCATCGGTATGTTACTTGCCTAAGGTTTGATCGTCGGTATCATCATACCTAGTTCAATCTCGTTACTGGCGATTCTCTTTACTCATTCCGTAGTACTTCATCCCGCAAATAACTCGTTAGTTACAATGCTTGCAAGGCTTATAGTGATGAGCATTACCGAGAGGGCCCAGAGATACCTCTTCGAAACACGGAGTGACAAATCCTAATCTTGATCTATGCCAACCCAACAAACACCTTCGGAGACACCTGTAGAGCACCTTTATAATCACCCATTTATGTTGTGACGTTTGGTAGCACACAAAGTGTTCCTCCGGTATTCGGGAGTTGCATAATCTCATAGTCTGTGGAACATTATAACTCATGAAGAAAGCAGTAGCAATGAAACTGTTACAATCATAATGCTAAGCTAACGGATGGGTCATGTCCATCACATCATTCTCCTAATGATGTGATCCCGTTTATCAAATGACAACTCATGTCTATGGTTAGGAAACATAACCATCTTTGATAAACGAGCTAGTCAAGTAGAGGCATACTAGGGACAATATGTTTTGTCTATGTATTCACACATGTACTAAGTTTCCGTTTAATACAATTCTAGCATGCATAATAAACATTTATCATGAAATAAGGAAATAAATAATAACTTCATTATTACCTCTAGGGCATATTTCCTTCATGCCCTCCCTCTCCTTCGACCACCGTGTCGCCCTGCTCCCTAAACGTCCCCACGACCCCATACTCCATGCCTCCTGTCTGCTGCGTGCCTCTAGGCGTGTGTCCCTCGGCCTCATGTCAACAACGGGGTCATAGCAACAACACAGTGGTGGCGGGGTGCAGTAGCAGATTGGTTCAGGAGATGGAGTTCTTTCCTTGGAGACATGGGAAGGATCACCGCCCTACACACGTCACGGTGGTGCCATCTGGCGAGAGGCGTACACGACGAGTTGCTCAAGGTCAGTGCTTAGGCTAGGGCTTGTTCCTTTTGTGTCTATGTTCTTCTCGATCTGACCGCATGGCATGCACCACCATAGTTCCCATGGGCACCATCGACCTCGCCAATCTTCCCCTTAAGCGTCACATGCGGGCCGGGAAGCACCTGTAGATTTAGCTCCCAAAGGTTCAAAGTCCAACTAGAGATATCCCTTATTTTTCATTTCTTTTGGTTCTAACTCAGGTTTACAACAGTTTATGATGTGTGTACGAATAAGTATATCAAGCTGGATGATCTTCCGTAACAGGCTGGTTGTGGATGAAGTTCAAAAGGATTCAATAACTATGGCCAAAAATGACAAAAGGAAGTTGTTCAAAGCAGTGCATCACTGCCGATTGCTAAGAGCAAATAGACATTACAAGCCTGATTGAAACTTACAGTACAGTAACACTTTGACAAGTTGCACATCATATTCCTTAGGTACTATATATGTCCAAGAAAGCCAGATTATAGCTTCACTGCCACACTAATCAAGTTCTTGTTCTGAGCAATATCTGAATAAATAACTATAGCAGCTATGTTGTTTCTTGCAACTACAATATGCTTAATCTACAGGGACACCTGACATTTCTCGTGCGTTCCACGATTCCTACTAGAAAGCATCACCTCCCTGATTCCCGCCATTGTCATCTCCCACACTCTTTGCTCTCACCTTTCTCATCTCTCTTTCTCTCTGTCTTGTTCCCATGTCTCCTCTCTCTGCTGTTCGCGGCAGTAGGGCTCGTGGTGCCGGGATAAGGGCGCACGAGGCTGCGAGTTTAGTAGTGGCTCAACGGCTTGGTAACGGTGGGTGAGCGGTGTGCCTATGACCATTCATGTGTCTAGATAAACATACTACAAGCATGTGTGATGAGGCCATATTTGCATAGGGAACAACAAGCACGGTGTTTCGGCAAGCATTGTCAGCATCGTAATTTCTAATTTCTGCCATTAAAAAAGTCGGCTAATGGAGGTGTTAGGCTGGCTATTTCACTGTGATTCTTATGGATAAATGCAGGTTGTGGAACAGCCATGGAGAAGATACTTTGTTGCAGCATTTAGTGGAATGTTGAGCATTTTTTTCCTTTTTCCGCTGATGTAGGTTATGGATGAAGGATACAAAAACATTTAACATCATGCAATTTTATCCTGTAAGTAGTACCTATATCACAGTCAATTTAATTTCCCTTGATGCATTTGATTAGTAGTGTTGGGCCGCTTGCAGTTCTTGTTCTGAAGCCTGATTGTCGATGATAGCATTGATGCTGCATTTCCTCTATTTTTAGCCTAACTTAAGGTGTTGGACAACAACATTATATTTTGCAGTACCTAATTGTTCATTGCTAAATTCTAATTGCTCGCATTTTGATTTTCGAATACATCTAATTTTTCCAGTGGGGTTTGTTACATTGCAGGGTGATATGGATGAAGGGAAAGAGGCTAGCAGTGCTTGGCTAGAAAGTTCAGGGAGGTATTAGATTGGACTCTGCAGAAAGCCAAACAATTCAGGGAGGTATTGGATTGGTCTCCATAGGTTTCTATTGCTTGTGTGCACCAGGCTATAAAAAAGCAGAAATTATGTATAATCGGTTGCAAACTATGTCATGTTTCTAGAAATCTTGGTTCAATTGATTTTGAGGTTTAATGACATTTAACCTGATACTTTCTTACCTCTCTCTTATTTAGGTATTAAACTTAGTTATTGTATTTTTTTTTACTATTTTTATATTCATGGAATTCAAATTTTATTTTGCCCGCACATTTGAAAAGAAATGCTGGCAGAGAAATCTAGCGGAATAATGGTTGAGAGGGAAATCTCGAGATGAAGAAGTACACAACTGTATTCATAAGAGAAGGACAAAATGGTCTAGATAGTGGATGCTCAATTATTCGGTAGTTGAATAAAGCAAATTCAGTTGAATAAATTGAGGAGTACATAATAATTTTGTGCAGGCGACTATATTCCTTTCTCGTGTTAGATTATTATGGTTTTTGATCTATCATATTATCTTAAAACTATTCTAATGTTGTAGATCATGACTCATGAAAAAATTGAATAATATCAAACATGAGATCATTTCTTTGAATGAAGAGTATCTTTTTTCACTGAAGAGATTAATGGAATGAAAATCCCAAGGAAACAAGTATATTCCGATATGGACTCAATGGCTGAAACCAGTGATGCATTTTGTCAAAAGGGTCAATTGACGATCAAGGTGTTATTTCAAAAGTGGCATCTTGTTATTTTCAGTTTGAATTTCATCAAGTTTCATTCTGACCCGTGTTCTTTTTCCTAGACTTTGAAGAAGGAAGTATGTTTACATTAAAACAATCCCTTGATGAGAACAGAAGAATGATTCAAAATCTTGCGAGAATGAGAAAGCTTTCCTGCGAACGTGAAATGATGAATTGTTTGCTGCTAATGGAATATGTCAACAGGCCTACGAGAATTGGATTGGTAAAAAAACTTCTTTTCTTCAAGGGGCGCTTGTAGTGTTCATTTTGTAGTGCGATGCTTTAATGCTAAATGAACAAAACCAACATGTTGTTATTAGATTATAGCACATATGCCCGTGCGTTGCAACGGGAGAGACATTTTTTGTGACAAGCAACGGGAAAGATAATTGATGTGTCGTTTTAAAAAAAGG
Source organism: Aegilops longissima (assembly GCA_021605205.1). NCBI lineage: Eukaryota > Viridiplantae > Streptophyta > Magnoliopsida > Poales > Poaceae > Aegilops > Aegilops longissima. Next base: position 699,262,976 of record CM038680.1, read on the forward strand.
TCTCCACAATAGTACGCGACAGAGAAGGAGTTATGGTCTTCTCGCTGGACATGTATGACACGGGAAATCTTGATAGTGGTGGGGTTGGTCGGATTGGTGGTGAGCACCCAACTCAGGCTTTTTTTTTCCTCCGGGTCTACCTCTATCTTTGGGTTGTGCCTGCATCCTCATTTGGTGGCTGCGTGGCAACCTTCGGGACATGATTGCTTCGACCACTCTATCCTACGACGGCGTAACCAGGTGGATCATTCATTGCAATGCATCAATCCCATTTCATTACCATGATCAGGCATGAATGTCCCTTCTTTTTGAGGGTTTATTCTCTTTGATTATTTTAGTGCTCAAGTGCCCATCATTTTGCTCTAATTAAAGACAAACAACATATTCTCTTAGATTGGCATGTGCCCACAATTTCTTTCATTTATAGTCAACCAGCATAGAACGACCATTCACCGCCAACCAATGGCCAGCGCAAATATTTAAGATAATACTATAGCATAATATTAGAAATATTTTTTAATTGTTTTGAACATTCAATATAAATATGAATTGGCGAATATCTTGGAAACGTGAACATTTTTAAATCCCAAACAATTTTCGAAAGATGCAACAATTGTTTTTTTGAAAAATCCAATATTTTAGAAAAACACAAAAATAGAAACATTAATAGTTTTGAAATTCACAAACAATATTTTGAAAACATGATAATTTTATAAAAACATAAATATTTTTGAATTTTTATCCTTTTAAAGGGAACATTCAAAACATTTTTAGAAAATGTTTTCTTAGACAAAATATTATTTTGGATTTGTGAACATGTCACTAAAACAGGAATGGTTTATTAAAATATCTAAGAATATCTGGAAACACAAAAAAAATACAAAATGGGAAAATTTCATAACATGATTTTTTAAAGTTTCGAACATTTTTAAATCTGAACCAAAAAATTTGAACTCTGACCATTGTTTCAATATTTGAACAAAAATTAAAATTCTGAATATTTTTATAAATTATTACTTGACAGAAAAATTAGAAATAAAGATGGAAAAAAGGAAGAGGAAATATCAAAGAGAAAGAGAAAGGAACAGGAAAAAAATAGAACATCTAAAGAGGGGAAACGGGCCGACCCAGTTTTAGGCGTTCTGTGGGCAGCTTCAACTATTTATCGCTCAATACAACAAATAAGGTCCCAACTACATGGGCAACAAATAAGGCTTCATTGGGCCAGAGTGTGTGCGGCCCAATTACGGAATTCTGGACAAATCTTTTTTTTCTTTTCTAGCGGATAGACGCATAAAAGTTTAGTACCACCACGGATAGAAAGAAAAATACTTTCGAAGGTGAACGGATGAAAAAATTAGAAAAGCACCTTGCTTTATTAGTAGGTATAGATATAGATATAGATTAATCTCAAGTTTTACACCATCTATAAACAGGAGCCGCATTGTTGTGTTAACAAAAAGAGAAAGTGCAAATACTAAAGGAACCGGAGTGAGAACCTATGTACTATTAGTTCAAAACATGACTGATTATACTGACTAATAGATTGACTTTCTGTTTTTTACCCTAAAAACAGTAAGTCATGGCCCTACTATATTATTTTGTTGCATCACTGGCTCACTTAGAACACGAGTTAATGGATTTTGTGATAACAGTGATGGATGAGAGTGAGTGGGTTGGGGTTGGTCTATTCAGCGGAATAATTTACCAACTTCGCGAAATACGAAAAATTGCATTTCATTAGAGATGGCTTTGCAACAAATTGCATGCGCGAGCGGTTCATACTTTTTGTATCAAGTCATAGAATTTTTGGTTAGGATAGAAGAGAAAATGCATTGGTTGGTTCCTTCAAGAGTTAGTAACGGACACTATGTGTATTTCTATTTCATGGTAATGCACGACATTCAACTGTATGTTACAACGTGACAATGTCTCGGGAGGCATCAGATCTGCCTTCTTGGCTCAAGGCGGGGTGCTCTCGGGAGGTGTGATGGTGATGGCGGATCGACACAAACACTGAGGGAGCGGAATAGGGTGGAGAGACGGACAGTTGGCGGGGGACTCCTCCTTGGCGTTTTGTGGCGAAGTATGGTGTGAAGGAGAGAGAGAACACCATGGTAAAGGTGAGAAGGCGAGTGTCATCCAATTTTGAAGAGGGCTCTAGGGAGAAATATCCCGCTATGGCAGGAAACTGGGCGGGAATGGGAGGGTCCGGTAGAAAAGGAAGCGTGTGTCATGGGGTGAGGTTGTTATGGGACCTCGTGTTGGAGATAACATAACAGATAGTCCGAAAAGCCATATTTATCCCCTCATATATGGGTAGGATTTGAGGAGCCTGCTGGGCACTCGTTTGATGTCCGAACACGCTACAACTTATAAGGGAAAAAAGAAATTCGATCTTGAAGATTACATAATCATTTGTTTGTTTCATTTATACTTCGCACCATACTTCGCTCTAATTTACAGAGAGAGTATATTATTACTAGTAGAACGTGGCTGCGTTTACAGAGAAAGTATTTATTTATGCGTCGATCTTTTCATTGGTTGCTATCCATGTACGGGCAACTCTCTTTGGCAGCAGGTTATGCTTTCTTCTGCTCAGCTCAAGCCCAGCGGCCGGCGATATCGGTCGAGCTTGCTCACTGCCAGATGAAGATGCATAATTATTCGAAAAAGGGCGCTTTATTACTAAAAAGGTTTAAGCATTACACCCGGCTTCTGTATAATTAAAATGCACGCAGTTAAATAAAGTCCTCTCACAAAAAAAAAGCGACATACTAAGAAACATGTAGAGTCTGCATATCGCCTAAAGTAGAGGTGGGCCAATCCTAAGATTATGCTGCCACACATGTTGGGTAAAAGTATCCCTCGCCGTAACCTCCAATCATGTACACACTTCCGTAAACAGGTCTTGAATCTCCACGCGTTCTAAAGAGGACCATAAACGCAGAGTTTCGGTATATCTGTAGATAACCCGCATTAAAGAAGTACTTTTATCATTAAAAACCTTATCATTTCTGCATAGCCAACGCGACCAAATAACGACAAGCGCTCCCATCCTAAGAAGAGTTCTAAACCTGTGATCAATCCCATGTAATCAGTTGCGAAATATATTAGCAACACTATAAGGAGGATACAAGACAGAAGCTATCTGGATGACTGACCATATAGAACGAGCTAATTTGCATTGGAAGAACAAATGTTTTATTGTGTCATCATGGTGATAAAAGACACATGGCGGACTTCCATGCCAATTTATCTTAATAAGGTTATCTTTAGTAAGAATGATTCCGCGACGAAAATATCATGCAAAGATTTCTCTTAATAAGATGAAGATGCATAATGGTCTCCATGTTGATTGATGCGCATATTGGTTAGCTAGGCATTCCCAAGCGCAGTGTTTTGGCTACTGGTATTTTTTTCCAAATGTTTCGAAGTAAAAAAAATCATTTTTACGTGGATACATCCACATACTCTTTACATACCTTATAAAGTTTTGCTAAATGATACATTGTATTTTGGGTACACAAAAATCACAAAATTGTGGCTCTAAGAGGGCAAAAATTAAATATTTTCAACATATGTATGTTTTATTGTATATCACGTATTAACACATGTTTCTGTTAGGAATCTAATAGTATTAGTATTAGGCTAATTAGGCGATTAGCAGATTCCTTAGAATATTCTAACCGGTGGTTAGAATCTTGGCGTTGTCCAGACACGGTATATAGCGAACCGTTGTCGTGTCTTTTCAAACCGTCGCCACACCTTTTCTGAACGATGCGACGCCTCTTGTAATGGACACTGTAAACATCCGTTCAGGACATATAAAAGCCTCGATGAATCAATCAATAAAGATCACTCCATTCACTTCAATCTTTCTTGTTTCTCTTCACGTCATCAACACTGCTCGAACCAGATAATAGGTTACAGGAGAGAAGGAAAGCATTTTAACGGGAACAATCCGATGGAAGAAGAGTTATGTTTAGTGGATAGTGCTACCACTAACACAATTCTAAGGGAAGGAAAATATTTCCAAACTCGTACTAAGAGAAAGGAAAATATTATGACCATAACAGGAAGTAACAAAGCAATTATTGGTCCAGGAAGAGCCACATTCACACTCCCTATTGGTACTACTATCGTAATTCAGAATGCACTCTTGTATCCTGAATCTACACGTATCCTTATAAGTTTCAAAGATATACGACCTAACAATTTCCATCTAAAAACAATAGAGGTGGATAACAAAGAATATTTGCTTTTAACAAAAAGCAACGGATATGAGGAACAAACTCTTGAAAAAATTCCTTAAGTTTCATCCGGATTATACTTTACATACATAAAACCGGTACGTTATGTTGCGTACAAAATAATTTTTCAAAATCTTGATAAATTCAAGACTTGGCATGATCGCCTTGGTCATCCTGGAATAGGTATGATGAGAAAAATTATAAGTAATTATGTTGGTCATAATTTACCAATTAAAATATTTCCCAAATCATCAGATTTTGTATGCACCGCCTGTGCTACCGGGAAATTAATTATTAAGCCATCTTATCTTAAAGTTAAAAATGAGTCGCTTAATTTTCTCCAATACTACCTCTATCCGGACCATTTAGGTACTTCATGGTGCTCATCGATGCATCTACTAGATGGTCACATGTGTGTCTATTATCCACACGTAACCATGCCTTTGCCAAATTAATTGCTCAAATTGTAAAATTGAGAGAAAATCATCCTGAACACATGATAAAAACAATAAGAATGGATAATACTGATGAATTTAGTTCACGCGCATTTAGTGATTATTATATGGCTTTAAGAATCCATCTAGAACATTCAGTACCCTATGTTCATACTCAAAATGGAATGACCGAATCGTTAATCAAAATGGAATGACCGAATCAAATTAATTGCTAGACCACTATTACAGAATTGCAATTTACCAACCTCTTGTTGGGGACATGCGGTTTTACATGCCGCAGATCTGATGCAAGTCAGACCAACTGCATATCATGAAACTTCTCCGTTTTAAATAGACGTGGCAATCAGCCAAGTATTTCCCATCTGCGAAAATTCGATTGCGCTGTATACGTACCGATATCACCACCGCAGCGTACCTCTATGGGACCCCATAGAAAATTAGGAATCTATGTGGGATATAATTCTCCGTCAATTATACAATATTTAGAACCCCTAACAGGGACCTGTTCATAGCCCGGTACGCTGACTCAATTTTTGATGAGGACCATTTTCCGACATTAGGGGGAGAAACAAACCACAAAGAATGCCAGGAAATAGATTGGAATGTAACATACATTCAGTCCTTAGATCCATGTACTAAAGAATCTAAATGTGAAGATCAGAAAATTATAGATTTGCAACACTTTGCACATAATCTGCCAGGCGCATTTACTGATCACAAAGGTGTCACTAAATCTTATATCGCCGCAGTTAATGCACCAGAACTAGTAGAGGTACCAAATAAAACTACTCAACTCCCAATTACAAATAAAAGGGGGAGAAATCTGGTCATGGGGAAAAGGCTTCTCTAAAGCCCCCGCGGAAACAAACAAAATCAAAATCTATGACAGTAAATGCAAATCAACCTCAAGTTGACGGACACCAAATTGATGTTCATCATCAAGAACCCAACATAAATGTGCACACAAATTATAATGTTGGGATATCAAAACAATCAGCCTCCGTTTCTATGGGAAATCATACGAAGCCTGAAGAAATTAATTAAACATCAATAAATTATATTGATTCAGGAGAAACATACAATAGAAGCACTATAGTTGTTGACACAGATTTCTCCTTGAAAATTGCTGAAACCCTTCAACTGGATCCAGAGCCAAAATCTATGAAAGAGTGCCTCAGGCGCTCAGATTGGCCTAAATGGAAGGAAGCGATTGAGGCAGAATTACCGTCGCTTAACAAAAGAGAGGTATTTTCTAAAATAATGCCTACTCCTCATAAAGTCTTCCCTATGAGAGATAAATGTGTTTTTATTCGCAAAAGGAACGAAAACAATGAGGTGGTGAGATATAAAGCGAGACTAGTAGCTCAAGGGTTTACGTAGAGACCCGGTATCGACCGACGATACATATTCTCCTGTAATGAATGGAATTACATTTCGATACTTAATATCTTTGGCACTACAAATGAATCTACCAATGCAGTTAATGGATGTAGTGACCCCTTATCTATATGGGCAACTCGATGTGGAAATTTATATGAAAGTTTCCAATGGACTTAAAATTCCGAATCCAAATATAAATCGCAACATGTATTGTGTAAAATTACAAAAGTCATTCTATGGCTTGAAGCTGTCATGTAAAATGTGGTATAAGCGACTCAGTGAGTTCCTTCTTAGTAAAGGGTACTCGAATAACAATGATTTCCCATGCGTATTTATAAAGAAATCCTCAAAGGGATTTTGCATCATCTCAGTATATGTTGATGATCTCGAGATCATTGGCAACGCATCAGATATAACTGTAGCACGCAATCAATTAATGACGGAGTTTGAGATGAAAAATTTGGGAAGAACCAAATTCTGCTTAGGTATACAACTTGAGCATTTTCCCTTAGGAATACTCGTTTATCAACCTGCTTACATTCAGAAAATTTTGGAAAAATTCAACATGGATAAATCATATCCATCCAAAACACCTATGGTCGTCAGATCCCTCGATATGAACAAGGATCCTTTTAGACCAAGGGATGATAATGAGGAGGTATTGGGACCTGAGTTTCCATACCTCAGTGCCATAGGAGCACTAATGTACCTTGCAAATTGTACTAGACCAAATATTGCATTTGCAGTAAATTTACTGGCCCGACATAGTGCAGCTCCAACAAAACGCCATTGGATAGGAGTAAGGAATATCTTCAGATATTTACAAGGTACTAAAGATCTTGGTTTATTCTATCGGAAAAATCAAGATATGACCCTGATTGGTTATTATGATGCTGGATATCTTTTTGATCCCCATAATGCCAGGTCACAAACAAGATTTGTATTTTTATATGGTGGAACCGCTATTTCATGCAATTCAACGAAACAGACTTTAGTAGCTACCTCCACTAATCGCTCTGAAATAATTGCATTATTCGAAGCCTCACGAGAATGTGTATGGCTCCGCAGAGTAATAAATCATATTCAGACATCAAGCAGTATTGGTTCATTACAATCACCAACCGTTATCTATGACGATAATGCTGCATGTGTTGCTCAAATGCATATGGGATATATTAAAAGTAATATCACGAAACATACCTCTCCAAAACTATTTTTCCTCATGAATTACAGAAAGATGGAGAGATTGATATTTTGCAAATAAAATCTTGTGACAATCTTGCGGATTTGTTCACTAAGTCTTTACCAGGAGCAGCATTTCAAAAATGCATTCATGGCATTGGTATGAGACGACTACGAAATTTGCAATGTTCAGGGGGAGAAATTTCCTAGAACTACACTTATGAGCTTTCCAACGGATTTCTCATGTGGTTTCAAGTAAGTGATTAAATATACTAATGATATATCAAATTTCTATAGTTTCTCTTATATTTCCTACAGGGACATAAATAGTATAAGATTAAAGATTGTCAAAATTACAAGATCAAGGACTATCAAGAGGACACAAGACTTCTGATAATTAAGATATATGTAGATTCTCAAAACACTGAAGATTAAAACAGCGATATCCAAGAGGGAGTGTTAGGAATCTAATAGTATTAGTATATTAGGCTAATTAGGCGATTAGCAGATTTCTTAGAATATTCTAACCGTTGGTTAGAATCCTGGCATTGTCCAGATGCAGTATATAGCGAACCGTTGTCGTGTCTTTCCAAACCGTCGCCACACCTTTTTTGAACGATGCGACGCCTCTTATAATCGACACTGTAAACATCCGTTCAGGACATATAAAAGCCTGGATGAATCAATCAATAAAAATCACTCCATTCACTTCAATCTTTCTTGTTTCTCTTCAGTTTCTATGCAAATTTAACAACTTGCAGTGTCACCATGCCGCGGAGGCGCAGACAACACCTTGCATTGCTGCCACATCTCAGCTCTGCACTGCCACTAGTCATCACATGGAGGAGAGAACCGCCGCGAGCATTGGCGGAGCCAGGGTGTATAGAGTTACCATTACAAGTCTCCTAGCTATTTTCCAATGTACACATATTTGATCTATTTAGTTCATGCCTTCTTACCTAGATTAATAGGTGTACATATGTACACCCATGTCCCCTTGTGGCTTCGCGACGGCCACGAGAGCATCACGCCGTCGTCGGCCGCCTGTGGGCTTTGACTAGAAAGCTTGACAGCTGCAACTGGAGACGAACTCTTTACGAATAACTGATTAAATCAGTATAAGTATGTTTTTATAACGCTGTAAATGAAGAGTTTATGATTTAGTGTGCTTACAGTGTGGTAGGCAAAATTCACAACGCGTCCAATCAGGAATAATGATGATCCATATGGAATCGGTACATAAAACATGGAGAAAAGAGTTTAATTCCATAGTAAACTTTACAGTCAACAAAGCCAGCACACACACATATTGAAATGAAATACCAATGATCGCTCAAAGGAATGAGCCGAGAAGGAAGAGAAGAATTAATGTAATTGCTAAAAAAAAAGAACCGAGAAAAAGAAATGCAAGATCTTAGCTTAATTATAAACGTACAATTAATACAATGATCACTCGTATTTCACTATAACTTTGAATCGGTCTGATTCATGCTGGCTCTGCTTCCTAAGCTGGTCCGCTGCCGCATGCAGTGCAGTCATATTTTTCCAACCAACAAGCTCCACCTCCTTGAGGCCGGTCAAATGCTCAACGCCAGCCAGCTGCCTCCTGCTCTGGTCGTCCTCCTCGCCCCGCCAGAAGCACACCCTGAGCTTCTCGAGGTTCACCATGGATTCTTGCTCAAAGCTGATAACTCTTGGCACATCACAACGGTGGAACTCCAACACCCTGAGTGATGGGAACTTGAAGCTGGAGCGAGCCACCAAGTGGTCGTCACTACAGCACCACCTGTCGAGGGATATCCTTAGCAGGTTGGGTGGCATGCACAGGGCACCGTATATCCGGTCGCCTGGCATGTTTAGGCACCACAGATCCATATTAGTGAGGTGCGTGAGCGACTTGAGCCACTTTGGAAATCTGTCTATTTTTCCACCGATAATGAGGTACTGGAGGAGTTGTGGTGGTGACTCTAGCCCATGGAGAAACCCCAGGTTGTTGGCGTCAATTCTCATGTCTTCCATCATGTCTTCGACACACAGCTCACGGAGGGAGCATAGCTTGCCTAATGACTTGCCAAACTCTGTGAGAACCTGCTGCCCCGAGCAATCTCTACTGGTGAGGTTGACACGGAGGATCCGTAGCTGCACCAGTTCACCAATCTCCTTGGCAAGTTCAGCGTCACCCCTGCCTAGTTCCAGCCTTCTCAACTCGACGAGGGCCTTCATTTTGCTAAACCCCGGGGGCAGCCTCATGTATCTAAAAGGGTCCTCCCTGTTTTCGAAGGACAGATGTTGAAGGTTCTTCAGGTTGATCAAGGATCCTGGGACTCCTTTGAGGAGCGTGCCAAATACCCAAAGTGTCTCAAGATGCCGTAGGCCACCAATCTGGCTAGGCAGTATTGTGACATCTGTATCATTTAGATTCAAGAATCTGAGCAAGAACAGCCTGCAAATGTGCTTGAGATGATGATTCTTCAAGTCTTTGCAGCCTCCTAGGTCCAGCACCCTGAGCAGTGTGAACTCCGCTAGCCGGTCAAGCAGCCTCCCTTGACCTGTGGGGCGAAACGTGCTCAGCGATCGGACATGCTGCATGCTCTTCTCCGCTACACCAGGGCCCAGATCGCCTTGGACGGAGAGACGACGGATGGTGTCGTGCCATGTCCCTCCATGGCCCTCCTACCAAGCTCACAAAGTTATCCTCCAGGGCCTTGGACACGATGACCTCCAGCATCATGTCGTGCACGCGACATTCTATCACTGTGCCATCATGACCAAAACAGCTTGGTTCAACCATGCTCCTGCTCAGTAGCTCGTCGTAGCAGTCTTCTGCAACCTCCTGCGGTGTCATGCCCCGCCTCTCAGGAACCAAGCCTTCGGCGATCCACCTCTTCAGTAGCCGGTCCTTGTTGATCACATAGTCCTCCGGGAACATGCTGAGGTACATCATGATGGCCTTGAGATGATGAGGCAGGTGGTTGTAACTGAGTGTAATCACCTTCCTCATCCCCTCCAGGGTAGGGTTGTTCTCCATCTGAGAACCAATTGAGTTACTAACTCTGGTCCATATCTCCAATCTTCCAGCCGAGCTATGACATGCCAATAGGCTGGCAAGGCTAACAATAGCCAACGGCAACCCACCGCATTTCCTTAAGATGCTATCCATTGCATCTTTTAGCTCGTCGGGGCATGGATTGTCAGGTCCAAACACTCTACTCATAAATAGCCGCTTGGAGTCTTTCAACTCCAGAGGCCTGAGCCGGTATATATAATCTCCTCCGCCGACATTATCAAAAGCTGGGCTGCATGTTCTCGCCACAGTCTCGATCCGAGTGGTCACTATTATTCTGCTACGATTGTCTTGATCTTGATGTGGCAATTTGGATCGTATGGCATCCCACGCAGATATGGTCCACACATCATCAATCACAATAAGATACCTGGTTATTGAGCCAAACATAATATTAGAAAATTGAATTAGGGTGTTTCTAATATATATAGGAACGCTAAACTAAGCGTGACTGTAGAATAGCTTATTCTACAGCCCAGTAACGATACATACAAAATATAGTAACACATCATGTAAAATATAGTAATTTTCATAAAAATGAAGTAAATTACAAACTTGGCTTTTAAAATGAAGTAAAAAAAGAAGTAAAAAATATTTTCCTAATTACTATATTTTCCTATATATAGGTAACTAAGTAAAAAAATATAGTAATTAGTAATTAGGAAAAAATATTTTCCTAATTACTACTCCTCCGTTCACAATGTAGCGCATATAGATTTTTCTAAAAGTCAAACTTTATAAACTTTGACCAAGTTTATAGAAAATCATATACATCTAGAATACCAAATACATGTGCTTAGATACATCACAAGACATACTTTCATATTATATACATCTTGTATTGTAGATATAAATAGTTTTCTATAAACTTGGTCAAAGTTTATAAAGTTTGACTTTGTAGAAAATCTATATGCGCTACATTATGGAACGAAGGGAGTATATTTTATACATCGTTTTACTAGATTTTGTATATACCGTTACTAAGGGGTGTAGAATAGCTATTATACACTCACGCTATATATATAGGGTAACACTATTCTATGCATGAGTGTAGAATAACTGATTGTACACCCCTAGTAATGCTATATACAAAATCTAGTAAAACGGTGTATAAAATGTAGTAATTCTGAAAAATATTTTTTACTACCCAAGTTTACAATTTACTTTATTTTTGAAAAAATTACTATATAAAACATTTTGTTGTCTTAGGGCGTTTAATTGTGTGATTTTTATTTTTCATTATGTAGGACCTAATTTCATAAACTTGGCTTTACCAACAAGGAGTCTAGTCCTCTCGAGACTTTGTCTTGGATCTTTACCAAAATAATGCAGTCTAGTTTTACCGATCTATCACTAAATCAAATCGTAAGCTTCTAAAACCTTATCAGTATTGCTTTTATTGTTACATTATTAGAGATGCACTCGATCTCCATAGCACTTTATGTTGCCAAATTTATGTTTGTATAGTTAGTGGTAAATGATCTTAGTTACAACAGAAGTAGACGTTCAGCTATGATCTAACGTCTGACTATGTTAAGTTTGACCGGCCCTATATAGAAAAAGGCACAAATATCTATGACACCAAACAAGTATATTATGATACTACATTTCATGATGATTACAATGAATCAATTTGATATAATAAATATTAGCATCTTTTTTATGTAAACTCGATCAAATTAAAGATAGTTTGAGTTTAGGACAATGTTAATTTTTCACTTATTTTGCCAATGCAGGTTTGTAGTGTGTACACAACGACTCATCGGGTGGTGGTCAAATGAACCCTATATGTAATAAGTAATGAAAAGTAATAGGGTAGGTGAGGTTTCGCCGTATACACCCAAGGAAAGTAGAAGTGTAAAACATAATTATTGAATTGGAATGCAGATTTAGAATGTACCTCTTGCCCAGGAGACGTTCCTGTAGCTTCGTGGCCAGGCTGTCCGCGTTGGTGGTGTCGGTGTTACCCAATGCATCCTCTACACCGTGCACCGTCACGACCTGCTGGAGGATGCGATGCAGCAGCCCAGCCATGTCGTTGCCGGCATCGAACGCCTGCGACACCGACACCATGGCCTGGCAGTCGAACAACTCCGTGAGGTTCCGGCATGCCTCCACGGCCAGCGTGGTCTTCCCGAGACCCCCGAACCCCACAACGGAGAACACCTTGAGCTTCTCGTCAGGCTCGCCGTTGCTCGTCACCCTTGGCAACCTCAGGAGGTTGGTTAGACGCTGGACTTGCTCCCCGATGCCAACGAACTCAACTCCACCGACTGCGGCGCCGAACGCCTGCGCGGGCTGGCTCGCAGTTCCGGAACCGAGAGACGGGGAGCGCCGGAGCGCATGGCCGTCCACGCCGTAGCGCGTGCGGCGCTCGCCGACGGCGACGGCGCGGGCTCGGAGCTCCTGGATGTCGGCGGCGAGGCGGTGCCGCGCGCGGAGCGTGGCGAGCAGGTGCCAGGCGCCGCCGTAGCTGATGCGGCGCAGGAAGAAGTCTATGCAGTCCTCCGTGTCATACGCCAGCTCGCGTACTTGCTTCATCCACTCCCGGACGAAGTGGTCGACGGCGCCGTCGTCGGCCTCCGACAGCATGCGGAGGAGCGCGTTCATGATGGCCACGTCGTCCCTGAGATGGACGACGTGGCCGCGGATGCCGCTGAGGAGGCGGTACTCCTCGCTCAGCAGCAGCCCGAGTTTCCCTACGACGGCCTGCGCGACGCCCTCCGCATAGTTCGCCACCGCGCCTTCCATTGCTAGTTTACTGTGGTGGTGATGCTGATGGTGGAGATGAGCCAAAACTCCTATTTAAGGCCAGTTGGGGAAAATGCTCCTCTCTCCTCTGGCTGCTTCCTAGAAATTTCGTGGAACTCATTGACTTTCCTTGGTAAAGCTTTCTTTCTTTATTCTTAGCTCTACTAATCATTCATCATGCTGCTAAGGCTGGTCGTAATAGAAGTATCATAGGTAGAGATACTAACACTAGTAGAAAACGGAGCTTTAAAACCGGTTTGTAAGGGCCTTTAGTGCCGGTTATGGAACCGGCACTAAAGTGTGGGCACTAAAGCCCCCCCCCCACCCTAGTACCGGTTCGGCACGAACCGGCGCTAAAGTTTTTTTTTTTTTTTTTTGAAAATTTTGGAAAAATAAATTTAATTTTTTTTTGATTTTTAATTTTTCTGAATTATTTGATGATTTAGTCTTTAATCACCTCTCTTAACTGCTCAAGTGTGGATCACTCATTCCAAATCATCTAACTTCTCGACCGGTCACCCATCCCTCTCACTACTCCAGCCCGAGCACGCTTAACTTTCGGGTTCTATTCTCCTTCGTTTCCGAGCCTGCACTTGTTGTTTTCCTGACAATAGTAATATGTCAATCCCATTAAACCTCGAAACGGAGAACTTGTTGTTTCAACGGATCGATCTTTTTGTTTTGCAAATTTTGATATATTAAATGTATTTTTCTGAATTAGGATGATTTAGTTATGATTTTTTCAAGTTTGAAAATTGCCCTATAGTCCCGGTTTGTGTCTCCAACCGGGACTATAGGTTAGACCCCTTTAGTGCCGTTCGTGGCGCGAACCGGTATTAAGGTTGGCCTTTAATACCGGTTTGTGCCACAAACCGACTAAAGGCTCGTTGGGCCCGACCGACGCCAGCCTGCCACCACCCCTTTAGTACCGGTTCGTGGCACGAACCGGTACTAAAGGTTCATTACGAACCGGTACTATTGATCGCCGCCACGAACCGGTACTATTGATCATATTAGTGCCGATTTTTTTACAAACCTGCACTAATGTTCTTCACGTTTGACCCTTTTTCTACTAGTGTAAGCTCCCAGGAATTGGAGCGACCGGGTGAATCGAGGCTGCTGGGGGTGTTGTGGCTCCCGTTTGTTCGTGGATTTTTTTAACGAAAAATTTATTCATGGTCAGGTGTGCTAGATGTGTGGGCTTCCCATGGGCCACGCAAGCAGCTGTAGTTTCTGGTTTAGTCCCACATCGTCTCATTACGCAAGACGGAAAGAGAACTCAGCTATAAGTCATGAGTCTCAGCGATCCTTTTCGGTATAAGCTGGTAAACTCAATGACGACCGATTTATCGGTTAACCGGACATTTGAGTTCAATATTTTTAATGTCATTTTTTGTTAACAATTATGCTTATTAAACTGATTTATCGGTCAACCGGACAATCAGTTCCAATATTTCTAATGTCATTTTTGGTTAACAGTTGTGCTTATTGAAATCCAAAAAGTACCGAATTCCGTTAACCAAAGTTTCGGTTAATACTGGACGCCAAGGCTGATGTAGGACGAGAATCTGCTGCCATACGTCACCCTGCCGTTCGCTCACTCACTGACAGGTGGGCCCGCCAGGAACCTGGCCAACGCATCATGTTAGTGGGATCCGGTTGATGTGGGCTTACTTCTCCATGTAACGCGTCTTTGTGGGCGCGAGTGACCAAGGTTGTGTTGATGGCGGCGTTGGCATAGGGAGATCTTCAAGGAAAGGATTCGTTCCAGAGGTAGGCTTGTACGAAAGCACAACCCATCAGTAGTTTCCCGTCAGCTCTGCCCTCTGCCCAACAGCTGCCATGACATCCGAGGCTATCAATGCCACCATCGTAGAGCACATGTCTCCCCCCCGACTTCCTCACCCAACATCGAGGCCTAGCTTTCCCTTCGTGCCGGAGTCCAAAAGCTTCTCTAGATCTCCTGCTTCGCCCCACGCCCCACCCTCGCGCGCCTCAAGTCCTTCCACTGGTAGAAAACAGGGCATTTGTCCCGGTTGGTGAGTGCCTTTTGTCCCGGTTCTTGAACCGGGACTAAAGGGTCGTTACTAATGCCTCCACCCTTTAGTCCCGGTTCTAACATGAACCGGGAGAGATAGGCCTCCACGTGGCCACTGCGAGCAGCCCAGGCAAGGGGGCCTTTGGTCCCGGTTGGTGATATGAACCGGGACCAAAAGGCTTCCACGTGTCAGCAGTTGAGGTTTTTTTTTAAAAAGTGGCTGGTTTAGGGGTTTTGGGGGTTAATTTTATGTTGTTATTAGCTAGCTAATAGAGAGAAGTGTCCTCTCTTATATCTTCGTCCTTGGTTTACCAACGCTACTGCTATGTTCATTTCACCCGCTGATATATAATAACTCATGCATGCTCGCATCATACATCATCATATATAATAACAAGTCCTACTAATCATGCATCATCATACAACTTCTACTCGTTATTAATAACAAGTCATACGATCATCATCCTCATAGTCATCGAACCCAACCCTACATAATTGTTCTTAGCACATGATCATCAGTATCAGGTAGGACCTAAACACCCTTAAGGTAAAATAGCATAAAACAATATAGACCCTGACTCTCCATTATGAAGAATGGAGATCATCCTGTCTCCAATTCTTGTGCTTCGCCTCCTTTTGCTTGCAAGAAGCTCCTTACGACCGTCCATACATTTTTTCCATTCTTTGATTGTCATGTCTCCACTTCTTTTAGAAATCCGGTATGGACAGTTGAGATTCGTAGGACGACCTGGTTGTATGTTCAAAACATCAAGGCGACCGTGCGTATACATCAGATGAGGCACACAATCATTCTGGATTATCTGTTGAAAAACATAGTAATAACTTTGTAGTTAGCAATGATGTACTAGTTTTAGAAGTATTTAAAAAGATGCAGGCATGTCGTAATAGTAAAAAATCTTACCAGGGTATCTCCATGGTAGTTACCATAGTTCAATACGTGCACTAGTGGCACGTATTGACCATAATGTCGAGGAATTTGATTGTAGACATTGTAATTCTCAAGATCAGTACAAAATGCGATCAGATGATTTTTCTCCTTATAAGTTAATTCGGAGGCATCGGTGTAGTGGGTTTTGTCTACCATTTTCCACACATTCTTTGAAGAATGAAAATAAGCTGTCAACTATTTTGAAATAAACAATATGAATTACTTAATAACTATGTTAAGCTCACATGGGGGAAGAATTGGAGGTGTATCCACAAGGACCCAAATGCCCATATTGTCTTGCTGGATTATAGGATCACCAAGATCCATGGTGACAAGCATACCCTCATCAAAACCATACATATTGCAAAGTGCTTCTCAATTTTTGCAACCAAAATGGGTTACACTCTCAGCATTGTACAACTTTACTTGAAAATCCACACCATGATGGGTCCTTAGGAGAATTATTTTGGTTTCCATACTTTCATGGTCTTCAAAACCCATCCTCTCCAAGACATAGCGTCTTGCATAGCATGGGATAAGCTAGTCGAATTGGAAAAGATGAAAAATACACGTTAAAATAGTTAAAATCGTGCTTAATTACGAAAAAAACTATTGTCGTCGTTGTGTACCGTATGAACATCGAAGGTCTCCTCGAGCTTAATGCTGAAGCGCCGATCTTCGTCCAGCTCAATGAACCTGTCGCACATACCTCGGTCGTCGTGGCACCAGTTGCACTCCCCCGGGCGGTTTTCATTGTCCGAGTACGACATTTCCAGCCTAAGTTCATAATTCAAATATTAAACGTGTACAATTAAATATATGTACTAAAAACCATAAATTAGATCATTATTACTAATCACAAGTTGACTATCGATGATGGTACGTAGCTCCTCCGTTCATTCCCGAGTGCATTATTATTACACCAAATTGTTTAGCACACGGGAATGAAGGAGAAGCTACCCCCACGACGGCGTGGATGATGGAGGGGGCTCCTAGATTTCTGCATAGAGTGCTCTTAAATTTTAGCATTCAAAGTAGGAGTACTTTTCCACTATGAGCATTCAATAAGCAAAACCAAATCATAAAATAAAGTAGTATTCAAATTAGCATGCATTCAATTATAACCAAAAGTACATCATCTCTTGTGTCCATACATCGTCGAATACTCCTCGAATACTATCATACATATAGCATCGCTAATTAATACAGCTAGAACCGTAGCACCCGGCGGGTATCGTCGCTGGCGGTGGACACCCAAAGATAAGGAACGATCACAGGATCATAGCTCCAGTGAGATCCCTGAAGAACCTGGCAGGTATTGTCGAACCTGCCCTCCAACGCAACCATGTAGCGACGGATGTGCTCGTCCTCCTCGCTGACACGGTGACGTACCACCTCCGCGGTGTCCGGAAGCCTCGGCACCGTCACTGGTCCACGCGACCACCACCAAACAAGGATCGGGTCAACAACGGGCTGCCTCCTCACCAACCTACGTCCCCTAGAAGGTAACACCTCCCAATACCAGCCCGGCGGAGCCCAGTCCCGAACATGGGCCTGATCAAGCAGGCCTCCACCGCCGAGTCGACGACGACTAGGATGCGGGATAGGCATCATCGACGTCGATGCGGGAACTACTTCTATATATATAGTTAAATAAAGTAGTTTTATTAATTAAATCAACTAGTTCAACTACTAAGCATTTACTATAAATAAATAAAGTAGTACTTACTAAAAATAAACTACTTCTATATATAGTAAAATAAATTGGTTTATTAAATCAACTAGCTAGTTCAACTATATATGAAGCACTTCCTATAAATAAAATAAAGTAGTACTTACTAAAATAAACTAGTTTAACTATAGTTCTATTATTTTTCTAACTAATTATATTAAACACTTTCTCTTCTTATTTTCCTTTTTCCTCTATTCTAAATATAAACATATTCATAAATGACTTTGATCATGCACAATTTTCCTATACATACACAATATGAACATATACATAAATTGAAAAAGAAAATTCTATGAAAAAATCATTAAAATTCTATGAACAAAATTACAACAGAAAAAGTCATAAAATTCTATGAACAGAAAAAAAATCATAAAAATTGACATTTTCGATCTTTGCATATATACGAACATACAAACATGCATATTCAACAATAATATCACCAAAAATCTATTAACAGAAAAACAATATAACAAAATATGAAGAAATTACACAATATGAAAATAAATCTATGAACTACACATCTAACAAAAAATCTAAAAAAATCTAACAAAATCTAACTCAATTAAGTACACATCTAAATTATACTACACATCTAAATTAACTACTACATCAAATAATTAAATTAGCAAAAATCGGACGGGCGGGCGGGCGGCGACGTCGGCGTCAAGGCGGGCGGGATGGCGACGACGCTGTCGGGCGGGCGGCGGCGGCGTCGGGCGGCAAGGGACGGCGGGCGGCATTTACGGCAACGACGACGACAACGAACCGGAGACGGGCAGCTTGGCGGCGTCCGGCGCGGGGAAGAAGGAACTGAACCAAATTTTTAGGAGTGCTGCTTATATAGGCAAAGCATTGGTCCCGCGTGAGACCAACCGGGACCAATGCCCCCTTTAGTCCAGGTTGGAGCCGCCAACCGGGACCAAAGGCCTCTTTTCAGCAGCCCAAAGGGCAGGAAGCGGCGGCCTTTGGTCCCGGTTAGTGGCACGAACTGGGACCAAAGGGTGGCATTGGTCCCGGTTCGTGCCTCCAACCGGGACCAACGGCCTTGCACAACAGCGTGGTGGTGGGAGTTTAGTCCCACCTCGCTAGTTGAGAGCGCCCCACACTTGTTTATAAGCTCCGCTGCCTCTTCCCACTCGAACTCCTCTGAACTGCAGGCCTATGGGCCTAATCTGACACTGCTTTGCCTGTGGGCCTGCTGGGCCTTCTGCGGGCCTGAATCGTGGCCCGTGATAGGGTTTCGAGTCGTATTCAGGCCGTGGGGGGCCAGTAGGAGGCACTTTTTTCTTTTTTTCTTTTTTTTAGTTATTGTTGCTATTTCCCCCCCCCCTTAGTTTTTTTGTTTTGTTTTCTGCATTATTTATTTTATTTAGTTTTTTCTTTATTTTTTAATTCTTTTTGCTTTTAGTTTTAGAAAAATTATAAACTTTATATTAGTGCCATTAGTTTTTAAATTTGAAATCACTTTTTTTTGTTTTTTTGTTTTCTTTCTTGCTTTATTTATTTTATTTTGTTTCTACTTACAACAAAAAGTGAAGACTTTCTCCACAACTATTATGATGATACCATGCCAAAATAAAAGAGAGGCGCAATGCTCACCTGCACGTTGCTTAGCTTCAGACCAACGTGCAGGTGAGCACTGCGCTTCTCCCTTCATCGTCTCTACACTCAGGGCTTATAAACCGCTGCGAGTGCCTCTCGCTTGGCTAGGTGGGACTAAAAAACAGCTGCAGAAAGAATCAACTAAAAAACTCTTTTACCGGTTCATGCAATGAACCGGTACTAAAAGGTGCTCGTGGGCCCCCAGCCTTAAAACTTGTACCAAATAAAATGCCTTTGTAACAGCCTTAGAACTGGTACTAAAGGAATCAACTAAAAAGCTTTTATAAACCTCTAGTATTATTGAAACTAAAGTTATATATAATTTTGTTACAAACTTTAATAGCAAAAAGAATTATCATAAAAGAAAATAAATAAGTAATTAGAATTTAGTTCAAACCATTAAAAGCAAAAAGAATTATCATAAAAAAATAAGTAATTAGAATTTTGTTACAAACTTTAATTCCAAAAAGATTTATCATAAAATAAAATAAATAAGTAATTAGAATTTAGTTCAAAACATTAAAAGCAAAAAGAATTATCATAAAATAAAATAAATAAGTAATTAGAATTTTGTTACAAACTTTAATAGAAAAAAGAATTATCATAAAAGAAAATAAATAAGTAATTAGAATTTAGTTCAAAACATTAAAAGCAAAAAGAATTATCATAAAAGCCGTTGGTCCCGGTTCGAGCCACCAACCGGGACCAATTGTGGTGGGCCAGGAGCGAGGCCCATTGGTCCCGGTTCGTCCCACCAACCGGGACCAAAAGGTCCAGACGAACCGGGACCAATGGCCCACGTGGCCCGGCCCGCCCCCGGGGCTCACGAACCGGGTCCAATGCCGCCATGGGTCCCGGTTCTTGACTGAGCCGGGACTAATGGGATGACCTGGCCTGGACCTTTGCCCCCTTTTCTACTAGTGTTCGAGTCCAGCCTCGGCCTCCTTCTGCCCTGGATAGTTCGTCTAGGACGCCAACGCCCATTTCCCACCGCCCACCATGCTCCACACGTACTATGGCGAGGGTGTCTACTAATTCGTCAAGAAATCCGTCTAACTCGGCATAGCTAGGCTCCAACCCGCGCACCTTCTTCCCCGACTTTAGCACCTCAATGCCTTGGCCAAGTTGTTGGGCTACATTAGCACCATCACCATTAAGATGGAGGAGGTGGCGAAGATGGAGTCTGCAATCAAGATGTGGCTCACAGAGGGGTGCAATTTTACGGGGAGGAGGATGCACTACTAGAAAAAGGGCGATAGATGGAATTGACACTAATGGCGCACCAGACAAGTGGTGCGCCATTAGTATATACTAATGGCGCACCACCTTCTGATGCGCCATTAGAGTTGAAACTACTAATGGCGCACCTGGCACACGGTGTGCCATTAGTATCAATTTTTTTTTGAACTAGTGCGCCTGTCCAAACATACTAATGGCGCATCGACAGGCAGTGCGCCATTACTAGTTGTAACTAGTAATGACGCACCTGCCAGAGAGTGCGCCACTAATGTTGTTTTTTTTATTATTTTTTATTCTTTTTTTTGCAAAACTACTAATGGCGCTTTTCGCGCGCAGTGCGCCATTACTAGTTTAAACTAGTAATGGCGCACCGTGGTGTAGTGCGCCATTAGTATGTTTTTTTTGTAAACTACTAATGGCGCACCACCAGGGGGTGCGCCATTAGTAACCTGGATTACTAATGGCGCATTTGTGGTTGGTGCGCCATTAGTAAGTGGGCAGCAACAAGATATTTTGGACAGCCTCTCCTCCCACACTCACTTTCTCCCTACTTCATTCTCTTCACCGCCTCCTCCTTGTCTCGGGTGCGTCCTCTTTTTCACCTCATTTCCACCATAAATTCATTGAAATTAAGTGGTTAAGTTACCTTGTTTTGCTAGGTAAGTAAGGGCGGAAGCTATATTTATGTTGTTCTCCTACAACAATGTGCACATGCACTTTTTATGGCCTAGCTAGATCTATGTATGTTCGTGGTGTTGCATATGTTTGTGGTTTTGCATATGTGTTTGTGTTTGGAGGTGTACGGTATTTGAAATGCGATAGTTGCCAATATTTTGCGGAATGTTGATTCATTTCCGTTTGGTGAGAATTTTGGCATTAAGCATTCTTTTGGTCCTATTTTTAGGAAAGTCATGCCAAATTTTTCTTGGTTCTAAAATATCGTTTTGCTCTACCCATGACGACCATGGTCCGCACGATGATCGAAGGCATCGTGAATAGGTTTTGAGGTCCGCGAAGGCGAGATGCTTCAAAAGAATGAGACGGAGATAAGATGTCCGTGTCGAAGATGCAAGCTGAATAGCCTTATTGCAGACCGGATTCCGGGCAGGTGCGGGACCACCTGCTCTTGCGTGGTTTCATGGATGGCTATCGGTGGCAAGGTGATGAAGATGACTACGAAGTCGTCCATGGGGGCGGGCAAGAAATGAGGAAGGGCAGCAAGACAACCACCACTGCTCGGGCGGGCGAGAAGACGAAGAATCCCGGGAGATGATCACGACGGTGATGCTGTACACAGTCATCATGTAGAAGAAGATGCAGGACATGATGATGATCTTTGGCGGAGCGACGAAGCTGGACCATCGATGGGCTGGGTGCAGGACCCTCATATTCAAGAGCTGCTTCTCAAGCGGACGGATAACGCAAGAGCTGCCGCCGAGAGAAAGCCAAGATGGATCAACTTGAGTTAGACGCGTTACTCCATTGTATGAAGGATGCAGGCCGAGGATACCGCTGAAAGTAACGCCATGGCTCGGAGATGAAGGTAAAACACAAAATGACCGGCGCGTGCTTCGACGAGAACATGTCATTCGCACGAACGTCTTCCCAAGGGGAACAAGTGCCCGACCAGTTTGGAGGAGGCGAAGAAAATCGTGTGTCCTCTGGATTTACCGCCGTGAAATACCATGTGTGCATGAACAATTGCATCATTTATCGGGACGAGCACGCGAGTCTACCATATGTCCGGTGTGCGGTGTCACTCGATACAAGAAGAGGAAGAAAGCTCCTCGAAAAGTGGTGTGGTACTTTCCGATCACTCCTCGTCTACAGCGGTATTTCACGGACCCTAAGGTAGCAAAGCTCCTGCGTTGGCACGCGGATAGGGAGGAGAAGAAGCGAGAAGATGACGCAAATGATCCGGAGATAGATAAAAAAGACAAGATGCTGAGTCACCCTAAGGATGCGAGCTAGTGGCAAGCGTTGAACTTCGAATACCCAGAATTTGGGAACGATAGAAGGAACATCGTCTTGGTGCGCGAGCACCGATGGAGTCAATCCGTTTGGCAGCGAGAAGCACACATAGCACCTGGCCTGTGTTTGTGTGGATGTACAACCTTCCCCCTGGTTGTGCATGAAGAGGAAGTACATTCACATGAGTATGCTAATTGAAGGGCGAAACAACCAGGAACGACATCAATCAGATCTGGGCTGCTGAAGCAGGAGATTGACACGCTGTGGAAAACGCCAGCCAATACGTGGGGCGCCGCAGAAAGAATATTTCCCTATGAGAGCCGCCTTTGCTCACGACGGTGCACGACTATCTCGATTACGGATATCTTGCGGGGCAGGTAGTCCACGGATTTTCGGATGCGTAAGGTGCATGGATGACACAACGTACGCCAGCTAGATAGAGATCTCGGGTCTTCGAAAACCGTGTTCATGGGACATCGAAGGTGGCTTCGCGACAATGACCCGTGGAGGAAACGCAAGGATCTGTTCGATGGTGAAACCGAACCCAAAACGCCTGTGTCGAGGAGCGGCGAGGAAATAGACAAGCTGTTGAAAATTGGAAAGACTGCCCACTGCCGGGAAAGAAGCAAAAGGCGCCAGAGCCACTGCTGAAGGTATGGAAAACGAGGTCTGTTTTCTGGGACTTGCCGTACTGGAAGATCCACCGTGTGCCTCACAGCCTTGATGTCATGCATATCACGAAGAACGTGTGCGAGAGTCTGCTTGGTACCCTGCTCAACATGCCAGAGAGGACCAAAGATGGGCCGAAAGCAAGGGCAGACTTGAAATCAATGGGCATCAGGCACGAGCTTCACGCTATATATGATGATGATGATGATGATGATGAGGCGAAGCAGGACACAAAAAGTCGTCACAAAGGCAAAAGGCCAAGAAGACCGGAAATGACTACCCTCCGCGTGCTTCACTCTAAGTCGAGGAGATCGAGCAGTTTTTCACCTGCCTCCTAGGAGTAAAACTTCCTTCTGATTCGCTGGAAGATAAGCGATACCTAGACCCAGTGAAGCGAAGTTCAGCGGGATGAAGTCTCACGACCGTCACGTCTTGATGACGCAGATACTTCCAGTTGCAATCCGTGGGATCATGGACGCGCGTCCGTGAAACGCTATTTGGCCTATGCAACTTCTTCGACGTCATCTCTCGGAAGTCGATTGGCGTGAGGCAACTCGAAGGCTACAGGAAGAGATCGTGGTGATACTATGCGAGCTTGAGATGTACTTCCGCCCGCATTCTTGACGTTATGGTGCATCTGCTGGTCCATATAGTGGAGGATATCATCCAAGTCGGGCCGACGTTCCTGCACAAAGATGATGCCGTTCAAAAGGATGAATGGTGTCATCAAAGGATACGTTCGCAACATGTCACGTCGAGAGGAAGCATAGCCGGGGCTTTTCGATCGAAGAGTGCATCTCCTATCGCACGAATTATCTAGGCATCGAGAACCCCGTTGGTCTGCCCGTCAACAGGCACCTCGGCAGGCTCGCTGGATGGGGTCACCGTGAGGGTCGCCGCGAAATGCATGTCGACTTCGAGGGTCGACTCGCCGACTTTGAAAGAGCAAACCTAGTCGCGCTACAACACATAGACGTGGTCGATCCTTGGGTGGTAGAGCACAAAACCTTTATTAAGAAGGCGTACAATGACCGAGGCCAACAGAGGACGGACGGAGATATACTCAAAGAGCACAACTCATGTTTCACGCGTTGGTTCAAGCGAAGCTTCGTCGTACCTTTACATGAGGATTCTTCCGCGGAAGAACAACTCATATTCGCCTTGTCACAGGGCGCCGAGCACAACCTGATGACCTATGAGGCGTACGATATCAACGGCTACACATTCTACACCGAGGCCAAGGACATGAAGAGCGATGGTTATCAGAACTCCGGGGTAACGATGGAATCCTACACCGGTAACGACAAGGACAGATACTACGGAAGGATCGAGGAGATCTGGGAGCTGAGCTACGCTGGAGAGAAGGTCCCGATGTTCCGTGTCAGATGGGCCAAGAACGTCATAAAAGAAGACCGGTATTTCACCACCATGGTTATACCCGAAGCCAAATCCAAGACCGCGGGCGCAAACGTCACCGAAAAATGAGCCATGGGTACTGGCTTCCCAAGTGGACCAATGCTTCTTCATTACCGACCCGCCAAAGCCCAGTCGTGTTGTCGTGAGGAGAGGCAAAAGGAAGATCATCGGAATGGATGGAGTAGCCAATGAGCAAGACTTCGACAAGTACGGTGACCCGAGGATCGAACATGACGACGATGATGAAGTAGTAGCATACACCACAAGAAGAAGCAGGACCACCCTACCTAAAGGACGTCCGTTCCATAGAAGAACTCCATTTGCGAAAAAGAAGGGCAAGAAGATTGTGAACAGATAGCTAGCTAAGATCGATTGTATTTAAATCGTAGACTTCATTTCTCGATTATATTTCATGGGCACTTTTTGAACTATCATGAATATTTTTTAATTTCATGGACACTCGATCTCGATCCTCCTCCATCTCGATCGCTATCCCACCTCGCCAGATCCGGTCCACCGGCCACCGCCGCCGACCGCCCGCACCCTCTCGATTCCCCTACTCAACCGCCGCCGACCCCCCGCACCCCAGATCCGGTCCACCGGCCGACCGCCCACCCTCTCGATTCCCCTACTCAACCGCCGCCGCCGACCCCCCGCACCCCTCCCCTACTCAACCGCCGCCGCCGACCCCCCGCACCTCCCCCTACTCAACCGCCGCCACCCCCCTGCACCCTCCCTACTCAACCGCCACCACCGACCCCCGCACCCTCCCTACTCAACCCGCCGCCGACCCCCGCACTTCCCGCACCTCCCCGCTCCACCGGCATTACTGTTTGATGATATTTTTAAAAATTATTACTGTCTTATAAAAAAATATTACTGTTATGATTTAAACAAGTTTGAAAGTAGAAAAAGGGGCTATCGTTGAGGCCTGTTTTGCCCATTAGTCCCGGTTCAATCCAGAACCGGGACTAATGTGAGCATTTATCCCGGTTCGTGAGCCCAGGGGGCCGGCCGGGCCACGTGGGCCATTGGTCCCGGTTCGTCCGGACCTTTTGGTCCCGGTTGGTGGGACGAACCGGGACCAATGGGCCTCGCTCCTGGCCCACCACCATTGGTCCCGGTTGGTGGCATGAACCGGGACCAAAGGCTTCCCTTTAGTCCCGGTTCATGCCACCAACCGGGACCAATAGTGTTGCCTATATATAGCCCCTCGCGCAAGAGCAGAGCACACTTGCTCTGTTTTTTTCTGCCGAGGGGAGGGGCTTGGTGGTGCTCTAGCTCACCTCCTATGCACACAAGGTGTTCGATGGAATGCCCGAGCCACACTACTTAAGCTTTATCCTCTCAAGCTCGACCTCTAACCTCCATTTTCCTCAATATTTGTCTAGGTTTAGCGGTCCGTCACGCCCGTCCCGTCTTCACCGCCGTCGATCACCAGCGCCGATCTCATCGCCAGCACCACCGTGGTGAGCCTCTTGTTCTTATCTTCTTTCTTAAAGGAAAAATATTCTTACTTGTATTATTTTCTTACTTTTATTATTGCATATTATATAGTGCGATGGTTTTGGTATCCGCCCCCGTCGGCCCTCGTCCTGTCTATGATTCGGATGTGGTATATATTATCTTTTCATAACTATTGGTTCATTTATTGTTTATGAAAATTATGCCACCAACGTGACATAGATTTTATTTATCTAGGAGGTTGTTGAACCGAAATTCCAACCGACCCTATTGTCGAGAGGTTAAATTTAGTTGAAGAAGAAAACAATTTCTTGAAGGAAAAAATAAAAAAACTTGAGGAGGAGAAGATGATATTGGAGTTGCATGTTGCGGATGTCGTCGATGATCACAAGATCAAGATGGATGCAATGCGCTTGAAGATGAGAAAGATTAGAAAATATGCCATTCATACCGAGGCTTGGTATCATTATGCCGTTGGATCAGTTGTTACCTTGGTTGCGATTATGATCGTATTTGTTTTCACATTGAAATGTTTTACATAGTTTCAATGTATGGTTTAATTAATTTAGATGCTCTGCAGAGCTTTATGTTGTTATATGAGAACTATGTATGTACTTTGGTTTTTATGTGATGATGAACTTCTATTAATTTGGTCACTTAATTATCTATTCATGATGTTCTGTAATGATTTTGGACACACTTAATTATATATAATGCACGCAGATGAACCGGCAATGGATGTACGGTGATGACACACCTCCGAGTACATTAAGGCGTGCATGCTTTTCTCGAAGTGGCTGAGGCAAACAAGCAGAATGGTTTTATGTGTTGTCCATGCCCTATATGTGGAATACGAAGTCTTACTCGACCGGAAAATCCTTCACACCCACCTGCTTTACAAAGGTTTCATGCCACACTATAATGTTTGGACGAGGCACGGAGAAATAGGGGTTATGATGGAAGGCGGCGAGGAAGAAGAGTACGATGACAACTATGTGCCCCCGAATACGGTGATGCTATCAACATCAAGTTGCACCGACGATGTGCACGATGGTGCTGCAACGGGCGCGAAGCTGCTGAAGATCAAGATGAACCGACGATGTGCCCCATGATGATGATCTCCGCCGGGTCATTGTCGATGCAAGGACACAATGCGAAAGTCAAAAGGAGAAGCTGAAGTTCGACCGCATGTTAGAGGATCACAAAAAAGGGTTGTACCCCAATTGCGAAGATGGAAACACAAAGCTCGGTACCATACTCGAATTGCTGCAGTGGAAGGCAGAGAATGCTGTGCTCGATAAAGGATTTGAGAAGCTACTGAAAATAATGAAGAAGAAGCTTCCAAAGGATAACGAATTGCCCGACAAGACATACGCAGCAAAGAAGGTCGTATGCCCTCTAGGATTGGAGGTGGAGAAGATACATGCATGCCCTAATGACTGCATCCTCTACCGTGGAACCTACAAGGATCTGAACGCATGCCCGGTATCGGTGCATTGCGATATAAGATCGACGAGATGACCACAGTGATGTTGACGGCGAGCCTCCCGGAAGAGGGTTCCTCGAAGGTGATGTGGTATGCTCCTATAATACCACGGTTGAAACGTCTGTTCGAAACGGAGAGCATGCCAAGTTGATGCGATGGCACGATGAGGGCCGTAAGAAAGACGGAAGTTGAGAGCACCCGCGACGGGTCGCATGGAGAAAAATCGAGAGAAAGTACTGGGATGAGTTTGCAAAGGACCCAAGGAACGTATGGTTTGCTTTAAGCGCGGATGGCATTAATCCTTTCGGGGAGCAGAGCAGCAATCACAGCACCTGGCCCGTGACTCTATGTATGTATAACCTTCCTCCTTGGATGTGCATGAAGCGGAAGTTCATTATGATGCCAGTTCTCATCCAAGGCCCTAAGCAACCCGGCAACGACATTGATGTGTACCTAAGGCCATTAGTTGAGGAACTTTTACAGCTGTGGAATGGAAACGGTGTATGTACGTGGGATGAGCACAAAAAGGAGGAATTTGACCTAAAGGCGTTGCTGTTCGTGACAATCGACGATTGGCCGCTCTCGATAACCTTCGGGACAGACAAACAAGGGATACCACGCATGCACGCACTGTTTACTTGACACCGATAGTATATACCGGAAGCTGCAGGAAGAATGTGTACCGGGCCATCGTCGATTTCTTCCGACCAACCATCAATGTCAAAAGAAAGGCAAGCATTTCAAAGGCGAGGCAGATCACGGAAGAAGCCCGCCATGCGTACCGGTGATCACGTACTTGCTATGGTCAATGATTTACACGTAATCTTTGGAAAGGGTCCCGTGGACTAGCTGTTCGAATGACGCCGAGAATCACGCACCCATGTGGAAGAAGAAATCTATATTTTGGGACCTACCCTCTGGAAAGACCTAGAGGTCCGCTCTTGATCGACGTGATGCACGGACGAAGAACCTTTGCGTGAACCTGCTAGGCTTCTTGGGCGTGTATGGGAAGACAAAAGATACACCGAGGCACGAGAGGACCTGCAACGCTTGTACGAAAAAGAGGGCATGCCTCCAAGCGTAATGAAGGTCCCGCCACTACGCTCTTCGAAAGAAGAGAAAGAAATATTCTTTCAATGCCTGCTCAAGATGAAGGTCCCGACCGCTTCTCGTCGAATATAAAGGGAATAATAAATATGTCGAGAAAAGTTCCGAACCTAAAGTCTCATGACTGCCACGTGATTATGACGCAACTCGCTTCGGTTGCATTGAGGGGCTTCTACCGAAAACGTTCGATTAGCCATTGTGAAGCTATGTGCATTCCTCAATGCAATATCTCGAAGGTGATCGATCCAGAAATCGTAGCAACGCTAAGGAGTGATGTGGCGCAATGTCTTGTCAGTTTCGAGCTGGTGTTCCCACCATCCTTCTTCAATATCATGACACACGTCCTAGTTCATCTAGTCGACGAGATTGTCATTCTGGGCCCGTATTTCTACACAATATGTACCCCTTTGAGAGGTTCATGGGAGTCCTAAAGAAATATGTTCGTAACCGTGCTAGGCCAGAAGGAAGCATCTCCATGGGCCATCAAACGAGAGGATGTCATCGGGTTTTGTGTTGACTTCATTCCTGGCCTTAATAAGATAGGTCTCCCTAAATCGCGGTATGAGGGGAGACTGATTGAAAAACGCACGCTTGGAAGAGACTCAATAATATGCAGGGGACGGATATTCTTGGTCTCAAGCACACTACACAGTTCTACGAAACCCTACCTTGGTGACCCGTCAGTATGTCGATGAACACAAGAACGATCTGCGCTCCAAACACCGGAGCGGTCGCGACGATCGGATTACATGTGAACACATCGGGACTTTCAGCAGTTGGTTGGAAACACGTCTCGGAGGTGACAGCACTGTTTGTGATGAGTTGTACTTGTTGTCCAGGGACCATCTTCGATTGTAATGATTTGGAAAGGATACAAGATAAATGGGAATACATTTTACACGATTGACCAAGATGAAAAGAGCACCAACCAAAATAGCGGTGTCCGCTTTGATGCAGCAACCGACAAGGAAATGACACATATTATGGTTACATAGTAGACATATGGGAACTTGACTACGGAGTAGATTTTAAGGTCCCTTTGTTTAAGTGCAAGTGGGTCAATCTGTCGGAGGCGGGTGCAGGTAGACCCACATGCGGAATGACAACAAGGATCTGAAAAATCTTGGGTACACTCGACGAACCGTTCGTCCTAGCCAATGATGTGGCACAGGTTATCTATGTGAAGGACATGTCTACCAGACCGAGGAAAAGAAAAGATAAGGAAGCGAATACATCATACAATGAGCCAAAGCGCCACATAGTTCTTTCAGGAAAAGGGACATCCACAGGAGTGGAGGGCAAGATGACATGTCTCAAGAGTATGAAAAGTTTCATGAAATTCCCCCTTCAAAGTCAAGGCTGACCCAAGCATCCTGATAAACGATGAAGATTATCCATGGTTACGGCGCAATAAGCAAACGACACAAGCGAAGAAAAAGTGAAGACTTTCTCCATAACTATTATGATGATACCATGCCAACTTTGTAACACACGAGTATGATACCATTGTCCGTTTTGTTCATGAACATGCTATGCCAACTTTTTCAGAGTTCATTTGAAAACTATGAATTTGAAAACCTCGCCAACCAAGGGCGCCACACCGTTTATAAGCCCGTCCCTCTACGCCTTGTTGAGCTCACAAACTTGTGATTCACACAAATTTCAAAGAATTCAAATTTTATAAAACTAATGGCACAAACAGAAAGTTTATAATTGTTCTAAAACAAATGGCACTAATAGAAAGTTTATAATTTTGCTGACCTAAAAGCAAAAAGAATTAAAAATAAAGCAAAAACCAAAAGAAAATAAATAATGCAGAAAACAAAACAAAAAACTTGAAAAAATAATAATAATAGCAACAATAAGCATTTTGTTGTAAGTAGAAACAAAATAAAATAAATAAAGCAACAAAGAAAACAAAAAAGTGTTTTCAATTTTAAAACTAATGGCACAAACAGAAAGTTTATATTTTTCTAAAACTAAAAGCACTAACAGAAAGTTTATAATTTTGCTGACCTAAAAGCAAAAATAATTAAAAATAAAGCAAAAACCAAAAGAAAATAAATAATGCAGAAAACAAAACAAAAAAACTTGAAAAAATAAAAATAGCAACAATAAGTATTTTGTTGTAAGTAGAAACAAAATAAAATAAATAAAGCAACAAAGAAAACAAAAAAGTGTTTTCAAATTTTAAAACTAATGGCACTAATAGAAAGTTTATATTTTTCTAAAACTAAAAGCAAAAAGAAATAAAATATAAAGCAAAAAAGTGCCACCCATCGGGCCCCCACGGCCTGAATACGACTAGAAACCCTACATGGGCCAGATTCAGGCCCTTGAGAGGCCCAATAGGCCTGACAGCATGAGCAAGTTTAGGCCCGAAAGCCTGCATTAGAGAGGAGCTCGAAAGGGGAGGCACACCAGCGCTTATAAACCAGTGCCGGCGCCCTTCAGCTAGCGAGGTGGGACTAAACTTTTGGGCGCGGGGCAGCACAACGCCTTTGGTCCCGGTTGGTGGCACCAACCGAGACTAAAGGGGGGTTTAGTCCCGGTTGGTGCCACGACCCGGGACTAATGACCCCCTTTAGTCCCGGTTGGTGCCATCAACCGACTAAAGGCCGCCGCTTCCCGCCCTTTGGGCTGCTGAAATTTGGCCTTTGGTCCCGGTTGGTGGCACCAACCGGGACTAAAGGGGGGCATTAGTCCCGGGTCGTGGCACCAAACGGGACTAATGCCCTTGCTATATAAGAAAGCACTTGGGAAATTTCAGATTCATCGCGCATTTTCCCCTCCCCGACGCCGCCAGGCTGCCCAGACGCCGCCGACGCCGCGCCATCGCCCGCCCACGCCGTCACCATCACCGTCGCCGCCGCTTATCGCCGCGCCGTCGCGCTTGCCCGTCGTCGCCGCCGCTCGCCCCGCCGTCGCCGCGCCGCTCATCTGCCGCCCTAACGCCGCGCCCTGCCTCGTCGTCGCCGTCCCGCCCCGTCGCCGTGCCCTCGCCGTCGCCGCGCCCTCGCCGTCGCCGCCCTGCCTCCAGCGACCTCGCCGACCTCGCCGTCGCCGCCCTGCCTCCCGACCTCGCCGTCGCCTCCGCCTCCCGACCTCGCCGTCGCCTCCGCCTCCCTCCCGCCTCCGTCGCCGTGACCTCGCCGTCGCCTCCGCCCACAGTGAGCCCCGCCAAGCACCTGCCCCCCCCCCCGCCGCCCGCCATGATTTTTTTTTCAGAGATGTTCATGATTTTTCATAAATGTATATATATTGATGTATGGATATATGTATGATGCTTTTTGCAGTGTTGATCTAATGTTTTTTTTCTGCATATATATGTGATTTTTTTGTTCATAGATGATCATATGAATTTTTTTGTTCATAGATATGATCATATATATGATGTATGCATGGATCGATGTGGATGGAATATGATGTTTTTTGTTCATAGAATATGATGTTTTTTTATTCATAGATTTTATTTTGTTCATTAGAGAGAGGCGGGGCGTCGAGGAAGTTGTACTGTTTAGAGTTAGGGTCGCCGAGGAAGAAGGAAAATAAGGAAAAGAATAAAAGAGGAAGAAGGAAGAAGGAGAAGAAGAGGAGAAAAAAATAAGAAGAGGAAGTAGAAGAAAAAGAGAAGAAGAAGGAATAGAGGAGAAGAAGAAAAAAAAATTCTATTTTTCTTCTTCTCCTTTTTCCTTCTTCTTCTCTCTCTTTTTTTCTATTTTTCTTATTCTTTCTTCTTCTTCTCTTTTTCTTCTTCTTTCTTCTTCTTCTTCTTCTTCTTCTTCTTCTTCTTCTTCTTCTTCTTCTTCTTCTTCTTCTTCTTCTTCTTCTTTTTATCGGGAACGAGGGTGTCGAGGATCGCTGAGG
This sequence comes from Aegilops longissima, assembly GCA_021605205.1. Taxonomy (NCBI): domain Eukaryota; kingdom Viridiplantae; phylum Streptophyta; class Magnoliopsida; order Poales; family Poaceae; genus Aegilops; species Aegilops longissima. Next base: position 699,295,601 of record CM038680.1, read on the forward strand.
GGTCGACGGTTAGGGAACTAGGCTAGAGGGTCGAGAGGGTCACAGAGGGTCGAGGGTCGTCGAGGCCGGTCGAGGGTCAATGTTTTGAGGGTCGAGGGTCGTCGAGGCCGGTCGAGGTTCGAGGCACAAGGGTTTGAGGTTCGAGGTTCTAGGGTCGAGGTTCGAGGGTTCTAGGGTTCGAGGGTTCTAGGGTCGAGGTTCGAGGTTCTAGGATCCGAAGGAAGAAGGAAGAAGAAGAAGAAAAAATGAGAGGAAAAAGAAGAAAAAGAGGAGAAGAAGAAAGGAATAGAGGAGAAGAAGAAAAAATAGAATTTTTTTCTATTTTTTCTTCTTCTCCTCTATTCTTTTCTTCTTCTCCTCTTTTTTTTTCTTCTTTTTTTCTTCTTCTTCTTCCTTCTTCCTTCTTCCTCTTTTCTTCCTTTTCCGATAGGGGGGTACCGATAGTGTCAAAGTATTGAAGAAATCCATGGCTTCATCATTAGCCGGAAGTAACCATGGCATGATGGTGCGAAGTCCTCCAAAGTTGTTACGGAATGGAGTCCCGAATAGGATAATTTGCCTTTTGCTGAACTTTGTACCAAAAAGCGGGTTATCCTATCTGACTCCGCTCCAAAACAACTTTGGAGAGCTTCATACCATCATGCACCTGTTACTACTAATGATGAAGACATGGTTTTGTTGAATCCTTTGACACTAGGCAACCTCCCGACCCTCGGCGATCTTGACCCTTGACCTCAACCGCTCGGCGATCCACGACCCTCTACCCTACCTCGGGCGTCGATGCCCACGTCACTTGTGGGACATAGATGTACTGTTCAACGCCGACCCCTCCCGATAGCTTCAACACGTGGGGGGTCGATATTACGTACCCCCTCCTAGCTTGAAGCGTTCTCGAGGCCACCCCCTAACCCTTGAAGCGTTGTCGAGGCCACCCCAAACCCTAGAGAAGCAGCGTCGAGGCCACTAATATGATTCCTTATTGTGATTAGCTAGCTAGTTCTACGTTGGCACTAATATATCCATATCTGTCATGTTTGAATAATAATTGCCATGTTGTAAATATTTGTAGAAACTATGGACACCCCCCGAGACGAAGCACAAGAAGCGTTGTTGAGGGACATAATCGCACACGGAAGTGATGCCGTCTCCTCGATGATGTTTCTCAACGTCGACAACGATGGTCTGGAAGGAGAGGGTGAAGAAGCAGCTGGCTATGATTTACATGGCTCCGATGACCCAATGCGGTGCAAGAAGGAGAGGGTGAAGAAGTAGACCGTGAGGACGGCTCCGGTGATCACCAAACCGAGTCCGCCAGGTATATATATTAGTTAAGCCTGTCTGACTAGCTCTCGTCTTTGTTTTGGTATATATGTACACATATTAATTAACTCTCGTCTTTGTTCTTTTTCTAGCCCTCGGATCGAGCACAACTTCGTAAAGAGACGAGGCCCAAGAAAAAGTTGAGCTCGGATGAAAAGTTTGAGATCATACAAATCGCGCGACGGCCAACCGATTGAACCCTACCGGACAAAGAAGGCATTTGTTGCTCGGTCGGGGGTTCGGTTAGGGACAAGATCCCGATCAGCATCCACCAATGGTATAAGCCTAAGAACGAAGACCACGAGGTGTCTTGTGTCAATGATATGCAGAAAAATGATCTTTGGACTGAGCTGAAGTCAAATTTTACCCTACCGCCAGAGGATGATCCGGAGAAGCCAGTAATAGAGCCATTAATCAAGTCTTTTGCTCTTAAGAAGATGGCAGAACTATTCAGGAATTGGAAGAAAGACCTCAATACGTATGTCAAAAAAATGAGACACCAGAATTCACGGGCAAATATGAGAAGATCGAGATGATGGCCCGCATTTGTGGCCTACAAGACATCGGAAAAGAGTAAAAGATGTCAGCGACAAACAAGAGAAATGCTGCGAAGAAGAAGCTTCATCATCGCACGGGTCGTGGCTACCTCATAGCCCGGCCTAAGTGGGCCAAGGCTGAGAATGATCTGCTTGATAAAGGGATCGAACCGAGACAATGAACTGGCCAGACCGTTGCGGACTTGGTTCTTGAGGCGGCGGATCCTTGGACCCTATAACGGGAAGTGCATTTGGACGGACGAACAATTGGACATACCAGTCAAGAGGCTTAAGCATTATATCGAAGCAGCGCAGCAAGGGAAGTTCGTTCAGACAGGAGAAGGACGAGCTCACAATGGCCCTCGGGAATCCTGAGCACCACGGACGGACACGAGGCACGCCAGCTCCCTTTCGTGGAAGGCTGGATTTCGGACGCAGGGGTTACAAAACCCATGAGAGGAGGAAGAAACTGGAGCAGAGCCTAATGCAGGCGCTGCACGAAAGGGTAATGGGGCTAGAGGAACGAGAAGAGGAACGAAGCAGCCGATCACAACAAACGACCTGCGAAGCTTCCCCGGCTACCCGCCATCTCAGCGGAGAAGCAGCGTGGCTTCCACCGAGCTGCTTCAGCCAGAGCAGCATGCCTTGACGGCTCCTGCCAGCTATCCGTGGATGCTATCACGGATGCTGAAAGTTGCCACCTTATGGCGCAATGGAGCAATTTAAAGGTCAAGGCGGCTGTTGGCTCTGTTTATCCCACTAAACCCGACTCAACTTTTCACTACCGCCGATTCCGAAGGATATGCTAAGGTGATGGTCGATGAAATAACGGAGGATTTGAGGAGCTCGGCTTGACCACCCTACCGGTGAAGGGAGTATCGGCTGGGTTCTGCTCTGAAGACTCCATGCCTATGGCGGAAGGATCTCATCAACCTTCCAAACTGGACGCCTCCGCCTCCTCCTCCTCCTCCGGCGAGTCAGGGCACTCCGCCTCCTCCACCGCCTCCTCCTCCTCCTCCGGCGAGTCAGGGAACTCCGCCTCCTCCACCGCCTCCTCCTCCGGCGAGTGACGATCAGGGCACTCGGCCGGCTCCTTCTCCGGCGCGTGGCGGCACTCCGTCTCCTCCGCCTACACCGGCGCGTCCGGGCAGCCAGCCTCCTCCTTCTCCGCCTCGTCAGCAAGGGCGGAAGAGACCCGCCGCCGCTCCGGCTGCTCCGGCGCGTCGTAGTCCTTCTCCTCCGCCTCATAAGCAAGGAAAGAAGACATCCGCTCCGTCTGCTCTACCGGCGTCTAGCAGTACAGCCAAAGGCGGGAGGAGATACAGATTCGGTCCTTCTCTGAAGACTCCAGAGAAGTTACCGTACGAGAGGAGCGAGGAGGAAAACGCGAAGATCGCGCAGACCGAAGTGGATGACTGGTTTCAAGGGTTGAAAGCAAAGAGACATCCACCTCCGGAGGAGAAGGTAGATCCGGTCAAAGCGAAGCGCACTCTGGCTGCCCTGACAAAACCACCCAAGTCTCCGCCGAAGGCAACTATGAGCGAATTATTGGAAAGGCATTTGCCGAGGCGGAGAGATCGGGAAGTACTGCCGGTGATCAAAGGATGAAAGAACGACGAGCTGGGAAACAAATTGCCCAGCTCGGCGAACAAGCGAGCGAATCGTGCCCCCGCTCAAGGTGCTCTGCTAGCGACATCGTCGATCCGAGGATGGTGCCCGGTTATGGCAATCCTGAAGATTACTTGCCCGACGATGTACAATTTGATTTCTTGGAGGTGCAGATACAAAGATACGAGTACGGGAAGCCTCTCGTCAAAGATGAAAGCTCTCTAACAACGATGATGCGAAGATTGCATGATTGGTACATGAAAACCTGCAAAGAGTCTCGAGGGAGGAATACTTTGTATTTGAGAGTTAAAAGGAGCATGACCTCCTTGGAATTGAACTGTTGCCTATTCCATTTGAGGAGTTCTATCAGTTTTTCAATCAATTGGCCTCGATAAAGCAACGGTCACCTGCTACTGTCTGTAAGTAGTACTACTTCTGTCATTAAGTATCTCTATATAACTCAGCTCTTTCATTGCATGTATTTATAAATATCCTCACTATATTATGCAGATTGAAGATCGCAGAAATGAAGAAAAACAAGTGGGTGATATTGGGTTCATTAACACATATCTCATCGATGCAAATGAGGTTAAATATCGTGCCAAGGAAACCGAGGCCAACTTGCTACGATCGTTGGAAATAAATGAACACAAAATACAATACTCTTTCCTTACAACTACACGTGAGTGTTACTGTCTTGTGGCATATTCGGTTTCCTTATTTAGTCCAGGTTATAGAAATGTAATATTGATGAGTTATGCATGCGTGCGCAGGTTCCACTATATTCTCCTAGAGATTAAGCTTGAGCAGGGAGTAGTAACTGTCTTAGACTCGAGACGAAAAGATCCCAAGGAGTATCGGAAATGACTGAAATGCTCGAGAAGTAAGTTAAATCGATCATTATCCACCATATCAGCAACTTTGTTCATTTCTGATATCAAGTAATTGTTTTCTTTGTATGGCAGGGCTTGGGAAAATTCACCAAAAAGCTCGGGACTACCAAGAAGCTGCAATTTAGACACCAAAGTAAGTACTATATAGTAGCATATTCCACGCGCATCTCCTAGTGATTCAAGCGCTAGTTTCATCAATACCATTTAGCATGTGCTTGCTAATTATCAGTTTGATTGACCTCTGTTTCTTGTAAAGTGGTTGTGGCAGGAACAAGGAATGATTTCTGTGGATACTACGTTTGCGAGTCCATCCGCCACACGACCTGTGAGAGGGCTACTCCGACAAACAATTTGAAGTGCGTAAATAAAATATTCACAATTTTATTTTATTACCATCATTTGTGTTGAGTTTCATTCATTCATATATATATATATATATATATATATATATATATATATATATATATATATATATATATATATATATATATATATATATATATATATATGACCCCTTTCTTAAAATTAGATGTTTCGCAGCGGATGAACTCCTAGCACCAGATCGCATGCGAGCAATTCAAGAGGAATTGGCGGCATTCTTTCTTGACTATGTGATCGCTGAAGACGGGAATACCATGTGGACCACGCGTCCGTATTGTAAAAGATAATTATTGTATATATGTAGCGGTAGTGTCGGATAGATATCACGAGAACTTGTTGTTCGACCAATCTCTCGGAGAAGGAGAGGTGGTCGATATCACTTCTCTCTGTATGCATATATATGTTCATGACGATCTTCTGTTTGCTTAATTACTAGCTAGCTAGCATGTCTAGTTAGTCCTCTCTATACGTATGTATAGTACGTAGCGTCGACCAAGCACGGACAAAAGAAAGGACACTTTTCTCTATTAATTAGCTAGCTATAGCACAATATATGAAACACCTAAATTAACCCCCAAAAACCCCAAACCCCCCTCTTTTGAAAAAAAACAAAAACCAGAGCCAAAGAAATGTTGACGCGTGGATGCCTATTGGTCCCGGTTGGTGCCACCAACCGGGACCAAAGGCCCTCCCGCTGGGCTCAGCGGACAGGCCACGTGGAGGCCCATCTGTCCCGGTTCGGATAGAACCGGGACTAAAGGGTGAGGGTATTAGTACCGACCCTTTAGTCCCGGTTCATGAACCGGGACTAAAGGCCCTTATGAACCGGGACTATAGGCCCTTTTTCTACTAGTGATATTTAAACACAAATAAGTATCAAACAGCATTTTAAATGCATAAAAAAAATTGTGGAGCCTGGGAATCGAACCCAGGACCTCCTGGTGTGAGAACTAGCTGCTGACCAGTCGAGCTAGTAGAGAAGACTTGACATGTATCAGGTCAGGTGGTAGATAACTGTTGGCTCGAGCAGAAAAAAAAAAATACTAATGGCGCACCTCACCCTGGTGCGCCATTAGTATGTATGTACTTATGGCGCACCGAGGGGTGGTGCGCCATTAGTATTGTGGCGCCCTACTTGTGCCGATCCTCTCTCTCCTCGCCTCGCCATGATCCCTTCCCGATCTCCTCTCCCGATGCCACCGTCGCCCGCCCGACACCACTGTCGCCCGCCGCCCTCGACGCCACCGTCGCCCGCCCGCCACCGCCCGCCGACACCACCGTCGCCCGCCGCCCTCGACCCGCCCGACACCACCGTCGCCCGCCGCCCTCGACGCCGCCCGACACCACCGTCGCCCGCCGCCCTCGACCCGCCCGACGCCACCGTCGCCCGCCGCCCTCGACGCCGCCCCGACACCACCGTCGCCCCGCCGCCCCGACACCACCGTCCGTCGCCCCGCCGCCCCGAACCAGGGAGCGGAAGCGCGGCCGGCGTGCGAACGAGCGGAGAAGGCGGCCATCCTCGTCCTCAACCTGTCGTCGACATCGTCGATTCCAGCTCTCGCAGCAAGGTATGCGGCTGGTTCGTCCCCTATCATGGCCAAATTGATTTTTTTCGGTAAACTAGGCTAGGGTTCGATGGATTATGGAGATTCATGGTGATTCATCAGTGAATAAATTTGTTCCAAGAACAAGATCATGGCCATTTCCTGTGCTAGCTAGAGCCGTTGTCAGCCTGTGCAAGGTTCAGAACAAGTTGTCAGCGTCTTTGTGCTCTATACTTTGTATGAAAATAGCATCGCTAATAGTAATCACCGAGGGATAAAAAATACGAATGATATTATAGTTTTTCTATACTTCAAGTTTCTATTTTGTATATGCTCACCTGCATCTGCTCCGGTATAATGTCTTTGACGTGATAATGCAATTAAAAAGCAATATTGGTTGAGAGAAATTGCTGTACTGGTTAAGACAACTGATTTTCATACAATGGCAGCAGTGCACAAACAGTGTGAGTGGTGTGTACTTATTTCAGAGATGATTGGTGTCGGCTCAGCGGCTGCCATTTAATCAAATCACAATTCGTAGACTACTGATTCCTGAACTCTTTATGGTTTGTTGTTTCAACTCTTGAACTACTGGATCTTGCATCTGTGTTTAGCTAGTAGAGTATAAAATCCAAATTCTTATGACCAGAAGCATGAATGGTTGTTTTAATGTTGCTCTCTGTTAATGTCACTGAATCTGATGCAAATGATAATCTAAGCCCAAAAGAAAATTTTTCTAATTCAGTCAACGTCGAGCTGCTGTTCTCTGCTCATGTGGAACATTGCGTTACATTTTTGCATCTTCAGAAGTGCGGTTGTCCATGGCATGGAGTTTTTGTACTGTTGTTAAGGTTCAGGACAAGCCCGTGACTATCGTGTTTCTAGTAGCTAAAATCTATTTGTTCCTATTGGCATTGGCTTGATTGTTCTAAAACTCAGAACCTGTTGGACAATGACATTATTTGTAACGGCAGCATGAGAGGAGGAAGATTTTGGTTTCTTGTTCTGTATTAATAACTTCCTATAAGCAATGCACCTCTGATGATTTTGTCAAAAGCGTGTCGAGTCGATATTCTCAATATATTATTCTTTATCAGTTTACAAGTTGATTAATTTCCTCTGATTATTCTCAAATTCTTGAATTATTTGTAATGTCTTGCAGAATTATTTGTGCCTTTGTTTTTTCCTAAGTTTAGGATGCACTCTGTTAGGTTTTAGAAAAAGTAGACGAGAGAGATTAAAGGGATTGTGACCAATGCTCCTCCGTCTTGTAATGTGATACATTTTTTTGACAGTGTGTCGAAATGTCTTGCATTATGGGATGGAGGGAGTATTTGTCAGGTATGTGACATACTTCTCCCATAAACGTCAGGTATGTGACATTATGGGATTAGGGGTTACAAAAAACATCAGTTACAAAAAAGTTCAGATTGTAAAATGTTCATTTTGCAGCTAGTGCCCATTTTGAGTAATTGCTTAGAGGGATGATCCTGTGTGAGCTGGTGGAGTGATTTGTTTTCTACATAAAGCTCTTTAGTCGGGCTGGTTTTCGTGAAATACACATGAAGCTTCACCAGCTCCTGTGGGTGTGGGATCCATGTGACATGTGACATTGCATCCATGTCCACCTGGGATAATGATTTTGCAGGTACCCCGAGAGGCCCTTGAGTTTGCCGGAATGTCGATTAACTTCCGTTCCGGCAAATTGGTACTCCATATGTCCTATTTTCAGCAAAGGTCATGCTGAAATTTTCCGTGAATTTTAGCATGACTTTGCTAAAAATAGGACATATGGGGTACTTGTGACTAATGCATGGGCGAGGTATCGTAGTAGTTAATTAATTAGGATCAAGTGCCCCGGCGTACTTGTGACTAATGCATGGCTTTTAGGGTGCCTCGGTGTCGATAAAAATCGAAATGATGAAAGCTTAGGCTTTTAGGGTGCCTCGGCGTCGAAAAACCCTCAATGATAAAAGCTTAGATTTTAGGATGCCTCGGTGTCGACAAACCCTAAATGATGAGACCATGATCTTGTTCGTTGACAATAACCAACTTTTTGACCAAGCTTTGTTTCTATTTAGAGAGAAACATGGCCCACAACGATGAAGCCGGGGGTTCGGGCGGCAAGGCATTCTGGGAGCTGTCCCAGGAGATGGAGGAACAACCTCACTTGTATGAGGCCACCGCCTTCCCCACCGATCCTGAGACCACTGATGGTGCCGCCGAGGATGACCACACCGATGCCACCACCGATGGTGCCGCCGAGGATGCCACCATCGATGATGGCGGCGCCGCGCACGATGGCAGCCAACCGAAGAGGCAACGGAAGGACCGGCGCCCGACCGTGCTCCGCACCCTCAAGGAGGAAGTTAGTGAAGTGGACTCCAACGGGAATCCAACGGTGCCCGAACGAATAGTCAAGGGGTACTCGCTTCAGCTCGGGTGCATTGTCCGGAGCACCGTCTCGATCAACACCGAGAACCTGAGGCATCCTGACAGAGGGAATTTGTGCAACCTCCTCTTCACGAAGCTGCACGAACGATACAAGTTCCCCGCTGAATTTGCAAACACAAGCCTCAAAGGGAATAAAGTGAATAATGCTGCCCTCACGAAGATGAGCAAGGCCCTGTCTACTTGGAAAAGCAATGTGAAAAGAATGATCGAGAAAGGTGAGAGTTATCGGAAGATCAAGGAGAAAATCCTTCGATCACCAAGATGACTACAGCGACTTCAAGATCAATTGCTCGAGCACCGCAAACTCCCAATCAAGTGAGTGGGGAAACAAATGCGGAGCTGAACATAGGGGAACACACACTCGGTCCCGGCGGTTCAGAGTGGCGGAGCCTATATGGGACAAGGAGGAGGCGGACCGTGCCGAGCAAGGCCTACCGCCCTCTTCGATAAATACGGTGACAAGCAGACCAGGAACTTTGTCGGGGCCGGTACAAGAAGGACCCGAAAACAAAGGAGCTTACCACGGATCCAAGACCAGGCAGCTTGAGCTTGTTCGTAAGGAATACACCCAGCGTAATTAGCTCCATATGGTTGCATTCTAATTAATGAAGCCAAATTTCTAAATGGTTCACATTCCTTCCGCAGCGATATTGAAAGCGATGGCGCTGGGTCGACTAAGAGCAACCCTTGGGACACCACTCTAAATAGGGGTTGAATGTAATGAAGAACAAGGATAAGCTCGAAGTCGATGTCACCGGTCGTGTGGCGGCAAAGGCTTGTCGACAAAATGGGGTCATACTATACCGCTGGTGTGCGGAAGGACAAAAAGACCAGCTCGGAAAGCCAGGCGCGAGAGGTTCAAGAACTCAAGGCACAGGTGGCGCGGATTCCGGAGATTGTCCAAGAGCAAGTGGAACAACGACTCGGAGCGACGATCACCGCCATTGTGCCTACCTTGATCTCGGGTTGAGTCGCGTGGATTGCGGGCGCCAATGAGGCCGCCCGATTCCTAGCTTCACGGCTAGCAACTCGCATAATGCGATGGCGGGCCATTGGTGCCTCCGCGGGGGGGGGCATTGGTGTCTTCGACGCCGCACGGAGCTTAATGCACCGGGTGTCGCCGCCGCACCTCTGCAGCAAGCGGCCCCTCCGTCAATCTGCCGCCCGCCGTTGGCGGTGCCTCTACATTAGCCGAGGTCGACGCCATCATCACGGTAACTAATTAAGCCTCTCTCGCCGAGGACTTCATCTCCTTGCCTTTGATGGGCATCCCCGACGCCCTACATGTTTTCGCAGGCGCCGCCGACGTTCCGTGCACTCTCCTCCACTTCGTGAACAACGAGTTGGTCGATGTCGCCAAGGAAAAATAGTTCAACCGGCAACCCTTGTTCCACGGTACCGGATGCCACCCAACTTGTTTAGGGTTCAACTGGTTCGGTGCTGCCAGGCTGCGACGAGTTGTTACCTCCGAATCGACCCGTCGGGGCCGACGATGATGACGTGATGACCCTCGGCGCGATGCTTGAGCTGGCTCTGCTTTGGCGAAGAGCCAGATTCGTTTGGGGCGGGGACACCACCCCAAAGACAACACCGCCAGATCGTGCGGCGCCAAGTCGGCCCCATGGCAAGACCGCCGCAACGGTGCGGACATCCCTATGCCATGGATCCAAACATGCATATGGCACAGGATCGAAACGACGCACGACGACGATGATGATACATTTGGCAACGCCGATCAGAGTTTGCCGATCATGGGTGCGATGGCGACTTCATGGGGCCTCCTTCTCAAGAACCAAACCCAACAAAAGACGTGTGCGATCTAGCTCGTATCATGGAGAAGCCAAGTTGCAACAGCGCCGTCGGGCGTTCAGCTCTCAGGAGACGCCTCCAGTTGTCGACTTCACCGAGCCTCAGATAGGCGAGGTGCGAAATATTATCAGCCCCAACACACTCAAGAAGGCGGTCTGTGAGCAAAACTTGGTCCCATTACAGGAGAAGAAGAAGGCACGCAAAAGAAAGACTAAGAAGGGTGCGAGCCAGCCGGCACAGAGTACGATCCGTGCTCAGGACGGGCCACCTTCACCGCAGGATATCTCGAGAAGGGTGCATGTGGCGGGTAGGGCGATGCTACCGACAAATATGCTCAATGCTGCAACCGGTGCTATGCGGAGTCTGCATGACAGTGTTCTTTCTTTGGAGAAGCGACGTCTCAGGGAGAAGGATGTGGCATACCCAGTTTTCATGGCCAAGGTGCCAGAGGGCAAGGGCTTTGTGGATAACTCCATCGGGCGTACGATCGTCCTGCGTTTTGATGACATCCACGCTATGTTGAACCTTCATCCGCTGCATTACACCTTCGTTCGCTATTTTCGCTGAGTATGGAGATGCGGATCATTTGCGACAAGACCCGGACATCGTGATAGTCGACCCCTTCTACATGCGTGCCAAGATCTTGGGCAGCGCGGGGACCGCAAGTCGCGAGTTCTTACCTCGGCGCCATTCGCAAACCAAGATAAGGATAACTTCCTCGTGCCTTACTTTCGAGTAAGTCCTCCCTCAACCGCCCGTAACATATGAATTCTTACATTTCGATCGTTTTCTTTTAACATTCCATGTTTTCTGCAGTGACACACGTTGCACGCTCATCCTCCTAAGCCCCAAATATTCCATGGCCACGTATTTCGACCGGACCGTCGATTGAACGTAGACTACACAAATGTCAAGAAGGTTCTTGATGATGTTCTCCCGGCTCGCCAAATCTGGAGGCACCTTCACCAGGCCTATTCGTAAGCACGACAAGCACGTGTTCTCCCACAATCGACGCTCGCTGCGTCAAGCAGCCGCTTTGGCGATCGAAGGGTGCCTACTACACCATCCATCACATGCGGGCGATCGTACGGGACCATCATCAACTTCTGCTACCGAGTAAACTCAAAGATTGGGCAAAGAGCGTGTCGGCAATCCAGGACGCGGACCTCCGACAAGAATTCTTTCGCATCCAGCGGAGTTTGCGGAAATCATCCATCAAGATGTCCTTCGTACCTCGGGGCAGTTCTACCTCAACAATCAACCGTCCAACAGTGACATAGACACAATGCTATAAATGCAGGCTGACAACGACCGTTATTTCATGACTCCCACGATAGACGGCGGCTTCATCCACGCTCCGGTCCCTTGAGTCGAGTCGAAAGCAGTGATGCTGTGTCTAGTTCTGAAACATCGATTGGCTCATGTTGTAATTAAACTTTAATGAACTTGTAGTATGTCTCTTTGGTTTCGAGAGTCGTTCAACTTAGATGTAATCGATGCTATTAATGTCTTGTTTTTCTCTTCCGATCGTTCTGTTGCATACTTATATATTGCTTATGTATTGTCTGTGAATTGGTACTAACGTTTCGTTTGGCTAGTGCATAGCGATGCCGACGTATGTCGTGTACAAGGGTAAGGTTCCCTGAGTCTCGATGACCGGGAGGAGTGTCGGAGACAGGTTCACCGATTCAGCGGTAACAGTTACAAAGGGTACACCACTAGGGCCGAGGCCGAATCTAGATACGCCCGCTATCTAGCGGGAGAGGGGAGGGAGCGTTGGAGGAACCGGATGAAGACGAGTTTCATCGTGATGATGCTCATCGTGATGACCGCAGCTCTCTTCTATGTGACGGTAGTTTAGATGATCGATATCGACTTGTAATGTGAAGACAAACTCGCTACTCGCGGTCTCGAGACTCGTAATATAATGTTCTATCTTTGTTCGGTCTTTTCAATTCGGAGACTAATATGATGAATTGTATTCGGAGACTAATATGATGAATTGTATTCAAAGACTAATCTTCTATTGTATTCGATGAATCTGTTGTTGATGTGTGCTGTCTATATTTTGTCAAATTATACATTTTGTAACCTGTGCAAAAACAGAAAATAAAAATAAAAAACCTAATATTAATACTAATGGCGCATCACATGATAGTGCGCCATTAGTATGACAAAGCATACTAATGGCGCATCACTGGTCAGTGCGCCATTAGTATGCCGTGTTACTAATGGCGATCTCGTGGTCGCGCGCCATTAGTATGCCAAAGCACCTGGTATACATGGCCCCGGGAGGCATACTAATGGCGCATCAGTAGCCTATACTAATGGCGCACCAGTGGTGCGCCATTAGTATATCAGATACTAATGGCGACCACTGATGCGCCATTAGTAAAAATTACTAATGGCGTGCTAGTAATGGCGCACCAGTGATGCGCCATTAATGGCCAGATTAGGTGCGCCATTAGTAGCGGTTTTTCTAATAGTGATGAGGTTGCTACTGAAGCGACTATTATTTTTGCATGATGGGTGACGCCTTCAAGGCGCTAAGGGATGTGACCAACGGGAAGGGGTTGCTAGGTAGGTGCACCCTTACCACATCTGTCGTATTGCTGTTGGTTTTGATGAGCACCCACAAGAATTCTTGTTGAAGTCTCAAGGTTGTTTTAAAATACGATTGCAAATAGGATGAAACAAAACTGGAATTTAGGTGAAAAATGTATTGGTAAATGAAATAGTTGCTTCTGTTGTCTAGATACCGATCTTAGTGGTACAAATGAAATTCATGCGGATGCATTTTGTTCGAGAACCCAGATGCTGCTCATGATTGATTTCATCGCAATCAATTGGGCTGTTTCATTTCTTCAAAAAGTAAAAATAGAAATCAGATCATTACGTTCTTACTGCGATAAAGGGTTTGCTTTCTTCCAACTGTGTAACTTATGGTTGACTTCAAAGATGAGATTTTGCTCTAAGATGGAAGTACGTAAGTTTTGAACATGGCCGCGGCTTTGTGATGTCTAAGAACAAGAGCAAGACTACTCCATTTGATTCGCTTATTTTGCTTGTATCTTCTAATGTTCTAAGCTCCCTGCGAATGTTGGATAATGTTGCGTCGGGGCATTATGGTTCGCTTATGGGCCTACTTGCAAAGGGGGTGAATCGCTAATGTGTGTTGCGTTTGGGTTTATTCCTAGGTGTGTTAGATGCAAGAACAACTCAACCCAACTCAGGTGAAACACACAGCAAAGCAATCAACCATAACCGCCTGCATAAAACACATAGAATAGATTGAGGCTTAATCACAGAAAAGGAGGCTTAACTCTAAAGGGTGGCGCGGGAAAGTGCGCGTCACCCTCTAGTATGTATTATCATGCATGCCAACTAAACAACTTTGATGATGTGTTATAGAACTAAATGAAAAAAAGAGGCTTGAGTATCATGTCATGATACCGTATTATGTTAAATGTTGTGCTACTTTATGTCATGCATGACAATAAGTATAGTCCTATATGATACCAACATATTATACTCCTCATTACATATGTAATATCATTAAATAATGAGGAATACCATGCATTATGGATGTAGTATTATAAGTAGTATCATATGCATCATGTATGAGGCCCTTCCCAGTGCTCCAAAATGTACCGGTGCTAAGAATGCCACATAGGCAAAAAAAGTGATGTGACAGAGCAAATAAACAGGAGAGAGAGCATTATGGTGACCCTGGAAAAAAACGATGCTAAGCGCGTAGACCTATGCAAAATGACTATCAACCAATGCATGAGGTGTTTTGGCGTTAAAACATTAAACGAGGAAGGCTTAGCTACAAAAGCTAAATACCTATGCATTGAGGAGAGTAGTTGCTAATTAAGTTTTTAATGCATTTAGCATCCCACCTTAGAGCATGGTTAATAGTATAGCCGGATGCTGGCTATATGAGCTTGCTACATCATCTATAGCCTACCTTATAGCCCGCAAGTACAATAGTCACATACGAATATGTATTGCTTTGTTGAAACACGACCCACCTTCTTCTCTCACATAGTATCTAGGAGCGCGTGCTACAGCTGACTGTTAATCAGTAGTCCGCTTCTCTTCTCTCCCATCCAACTAATCAAAAATATACTCCCTCCGTCCCATAATATAAGAAAGTTTCTGAGTAGTATTTAAAATCATACAGCTCACCTACATCAGGCTAGCCATAGTGGGAGTAACTTAGGTAGTAACTTAATACATCCCAAGACAATTTTGCTTATGTGGCAAGTATTTAATGAGGAAAGAGGTGCTTGTGGTAACATAATATGTTACTGTAACATAGCGCTTTCTGAGGCAAAATGAGTCTATGAGATAATAAATGAAGCAATCTATGATACTACTACTATGTTACTTTGCACTATGGAGGTGGTAACTTACACTAGTGTCATATGCATGACACTAGTCTAAGTTACTCCCCACTATGACCAGCCTACACTAGTGTCATAGTGGGGAGTAACTTAGACTAGTAACATGCATATGTTACTAGTCTATGTTACTACCTTTATAGTGCATAGTATCATAGATTAGTATCATAAGTGATCTCATTTATTGCCATGCATGTCACATAGTAGCATCACATTTATTATCTTTCGGTATCAACCTATGTTACTAGAATCATCTTTTTTTTTTAATTATCTGCCACAGAAGCATGTTTGCGAGTCCCACGTGCATGATACTACTTATGTTACCCCCACTATATGGCCAGCCTTAAGCATCAATGCATTGGAAGAGGCCTAATACCACCCATCTTCTGCCCCTGGTATTAATTGCCGCAAGTCTTCGTTATATGTAGCACAGCTGTTTTGTTAATCACTCAACCAACCAACGCTTTGTTTGCATTTGTGATAACATGCGTGCACATGGCTGCGCGTCTTTCTCAGGTCAACTCTTCTACCGGAGTATCATTTTCCTATGGGTCCTAGATGTATAGCTGTTTTTGTTAATTACTCAACTAACTCTTTGCTTGCATTTGTCATGACTTGGGGGACGCACCACGAATGTGCCTCTGCGTCTTTTTCGGGTCAAGTCTTCTATTGGAGAATCGTTTCAGCGTTGTGTTGGATCACTTCTCTTCTCTGCTTGGGAGTTCTAGCCCGAGGTCTTGGACCGCTAATTGGGACTCGATCAGCCTCCCTCGAAGGACCTCTCACACTTAGATGTGCCTTTTTCTTGCGATGAGCTCAAGGATGCGATCGATGGTCTCCATGTTGAGAAGGCCCATAGACCGGACGGCTTCATCGGGGCTTTTTACAAGACATGTTGGGACTTTATTTGCAATGATCTACTGGCTGCGGTGAATCAGTTGCGCGATCTCAAGGGAGATAACTGGCGTTTCCTGAATACCGCCAAAATTGTTCTGATTTCGAAGAAGAATGCTGTCATCTCTCTCGAAACAGGCTTTCGCCCGTTTTATAAATAAAGCAAAGAATGCGGCCGAACATATGGTGGAAAGGCCCCCTTACGAAGCAGATCAAAATATTTTTATTGAAAGATCCAACATTGCTGGCTTATCATTGATTTAGCAGAGGAGAGTTAAAACAAAGTACAGAGGTGCTCTTTGACAAGAGCATGCCCGAAAGGCAAAAGAAAAAAGGCTGTGGCTACTCTCTCCCAAACTGGGCCCCAAGAGGGTGCGCTAAGCATCTAGGCCCGGCAATATGCCAGAGCTCTTAATGAGTTGTTACACGTCTAATGACACTGTCCGAGGATGCAACTTTTCCTTTGAAGATGCAGTCGTTCCTCTCCTTCCAAATTTCCCAGCAGATGAGCATGATGATCGAGGCCGCGGCCTTTCGAGCCTTGTCATTGCCAAATTTTTGGAAGCAAAGTTGCACTCTGTGGGTTGAGCTGCCGCTGTTGCTTCAGAGATCGGGTCTCAAGGGGGCGCAACCATTCCAAGTTGCCGCCTTCCTCCAAATCTCCAGGGCGAGGGGGCATTCCCAAAAGAGATGCCTCGAGGATTCGAGGCTGCGAATGCATAGCGGGCAAAAATAGCCATCGGCCCAACCTCGACGTTGCAGCCTGTCATTGCACCACAGGCGATCAAGATGCAGCAGCCACGAGAAGATCTTCAGCTTTCAGGGCGCCTAAGGTTTCCAGATGGAGGAGCAAAAATCGTCTCTTGAGGGTGATTGAAACTGCATGTTGTAGGCCGAGCTTGTGGAGTACTGACCTGAGCTGCCCACCGTCCATGTGATCGTGTCATTCACACCTGCTGTTAGGGTCACATCTTGCATCGCCAACAGCCGCCAGAGAGAGAGAGGAATTCTGTGACGATCACCGTCCTGTCGCTGGGTCTAAGATCCTTTACTCAAGTGTGATCCGTGAGAGCAGCAGCCACATACCTGTTTTTTCGACGGGAGTGCGCAAACAGAGCCGGAAAGGCTTGCTTGAGCGGCCCGACCTCCAGCCAGTGGTTTTGCCAAAATGAAGTCGTCGCACCGTCACCGATTGTGACTCTAGTTGCTTCGTTGAACAGCTTGTGGTCATTCTCATCGCACGGCACTGGGGTGCCCACCCACGGACGGCGGGGTTGTTGCCAGGCGAGCCATAACCACCGGAGCCAGAGAGCACGGCTAAATTTCAGCAGATTCAGGATGCCCAAGCCTCTGTGTTGCACCGGCGAGCACACTTGAGACCAATTCACCTTGCATTTTCCCATGGTTAATTCCTCATCACCCAGAGGAAACACCGACGAACCTTGTGTATGTCTTTGAAAAACTTGACAAGCGCCCTGAGAACGGAGATCGCATACGTCGACAAAGCAGACATGACACTTCTAACCAAAACCCTCCGTCCGACAGTGGATGGCAGGCGGCCTTTCCAGCTAGCGAGGCATGCGCGAACCCGATCTAGGATGAACTGCAGGTGAACTATACGCCACCTGGAAATGGTGATCGGAAGCCCTAGGTACGTCATGGGGAAACCTATAATTCTACCCATAAAACTATGTAGCAAATTTTGCAGGTCGATGTCGTCGCAGCGTATTGGGGCGATGGAGGATTTTTCCGGGTTTATTCTAAGCCCTGTAGCATCTTCGAAGAGGGTCATGATGCTCATGAGGTTGTCAAATTCCTGTCTACTAGGGTTCGCAAAGAGGATCACGTCGTCGGCGTATAAGCTGAATCTTGCGGTGATTCTACGGTCTGGAAGGGGGGCGAGGATGTCTTGCTCGGTTGCTGCTAGGAGAAGACGATGGAGTGGGTCGATAGCAAAAATGAACAGAAGCGGCGATAGAGGATCGCCCTGACGAAGACCACATGCATGCTCGATCGTCTCTCCGGGCAGTCCATTGAGGATGCATGACGATGAGGCCGAAGACAGAAGAAGTGTTATCCAATCGTGCCATCGCGCACTAAAACCTAGCCGTTGAAGAAGTTCAAGGAGATAATCCCAAGCAACGGAGTCGAAGGCCCTAGCTATGTCAATCTTGATCAGCAGCACTGGTTTTTTGTTTTGACGCAGAGAGTGGACACAGTTTCTTCCTCTAAAATGCGCTTTGCACTGGCGAGATAACATCCTGCAGAACCCCGGCTAGATGAAGAGATAACACTTTTGCCAGCAGCTTTCCGATGGAATGGATCAAACTTATCGGGCGGTAGTGTCCAATCTCCGAGGCCCCGTTCTTCTTTGGCAATAGAGCGCTCATTGTCGTGTTGATTGTTTCTGCATTCCTGCTCCCCATGTGGTAGAATTTCTCAAAAACCCTCATGACATCTTCTTTGATGATCTGCCAGCATGATCTGAAAAAACCTCCCGAAAACCCGTCCGGGCCTGGCGCCTTCTCGGCTGGCGATGCCTTGATGGCTTTCCAAACCTCACCCTCGGTGATTGGGAGATCCAGCGTATATATATGGTAGATTGAGAATTTCCCAGTTAATTGTGCTGGTCTGATTGATTCTGTTCCCCAGCATCCCGGAGAAGTGATCGTGAATGAGCTGTGCTTTTTTCTGGTGTTCGGAGGCAATGCGGTTCCCCTGCTGCAGAGTGTGAATGTAGTTTTTCCGTCTTCTAGAGATAAGCCTGGCATGGAAGAGCTTTGTGTTCGCGTCACCAGCGCGCAGCCATGTTATGCGAGAGGCTTGACGCTTCCTTGCCCGCTCAATAGCCGCGAAACCAAGGATTCTCTGCTTTAGCAGCTTGCAAAGACGGAACTCCTGGGGGGTGAGCTATCTTCTTTCTTGGGCCTAATCTAGCCTCAGAACCCCCTCTGAAGCCATATGCAGTTTCAGCCGTGCACAACTGAAGAGGGTCTTGCTCCACACCTTGAGATCCGCTGCTACACGCTGCATTTTGATCTTGATACACACGTAGGGGCAGTTGTGATTAACTGGCCTTTGCCAAGCTCTCTGAACTGTTTCCTGAAACCTTGGAAATTTTGGCCAGAAATGCTCATATCTGAACTTAGCTTTCCTTGGAGGGGCGGCAGCATAGGCCAGAACAAGGGGATAATGATCTGAAATGGAGGTTGAGACAGCCATCAACAGATACTCCTGATGCTCCATTTCCCAATCCATGTTACACAAAAACTTGTCGATACTGCACATTGTGGGCTGGACGTGCTCATTGGACCAAGTAAACTTTCTATTTTTGCATTTGATTTCCTTTAGGCCACCAAAATCGATTGCGTTTCAAAACTTCCCCATCATGCGCCTGTTGATTCTGCTGTTTCTTTTTTCCCCTAGCTTCATAGATGAGGTTGAAGTCTCCGCATATGAACCAGGGTTGACCAGCTGGAGGAGCAGCAGCAGCCAGCTCCTGAAAGAAATCGCCCGGCCGTAGACCAGGCCGTAGACATTGGTGAGCTAGAACTAGCCCGCTGAAAGCCGCAAAGACACTTTTGCAGTCACAGAGAATTGGCCAACGACATGGGTTTGAATTTCCAGGGCCGACTTGTCCCCAAAGATGGCCACTCCTCCTCTTGATCCTACTGCTGGCAGAACCGCACAACCTTCCAGGGTTGATCCGCCAATCTCTCTGACCAGTTCCGGAGACCATTGTTCAATTTTTGTTTCTTGCAGACAGAGAATGCCTAACTTGTTTGCCGAAATCACCTCGTTAACAGTCGTATGTCTTGCGGGAGCGTTTAGGCCTCTAACATTCCATGACATGATCGTTGGGTTGTAGCTACTCATCAGGAAACCAAGATTGCTCCACAAACTGTAGAATTTTACTAAAAAACAGATGATACACAACCCAACTAGTAGGAGGCGACGACATCCACCAATAGCCCCAAAAACATGTCGTCGTCTAACTAAACTAGCCACTGGTCTAACACAGCACATCATCAACATTCCTAACTCAAACCAGCTTAAGGCTGGCCGCCTGCGGAGCCTAACTACTGAAGAAACTAACATGATCAACCATCGACCTCCTCGGCCACAGCGGTAGTGCCAGGCATAGCAGCAACAACCCATAGAGCGGCCTCGTCCAGATCCGTGAGCTTAGCGATGACCTGAATGTCACTGTCAAACAGAGGCTCATCGAAGCGCTTGATGAGGGCAGCCATGCCACCCTTCGTCGTCTTGTCCTTTGGGCCCATGGCGCCAAGCTCCTGGATCAGCCTCAGTGCTGCCCGTTGCGCCACCAGCACGGTAGAGTGCAAGGCCGCCTGCCTGGCACTCTGTCTTCTCGGGGTCGGAGCAGCGCGCGTCTTCGGGGGAGCAGAGGAGCGGCGGTTGGAAAAGGGCGGGAGAGGACCAAGGACCGCAGGCTCCGTGCCGGTGAAGAGGAGTTGCGGGTCCCTGTTCTCATCGTCATCGATTCCCATGGCCTGGACCTGGCTGGAGACAACGCTGACTTGAACTTCAAGGGCCGCGGAGGAGGGCGTGGACCGGCATGCATGCAGAGTGGGGGCGCCGAACTCCAAAGGCTTCTCCAGCATGGCCTTGATGGAGGCATCCAGCTCGAGCTGCATGCAATCCATGCACGCCGGTGAGGGGACGAGCTGACCCGCTAGGAAATCCGCAACATGATCAACGCAGAGGGGGCCGGGCGACGGAGGTGGAGGGGGTCTGACGCAGCGGGACGGGCAGGGTGGCGGAATGAGCCGCCGGCTCGTGCTCGCGTCTGGAGTTGTTGTGTCCCCTCGTGGCGCCACCATGGTGACGAGGCACCGGCGTCCTACTGCGGCGCTTGGACGAGCCCTCCTCCTACGCCTTCTCCTTCCCTTTGCTCGAGCGGCCCTGTCGGCGTTCTGGGAACGGGGGTCCCTAGACTTGCCTGCCTGCGGCCCGCGGCGTGGCTCAACTAGCGGCCCAGTACGACCTGTCTTCATCAACCCAACACTCAAGACCCTCGCAAGGGGCCAAGCCTCACGGGGCGGACGACACAAGGCCTCCTCAGGGGTGGCCTCACCAGGAAGGATCGCGAGGAGGTGGAGAGATCAAGGCAAGGGGTACCTCGCGAGGTGCCCATGACGCAAGCCATGACGACCTAAGCCAGGCGGGCGTCAGCCAGCGCAGTGTCCTCATTTTCCCTTTGGTGCAAATGTGTTGAAGATATGCCCTAGAGGCAATCATGTATGATGATATTTCCTATGTGTTTATGAATAAAGATAGTCCTTGGACATTATCAATGATGTGTATCAGCAAGTATGTGACTTGTTTTGGGACTATGCATTGTATGATGACTGTCCTAAAAGGTCCCTAGTCAAAAGGGCTGTGTGGACGCGCAGCCGACTAGACTGGCATATGACACGGTCGATGGCTTGGTCTCACTAGCCATGGAGCATTGGATGCTAACCGGATAATATGGACTTGGAAAGGTCTGGTCGAATTCGACATAGTCGGATCCGAGTCGAGATAAGGTCTGAGTCGGACAGACCCAACTATGAGACGCAGCGATATGTCATCTGTGAGTCTCTAGTACTGAAGGAAATATGCCCTAGAGGCAATAATAATGTTATTATTTATTTCCTTATATCATGATAAATGTTTATTATTCATGCTAGAATTGTATTAACCGGAAACATAATACATGTGTGAATACATAAACCTACAGAGTGTCACTAGTATGCCTCTACTTGACTAGCTCGTTAATCAAAGATGGTTATGTTTCCTAACCATGAACAAGGAGTTGTTATTTGATTAACGGGATCACATCATTGGTTGAATGATCTGATTGACATGACCCATTCCATTAGCATAGCACCTGATCGTATAGTTTGTTGCTAGTGCTTTTCTTCATGACTTATACATGTTCCTATGACTATGAGATTATGCAACTCCCGTTTACCGGAGGAACACTTTGGGTACTACCAAACGTCACAACGTAACTGGGTGATTATAAAGGAGTACTACAGGTGTCTCCAAAGGCAGATGTTGGGTTGGCGTATTTCGAGATTAGGATTTGTCACTCCGATTGTCGGAGAGGTATCTCTGGGCCCTCTCGGTAAATGCACATCACATAAGCCTTGCAAGCATTGCAACTAAATGTGTTAGTTGTGAGATGATGTATTACGGAACGAGTAAAGAGACTTGCCGGTAACGAGATTGAACTAGGTATTGGATACCGACGATCGAATCTCGGGCAAGTAACATACCGATGACAAAGGGAACAACGTATGTTGTTATGCGGTCTGACCGATAAAGATCTTCGTAGAATATGTAGGAACCAATATGGGCATCCAGGTTCCGCTATTGGTTATTGACCAAGAATAGTTCTAGGTCATGTCTACATAGTTCTCGAACCCGTAGGGTCCGCACGCTTAAGGTTTCGATGACAGTTACTATGAGTTTTATGATGTTGATGTACCGAAGGTTGTTCGGAGTCCCGGATGAGATCACGGACATGACGAGGAGTCTCGAAATGGTCGAGACATAAAGATTGATATATTGGAAGCCTATGTTTGGACTCCGGAATCACTCCGGGTGAAATTGGGAATTTTACCGGAGTACCGGGGGGTTACCGGAACCCCCCGGGGGGTCAATGGGCCTTGATGGGCCTTAGTGGGAAAGAGAAAAGGGGGCCCTATAGCTGGCCGCAGCCTTCCCCCCTTCCCTAGTCCTATTAGGATTAGGAGAAGGGGGTGGCGCCCCCTCTCTCCCTCTCCCCTTGGTCAAACCCTAGTTGGACTAGGATTTGGGGGGGGAATCCTACTCCTAGTAGGAGTAGGACACCCCTGGTGCGCCTCCCTCCTGGCCGGCCAGCCCCTCCCCTTCCCTCCTTTATATACAGGGGCAGGGGCACCCCATGACACACAAGTTGATCGATTAGATCGTTCCTTAGCCGTGTGCGGTGCCCCCTTCCACCAGATTACACCTCGATCATACCGTAGCGGAGCTTAGGCGAAGCCCTGCGTCGGTGGAACATCATCATCGTCACCACGCCGTCGTGCTGACGAAACTCTCCCTCAACACTCGGCTGGATCGGAGTTCGAGGGACGTCATCGAGCTGAACGTGTGCAGAACTCGGAGGTGCCGTACGTTCGGTACTTGGATCGGTTGGATCGGGAAGAAGTACGACTACATCAACCGCGTTGTTATAACGCTTCCGCTTTCGGTCTCACGAGTGCGTGGGCGGATACTCTATCCTCTCGTTGCTATGCCATCACCATGGTCTTGCGTGATCGTAGGAAAATTTTTGAAATTACTCGTTCCCCATCGGTGGCATCCGAGCCTGGTTTTATGCGTTGATGTCATATGCACGAGTAGAACACAAGTGAGTTGTGGGCGATACAAGTCATACTACCTACCAGCATGTCATACTTTGGTTCAGCGGTATTGTGAGATGAAGCGGCCGGACCGACATTACGCGTGCGCTTACGCGAGACTGGTTTCACCGCTGTGAGCACTCGTTGCTTAAAGGTGACCGCGGGTGTCTGTCTCTCTCACTTTAGTTGAACCGAGTGTGGCTACGCCCGGTCCTTGAGAAGGTTAAAACGGAGTCTATTTGACGAAGTATCGTTGTGGTTTTGATGCGTAGGTAAGAACGGTTCTTGCTCAGCCCGTAGCAGCCACGTAAAACTTGCAACAACAAAGTAGAGGACGTCTAACTTGTTTTTGCAGGGCATGCTGTGATGTGATATGGTCAAGACATGATGCTATATTTTATTGTATGAGATGATCATGTTTTGTAACCGAGTTATCGGCAACTGGCAGGAGCCATATGGTTGTCGCTTTATTGTATGAGATGCAAACGCCATGTAATTGCTTTACTTTATCACTAAGGAGTAGCGATAGTCGTAGATGCAATAGTTGGCGAGACGACAACGATGCTACGATGGAGATCAAGGTGTCGCGCCGGTGACGATGGTGATCATGACGGTGCTTCGGAGATGGAGATCACAAGCACAAGATGATGATGGCCATATCATATCACTTATATTGATTGCATGTGATGTTAATCCTTTATGCATCTTATTTTGCTTTGATTGACGGTAGCATTATAAGATGATCCCTTACTAAATTATCAAGAAGTGTTCTCCCGAGTATGCACCGCTGCGAAAGTTCTTCGTGCTGAGACACCACGTGATGATCGGGTGTGATAGGCTCTACGTTCAAATACAACGGTGCAAAACAGTTGCACACGCAGAATACTCAGGTTATACTTGACGAGCTATGCATATAAGATATGACCTCGGAACACGGAGACCGAAGGTCGGCGTGAATCATATAGTAGATATGATCAACATATTGATGTTCACCATTGAAACTACTCCATCACACGTGATGATCGGTCATGGTGTAGTTGATATGGATCACGCAATCACTTAGAGAATTGGAGGATATTTTTCTAAGTGGGAGTTCTTAAGTAATATGATTAATTGAACTTTAATTTATCATGAACTTAGTCCTGGTAGTATTTTGCAAATTATGTTGTAGATCAATAGCTCGCGTTGTTGCTTCCCTATGTTTTTATATGTGTTCCTAGAGAAAATTGTATTGAAAGATGTTAGTAGCAATGATGCGGATTGGATCCATGATCTGAGGTTTATCCTCATTGCTGCGCAGAAGAATTATGTCCTTAATGCACCGCTAGGTGACAGACCTATTGCAGGAGCAGATGCGGGCGTTATGAGCGTTTGGCTAGCTCAATATGATGACTACTTGATAGTTTAGTGCACCATGCTTAACGGCTTAGAATCGGGACTTCAAAGACGTTTTGAACGTCATGGACCATATGAGATGTTCCAGGAATTGAAGTTAATATTTCAAGCAAATACCCGAGTTGAGAGATATGAAGTCTCCAACAAGTTCTATAGCTAAAAGATGGAGGAGAATCGCTCAACTAGTGAGCATGTGCTCAGATTGTCTGAGTACTTCAATCGCTTGAATCAAGTGGGAGTTAATCTTCCAGATAAGATAGTGATTGACAGAATTCTCTAGTCACCATCACTAAGTTAGTAGAACTTCGTGATGAACTATAGTATGCAAGGGATGACGAAAAAGATTCTCGAGCTCTTCGCGATGCTAAAATCGGCGAAGGTAGAAATCAAGAAAAACATCAAGTGTTGATGGTTGACAAGACCACTAGTCTCAAGTAAAATGGCAAAGGGAAGAAGGGGAACTTCAAAAGGAACGGCAAGCAAGTTGCTGCTCGAGTGAAGAAACCCAAGTCTAGACCTAAGCCTGAGACTGAGTACTTTTGCTGCAATGGAACTGGTCACTGGAAGCGGAACTACCCCTGAATATTTGGTGGATAATAAGGATGGCAAAGTGAACAAGGTTATATTTGATATACAGATTATTGATGTGTATTTTACTAGTGTTCATAGCAACCCCTCAGTATTTGATACTGGTTCAGTTGCTAAGAGTAGTAACTCGAAACGGGAGTTGCAGAATGAACAGAAACTAGTTAAAGGGGAAGTGACGATGAGTGTTGGAAGTAGTTCCAAGATTGATATGATCATCATCGCACACTCCCTATACTTTCGGGATTAGTGTGGAACCTAAATAAGTGTTATTTGGTGTTGAGCATAAATATGATTTGATCATGTTTATTGCAATACTGTTATTCATTTAAGTAAGAGAATAAATTGTTGTTCTGCTTACATGAATAAAACCTTATATGGTTACACACCCAATGAAAATGGTTCATTGGATCTCGATCATAGTGATACACATATTCATAATATTGAAACCAAAAGATGCAAAGTTAATAATGATAGTGCAACTTATTTGTGGCACTGCCGTTTAGGTCATATTGGTGTAAAGCGCATGAAGAAAACTCCATGCTTGATGGACTTTTGGAATCACTTGATTATGAATCATTTGATGCTTGCGAACCGTGCCTTTTGGGCAAGATGACTAAAACTCCGCTTCTCCGGAACAATGGAACAAGCTACTGACTTATTGGAAATAATACATACCGATGTATGCGATCCAATGAATGTTGATGCTCGTGGCAAGTATCGTTATTTTCTGACCTTCACAAGATGATTTGAGTAGATATGGGTATATCTACTTGATGAAACATAAGTCTGAAATAGTTGAAAGGTTCAAAGAATTTCAGAGTGAAGTAGAAAATCATCGCAACAAGAAAATAAAGTTTCTGCGATCTGATCGTGGAGATGAATATTTGAGTTCTGAGTTTGGTCTTCAATGAAAACAATGTGGAATAGTTTCACAGCTCACGCCACATGGAACACCACAACATTATGGTGTGTTCGAACGTCAGAATCGTACTTTATTTTGATATGGTGCGATCTATGATGTATCTTACCGATTTACCACTATCGTTTTGGGGTTATGCATTAAAGACAGCTGCATTCACGCTTAATAGGGCACCATCTAAATCCGTTGAGATGACACCGTATGAACTATGGTTTAGCGATAAACCTAAGCTGTCGTTTCTTAAAGTTTGGAGTTGTGATACTTATGTGAAAAAGTTTTCACCGATAAGCTCGAACCCAAATCGAGAAATGCGTCTTCATAGAATACCCAAAGGTAACTATTGGGTACACCTTCTATCACAGATCCGAAAGCAAGATATTTGTTGCTAAGATGGATCCTTTCTAGAGAAGAAGTTTCTCTCGAAAGAAGTGAGTGGGAGGAAAGTAGAACTTGATGAGGTAATTGTACCTTCTCCCTTATTGGAAAGTAGTTCATCACAGAAATCAGTTCCAGTGATTCCTACACCAATTAGTGAGGAAGTTAATGATGATGATCATGAAACTTCAGATCAAGTTGCTACCAAACCTCGTAGGTCTTCCAGAGTAAGATCCGCACCAGAGTGGTACGGTTATCCTATTCTAGAAGTCATGTTACTAGACCATGATGAACCTACGAACTATGAGGAAGCGATGATGAGCCCAGATTCCGCGAAATGGTTTGAGACCATGAAATCTGAGATGGGATCCATATATGAGAACAAAGTGTGGACTTTGATGGAGTTGCCGATGATCGGCAAGCCATATTATATAAATGGATCTTCAAGAGGAAGACAGATGCTGATAGTAGTATTACTATCTACAAAGCTCGACTTGTCGCAAAAGGTTTTCGACAAGTTCAAGGTGTTGACTACAATGAGATTTACTCAACTGTAGCGATGCTTATGTCTGTCCGAATCATGTTAGCAATCGCCACATTTTATGAAATCTGGCAAATGGATGTCAAAAAAAAATAATACATTCTTTAATGGATTTATTAAAGAAGAGTTGTATATGATGCAACCGAAGGTTTTGTCAATCCTAAAGGAGCTAACAAAATGTGCAAGCTCCAGCGATCCATCTATGGACTGGTGCAAGCATCTCGGAGTTGGAATAAACGCTTTGATAGTGTGATCAAAGCATATAGTTTTATGAGACTTGCAAGGTGAAGCCTGTATTTACAAGAAAGTGAGTGGGAGCACTACAGCATTTCGATAAGTATATGTGAATGACATATTGTAGATCGGAAATAATGTAGAATTATTCGCAAAGCATAAAGGAGTGTTTGAAAGGAGTTTTCAAAGAAAGACCTCGGTGAAGCTGCTTACATATTGAGCATCAAGATCTATAGAGATAGATCAAGACGCTTGATAAAGTTTTTCAATGAATACATACCTTGACAAGATTTTGAAGTAGTTCAAAATGAAACAGTCAAAGAAAGAGTTCTTGCCTGTGTTACAAGGTGTGAGATTGAGTAAGACTCAAAACCCGACCACGGCAGAAGATAGAAAGAGAATGAAAGTCATTCCCTATGCATCAGCCATAGGTTCTATAAAGTATGTCATGCTGTGTACCAGATCTGTTGCATACCCTACCACTAAGATTGGCAAGGGAGTGCAATAGAGATCTAGGAGTAGATCAATGGACAGCGGTCAAAATTATCCTTAGTAGAATAAGGATATGTTTCTCGATTATGGAAGTGAAAAAGGTTCGTAAGTAAAAGGTTACGCCGATGCAAGTTTTAACACTAATCTAGATGACTCGAGTCTCAATCTAGATACATATTGAAAGTGGGAGCAATTAGCTAGAGTAGCTCCGTGCGAGCATTGTAGACATAGAAATTTGCAAAATACTTACGGCTCTGAATGTGATGTAGACCCGTTGACTAAAATTATCTCACAAGCAAAACATGATCACACCTTAGTACTCTTTGGGTGTTAATCACATAGCGATGTGAACTAGATTACTGACTCTAGTAAACCCTTTGGGTGTTGGTCACATGTCGATGTGAACTATGGGTGTTAACCACATATAGATGTGAACTATTGATGTTAAATCACATGGCGATGTGAACTAGATTATTGACTCTAGTGCAAGTGGGAGACTGAAGGAAATATGCCCTAGAGGCAATAATAATGTTATTATTTATTTCTTATATCATGATAAATGTTTATTATTCATGCTAGAATTGTATTAACCGGAAACATAATACATGTGTGAATACATAAACCTACAGAGTGTCACTAGTATGCCTCTACTTGACTAGCTCGTTAATCAAAGATGGTTATGTTTCCTAACCATGAACAAGGAGTTGTTATTTGATTAACGGGATCACATCATTGGTTGAATGATCTGATTGACATGACCCATTCCATTAGCATAGCACCTGATCGTATAGTTTGTTGCTAGTGCTTTTCTTCATGACTTATACATGTTCCTATGACTATGAGATTATGCAACTCCGTTTACGGAGGAACACTTTGGTACTACCAAACGTCACAACGAATCGGGTGATTATAAAGGAGTACTACAGGTGTCTCCAAAGGCAGATGTTGGGTTGGCGTATTTGAGATTAGGATTTGTCACTCCGATTGTCGGAGAGGTATCTCTGGCCCTCTCGGTAAATGCACATCACATAAGCCTTGCAAGCATTGCAACTAAATGTGTTAGTTGTGAGATGATGTATTACGGAACGAGTAAAGAGACTTGCCGTAACGAGATTGAACTAGGTATTGGATACCGACGATCGAATCTCGCAAGTAACATACCGATGACAAAGGGAACAACGATGTTGTTATGCGGTCGACCGATAAAGATCTTCGTAGAATATGTAGGAACCAATATGGGCATCCAGGTTCCGCTATTGGTTATTGACCAAGAATAGTTCTAGGTCATGTCTACATAGTTCTCGAACCCGTAGGGTCCGCACGCTAAGGTTTCGATGGCAGTTACTATGAGTTTTATGATGTTGATGTACGAAGGTTGTTCGAGTCCCGGATGAGATCACGGACATGACGAGGAGTCTCGAAATGGTCGAGACATAAAGATTGATATATTGGAAGCCTATGTTTGGACTCGGAATCACTCCGGTGAAATTGGGAATTTTAGAGAGTACCGGGGTTACTGGAACCCCGGGGTCAATGGGCCTTGATGGGCCTTAGTGGGAAAGAGAAAGGGGCCCTATAGCTGGCGCAGCCTTCCCCTTCCCTAGTCCTATTAGGATTAGGAGAAGGGGTGGCGCCTCTCTCCCTCTCCCTTGGTCAAACCCTAGTTGGACTAGGATTTGGGGGAATCCTACTCCTAGTAGGAGTAGGACACCCCTGATGCGCCTCCCTCCTGGCCGCCAGCCCCTCCCTTCCCTCCTTTATATACAGGGCAGGGGCACCCCATGACACACAAGTTGATCGATTAGATCGTTCCTTAGCCGTGTGCGGTGCCCCTTCCACCAGATTACACCTCGATCATACCGTAGCGGAGCTTAGGCGAAGCCTGCGTCGGTGGAACATCATCATCGTCCACCACGCCGTCGGTCGACGTGAAACTCTCCTCAACACTCGGCTGGATCGGAGTTCGAGGGACGTCATCGAGCTGAACGTGTGCAGAACTCGGAGGTGCCGTCGTTCGGTACTTGGATCGGTTGGATCGGGAAGAAGTGCGACTACATCAACAGCGTTGTTATAACGCTTCGCTTTCGGTCTACGAGGGTACGTGGACGGATACTCTATCCTCTCGTTGCTATGCCATCACCATGGTCTTGCGTGATCGTAGGAAAATTTTTGAAATTACTACGTTCCCCATCAAGTACAACATACGTTCTATGTCCTAAGACCTGAGCTGACGCATGTACTCTGGATGGTGACAGACTTGCTTTGGGCCGACCAAACGCTACTCCGTGACTGGGTAGTTACAAAGGTAGGTTTCGGGTTTGTCCAGTCCCATGCTGCGAGACACGGTCGAGCAAGATGGGATTTGCCCCTCCGATCAAGAGAGATATACTCTGGGCCCCTCGTGTGATCTGA
This sequence comes from Aegilops longissima, assembly GCA_021605205.1. Classification (NCBI taxonomy): domain Eukaryota; kingdom Viridiplantae; phylum Streptophyta; class Magnoliopsida; order Poales; family Poaceae; genus Aegilops; species Aegilops longissima. The sequence continues at coordinate 699,325,796 of CM038680.1, forward strand.
CCAGGAATAGCATGGCCATGCGACAAGGATTATGAGATAATCCGGATTGTGGTCGGTATCACTGGAACGAGAAAGAGGTCGGGTTAGCAAAAGGATGACAGTCTCGCCTTGAGCCCGACAACATATATCGTGCAACAAAGGGAACAGAAGTGTGACACGTTGTACAGGTTCGCCTAACCAGCTTCATCGTCTGCTTGGTGGTCGGCACGCCTTGCTAGAGGCCGCTACCAACCGTCAGGTCGGAGGTGATCCGAATCGTGACCAAGCCGACTTGAACCTAAGGGGTCGCGCGCTTAAGGAAGGAACCTATGAGGTCGGTTCAGGGACACCGGTCGGATGTGATCCGAATCGACTAGGAACGTGACCGAATAGACTTTGGGCTTTAGGGTCCGTGCGAGGCCCAAGTGTTGAGCCCGCGACGGACGCCTATATAAACTGGAGGTGCGGCACACTCAGGCAGTTGATCGCTTCGGCGCTGCGACTAGGGTTTGCATGTGTTGCGAATAGCCACCTCCACTCGCCGCCCGGCGTGTGATCGGACCTAGCAGTCCGCCGCGACGATGTTCCTCCTGCACGCGCGATACCATTAGAGGCGGTGCACTTGCGCCGCCCGCGAACTCGTGCGTGGGATCGGACGACCGCCGCCGAGGGAGATCGAGCGAGGAGGAGACGATCAACGCAGACGCGCTGCCCCAACTCTTCTTCCGCTGCACGGCCTTTGCGTCTAGTGGTAACGAATCGTGATCCATCTCCGTAGCATGTTCCCGGATGTTCTGCGTAGAGGAATTTTTAATTTGCAGTCGACGCACCCTACCGTAGAACCCAACAAAGGTATCGAGCCTCTGTTATAGGATTTGGATTCAGATCGTATGCATATTAGATATGTGGAGGTGGAAGATGAGATCTGTTGTCCTTGAAGAGATCGGCTATGTGCACGGTTGATGTGATCAACGCACATGGGGATCGTTGAGGCTATGTTTTCGTAAATCGGGATCGATGAGGTTGTGACCGATCTACCCCTACCGGTCGGTCATCCGCCATCGGGGTTAACGTCGGGCGCTGCCAAGATTCCAGGGCGCTGCCCTTCAACCTCGCCCGCTAACCGCTAGTGGGACCGCCCGTGTGCGTGGCGCCGTGTATTTCAGACCCGACACACAAACCGTAGAATGCGATTCTATGCATAACTTTGTTTTGCAGGTTTGATGTGAATAGTATGGCTCATGTGTATGTGATGCATGTGTGTAATTTATACGTGGCCTGCGTGTCATGTTTGTCAGCCGGCAGGAGCCAAAGTGCTGTCATTATATTGTATAACGACCTGCGTGTCGACTTGTGACTCTATGTAAAATTCATTACTAGTTGTAATAGTTGGATAATAGAGATCAGGTTGGCGGCTTGGCGTCCCGGCGTGACAAACAAGATGGAGTTCGTAGATGGTCATCGGAGTCGGAGCCGACCTAGAAGAACGTCCATGAAGGAGCCATACTATTTCACAATATGTGTTATTTGTGATTGTTATGCTTTATTGTTTGTATGCATGTTAGAATGGTAGAAAGATCCCTCATGAATATCAAGTGAATTGCCATCCCCGATGTTGCACCTTCGCACGCCAAGTACGTCTAGTAGTGGGCTCATAAAATTGGGGTGCTGCTGGGTGTCCTTGAACTGAAGGGTTCGTGTCGGACACGGACATGCACTGCATCAGGTTAACTTGACAAGGCTATCAAAATGGTTTTGGGCCTTGTGGCAAAGAAGGTTGGGGCGGGTATGAGATACCTTCCCGATCGGCGAGTCGATATAGATGCGATTAGCAAGGAGTTGCTTACCGAATAGGTATGTTGGCTAGCAGTGATGCTAAAGCTCACTAGTCGCATGCGCTAGTCGGATCCTGAATCACCGAGAGTTTGCGGAGGATGCTGACTTGATGGGAGTATTTCTGTTTAGGCTAGAATTACTCTACGTAAACACATTGCTTAGTGATTGCATGTTTTCTGTTGTAGATCAATGGCACCACCTGCTCAACCCAACTTTGCATTGAAATCAATTCGGAAAAGGATAAACTGAATGGAACAAACTTTACCACCTGGTATAGAAATCTGAGAATTGTTCTCAAGCACGATAAAAGGAACATGTTCTAGAGGATCCACTTCGGAGGAACCTGCTGATAATGCTAGTGCCACAACTAAAATGCCTACGAAACTTCGTTGATGAATCAACGGAGATCAGCTATCGATGCTGGCTTGTATGGAGCCCGATTTGCAACAGCATTTCGAAAACGTTGAGGCTTATGATATGATCGAGAGTCTCAAGAGTATGTTTCAGACACAGGCTAGGACCGAAAGGTTCAACGTCTGTCGATCCTTGATGGATTGCAGGCTGAAGGAAGGTGATCCATCGAGCCCACATGTGATCAAGATGATCGGATATGTGCAACCTTTGGATCGTTTGGGCTTCCCGCTCTTGGATGAGCTGGCTCTTCGATGTTGTTCGGGTTCTCTTCCGCCCAGCTATGGGACGTTCATCTCGAACTATCATATGCATGGCATGGATAAGAAGCTCACTGAATTGCATGGGATGCTCAAGGTGGCGAGCAGGATATTAAGAAAGGCACGCATCAAGTGTTGATGGTGCGAAATCGCTAAGTTCAAGAAGAGTTGGTCCAAGAAAAGTCTAAGGCAAAGGGCACGGAGATGGTAACCTCTGCCGCTGCGCCAAGTCTGGACGGACTCGAAGACCGTTTGCTATCACCGCAAGGAGACCGTCATTTGGAAGAGGAACTGTAGCAAGTGGCTTGCGAGCATGGCAACAAGGCGGAAATGCTTCTTGTGCAAAGGTACACTTGTTGCATATGTTATAGACATTTACCTTGCTGACATACCTAGTAGCTCTTGGGTATTTGATACCGGATCGGTTGTTCATGTTTGCAACTCGATGCAGGGGCTGGTAAGAACTAGGCATGTGGCACAAGGGGAGATTGACATCAGGGTCGGCAACAAAGCAAGAGTTGCTGCGTTGGAGGTGGGCACTATGCAGCTCCAGCTCCCTTCCGGATTCATTATGGAATTTAATAATTGTTATTATATTCCTGCACTTAGTCGGAACATTATTTCTGCCTCATGTTTGATGAGTCAGGGTTATGAATTCAATTTAAAGGACAATGGTTGTTCGATATTTTTGAATGGTATGTTCCATGGCTATGCACCCATTGTTGATGGGCTATTTATATTGAATCTAGAACAGGAACCGGTCTATAACGTAAATGTCAAGAGGCATAAGCCTAATGAGATAAATCCGACATACTTCTGGCATTGCCGGCTTGGACACATTAGTCTGAAACGCATGAAGAAGCTCCATGATGATGGGCTCCTAACTTCGTCCGACTTCGGATCGTTCGAGACATGTGAATCATGCTTGCTCGGCAAGATGACTAAGTCTCCTTTCGCAAAGAGTTGCGAGAGGGCATCCGAGCTGTTGGAGCTTATACACAGTGATGTGTGTGGTCCAATGAGCACAACTGCCAGAGGTGGCTATCGAGCCATTGACTTTTACCGACGACTTGAGTAGATATGGATATATCTATTTGATGAGGCACAAGTCGGAGACTTTTGAAAAATTCAAAGAGTTTCAGAACGAGGTTGAGAATCAGCTCGACAAGACTATAAAGCTTCTGCGATCTGATCGTGGAGGTGAGTACATGAGCCAGGAGTTCGATGATCATCTGAAAAGTCGAGGTATAGTACCTCAGCTCACACCTCCGAGTGCGCCGGAGAAACAGCGTCGAAGCGGAGGAATAGGACCTTGTTGGACATGGTCCGGTCTATGATGAGCAAATCGGATTTACCCTTGTCATTTTGGGGATACGCTCTAGAAACTGCAGCTTTCACACTTAATAGGGTACCATCAAAATCCGTAGACAAGACACCGCATGAGATGTGGACTGGGAAGAGTCCCAGTTTGTCTTTTCTAAAGATTTGGGGTTGTGAAGCATTTGTCAAGCGACTTATGTCAGACAAACTTACACCCAAGTCGGATAAATGCATATTCGTGGGATATCCGAGGGAAACCTTGGGATATAGCTTCTACAACCGGGAAGAGAACAAAGTGTTTGTTGCTCGGAACGGGGTTTTCCTTGAGAAAGAGTTTCTCAGTCGGGAGGCCAGTGGGAGGACGGTTCGACTCGAAGAAATTCGAGGACCACTCGGAGACGGCTCGGCTGGTGATGAGATCATACCGGAGTCAGTCAGGGAACCTGTTGTGGAAGCGGCACCGGAACCACGAAGGTCGGAGAGATTGCGCAGAGTGCGTGATGTATTGTTGCTAGAAAGCGACGAGCCAGCCACGTATGCGAAGCGATGGTGAGCCCAGATTCGAGGCATGGCTGGAGGCCATGAGATCCGAGTTAAAGTCCATGGATGAGAATCAAGTCAGGACTTGGTTGATCCGCCACCGGCGAATCGCCATTGGTTGCAAATGGGTCTTTAAGAAGAAAACCGATGTGGATGGAAATGTTCAGATCTACAAAGCTCGGCTTGTCGCTAAAGGTTATGGACAAGTTCAAGGAATTGACTACGACGAGACTTACTCGCGGTAGCGATGCTGAAATCGGTGAGGATCATACTAGCTATAGCTGCATATTTCGATTACGAGATATGGCAGATGGATGTCAAGACGGCTTTCCTTCACGGAAATTTAACCGAGGACGTGTATATGATACAGCCCGAGGGTTTTGTCGATCCGACTAACACTAGTAAGGTATGCAAGCTCAAGAGATCCATTTATGGGTTGAAGCAAGCATCTCGGAGTTGGAACATTCGTTTTGATGAAGTTGTCACTGATCTCGGTTTCATCAAAAGCGAAGAGGACTCTTGTTTATACAAGAAGTTAAGTGGGAGCTCGATAGTGTTTTTGATCTTGTATGTGGATGACATACTACTGATCGGAAATAATGTTTCGATGCTAAACTCGGTCAAGGAATCATTGAATGGCAAGTTTTCGATGAAGGACCTTGGTGAGGCAGTCTATATTTTAGGCATTAAGATCTATAGAGATAGATCGAGGAGGCTGCTCGGCTTAAGCCAGAGCACGTACATAGATAAAGTGTTGAAGCGGTTCAACATGAGTGAGGCGAAGAAAGGGTTCTTGCCGCTCTCACATGGTATAAGGCTAAGCGAGACTCAGAGTCCTTCGACATCTGATGAGCGAAGCAGGATGAGTAGGATTCCGTATGCCTCGAAGAATCGGATCCATCATGTATGCCATGATATGTACAAGGCCTGATGTTGCTTTTGCAATAAGCCTAACAAGTAGATACCAGGCCAACCCGGTGAGAGTCACCGGGCAGGGTAAAGACTATTTTGAAGTACCGAAAAGGACTAAAGAGATGTTCCTAGTTTATGGAGGTGAGGAAGAGCTCGTCGTGTGGGGTTACGTCGATGCTAGTTTCCAAACCGACGAGATGATTGTCGATCACAGTCGGATTCGTATGCGTCTGAGCGGAGGAGCATTGCCTTCGGATGAGTTCCAAGCAGGATACGGTGGCGATTCTACCACGAAGCGAATACATTGCGGCTTGTGAAGCTGCAAAGGAAGGTGTTTGGATCCGGCATTTTCTGGATGATCTTGGTATTTTCCCAGCCTCGGTGAAACCGTTGGACCTTTATTGTGATAATTCTGGTGCCATCGCACAAGCCAAGGAGCCGAGGAATCACCACAAGGTCAGACACATAGACCGGAAATATCACCTGATACGAAAGATCGTAAAGAATGGTGATGTAGAGTTATGCAAGATTCACACGGATGCAAATGTTGCAGATCCGTTGACTAAGCCGCTTCCACAACCCAAGCATGAGGGGCACGTTAGAGCTATGGGCATTCGATGTCTATTTGATTGACTCTAGTGCAAGTGGGAGACTGTTGGAGATATGCCCTAGAGGCAATCATGTATGATGATATTTCCTATGTGTTTATGAATAAAGATAGTCCTTGGACATTATCAATGATGTGTATCAGCAAGTATGTGACTTGTTTGTGGGACTATGCATTGTATGATGACTGTCCTAAAAGGTCCCTAGTCAAAAGGGCTGTGTGGACGCCATGGCCGACTAGACTGGCATATGACACGGTCGATGGCTTGGTCTCACTAGCCATGGAGCATTGGATGCTAACGGATAATATGGACTTGGAAAGGTCTGGTCGGATTCGACATAGTTGGATCCGAGTCGAGATAAGGTCTGAGTCGGACAGACCCAACTATGAGACAGCAGCGATATGTCATCTGTGAGTCTCTAGTACAACATACGTTCTATGTCCTAAGACCTGAGCCGATTTATGTACTCTGGATGGTGACAGACTTGCTTTGGGCCGACCAAAGGCTACTCCGTGACTGGGTAGTTACAAAGGTAGGTTTCGGGTTTGTCCAGTCCCATGCTGCGAGACACGGTCGATCAAGATGGGATTTGCCCCTCCGATCAGGAGAGATATACTCTGGGCCCCTCGTGTGATCTGACCAGGAATAGCATGGCCATGCGACAAGGATTATGAGATAATCCGGATTGTGGTCGATATCACTGGAACGAGAAAGAGGTCGGGTTAGCACAAGGATGACAGTCTCGCCTTGAGCCCGACAACATATATCGTGCGACAAAGGGAACAGAAGTGTGACACGTTGTACAGGTTCGCCTAACCAGCTTCATCGTCGCTTGGTGGTGGCACGCCTTGCTAGAGGCCGCTACCAACCGTGCAGGTCGAGGTGATCCGAACTGTGACCAAGCCGACTTGAACCTAAGGGGTCGCGCAAGGGAAGGAACCTATGAGGTCAGTTCGTAGGACACTTTGGTCGGATGTGATCCGAACTGGACTAGGAACGTGACCGAATAGACTTTGGGCTTTAGGCTCCGTGCGAGGCCCAAGTGTTGAGCCCGCGACGGACGCCTATATAAAGTGGAGGTGCGGCACACTCAGGCAGTTGATCGCTTCGGCGCTGCAACTAGGGTTTGCATGTGTTACGAATAGCCACCTCCACTCGCCGCCGACTGTGTGATCGGACCTAGCAGTCCGCCGCACGACGTTCCTCCCGCACGCGCGGATACCATTAGAGGCGGTGCACTTGCGCCGCTCTGCGAACTTCGTCGTGGGATCGGACGACCGGCCGCTCGAGGAGATCGAGCGAGGAGGAGACGATCCACGCAGACGCGCTGCCCCAACTCTTCTTCCGCTGCACGGCACTGCGTGTCTAGTGGTAACGAACTGTGGTTCATCTCCCGTAGCATGTTCCTGGATGTTCTGCGCGTAGGAATTTTTAATTTGCAGTCGACGTACCCTACCGTAGAACCCAACAAAAGGGGGCAAGCACAGGCGCGGAGTACTGAGGCATCAGGCAAAGGTTTCTATATCAGTGCAACGAGACCAAGACCCGCAGGACTACGGGATGGAGGTCACCATGGAGCCCAAGACGGCGTCACCACCAACGCGTTTAGCAGACGAAGACCACCTTTAGTCAGGATAGCCAGTACTAGATGTCCCCTTTCAAAATGGCCGTTGTTGGAACCCTTCCCGCTCAATATTTGGGATGAGGACCAGAGCCTCTATAAATAGGGCTAGCCACCACACTAGGAGGGGAAGTTAAGTTGATCCGCACACCACACCATCGCAAGAACACCTCTCCTCGTGAGGCTGTTCCTCCCTTGTACTGTTCATTACCAGCCCAAGAGGCAATCCACCACCACATACATGATTAGGGTATTACACCACAATGGTGGCCCAAACCTGTATAAATCTTGTGTCACTTGTGTTGTTCATCGTGCTAGCCTAGAGATCGCGGCGAGGCTGAGGGCGTGTTTCAGCAGGGAGAAATCTTCGTGCGCACCCCAGCGTTCGAACCTTAAGGGTTTTGCCGGAACCCGATACCCGACATTTGGCGCGCCAGGTAGGGGTGCGCTGAAATCTCTTTCCGCTGATCCGCGTCTCATCGCTTCGTCGCATCCATGTCGGATGCCCGCCGAGCTCGTGCCGAGCGCCAGGCTGCTCTCGCCGCTCGCGTCGCCCAGACGGCCCCTGTCGTCAGGCCTCCCAGTCGTTCTCCGTCGCCCGCCGCCAACGCCGCCACCGGCCCGGCGGCGAACGAGCAGCAAGCATCTTCGTTGCACCCATCGGTGCGGCGGGAAGGCCGCACCGCCACTCCGTCACTGACCCCAGCTGGCTTGTCGTCTCACGCTCGTCGCGCCCCCACAAATGCGCAGGCTGCGCTGCTTCTGGCATGTGAGCTCCTGCATTACCGCCCCGTCGACGACCTCTATGAAGAATGGCTCGCCCGCATCACCGAGCTCGTCATTGCGCAGGGGGCTCTCATGCGCCTTCCCTCTCGCCACCTTGCCCTTCGCTAGGTGCGGGCGACGCGGCTCAGGGAGCACCTCCACCACCTCCACCCCAAGGCGGCACCCTTGCTCCAAGGCGCGCGGCCCCTGGGCGTGACCCACCGCATCCAGCACCCGCGCGACAAGAAAGAAGGTGCGAAGAAATCCCTCGGCCTCAAGAAGGCGCCCCGTGCTCCCTGCACCGGCGTGACAAGACCGTGTATTGCCTCTGGCGGCAGTGCACGGGTACCATCAAGAGCAAGCTCCACGTCAGCAAAGGGCTTCGGTGACCACAACAGGTTGCCGCGCCTTCACCATCGAGCTGTGTAGCGTCGCCTGGCCGGGCAAGTTCAAGCCAGACCTGCCTCCTCGCTACGACAGAACCGCCGACCCCGCGGAGTTCCTGCAGCTCTATGAGCAGAGCATCTAGGCGGCCAACGGAGACGAGAAGGTCATGGCGAACTGGTTTCCCATGGCGCTCAAGGATGGTGCACGCACATGGCTCCTGAACCTGCCTCCCGGCTCGATCTGCTCCTGGGATGAGATGCACAGCCGCTTCATCGCCAACTTCCAGGGCACTCGCGACCGCCCCCCTGCTATCACTTGCATCTTGGGCGGAGCTCGAGTCTCTCAGTGCATCTTCAAGCAGTTTTCTCGCGAGGTGAACGTACTCCTCCCCAGGCTTGAGGCCACACGCCCGCTCAGGTGGCCAAGTGTGCCATCACCTTCATCTCAGCAGATCAACTCAAGTGCGCGGCTACTGCTAGCGTCCTCCCGATGCTTTGTTCCCTAGTCATCAGCAATGTGCAAGTCACCAGGACCCTCATCGATGGCGGCGCAGGACTTAATGTTCTGTCTGTTGAGATGTTCGACAACCTTCAAGTGCCATATGATCAACTTCAGCCTACCAAGCCTTTCTCAGGAGTCACCGACGGTTCCACCACACCGATAGGGCAAGTCCACCTCCCTGTCACCTTTGGCAAGAACGACAACTACCGCACCGAGCTCATCGACTTCGACGTTGCCCACATCCACCTGCCGTACAATGCCATCCTCGGGTATACAACCCTGACCAAGTTCATGGCAGTGATCCACCACGGCTACAACGTCCTCAAGATGCAAGGACACAGCGGAATCATCACGGCCCCCTACGAAGAAACATATGCGGTGTGCTCCCTCGAGCGTGCCTTCCAAGCTGCATCAATCGAGGACCCGGACGACAAGGGCGAGAACCCTCCGGAGGCCATCCCCAGGAAGAAGAAGCAGTTTCTCAACACGAGGCCTTAGGAGGTTGGCATCTCAGGTGGAGCCGCATCAGGATCAGCGCCCGTGCAAGGGGCGCCTCCTTCCATCGCATACGAAGGTGCGCCCGGCGCCCTCCTCGGGCAGGGCTCGGGGGCTCTTTTCTGGAGGGCCTCACACCTTGCCAACATCACGAGGGAGGCGCTCGGGCACCACTTGGAGGCGTGCTTCGCGGCACGTTTCCCTCAGGAAGGCACAGGGCATGGAAAGCCCAACGTTCAGTAGTTCATCACCAAGACCACTCAGGAGCTTCAGGAAGCAAGAGCCATGCGCGGCGATCGCCGCTTACCTAGCGTGCCCCCCATCCAGGCGAGGATGGTGGGCTGCGCGTCTGCATCAACGTCCCAGGGCTCAATCGAGCCGCATCTCAGGAGCGCCTCTGGCCTTCACACGTGGGACGTTGCGAGGGCCCGCCGCACAACTACGTTAGCATGCCTTTTGGCCTGCCGAACGCGGCTGCCACCTACTAGCGTCACCTGCGGGGCATTCTGGCGGCTCAGGAGGCCAGGCATCACGCGGTCCTAGCAGAGATGGAGGCAGTCCTCCAGGAACCGCCTGGACCTCCAGAGCCTCTCGAGGCTCAGGGCCCTGGTGGCTCATGAGGGTCGGCCTCTTCACCACGCACCTTCAGCTACCTCAACACCCCTTCTACAACGGTACTAAGTGACATCTTCCAAGTTCATTTCAGCTGGGAGCGCCCTTAGGGCTGCATCATTCCCAGGCCGCCTGGGTCCGTACCTGCAGCATGTATCTTTTTCTTATGTCTTTAGCTTACCTTGCTGGGGGCGCCCCTCGGGCTGCATCATCCCCGAGCCACTTGGGTCTGACCTAGTGGCATGTATCCATCCTGCGTTTACCTAAGCTGATTTGCCTTTCATGCCTAACCTACCTGTGATTATCGCTTGCCGCCCACCACGGGCCTCCTCTCTCTCATGCAAATCGCTTGCGCGTTAAAAGGGGGGCTCCTGAGCATCACGACTCAGGAGCTCTTACTGGCTCTCCAGCCCTCACCCCTGGCCTTGACCACGGCATCGCGACCTGGCATACCAGCGGCGCCTGAGCTCGCTCGAGGGCCGGGACCTGAGGACGCAAAGAATTTGTATCTAACCATCCTGCAGGAACACACAACTGTCAAAGATCCAAGACCAGGCGCAACCCGCCTTGAGGTATGGCCTCATGAGTCCCGCGGTGGCTCATGAGTGCCCAGATACAACTCGTCTAGGACTGCCATGCAAGTCACGTGTCAGGACGGGGCTATACACGCCCCGTGGGCTCCTCCCGGAGGGCCCCCCCTCCCACGCACCAGTGGAAGCACCATGCTCCGCGCTGGTTGACGACACTGCCGAAGAGCGGCTATGCCCATACACATACGGAAGCGCTATGCTCCGCGCTCGTCATAAGCAACTGAGGGAGGTCCCCGGCCGTATCAACCTCAGGGATCCCAGAGCTCAGTGTCTAGCCTCATCGCAACACCTCCCCTCGGGAGCGTCGTGAGAGGGGGCTGGACACAGGGGCTGCATCCGAGTCACGCCCGAGCGCACGCCACCCAGCCAGGTCCCTCGGACCTGGCCGTCGCGCGCCCCTCCCCGTGTGGAGCCATGGTATGAAGATCGTTTGAACATCAAGGGAGACTCTTGAGCACCGCGACTCAGGAGCCTAACTGGTCACGTAGCCCCTCACTCCTTAGTCCCGTCCTGGTGATCCGGTCGGGGCTAACGGCGGTTGACATATGCGCGAGACCGGGCTCTGCCGACGTAGAACGCCAGATCTACTCCTATGTTCCCTCCCTATTTGCTGTTTGCGCTTCAAGGGGGACTCCTGAGCATCGCGACTCAGGAACCTAACTTGTCACGTAGCCCCTCACTCCTTGGTTCCGACGGGGCCAACGGCGGTTGAGGTATGCGCGAGGCTGGGCTCTGCCGACATAAAACATAAAAGCAAATAGAAAGGAAACCGCAAAATCTTGAAGCAAATTCTAAAGCAAATATTACAAACCCTAATTGTCTTTATGATGCCAGACACAAGTTTAAACGCCTCCACGAGGCATGGTGCACATTGCAGGAATTAAAACAAGAAAGAAGCCGCAAGCAGATCACCCTTGGACGACACCGTCGTTCGCCAGGGGCTCCACCCCCGTGGTGGTATTGCCTTCACCAGATCCACCTCCCAAGGCCACAGGATCAGCAGCACTGCCTGCCGTGGGCGTAGGAGCGAAGGCGCGGAACCTGGCCCTTCACGACTTCAGCAGCAGCGGCGTAGCGCTCGGCGTCCACAGGCTCCAGCAACTCAGCAAGGTTGGCGTCAGGGTCACGGAGGTGGAGGTGGCTGAAGACGCGCGTCTGAGCCGCAAAAGAAAGGACGCGAGCTTCTACCTCTGCCATGGGGCCGACGCCGTTCACAACTTCCTCAAGCGCCTTGACCAAGAAAGGAAGCAGTTGGGTGGGGCCGTCCTCGGTGGTAGCCAGCGGCTTCTCCAAGCCCTTCTTGTAAAGTGTCTTCAGTGCCACGCAAGACCTCTCCTCGAGGAGAGTGAAGGCCACACGGTCTTCGGCTAGCGTTTCCAGCCAGTCGTGCTCGGTGGTCTGCGCCTCTGCCAGCCGCGTAAGCTCGGCGTCGCGGTCCCTGATGGCGTCCTCTCGAGCCTTCATCTTCTCCTCCTCCGCTCAGCGGCCACGAGCTTCTTCGGCTTGCTTGTCGCGTAGATCCTTCAGCTCGGCCTACAGTACCATGCAGCAGTCCTGGGCGGCCGTGGCATCCTTCAACGCCGCCTCGTTAGCAGCCACGGCCTGGGTGGCGGTCTGCTTCTCCTCCTCAGAGGCTGCCACGGCCTGCCTCCTCGCCGCCCGGATAGAGGCGTCAGAATGAAGCCAACTGGAGACCAGCTCCAGCCGCCCGGCTACCAGATGGGAATCGGGGCCGTGGAGGTCTTCTCGCAGCTGGACCACCTCGGAAAGGGCACGGTCCAACACATCGAAGATGGCAGAAGAACCCAGAACCAGTGGCGCAGGAGGAGGAGGTGGCAGCGTAACCATGGCTCGAGAGACTGGAGGCTCCTGAGCCTTGGGTACCTCAGCAACAGCGTCAGGCACCGGCACCTTCGGAGCCAGCAGGGCCATGGGGACTGCACCCGGCCAGGGTGCTCCTCCAGGCCTCGCGAGGATGACCGAGCAGGGGAGGGGTGAACATCGTCGCCTCCCCTCCCCACGAATGAGGGAACGGCCGCGCCAGATGAGTCTGCCCCAGACGGAGTCACCACGTCCCCCTTCCTCTTCTTCGCTGCAAGCAGCGGCCTAACCAATCGATGGAGAACGTCAAGCTCCGGCAACATAATCAAGAACAAGATGAAGCACGAACACTTACTGGTCCATCACGGCGTAGTTCACCATCCTCTTGCCGAGCTTGAAGCCCGAGATCCTCAAAGCTCGGGGCACAGCCGCAAGGGCCCCAGGAGCAGGGGAAGGTTCAGCAGAAGGGCTGCATGCGACTCCAGGCGGCGCCCGGGCAGAAGAAGCCTCTCGGAGATTAGCGCCGACCTGCCCTTCTTCGGGATCGCGGGCGGATCCTCCTCCTCTCGGGTGGCGTCAGCCTTGTCGTCGTTAGGCAAGGTGCGGAGGATGTTGGCCCTGCGCGGGGGGGAGGTCTCCCCCGTCCCCTCGAGGGTCTCCTCCGAGTCGTGTTCCTCTTCTTCTTCTTGTTGTTCTTCTCCTCTGCGGGAGTCACCCGAAGACACATCCACCAGCACCGCCGCCCCCCGGGCCACAAGGGGCGCCACCGGCACCAGGCCGCGCCCATCAAAAGTGGGCATAGAAGCCACCACTTGTGCCCTGTCCTCGCGGATGAATAAGGGAGCAGGGGCACCCGCAGGACACTCCTGGTCGTCCCCAACCAAGATGCGGAGAGCTGTGGTCAGCTCATCATCGGCCAAGGACGCAGGATTCAGGCGAAGCTCGTCATCCGCATCCCCAAGCATCCATAAGGGGCGCGAGTGCACCTGACGCGGGGCCACCCGCTGCGTCAGGAACTCCCTAAGGAGCATGGCCCCCGTCAGCTTCGCCGCCCTCACGTTGCCCGGCTTCAAGTCGGCATTCATCTTCTCCAGCACCAATTTCGCCCGATCGTCAGCAAGATTCGTGCGAGACCACCCTTCGTCATGCTGGGGCATCTCCGTTGGGAACGTCAACCAGGGATGGAAACACTTGGCATCCATCATGACCCACTTGCTCTGGAAGTTTTCGGCCCTCTTCCCGGCCGGCCTTCGAGATCGCGTTGGCCTTGCCGTACGCGACGAAGTTGGCGCACGCCGAGGTGTGGTCGCTGTTGGTTCGGAGAGAGAAGAAGTGGCGTAGCAGAGCCACGGACGGCATCACCCCAACATGCGCCTCGCAGTAATAAGCAAAAATCGACAAGAGGAGAACGGAGTTGGGATGGAGATGAAGGGCCTGCAACCTGTAATGGCCGAGGACGGCGTAGAAGAAGTCGGAGAAGGGAGGAACCAGGCCTGCGACGATGGCGTTCATGAAGAAGGGGTAGAAAGTGCTCCCCTTAGCCTCCGGCTCGGCGGAGCCAGCCCGGAGTTCGGTCTCCCCCTTCTCGTTGCCCTCCACCGCCGTCATCAGGCGCGTGACGATAATATTCTTCTCTGACACATTGGGGGCGTCCAGGGCCGGCGCATACCAAGTCGACAACGCATCAACCTTGACCTTGCGGGGCGCCATCGCTCGCTGGAAGGGAAGGAGTGGAGCAGATCTGGAGAATGCGGGAGCAAGGAGCGAAGAAGGGGATCTGGAGCAAGACAAAGGAGAGCAATGAAGGCAAGCCTTACCCACGCCAGCCTTTTGTTAGTCGGGCAGTTGCTGAGGCAGCATGGAGAAGCGGAGACGCCCACATCCAATCAGTCGCCATGCGTCAACCAAGGCCACAGGCTGTTGGGGCCCGTGGCCTTCCGCATTTGCCCTTTGGCTTCGCTGCTAAGCCAAGTCCGAGCGCGCCTTGGGCCCGGGGGCCCCTGTCGGCATTCTGGGAACAGGGGGCCCTAGACTTGCCTGCCTGTGGCCCGCGGCGTGGCTCAACCAGCAGCCCAGTACGGCTCGTCTTCATCAACCCAACACTCAATACCCTCGCAATGGGCCAACCCTCATGGGGCGGACGGCATAAGGCCTCCTCAGGGGTGGCCTCACCAGGCAGGCTAGCGAGGAGGCGGAGAGATCAAGGCAAGGGGTACCTCGCGAGGTGCTCACGACAGAAGCCATGGCAAACAAGGCCAGGCGAGCGCCAGCCAGCGCAGTGTCCTTGTTTCCCCTTTGGTGCAAAGGGGACAAGCGCAGGCACGGAGTACCGAGGCACAGGCAAAGGTTTCTATATCGGTGCAACAAGACCAAGACCAGCAGGACAGCGGGACGGATGTCACCACAGAGCCCAAGACAGCGTCACCACCGGCGCCTTTAGCAGACGAAGACCACCTTTAGTCAGGATAGCCTGTACTAGCTGTCCCCTTTCAAAATGGCCGTTCTCAGAACCCTTCCCGCTCAATATTTGGGAAGAGGACCAGGGCCTCTATAAATAGGGCTAGCCACCATAGTAGGATGGGAAGTTAAGTTGATCCGCACACCACACCACCACAAGAACACCTCACCTCGCGAGGCTGTTCTTCCCTTGTACTGTTCATCACCAGCCCAAGAGGCAATCCACCACCACACACAGGACTAGGGTATTACACCAAAACGGTGGCCCGAACCTGTATAAATCTTGTGTCTCTTGTGTTGTTCATCGTGCTAGCCTAGAGATCGCGGCGAGGCCGAGGGCGTGTTTCAGTAGGGAGAAATCTTTGTGCGCACCCCAGTGTTCGAACCTTAAGGGTTTTGCCGGAACCTGATATCCGGCAGCCCCTGCCAAGGAGGGTGTCCCGCCATGAACGCCGCCCGCAGCCTCCATCACCTTGGTCGTCGGTGTCGCAGTTGCGGTGATGATCACCGGTGGAGAGGTCACGGCAGCCTGTGGACAGCACGCGGGGCGCACTCCTGCACTCAAGCGCATGTCCGTCTTCCACCCCCTTCGACCTCACCCCCAAGTCAGTGTAGGGCATCCATTCGCCGTAGTCTGAGTCCGTGGATGGACTGCCGCTCTGGCCGGAGTGAGAGGAGGGCAGGGAGAGGCGTGGGGCCCAGTCCTCCACCCGGTCAACGTGGACGAGGAGGTCATACTGCTGCGCTCCCGACGGTGGAGCCACCTTGCGCTCAGGGGGGAGTAGCCCAGCAGCTCCTCGACTCAGCCGGCTCCGCGCTTCAGCACCCACATGGTGTGGGTTGTCGGGATGTGAGCCACATCCCATACCCAGACCCAACAGGTGAAGAGCTTGGTGTGGTCGCGCTCGTGCGTCCTGCTCTCGAGGCGATCGACGTGGCAAATCTTCCCCATCGCATCCTCCACCCCCTCCAGGGACCAGAAATGCATCGAGAGGTTCTCGATGATGATGCGCTTGTGGAGAGTGAGGTTGAGTAGCGCCGCGTGGTCATCTTCGTTCCAGGGGTTGATGTTGAAGTGAACTCCATCCACCATGACGAAGCCCCTCGTTATGGCATTGTCGCGGAGCGCCGGGATATCAAAGTAGACGAAGAAGTGCTCTGGGTGATGCCTGTGATGCGTAGCAGGTGCGGTGGGACACACAACTGCTCCTCAAAAGCACGCCCCACGAGTAGAGGGCTCGCCGCACCCGGCCCCACCGGCGCGGAGAGGGTGACTACATGCTGACGCAGGACGAACACCTGGTGATCCATGGTCGGGGAGGACACGACCACGCTGTGCCTGGTGCGCGGCCTGCTGGACGGGTTGGTGTGGGAGAAACGAGCCGGCCCAGACATGGCATAAGTAGGGGAGGATCGGACCGGGAGTGGCTGCGGCGGAGGGGACGCGTGGGGAAGCGGAGCTGGTCCCGGACAGGCACCAGAGCTTTGAGAGGGCCTAGACTATTCTTAGCAGAACCGTTGGGGCCGCCATTCCTAGGATTTCGTGGGCATTCCTTTCCAAAATGTCCAGGATGCTTGCAGATGATGCAGCGACGGGGATCTCTACAGTCTTTCCGGCGGTGGAGCGAGTTGAGGCAACAAAAACAGACGTCATGAAAACGCTTTAAGAAGGCCTCGCGCCCGGGGTTGGAGGCCCTAGGGCCAGCAGCAGGGCGACGCTGGTGCACACTATTGACCGGCGAGCCAGAGGGGCGACGCTGGTGAGGGAGTCCTGGATTAAGGGTTCCTCGGACAGCTGGACTATATACTTTGGCTGGACTGTTGGACTATGAAGATACAAGATTGATCACTTCGTCCAGTGTTCGGATGGGACTCTCCTTTGCGTGGAAGGCAAGCTTGGATATTCGGATATGTAGATTTCCTTCTCAGAATCGACTGTAACCCTAGCCCTCCTCGGTGTCTATATAAACCAGAGGGTTTAGTCTGTAGGACAACAACAATCATAATCATAGGCTAGCTTCTAGGGTTTAGCCTCTACGATCTCGTGGTAGATCAACTCTTGTAATAATCATATCATCAAGATCATTCAAGTAGTAAGTAGAGTATTACCTCCATCGAGAGGGCCCGAAACTCGGTAAAACATCGTGTCCCCTACCTCCAGTTACCATTAGCCTTAGACGCACAGTTCGGGACCCCCTACCCGAGATCCGCCGGTTTTGACACCGACATTGTTTCTTTCATTGAGAGTTCCACTGTGTCGTCGCGATAAGGCTTGATGGCTCCTTCGATCATCTTCCATGATGCGGTCCAGGAGGAGGTTTTCCTCCCCGGACAGATCTTCGTATTCGGCGGCTTTGTACTGCGGGCCAACTCGCTTGGCCATATTGTCACGCCCAATACGCGACCCTATCCAAAAGGAACTCGACGGTCCCACCAAGGATAGACCCGCATATTGGAACGCTTTTGCAAGGTGGATATCATTACATCAACATTACATAATAGTGGGGATACATACATAAGGCACAAATGCCACAAGAATACAACAACATCTTAAACAATATCAACATCCGACTACGGATGAAACATAAACAGAAACTCAAACGACATCCACCCTGCTAGCCCAGGCTGCCGACACGAACCTATCCCTGATCAAGAAGAAGAAGCGAAGAAGAACTCCAACACAAGCAAACATCGCTCTCGCGTCATGATCATCGCATAACCTGTACCTGCAACTGGTGGTGTAGTAATCTGTGAGCCACGAGGACTCAGCAATCCCATTACCATGGGTATCAAGACTAGCAAAGCTTAAAGGAAAGGAAGGGGTAAAGTGGTGAGGTTGCAGCAGCGGCTAAGCATATACGGTGGCTAACATACGCAAATGAGAGCGAGAAGAGAAACAAAGGAATGGTCGTCAACTAGTAATGATCAAGAAGTGATCCTGAACTCCTACTTACGTCAGACATAACCCAGAAACCGTGTTCTCCTCTCGATCAACCCCGAAAAGAGACACTCACGGTTACGCACACGGTTGGTGTATTTTAGAAGAGTTTGCTTCAAGTTTACTACAACCGGATATTAACAAATTCCCATCTGCCACATAACCGCTGGCACGGCTCTCGAAAGTTTATACCCTGCAGGGGTGTCCCAACTTAGCCCATGATAAGCTCTCGCGATCAACGAAGGATATTCCTTCTCCCCGGGAAGACCCGATCAGTCTCGAATCCGGCCACAAGACATTTCAACAGCAATAAAACAAGACCAGCAAAGCCGCCGGATGTGCCGACAAATCCTGATAGGAGTCGCACGTACCTCGGTCTCGTGGCACACCGCATAAGTCAGCCTCGAGTAAAACCAGCCCTCGAGTTGCCCGTGGTGGCCCCGCAGTCTGCTTCGGTTGGACCAACACTCGAAGGAGCACTGGCCCGGGGGCTAAAATAAAGATGACCCTCGGGCTCCGGAAATCCAAGGGAAAAAGGGCATAGGTGAGGCAAATGGTAAAACCAATGTTGGGCCTTGCTGGAGGAGTCTTATTCAAAGAGAACTGTCAAGGGTTTCCCATAAATCACCAGACCGCGTTAGGGACGCAAAAATCCGGGAACATAATACCGATATGACGGAAACTAGGGCGGCAAGAGTGGAACAAAACACCAGGCATAAGGCCGAGCCTTCCACCCTTTACCAAGTATATAGATGCATTAATTAAATAAAATATATTGTGATATCCCAACAAGTAAACATGTTCCAACAAGGAACAACATCTCCATGTTCCAACAAGGAACAAACTTCATCTTCACCTGCAACTAACAACGCTATAAGAGGGGCTGAGCAAAGCGGTAACATAGCCAAACAACGGTTTGATAGGAAGGGTGCAAAAGGTTAGAGGCTGACATGGCAATTAGGTAGGGTTGAGCAGCAAGTGATAGGTAGCGCAGCATAGCGATAGAACGAAGCAACTAGCATGGCAATGATAGTAATGAGATCCAAGGTGACGGTCATCTTGCCTGAAATCCCGCAAGGAAGAAGAACGAGTCCATGAAGAAGACGAGCAGATGAAGCCAACCAAGCGTGGTCGAATCGAATCCTCACGATCGCAACGCAAACAGAACTAACAAGAAGAGGCACACGACATAGTAAACACACCACCATGAACAAGACATGATGCTCAACCAAGTATGATGCATGACAAAGCTACATGAAGCTAATCATAGCAAGAGATGATGCAAACAAGAGCAACACATCAAGGCAAGTTTAAATGAGGCCGGAAACAACATATCACAATTCCGGTAAGTCCTCATATGCTAATTTCGAAATTGGTCCAGATGTGGATAACTTTATGTTCAAGTTGTTAAACAGCAATTTAAAATGCACCACGATGATCTGCACGGAATTCTAGTCAAGTTACATATAAAGTTCATTAGATTCGGAGCTACGGCCTAGAAGATATGAGCAAAACAAGTTAAACATGGCATTGATGCTAAATGCACCCAAACATCAAGCAAACACCTCAAAACAAGGATGCAACATGATAATATGAAACTACATGCAAAATCAAGCAAGTTTCATATAGAGCACACTCAAAACGGAGCAACGGATCAACACATACACCCTATACAAGTTATGACAACAATCTGTCCAAAACAGCAACTAGGCATATTGCAAGCATCAAAACAACATGCTACAGGACCTCAACAAGAAAACAAAAGGAATGGGCATGATGTACAGGTAAAGCATTACAAAACATGAACACTGAGCTATCTCCAGAAATCACTAGAACATGCTCAAAATGACATGGCAAGATTGCAAATAATAACAGTTTCAGACTTTAGCAGAAATAACATCAGGTTGCAATGTTAAGAGCTATCAAACAACATGTTACAGGAACTTAACATGGCAAACAAAGGCATGGAATGAATCTACTCAAAGCATATAACAAAAGTCCTTTACTGACCATAAGCCAAAAAGGATCAGAAAATATGATGGCACCCATGTAAACATGGCAAGTTATATTACAGATTTGAACATGGCAGGAACAACGATAAGTTGGCACGTTGGTGAGCTTGAACCACACACCACAGAGCAATACATGGCATGTAAAGGCAACCAAAAGTAAGAAGACATGGCATAGAAGCTATATATATCAAGAACAACATCATAGCATACATGGATAAACTACAACAACCTTGGCAAAATTGAATAACATGTAAACAACCTGCCAGGAAACATTTTATAGCAAAAGTAGAGCTCGATTGACTCAACCTATGGAACTCCATAATTGCAAACAAGGGCATGGATGGATAGAGGAAGACATGTAGAACAAAACATCCTTACTGAAGTATCTCCAAATAAGCATGGATCTCTCGGTAGCATCAAGTTTACATGGCATAAAAATATCGGCAAAACAGGCCTGAAATCAGCAACATCAGGAAGCCTACTTTGCATGCTTGTGCTAGTCACCACATAGATCACAAAAATACATAGCATACACCCCTGTAAAGATGGCATGGCATATTACAAAACACATGTAGGACTCAAGTTCATAGGGTGTACACATCAATCATGGCAAAAATGACAAAAGTGCATGTACTGATAAGAATCAGAGACTAACATCACATAGCACTATTCCAACAGAATTTAGGGCATCAAGATGAGCTCAAATGAAAATGATGCAATGAGACGAAATGATCTACTCATCGAGACGAACATTTCGACATATTACACGCGCAAAACAGAGCTATATGCAGAGAGTTATGGCATGACAAAAATGCATGAGAATTACTGAAAACTCGGGGACTTAGTGAAAATTGGAACTCGGGGAGAAGTTGGACGGGGAGATCCCGGGACGGACCGGAGCGGGACGGGGCACGACGCGTTTGGCTCGGATCCCGGTGGATCTCATCCCGATCCACCGGATCCGGCCGGCGAGCTCCGGCGAGGAGGCGCGGGCGCCGGAGGGCGACTCCGGCCCGGGCGGCGGCGGCGAAGCGCGGGGAGGCGCGCGACGCGAGGGGCGACAGCTGGCAGGTCTAGCCGGAGGCGAGGAAGAGGCGACGGGCGGCGGGCGGTCCGCGAGGCTCATGGGAGGAGGCGGCGGAGGCGCCCGCCGGCGAGGATGACGGGCCGGCGGTGGCGGCGCGAGGCCGAGGCCGCGGCACCCGGGCGGCGGCAGCGGCGGGGGCGGCATCGGCGGGCGCAGCCGGGCGCGGGGTGCACGGCGGCGAGGATGACGGCGGCAGCGCCCGCCGGCGTAGGCGGCGGCGCTGCCGGACGGCGGCGCGGGCGACGGCTCGTCCGGCCCCGATGGGCTCAGCGGGCCCGATCTGGGCAGGAGGGCGGCGGGGCGCGTGGCCTGAGCCACGTGGCGCACCGTGATTCGGGGGGGCGGCGGCGCAGATGAGTCCGGCCGGATCGGACATGTCCGGGCGCGGAGAGGGGAAAAACGCTAGGGTTAGGGGGGAAATGATCCGGAATTTGGACGAGGAACACATATTTATAGGTAGAGGGAGCTAGGAGAGTCCAAATGAGGTGCGGTTTTCGGCCACGCGATCGTGATCGAACGACCGAGAGCATGGAGGGGAGTTTGGTGGGTTTTGGGCCAGTTTGGAAGGGGTGTTGGGCTGCACACAAAAGAGGCTTCTGCGGTTACCCGGTTAACCGTTGGAGTACCAAACGACCTCCAAATGATCCGAAACTTGACAGGCGGTCTACCAGTGCTATACCAAGGCCGCTTGACAAACCTCGGTCCATTCCGAGACCGTTTAGCACCCGCACATGAAAAGAGGTAAAAGGGGGCGCCGGGAGACATAGGAGTGCCGGATTGCAAAACGGACAACGTGGAAAATACTCGGATGCATGAGACGAACACGTTTGCAAAATGAAATGCACATGATGACATGATATGAAATGCATATGATGACATGGCAAAGTGCAACACGCGAGCAAATGACATGGCAAAGACGACGAATAACTGGCAGACACCTGGCGCATCGAATCCGGGGCGTTACAACACTCCTCCACTAACAAGAGATCTCGTCCCGAGATCTTAGGACCGAGACGGAAGAGAAAATGGATGAGGTGAAACAAGAACTCAAGAGAAGAAACAAAGAATCGAGAGTACTCGAGAAGAAGAGAGGAACGACGAGAATGACGAGAATCGAAAGCTCACGGAATTAGATAGACTATGAAACCACTCGTTCTAACCGGAGTGGTTAGAATGAGAAAAGAAACGGATAAGACTGAAAGGATTTAGGCAGCACTTCGGTTGAACAAGGAAAGAATAGAACACGAGCTTCAGAAGATGGAATGACACTTGACGAGATAAACAACGCAATACCTCCGGAAGAATTGAAAGAATTTGAATGAAGAGAACTTAGAAGGAAGGATTGAGTGGAGTTGTTGAGAAAATCAACAACGAAAGAATAAGCTTGATGTGGACTTATGGATAACATCTCAAAATTATGAGCTGATAACCAGCCGCAAACGGAAATGATTGGATAACTGAGAAGAACAAAGAAATGCAAAACTCCACTTCAAAAGAAATATGGAGAATTAATTGCACCTCGAGATGCAAGAAGAAAAGATACTTAAATTCCTCCAACAAGAATCTTGATGAACTCTTGAAGAAAAGATTAAATCATGAAGAACCACAATGAAGAACTCCGGTGGCAAAAGGATAATGAGATAGAATGAAGGAGGAAAGAATAAGATGAGCCTTGCGGTGATTTAGACGGAGGTTTCCGACGAAATGGCCGAGGAAAATTTGAACTCCGGAAAAGAAAAGATGAACGCACTTGGAACTAGAATTTATTCCTCACGAACAGACTCTGAAGGAAGGGATTAATCCTTAGGATGAAATAAGAATAAGATTTATTGTATGCTTATCCTTCATCAAATTAAATTTATGACAAGCAATGGATTTTGCATACTACTTATTCTTCTTGAAAAGGATTAAAGGGTAAGGCACAAAACTTGAGAAAGTCTTCATGAACCACCGGTAGGATTCGAAAGAACGAATGGATTAAAATGATAATCAAGGAAAAAGAATCTGAATGAACCACCATAAGAAATCGAAAATGACTGACGCAAGAGAATGAATCACCGGGAAGAATTAGAAAAGCACAAAGATACTTGAGGGAATTAAAATGCAAGAGAACAAAGAGATCGCGAACTGATAGAGGAATACTTGAACGAAGCACCAGAAGAATATTGAGACGAACGAAGGGGCACGGATATAGAATAATTGGAGAACGAATTTGAAAACTTGGGACGAGGAAATCTTCTGAAATGGAGGCCTCCGGATAATCGAGAGGGAAAGCAACATCTGAAATACTATGGATGGATGAAAATAATTTGCATGACTGGAAACAATTAGATAGGATAACATCGAGCTAGCACCATGAATCTCCGGGGAACGGACAATATTTAGAGGAAAATCTACGACGGTCTTCAAATGACGACGAGAAACACCACCAAAATTAATGAGATACTCCGGAAGAAAGAAAAACAGAGAGGTTGAGCCAACAATGAAATGATTTGAAATTGATCTTGGAAAGGCATCTGACTGATGAAATTCATTCTTACGTCACACTCCGAAAAGAATTGAGAATAACTCCGGGGAAATTAAAAGAGTCAGGTAAGATCCTGGGAAAAGACCTGTGGGTTAGGGCCCACTAAAATAGAACACCGTTGGAAAAGGATTCTTGAACAGATAGATGATGCACCGGAACAATTGAAATATTTGACTGAGGTGACAACCTCGAATTAATTCGAACACAGGCGAATCTCCTGAGATGTCTTCCGAACTCCGGAATGATTAACTGGCGAGAGGAGAACGAGCAAGTAAAATACTTGATCCGAGGAAAAGAAAAAGAGATGAAGAATGACGAACGAGATGAGAATTCACCGTTGAGATAATTTACTGAAAGACGAAGAGGCTCGCATTTAATGAGATAGCTGGTCGAGAGAGTCGACTCGGAAGAAAAAGGGTGGAGGGCGGAAAACAAAGGCAACTTGGAAGGGAAACCGATTTAATATCTTGAAGAGAAAACACCGTTGAAATCATTGAGGAAAGAAAACAAAGACTTCACACGAGTAGAAGGATACTCAATAACGGACTCCGGTTCCGAGAAGAAGAAGGGTGGGCGGGTTGGAAAAACAAGGACAACTTCGGACAAAGAAAAACAACGACGTCAGAGGAAGAACTGAGGATTGAACTTGCAAAGATGAAGAGGCTCGAGTCGACTTGACGAGAAATGCACCGGATAAAAAGAGATGAGAACCAACGATCGGAAAACCAACTGCGTGATCCTAAAGAAAATTTGAATGGGAAGAGGAGTAATTCAAAACACCTACGTCAAGATTCCTCACCAGAGCGACGAAGGGGCTGAGGAGTAAAAAGAATTCCTACTCTCCGATATAACTAGACTCAGAAAACAATTTTATTCTAGACTCAACTGCGGCCAAACTACACAATCAATCAAGGGGGCTCCTAGGGTCGGTCGAGGCTCTGATACCAACTTGTCACGCCCAATATGCGACCCTATCCAAAAGGAACTCGACGGTCCCACCAAGGATAGACCCGCATATTGGAACGCTTTTGCAAGGTAGATATCATTACATCAACATTACATAATAGTGGGGATACATACATAAGGCACAAATGCCACAAGAATACAACAACATCTTAAACAAGATCAACATCCGACTACGGATGAAACATAAACAGAAACTCAAACGACATCCACCCTGCTAGCCCAGGCTGCCGACCTGGAACCTATCCCCTGATCGAAGAAGAAGCAGAAGAAGAACTCCAACACAAGCAAACATCGCTCTCGCGTCATGATCATCGCATAACCTGTACCTGCAACTGGTGGTGTAGTAATCTGTGAGCCACGAGGACTCAGCAATCCCATTACCATGGGTATCAAGACTAGCAAAGCTTAAAGGAAAGGAAGGGGTAAAGTGGTGAGGTTGCAGCAGCGGCTAAGCATATATGGTGGCTAACATACGCAAATGAGAGCGAGAAGATAAACAAAGGAACGGTCGTCAACTAGTAATGATCAAGAAGTGATCCTGAACTCCTACTTACGTCAGACATAAGCTAGAAACCGTGTTCTCCTCTCGATCAACCCCGAAAAGAGACACTCACGGTTACGCACACGGTTGGTGTTTTTTAGAAGAGTTTGCTTCAAGTTTACTACAACCGGATATTAAAAAATTCCCATCTGCCACATAACCGCGGGCACGGCTCTCGAAAGTTTATACCCTGCAGGGGTGTCCCAACTTAGCCCATGATAAGCTCTCGCGATCAACGAAGGATATTCTTCTCCCGGAAGACCGGTCAGTCTCGGAATCCGGCTACAAGACATTTCGACAGAATAAAACAAGACCAGCAAACCCGCCCGGATGTGCCGACAAATCCTGATAGGAGTCGCTTGTACCTTGATCTCGTGGGCACCGGATAAGTTAGCCTCGAGTAAAACCAGCCCTCGAGTTGCCCGTGGTGGCCCCGATCTGCTCGGTTCGACCAACACTCGAAGGAGCACCGCCCGGGGGCTAAAATAAAGATGACCCTCGGGCTCCGGAAACCCAAGGGAAAAAGGGCATAGGTGAGGCAAATGGTAAAACCAATGTTGGGCCTTGCTGGAGGAGTCTTATTCAAAGCGAACTGTCAAGGAGGTCCCATAAATCACCCGACCGCGTTAGGGACGCAAAAATCCGGGAACATAATACCGATATGACGGAAACTAGGGCGGCAAGAGTGGAACAAAACACCAGGCATAAGGCCGAGCCTTCCACCCTTTACCAAGTATATAGATGCATTAATTAAGTAAAATATATTGTGATGTCCCAACAAGTAAACATGTTCCAACAAGGAACAACATCTCCATGTTCCAACAAGGAACAAACTTCATCTTCACCTGCAACTAACAACGCTATAAGAGGGGCTGAGCAAAGCGGTAACATAGCCAAACAACGGTTTGCTAGGAAGGGTGCAAAAGGTTAGAGGCTGACATGCCAATTAGGTAGGCTTGAGCAGCAAGTGATAGGTTGCGCAGTATAGCGATAGAACGAAACAACTAGCATGGCAATGATAGTAATGAGATCCAAGGTGATGGTCATCTTGCCTGAAATCCCGCAAGGAATAAGAACGAGTCCATGAAGAAGACGAACGGATGAAGCCGAACCAAGCGTAGTCGAACGAATCCTCACGATCGCAACGAAACAGGAACTAACAAGAAGAGGCACACGACATAGTAAACACACCACCATGAACAAGACATGATGCTCATGCATGACAAAGCTACATGAAGCTACTCATGGCAAGAGATGATGCAAACAAGAGCAACACATCAAGGCAAGTTTAAATGAGGCCGGAAACAACATATCACAATTCCGGTAAGTCCTCATATGCAAATTTCGAAATTGGTCCAGATATGGATAACTTTATGTTCAATTTGTTAAACAGCAATTTAAAATGCACCACGATGATCTACACGAAATTCTAGTCAAGTTACATATAAAGTTCATTAGATTCGGAGCTACGGCCTAGAAGATATGAGCAAAACAAGTTAAACATGACATTGATGCTAAATGCACCCAAACATCAAGCAAACACCTCAAAACAAGGATGCAACATGATAATATGAAACTACATGCAAAATCAAGCAAGTTTCATATAGAGCACACTCAAAACGGAGCAACGGATCAACACATACACCCTATACAAGTTATGACAACAATCTGTCCAAAACAGCAACTAGGCATATTGCAAGCATCAAAACAGCATGCTACAGGACCTCAACAAGAAAACAAAAGGCGTGGGCATGATGTACAGGTAAAGCATTACAAAACATGAACACTGAGCTATCTCCAGAAATCACTAGAACATGCTCAAAATGACATGGCAAGAATGCAAATAATAACAGTTTCAGACTTTAGCAGAAATAACATCAGGTTGCAATGTTAAGAGCTATCAAACAACATGTTACAGGAACTTAACATGGAAAAGAAAGGCATGGCATGAATCTACTCAAAGAATATAACAAAAGTCCTTTACTGACCATAAGCCAAAAAGGATCAGAAAATATGATGGCACCCATGTAAACATGGCAAGTTATATTACAGATTTGAACATGGCGGGAACAACGATAAGTAGGCACGTTGGTGAGCTTGAACCACTCACCATAGAGCAATCCATGGCATGGCAAGGCAACCAACAGTAAGAAGACATGGCATAGAAGTTATACATATCAAGAACAACATCATAGCATACATGGATAAACTACAACAACCTTGGCAAAATTGAATAACATGTAAACAACCTGCCAGGAAACATTTTATAGCAAAAGTAGAGCTCGATTGACTCAAGCTATGGCACTCCATAATTGAAAACAAGGGCATGGATGGATAGAGAAAGACATGTAGAACAAAACATCCTTACTGAAGTATCTCAAAATAAGCATGGATCTCTCGGTAGCATCAAGTTTACAGGGCATAAAAATATCAGCAAAACAGGGCTGAAATCAGCAACATCAGGAAGCCTACTTTGCATGCTTGTGCTAGTCACCACATAGATCACAAAAATACATGGCATACACCCCTGTAAAGATGGCATGGCATATTACAAAACACATGTAGGACTCAAGTTCATAGGGTGTACACATCAATCATGGCAAAAATGACAAAAGTGCATGTACTGATAAGAATCAGAGACTAACATCACATAGCACTCTTCCAACAGCATTTAGGGCATCAAGCTGAGCTCAAATGAAAATGATTCAATGTGACGAAATGATCTACTCATCGAGACGAACATTTTGACATATTACACGCGCAAAACGGAGCTATATGCAGAGAGTTATGGCATGACGAAAATGCATGAGAATTACTGAAAACTCGGGGACTTTGTGAAAATTGGACCTCGGGGAGAAGTTGGATGGGGAGATCCCGGGACGGACCGGAGCGGGACGGGGCACGACGCGTTTGGCTCTGATCCCGGTGGATCTCATCCCGATCCACCGGATCCGCCGGGCGAAGCTCCGGGCGCGAGGCGCTGGCGCCGGCGGAGGGCGACTCGGCGGCGGGCGGCGGCGGCGAAGCGCGAGGGGAGGCGCGGACGTGAGGAGCGACGCAGGCCGGTCCTAGCCGAGGCGAGGAAGAGGCGACGGGCGGTGGGCGGTCCGGCGAGGCCCTCGGGAGGAGGCGGGCGAGGCGCCCGGCCGGGCGAGATGATGAGGCCGCCGGTGGCGAGGCGAGGCCGAGGCCGCGGCGGCACCGGGCGGCGGCAGGCGGCGAGGGCGGCGCCGGCGCAGGCGCAGCCGGCGCGGGGTGCACGGCGGTGAGGATGACGGCGGGCGGCGGCGCTGCCGGACGGCGGCGCGGTGCGACGGGCTCGTCCGGGCCCCGATGGGCTCAGCGGGCCCCGATCCGAGCCGGAGGGCAGCGGCGGGCGCGATGGCGGGCCATGTGGCGCACCGTTATTCGGCGGGGGCGGTGGTGCAGATGAGTCCGGCCGGATCGGACATGTCCGGGCGCGGAGAGGGGAAAAACGCTAGGGTTAGGGGGAAATGATCCGGAATTTGGACGAGGAACACATATTTATAGGTAGAGGGAGCTAGGAGAGTCCAAATGAGGTGCGGTTTTCAGCCACGTGATCGTGATCGAACGACCGAGAGCATGGAGGGGAGTTTGGTGGGTTTTGGGCCAGTTTGGAAGGGGTGTTGGGCTGCACACAAAAGAGGCTTCTGCGGTTACCCAGTTAACCGTTGGAGTACCAAACGACCTCCAAATGATCCGAAACTTGACAGGCGGTCTACCGATGCTATACCAAGGCCGCTTGACAAACCTCGGTCCATTCCGAGACCGTTTAACACCCGCACATGAAAAGAGGTAAAAGGGGCGCCGGAGACATAGGAGTGCCGGATTGCAAAAGCGGACAACGGGAAAATGCTCGGATGCATG
Organism: Aegilops longissima; assembly: GCA_021605205.1. Taxonomy (NCBI): domain Eukaryota; kingdom Viridiplantae; phylum Streptophyta; class Magnoliopsida; order Poales; family Poaceae; genus Aegilops; species Aegilops longissima. The sequence continues at coordinate 699,354,870 of CM038680.1, forward strand.
AGACGAACACGTATGCAAAATGAAATGCACATGATGACATGATATGAAATGCATATGATGACATGGCAAAGTGCCACACGCGAGCAAATGACATGGCAAAGATGACGAATAACTGGCAGACACCTGGCGCATCGAATCCGGGGCGTTACACATATGGAGCAGATCGATAGCTACGCCCTTGGCCATCAGGTCAGGTTTGAAAGCTTAAACTATATTGCTGACATCCACGGAGACTTGGTCTTCGACGGATTTGAGCACACGCCAGGCGCGCCGAACGGTCATGATGGGCACGACTTTGATCTGCCGTCGAATAGTATTCAGGAGATCGCGCCTGCGGTGGCACCAGGAAACAATCCGGAGCAGATCGTGCCTTCCGAGGGCGGGTGGATGGACCCCGCCACGGAATCCGCACACTCATCAGCATTGGAGCCGAACACTGACGCCACCTCCTGTGAGGGTGGTGTTATCAGACCCTCGGACTCATCTCCGGCCACAGGATCCGAACCGCGTGCGTCCGTGCCTATCGAATCTGATTGGGCACCAGTTATGGTGTTCACTGCCACAGATATTTTTCGGCACTCACCCTTAGGTGATGTGCTGAACTCATTAAGGTCTCTGTCCTTGTCAGGAGACTCTTGGCCGAACTATGTTCGGCTCGAGTGGGAAGTGGGCGACGAAGAAATTCGTTCCCCACCCACCACCCACTTCATAGCCACTGTCTATGACTTAATCGACACGCTCGATTTCGACTCCGAAGACGTCGACAGTATGTACGACGACGCAGGAGAAGAACAGGAACCCCCGCCCACTGGGCGCTGGACTGCCACTTCATCATACGATATATATATATATATATATATATATATATATATATATATATATATATATATATATATGGTGGACACACCAAAAGAAGGCGACGGTGACGATGCAATGAAGAATACTTCCTTCGACAAGCCACCAAAGCGGCGCCGCAGACGCCGCTCTAAATCCCACCACAGTAAAAACAGTGACAACAGCGCAAGAAATAATAATATCCTGGTTGATTCCAAAGGAAACGAAGACCCCATGGACCCAGCGATGGAGCAGGGTGAGCCAGGGGATGGTGCAAATAGTCCGGAGCCGACGTCGAATAACGCCGATCCCGAGGGCAAAATTCAACAACCTGGCTCGGAAGAGGAGAACAGCCCGGACGATGATGCACTCATCATCCCCGAAAAGATCTGGAACAAGAGAACCTCCACAGAAGGCTTATCGCCACCGCGAGGAGCCTAAAGAAGCAGAAGCAAAGGCTTAAAGACGTGCAGGATACGCTCAACCACTGGTGGAACAAAGTGCTCGACACAGAAGAAAAATATGGCGACGATCGTCACACAAAGAGCTATCCAAAGCGCAAGCTGCTGCCCGAATTCGACGACGAGGCCGTAGAGCCCATTCAGCCGAAAATGACCGATCAGCCGGAGGGACCGCCCCGTGGCCGTGATAAGATGGCTAATGATGCCGCACACAAGTCATCACATGATTTACGTGACCTCCTAGACAGAAAGTCCGGTATGGCCAAATCCATCTACGGATCTAGGAAGCGCGCTCCGGCACAGGATCAGAGCTACCGAAATGATCACATTGATCGAGCACCAGCTAGGAACCAGAACCGAACACAACAACCGTCGACAACATGCCATGACACGACCAAATACAGGGGTGCCGCACACCCACTGTGCTTCACCGATGAGGTGCTGGATCATGAATTTCCGGAAGGATTTAAACCTGTGAAAATAGAGGTATACGACGGAACTACATACCCTGGGGTCTTGATCGAGGACTTTATCCTTCATATCCACATGGCTCGCGGAGATGATCTCCCCGCCATTAAATATCTACCCCTCAAATTAAAGGGACCAGCTCGGCACTGGTTGAAAAGCCTTCCCGAAAACTCAATTGGAAGTTGGGAAGAGATCGAGGATGCTTTCAGGGCCAATTTTCAAGGGACATATGTCCGGCCTCCGGACGCTGATGACCTAAGTCACATAATTCAACAGCCCGGAGAGTCAGCCCGAAAGCTCTGGAACAGGTTTCTTACTAAGAAGTATCAAATAGTCGATTGCCCGGATGCCGAAGCCTTAGCGGCCTTCAAGCACAGTATCCGGGACGAATGGCTTGCCAGACACCTCGGCCAAGAAAAGCCGAGGACAATGGAATCCTTAACAAGCCTTATGACTCGCTTTTGCGCGGGCGAGGACAGCTGGCTAGCCCGTAGCGGCACCAGTGACCCAAGCACATCCGAAGTTAGGGATGGCAATGGGAAGCCGCGATGCAACAAAAACAAGTGTCAAAACAATGATGGCAGCCGTGTGAACACGACGGTTAATGTCGGATTCAGGGGCTCTCGATCCGGTCAACGGAAGAAGCCATTCAAAGGAAGCAGAGATGGACCGTCCAGCCTAAACAAGATTCTAGACAAATTATGTCAGATTCACGGCACCCCCGAAAAGCCTGCAAATGACACCCACAGAGAGTGTTGGGTTTTCAAACAGGCCGGCAAGCTGAACGCCGAACAAAAGGGGAGGGAGGCGCCAAGTAAAGACGAGGATGAGCCTCGTCAGCCGAACACTGGAGGACAGAAAAAATTCCCACCAGAAGTCAAAACAGTGAATATGATTTACGTAACTCACATTCCAAAGAGAACGCGCAAACGCACACTCAGAGACGTATACGCTGTTGAGCCCGTCGCCCCCAAATTTAATCCCTCGTCAGCCTGCTCGATCACCTTCGATCGCAGGGACCATCCGACTAGTGTCCGACACGGAGGATCGGCTGCCTTACGGATACCATCTCACACGAGTCCTCATGGACGGCGGCAGCAGTCTAAACCTGATATATCAGGACACTGTCCACAAAATGGGGATAGACCCTTCAAGGATCAGCCTAAGTAACACTACCTTTAAAGGAGTAATACCAGGTGTTGAGCCCCACTGTACGGGCTCTCTAGTACTAGAGGTTGTATTTGGTTCCCCCGACAACTTCAGAAGCGAGGAATTAACCTTCAACATCGCTCCATTCCGGAGTGGCTATCATGCACTACTCGGATGAACGGACTTCGCTTGTTTTAATGTAGTACCGCATTACGCCTACCTCAAACTTAAGATGCCCGGTCCACGCGGCGTCATCACAGTTAGCAGAAACACAGAGCGTTCCTTACGCGTGGAAGAATATGTGGCGGCGCTAGCAGCCGAACACTGAGCGGTCCCTCCAACCAGGACTAATGGCCGGTCGTCAAGACCACGGACACGGTTAGACGAGTCCGGCGCTCCACCTAATGTAACAACCCAGTTGGGATTTCCCCATAAAAGATGCTATGGGCTGCTAGCAAAAGGAGTTCATAGTTTGGCTCGACCCTATCAATACAATAGCATATTTCATTTTGATGGTTCATTCAGATTAACGAACACCTCGCACGAAGTCTTTCACCTGGGTTTGTTCTTTTACAGATGATCATCATGCTACACCCTTCCAGGATATGGCACAACAGAGATAAATGCGCAGATGTGTAGCAGGGCCCCACACAAAGGTTTCCTTTTAGATTAAGACCCTGCATAAACCTTTTTGACATCTCTTGTTGCTTCTTCCCCTCCAGAAACTTTATACAACCGGGAGGGATACTGGCGTTTTCGGCATTTTTGTCACACTAGACCACTGCTCATACCTAGAAACTCAGGGCTTATTGTTAAGGGCGTTATTCAGCCCACTACACATTATAAAGTCCGAATACCTTAGGGAGTGTTCGGTGTCGCGAGTTTGGCCTTATATGCATCAGCTCCGAAACATGTCTTTGGTCAAATGTTGGGTTTTCCCGGCTCCCGTGTTTTGCTACCTTACGTTACGTTCTATCGGCTAAGGCGGCACCAGGAGAACTACTGCAATTGTGCCCCGGTTCACCTGGACGAGCACCTTAGTAGAGAAAGCCGTAAACTAACTGTCATGATATAGCGCGAGACTGGTCAACCACTCGATGACCCAGCGGAATCTTCGCGATTCCTCCACATTAACGAAGGACCGGTTTCCCGGTCATGTACATACGCGCACCATATCCGGCTAAACGTGAAAGTACCAGGGGCTATATAGTAGCCCCACCATCAAACTCCTGCGGCCAAGTGAAAGTGTTAAAGCTATATAGTCTGATTGCCTGGTTCGCCGTGCTATCACCTCCTTAACGGACCAAGACGTTGGATCAAGTGTGACTACGCGTTTTCTCGAACACCCCGGCATTATATGTGTGGGGCTGAAGCTGACGACTGCAAACTTTTAGGATATATATATACATAAACGGCCGCACAGGAGGCATTATAATACTTTCGGGCAAAAGTATAAAAACAACCTTTATAATCAAAATAGCATTGTCTTTACAATCGCGATACATGTCATTCAAACACGGCACTCTTCCAGCACTGCGCCTCTATTAAACAGGTGCCTTCTAAGACTTCTTCGAAATAGTGCTCGGCCAGGTCCTGGCCGTCCACCGCACTCCGAGTTGCGATAGCAGTGGCTTCCATCCTTGCCCAGTATGTTTGAACACGGGCAAGAGCCATCCGCGCACCCCCTATGCACGGCGACCTCTTCACAGCATCGATATGCGACACAGCACCAAGGAATTGTTGCACCAATCCAAAATAGCTGTCCGGCCTTGGTCCTTGTGGCCAAAGATGATCCAGGATAGACCTCATAACAAGCCCGGACAACCTGTGGAGTTCGGCCCATGCGGCCATCTTTTCATTCAATGGCAGCGGACGCGTCGGGGCACTGAACTGCGACCAGAATAACCTCTCAGCCTTATGGTCATTCCGATCTTTGTAAAACTCGGACGCATCAGCAGCACTCTTTGCCAGATCCGCATATGTGTCCGCCACACTCCACAACTGATCCAGAGGGGCATACTTCGGATCTCCGAATTTCATCCGCAACAGATAGGGCTTTCCAGCCACGATATCTCCGGCTTCACGAAGCTCCTCCCTCATCCCCCTCATTTCAGAGCGGGTTTCCTTGGCTGCCTCCAGGGCCTTCTTCAGGTCAACCCCTTTTGCTTGATTTTCCTTTTCAAGGAGCTCACGGCGGTTGGTGGCATCTTCCAGCGCGGTAGCCATCTGGGCTATCTTTTCTTTGCTCCGACGATGAGCAGCCTGTTCGGCTCTTAACTCCTCGACCGCCTTCAGAGCGGCTGCATCACTCACCCGGGCTTGCTCATTGGCTTGGGCAAGCTCCGCTCGAAGGGTCTCCATCTGCAGTCACAACATATTATAGACACTAGCATCATGCTCTTCTTAAAGATTTGCTGACAAGCCGAATATACATACCCTGGGCCTCGTCAAGCCGCTTGTTAACAAGCGTGATGTCGGCATCGGCCACATCTAGCTGCCGCTTTAGTTCGACAAAATCAGCAGATCGGTCGGTCGCCGGACCCTCAGCCACCTGCACATAAAGCAGCACGATTATTAACAGAGATTATGATCCTTTGTGCCCCACGTTGATGGCAACCAGAGTCTCGGGGGATACTATCTATATAGAGCACACTTAGCATGTGAGGAACCATAAAAAATACACTTTTTGTGTCCTCAAAGCCTCTCAGTAGACTCGTAAAAGATTTATTCAAACCGCTTTTCGCGGACGAAATCCTCTCAACCACCGTACCCATTAAGGCACGATGTGTCTCTGAGATAGCCGCTCGCTCCAGAAGGCCCATTAGTGTGTCCGCCTGTGTGCCGGACAATCCCGGACTCCCCCTAAAGCTCTCTCTGGGAGCCGGACATGCCAGACTCCGGGCAGCCGAAACGTCAACTTCTAGCCTTGGTGGATCAGGAGAAATCCTCCGTGACGACACCTCGGGGTCGTCTGCCCCATGTGACTGGGAGGTAGAGGGAGGCGTCTCGCTCCGGAGGAAGATCCCCAGAGGACGAACCCTGTGGGGAAGGGCTGCGAGCCGGACTACAACTGTTGTGGAATTGTCACGTCAGATGTCCTAAGGAACAGACTTTGTCGTGGAGCCATCGCAACTAGGAAGCTTGAAGTGGTTAATCGGGACAAGAGACACGAGGTTTATACTGGTTCGGCCCCTTACGGTGAAGGTAAAAGCCTACGGTCCAGTTTTGAGTGGGATTGCTTATGTCTCGATCACCAGGGAGCAAATCTCTTGGCCTAGCTCTCGAGTTGTTGTTACTTGCCCTGAACCGCCGCCGGGTCGTCCCTTTATATATAGAGGTCGACGCCCAGCGGCTCTACAGAGTCCCGGCCGACTTATAAACAGTATCCGGCTTGGACTCTTAATATTTCTTGCCTTATAACACAAGTCACACCTATACGGCGGTTTATCACTATGGGCCTTAAGTCGCCTCTGGGCCTTGGGCTCTTACTAAGCCGCCGTCTTTAACCCTGAGCTTGAGCTTCAAGAGTACTTATAGGTACATCCTGGCCCCTCCTGGCGGGTCATACCTAATAGTTATATCCCCAACATTAGGCCCCAGATTGATTTGAAACGGTTCATGTCAATCTTTGATACTTAGGAGAAATCTTCCGCTCTTTGCTTGGTGAAATTTTCTGTAACCCGCCATGACGTCATCCTTCGAATTTGTAATAACCCGCCATGACGTCACATGTCATAAATGCATATTTTGTCCAATATATCTCAACGGATCTCTGCCTTAATGACCATCCAAAAACCGAGGCGCCTTTGTAGCTGGATAACTATGTTTTTCGGCCTCCTTGTTTTTTGCACCCACTCAACAGGTTTTTCCTTATAATAGACCCGACTAGGTCTCTTCTCATTCTCCGTTTCACATCTTCTTCCTCTCGCCCCAATCTGCCACTGGAGCTCCGCCGCCGTCGCCACTGCACCCTTCGTCCTCGTCGAGCTTGGCCGCTGCATCAACCTGATCTTGACCAGAGAACGGCAGCGCTCCTCCTCTGCAGATCCTCCGCAGTAAGTCCTTCCCATTTCCGTGCCATAGATCTGCATTAGGGCTAGCGTGTTCTTCTGTACGGGCACACTTCATCCAAGCTCTTGCATTTTTTGCTTGCCATGGCTTCGTCTAATCCAAAAAACCCATGGATCTGATGCGTTTCATGTTCCGCATCCGTTTTGATTAACAGTCAACCTCCTTTACTTGTAAGAAAACCTCATCATAGCACATGAACTTCTCTGCTCCCTGTTTTTAGGTCTAGTAATTTTTCTTTTCTAAATCTTTGTTTGATCCAAAATAACTGCTGCAAACTATGAAACTTGTTTGTGCAACACTTAGGCAAAATCCATATTTTGTTAGACTTATCCAGTCATGGCGACTCTGATTGCCGGTTTTAGGGACGTAATGCTCAATTAATAATCTGAACCACCCATGTCGGTTTAAATAGTGCTGACGGCTTATAAAACCTATGGCGGCTTAAGTAACCAGGACGCAATTATCCTTATACCATTAGGCCCCTTCATAAGTCGCCATATTGCTATTCACAGTAATACTTTTATCCCGCCCGGCTTAAATTTGAACCCGCCCCTTTTACTTTGTCTTAGGCTTTCAAACAGAATGGCGCCCAAGGCACCTACCTCTTGCAACTGGATGAAATCCATTGTCACTGACAGCACTTTGAATGACTTTGTGAAAACCGGCTATATGCCTAAGAAAGAAGTCATGGCTTATCGTGCTCCTAACCCGGATGAAGAATTTCCTCAACCCAAAGATGGGGAGGTCATTATTTTCACAGATCATATGAACCAGAGTTTCACTCCTCCCGGTTCAAAGTTCTTCAGAGATGTGCTAAAAAAATTTGACCTTCGCCCATAAGACATTGGACCCAATTCCATGTCTAATATCTGCAACTTCCAACTATTCAGCGAAGTTTATCTTGGTGAAGAGCCCAATTTACTGCTTTTCAGAGAATTGTTCTACTTGAACCGCCAGACGGAGTGTGCCAGCGGCCAGAGCTTGGAACTTGGCGGAGTTTCAATCCAGCGCCGCAGGGATGTGATCTTTCCCTATGCTAACCCGCCAAGCCATCCCAAAGATTGGAAAATGACATGGTTCTACTGCAAGGATACCTCTCCGGCTGACGAGAACACTCTTCCCGGCTTTCGCGCCCTTCGTCTTGACACCAATCATCCTCTGCCTGACAAGATTACTGCCGCAGAGCGCAAATCCCTTGCTTCTACCCTGGCTAAGATCAAGGCTCTGCTGGGGAACGGGTTGACCGGTATTGACCTGGTTCGGGTCTGGCTTGCCTGGCGAGTTATTCCTTTGAGCCGCCGCACCGTCTTAATGTGCGAATATACCGGCGCCAAGAATGATCCCTTGCGCCATAGCCCTACTAAGCCACCATCTTCAACCTTAAGCTTGGGCTTGAAGAGTACTTATAGGTATAACCCGGCCCCTCCTGGCGGGTCATACCTAATAGTTATATCCCCAACAGCAACAAATATGTTTCAGTCATTATCCTCAGAGACAAAACAGGATATGTTTACCAAAGTACTCTTTCACTTACGACTCGGTGGAGGGCTGGCCCCCTTGCGGGCGCTGCGCGGTAAGGACGCCCTCTGGGGCAGGGTCCTCTAGTGAGGGTTTCTTCCCTCGTTTGGAAACCTCCGTTTCCAAATTTTCAGAGGCAGCCCTTTTCTTACCTTGAGGAGAAGGGATTTCAGATTCCCCTCCCCGATCATCCTCCTTTATGGAGGCACCTACTCCTCCAATATGGATGTGTAAATAATGAGGTCCATCTGCGGCTTCTCTATTCCTCCCCTCATCTTCTCATGATGGCACCTGATACGGCGCGCGGTCAAGCATCCTTGTCAATAAAGGATTCAGCGAGCTTTCGGGAAGAGGGGCCGGACACCTAATCCTCTCCGCCTTCTTCAGCCAGTCCTGGCAGAGAGCAATTTTTTAGAATGATGTTATAATAAACATAAAGGATGGTGTGTTCGGTAACAGAAGTATTCACCTGGGTATCCGGACGGTTACAATTGAGACCCGCGTCCTCGGTGGTGTCCGGAAACTTTATTCGTGATTCGAAGAATGACTCATACATCTGTTTGAGCGTCATGCCGAAGAATCGTTGAATGGTTCGCGGTCCTTCCGGGTTGAACTCCCACATACGGAGAGGACGACGTTGGCAGGGCAGGACTCGACGAACCAGCATCACTTGCATTATCTTGACAAGATTGACGTCCCTCTTGAGTAGGTCCCGGATGCGGCTTTGCAATGTCAGCACGCCGTTAGCCAACCCCCAGTCCAGCCCCTTGTTGACCCATGACACCAGTTGCGGTGGAGGGCCTGGGCGGAACGCTGGAGCGGCCACCCGCTTTGTACCTGGGGGGCGGTGATGTAAAACCATTCCCACTGCCATAAATCAGAAGTCTCCATGAAAGAACCGTTTGGCCATGGGGCGTCGGCGCCTTTGCTTATTATAGCACCTCCGCACTCCGCGAGATGCCCGTCGATCACCCTCGGCCTCACATTGAAGGTCTTGAGCCATTGGCCAAAGTGGGGGGTGATGCGGAGAAAGGCTTCACACATGACGATAAACGATAAGATGTGAAGGACGGAATCCGGAGCTAGATCGTGGAAATCTAGTCCGTAGTAGAACAGAGCCCTCTTACAAAGGGATCAACTCTAAAACCTAGCCCTCTATGAAAGTGGGAGATAAAAACAACGCTCTCGTTGCGTTTGGGAGTGGGGACGACCTGCCCTTGAGCAGGTAGCCTGTGCGGAATTTTGGCGGTGAGATACCTGGCCTTCCTAAGCTTCCGGATGTCCTCCTCTGTGACAGAGGAGGCCATCCACCGGCCTTGATTGGATCCGGACATGGTCGAAGGACCAAAGTGCTTTAGCTTGAGCCTTGGGTGTTGGAACTCGAGGTACGGGAGGGGAAGGATTGAGCGTGGAAAGAAAAGGACAGGCCTTGGCCCCCTTTATAAAGAGGACGAATATCAAGTGTCCCCCGCGAGACCGTTTGGGACTTGCCTAAATTCAAGGAGTCGTATTAAACAAACACGGTTGGGTTACCCACACCTGTATTGATGAGAATCCCGTGATAAGGGGGGACACGATCTCTGCTTCGACAAGACGTGCCTATAAAACCGCCTCGCAGTGCATGTAGTGGCTGGTTATGAAAACGGTTCGAATGAAGACCGAACCGTGGCGTGATGTCATAAAAAGCTGTCAGCAGATTATATTTGTGGAATATTATACTCTCTACGGTGAAATGTGGATTTCTTTTACGAAGTATTCAGAGAAGGAACCCGCCTTGCAATACCGAAGACAATTTGCGCGCCGGACTCATCGTCATTGAAGCCTTGTTCAGGGGCTACTGAGGTAGTCCTGGATTAAGGGGTCCTCGGAAAGCCGGACTATATACTTTGCCGGACTATGGGACTATCAAGATACAAGATTGAAGACTTTGTCCTGTGTCCGGATGGGACTCTCCTTTGCGTGTAAGGCAAGCTTGGATATTTGGATATGTAGATTTCCTTCTCTGTAACCAACTCTGTGTAACCCTAGCCCCCTCCGGTGTCTATATAAACCGAAGGGTTTAGTCCGTAGGAAACAACAATCATATTGATAGGCTAGATTCTAGGGTTTAGCCTCTACAATCTCGTGGTAGATCAACTGTTGTAATACTCATATCATCAAGATCAATCAAGCAGGAAGTAGGGTATTACCTCCATCGAGAGGGCCCGAACCTGGGTAAAACATCGTGTCCCCTGCCTCCTGTTACCATTAGCCTTAGACGCACAGTTCGGGACCCCCTACCCGAGATCCGCCGGTTTTGACACCGACAGTTGGGTCTTAGCGTGCTTCTTCGAGTGCACCTCTGTCCACCCACCGTCCGGGCCAGAAGAGGAAAGCAGAGCGGGGGAGGAAGGATGACTCACAATGGATTTGAGCCTCTGCTCCCCGAAGGGGGGAAGCGCGGGTGGATCTGCTGGGCAAAGGGGGGCGGCCCGCGGGAGCACTCCCCCCAAGAGAAGGATTCGCAGCGGGGGCGAGGGATCCGGCGTAGCCGCATGGGAGGGGGAGGTCCTAGCTAGATCTGGCACCGAGGCCGGTGTCCCCCATCCCGCGCTGTCGCAGGAGAGGCGCCTTGAAGAGCAACCCGAGCCGCGGGACCGCGCGGAGCGAGAATGACGATGGCCCATAGGGCCGAGGGGGGGAGCCTCCTGCCCGGAGACGCACAGAGGCAGGGGTGGCCGCCGTGGCTGGCGTGGCGCGCGGCGCGGGTCGCGGGGAGAGAGCCAGCAGATCAAAATATATAACATGAGCCTAGAACAAGCCTAACATCTCGCCGAGGCCCGAACAAAGACCCCCGAGCTCTATGACAACGCCCCCAGGAGGGTGACGGCGCGGAGCGTCGTCGCTGCCGAGTCTGAGAACAGACAAAGGTTTTCACCGCGAGCCCTCGCACAAGGTCGAGATCCACGATGCTATCTTCAAGAAGCAAGCGACACCCACGGGCGCCGCCATCACCGGCACCAGAAGCGCGGAGCTTTCACTTGGACACTCGCTTGCACCAGCAAGAGGAGTCCCAGTCGCCACCTCAACAAGGGCCAACTTGTCCTGCCGATTTGGGCACTGCCAGAGCAGGCCAGAACTCCCATCACTTCATCCCTAGTCGCCCATACGACCAAGAGGTGGAGCCACCACGAGGCCTGTCGGAAAGAAAATGTGAAGCCCGCCGTCCGGGACCGCCGCCTCGGCATCCATGCTGTCAGGACCGGGTTTTCAGGGTATTAATTTCCCAGAAAATGGCCCTTGGGCTCACCAGCCCCAGGATTACTGTTAGCTGATGAGACACCAACTTGATACAGAAACTCCAAGCAAAATACATAATATGTAGTACAAGACCATTCTGGCCTATGAGTACAACACAAGGTTGCTAGTGGTTGATGGCGGAAGCGGTTTGTGGTTCATCGGCGTCTATGGGACTCCATTTCTCACAGGAACAGCTGACCCGGTTAACTCCTATCTTCGCGAGGTTGTTGTCACCATTGCATGGGTTCCGGGGCTGACATCGCAACGCTCCTCTCCAAGCAAGAAATCTGGCCAAGACAATAGCCAGGGACAAGCCAGTGAGTACTTTGAGTGTACTCGCAAACATTATGAACACGGGTATAATATAACTAACACTAGTCATGCTCTGAAATATTCTATGATCACAACGTCAGTCCTAAAATAAAATCCCTGATGCATGCAAGTACGTTATTTATATACAACATGAATATGCAATAACAGAGTAGAAATAAAATGCACCGATCGGGTATCTGAAGCGACGCCTTGAAAGGATAGTAAATAACAAGCATGCCTCAGTCGGGCGTCTGAGCGACACCACATAAAGGACTTATAAGGTAAAGAAAATAACAAGCATGCCATAGTCGGGCGTCTCAGCGACTCCACATAAAGGGTTTATAAAGCAAATAAATAACAAGCATGCCACAGTCGGGCGTCTCAGCGACACCACATAAAGGGCTTATAAAGTAAATAAATAACAAGCATGCCACAGTCGGGCGTCTCAGCAACACCACATAAAGGGCTTATAAAGTAAATAAATAACAGTGAATATCCAGGAGGTAGAACCGTCCCAGGGATACCCAATAATTCAAATAATACAAATGGTTAGTCCAAAATGATAATAGTCATAATCATCCTATGTCACATGTCATAGTCAATGATCTGGTTTAGCTGTTTTCCCTCCGAAGACCTACACTAAGAATCGACACTTGACCCATCCCCGACTGTAGTACTTAACCATGGACACGGCTATTCGAATAGATATAATCTCTGCAGAGGGTGTACTCTTTACCCACGAGTAACGGATTCCGTTAGTCCATCGGGACTAATTCCGTCTATAGTCTTTTAATTGAAAACACACCAGACCGCACAGACCAGCCTGACTTACCGGTATCTGGAATCACCCACGACACTAGTTAAGCAAAACTCTAAGTGGGGAGGCTACAACCTCGATTAGCATGGGATCACAAAATTTATATCGCGCGCAAACTGGGGGAGCTACCCCCTCGGCTACAACTGAAAACACCCATGCCCCCGGACCAGGTGGCATGCCTACCGGATGCAGCCGGTATCTTCCACCATGGCCTCTCTGTACGGTGTGTGCTAGAAAGGGGTTGACAACTTACTGAACCGTACCCTAGCTATGGCAGGGACAAGTGGTAGCACGAAACAAGTATGGGGGTTACTGGAACAAGACTCGATCTACGGTCGACTCAAGAGGTTTAAGTATTCCCTATATGATTAGCATAACAAATATATTTCATCCAACAGACATAATCACCACTCATCATACCTCATCATGCCATACCGGACACACTCGTCTCGACAAGGAACTAGGGTCAAGCTCAGGTCTACCCAAGACAGAGACTTTCCTGGCTTCCTTCCGGCAGGCACGAAAAGCATACGAGGATGATCACTATCACAAGCATGTCCATTTCTAACAACAAAAATCTTCATTTTTATAATCATGCGTATGGTTGTATCATCACATAAAATATCGAATGCTCCATGTCAAAGTGGGGTGGTAACCGTATCAAACAACACACGAAAATTTTATGCCAGGGTTCAGAATGCTTGCCTTCAAGAGTATGCAAGAGGGGTTGCACTTGTGAAAGTTATGTCTTTCTTCAAATTCCTATTTTTGAAAATATTCAAATTAACACAAACTTTAAAACAGTACAAAATGTTTTCCTAATTATTTTTGAAATAAATCTTAAAATAAACTAGATGAAATTTGAGAGCGGTAGGAAAGAGAATCAACTCATTTGGAGTTTTATTTAAAAAGATATAGCCAGTCAAAGTTCTGATTAAAAAACAGAAAAAAAGAAAAGGTTTCGAAATGAATACGCGTCGAAGGCGTACTCTGGGATTACGCCTCCACTTACGCCAGCGTGGACCGGCGCTGGGTCACTGACAATGGGTCCATGGGGCCACTGGTCAGTTTTGACCGGTCGCCCCCGCCTCCTTCCTCCTCTAGCCGAACAGGGATGGATCCGCCAGTCCACGGCGGTCCTCCCGGTGGTTGCTAGGTTGGAGGGGGCGGAGGGAGTCGCCGGCGGCGAGCTCTGTGGCGAACGGCGGCTTCGGGTGATTTGGGGCTTTGGGCTATGGTGGTTCCCGGTCGCGTTTGAGAGGTTGGGCAGCTCCGCACGGTCAAGGGGAGATGAGTGGTGGTGCTGGATGGACGGGGGAGGGCCTTCTTGCGACGTAATAGACCGGAGAGAGGCTGCGGCCGAACTGGCCGGAGACGAGGAAGAAGACCTTCCCTGGTCGATGGCCGGCTATGGGAGCGCTAGGTGGGTGTCTTGAGGTCGCCTGAGGGACCGGAAGGACTCAGGGGCTCCGTATATAGGCGGTTGAGGTCGGTTCCGATGACGGCCGTGGATAAGTACAGCGAACCGCTGTTCTGTAGCCAGGGCGGCGCGTGCCGATGGTGTGCGCTAGCAGCCGAGCTCGTGGATGAGCTCGAGCTGTTCCAGGGGTAGCTGGCGCGCGTGTATGGCTCGGGCAGCGCCGTCCACGGCAGGAGCTGTCGGAGCGGCGGTGGCGGCTTGCGTCGGTGGTACTGTAGGGCGCCAGGAGAGGGACAGGGCTGCTCTGCACCGAGGGAGGAGTCGGGGCGCGTTGGCTGCGAGTGGGGAGAGGCCAGAACGAGCGCGAGGCGACGACAGTGGGACGCGGTGACTCGGTGCTGCTGCAGCTGCAAAACATGCGCCTGGCGCGCCCGAGCAGCACGCACGCCAAAGTGCTCAAAGAAATGCCAACGCTTGCCAGGAGGCTCCAAACTGCATGAGGGTTAGCAGGGTGGGGCTATAAGCTAGGGCAGAGCCATTAGACATGTTGGTTAGGCAAAGCAAGCAGGTCCAATGTACAAACCAAAAACTATGTCAAAACTGACCATGCCCATAAGGTGTTTGACAAAATGCCAAGAGCACCTAGGCATTTCTTGTGGTGGCCAAACTCTCCAGACTAGTGTCTCTTTAGATGCAAAAGAGGGTGGTAAGGTTAGTTTGGCAAAAATAGAAACTTGCTAGTGGAAGTTTTTGAGAAAACCATTTCTGGACAGAAAGTAAAAGGCATAGTTTCATGGACCAAAACTTATCCAATAGGTCCATTCTCCTGGACTTAAGGGTTTTGTAGGGTGGTTGATAAGCAGGAGAAAGATCATGCACATTAGAGCAACAAAAAATAGAGTTGTTGTAGAAAAAGCCAAACTGGACCAGAGAGCAAAAGAGGATGTTTTGCTCAAATTTTTCAAAGAACATTAGTGGGTTTTTGCACAAAGATGAATAATATAGTCCTACTGACATCCCCTAATTTTTGTGGAAGTTTTGAAGGAATATTTAAATAGGTTGTAGTGCAAAAGTGCAACTGGACCAGATTTGAAAACTTGGGGTAAAGCTCAAAATCTCCAAATGACTAAAGGATATTATTGCATAAAAGTGATTTAGGGACATCATATGTCCTCCCCAAATTTTGGTGAAAATTTTGAATGCATTTCTCAAATGGTTGCAGTGCAAAAGAGGTCCTAAAACTTATGAAGAATCATTTTTAAAAGAATAAAGCTCAGGAAAAAAATTATGCAAATAAATCCACTGCCAAAAGAATTGTTTTTCTTGAGAGGGCATACAAGCCCAATAATATTTTTGGAAAATTTTTACTAGGGAAAAACTCCACAATATTAAAGTGAAAGATTAGCTCTGGAGTCAAAAGATAAATCCAGAAATAAAAAAAATTAATCTCCTGGCCAAATTTTAATAATCAAATCATGGTTAAATTTTTGGGGTGTTACACATGCCCCTAGGAAGCACCGACCATCCATGTCACGACCACCCGACCACAGTAGTAGGAGTGAAAGGGAACACCTTTCACTCCTATCCCGGCATCAGCCACCGGGTTTGAGTCGACACCTCCACTGTAGGAAGCGCCCACGCCTGTGTCCCCAGCCGGTCCTGGTGGACCAAGGGGAAAACAACCCAATGGCTACCCACGGCTACTGCCGAGCACGCTCGAACGCTGCTATGTCCGTGGCCGTTGGCGCCGATCCGAAAGACAACACGGGAATGACCGGAGAGCAACCTCGGACCGCCGCCACAAACGGGCCAAAGCGGACCGAGTCAACCCCCCGTACCTGTGCACTGCCGGTCGACGTCCACCACCATGATCTAGATCCGTGTCGCTCGTCGAGACGCCAGCCACCCAGATCACACTGCTTCCCAACCAAGTAGCCATGCCGCCCCAACACCTGCCAGCCCATGCCAAACACGACCCGCGCCCCTGCCAGCGTCAGATCCAGCCAAGCATGGCCAGACCTGACCGGAGGATGGCAGGTTCGTCGCCACCTAAGATGACCGAGCAGTGGGGAGCTCAGACACAGCTACCACCCGCGATCCATCCCAATCAAGCCACTGCATGGAACCGAGCCACGCGTGTTGAGAGCCAAGTCGGGACCTACTCGACCCAGCCAAGGACACTAGCGCCACCCTGCCACCCACAACCCCTCCATGCCACCGCCAGCAACCAGAGCCTCCGCCGCCAGCTGATGCCACCGCTGCCACGCTCTATGCCCACGCAGTGCCGCCGCAAGATCCCGTCGGCCCATGCCGCCCGACCCCACGCAGCTAGAGGAAAAGCGCCCCGCTGCCATCGATGTTGGTCGGGCTTTGCCCATTAGCGCGCCATGGCAGCGGCAAGGAAAGGAGGGAGGAAGTGGGAGACCTGGGCCTGGACTATAGGCAGGTGAGCCTCATGCATAGTGTTACCAAGATCGCGGGCAAGCTTTTGGCCTCATGGCTTGCTCCTGAGCTCGACGGTCTCATCTCGATGCCACAAAGCGCGTTCATTAAGAAACGGTCGATTCAAGACAACTTCATCTTTGTCAGGAATGTGGTGAAAGATGCCCATTCAAATAAGAAACCTTTGTTGTTCTTGAAGCTTGACTTCTCCAAAGCATTTGATTCGGTAAGATGAGATTTCCTACTAGAGACACTCAAGGGTTCAATGATAGTTGGAGAATCCTTACCTTGTTGATTTTGGGATCCTCCTCCTTCCATGTTCTCCTAAATGGCTCGCAAGGAAGTTCTTTTGCTCATAGGAAAGGGCTACGACAGGGTGATCCCTTGGCCCCAATGCTATTTATCTTAGCACTTGAGCCCGTTCATAAGATGTTATCCATTGCAACTCATCATGGGCTGCTATCTCCGGTCATTAATAGTGCTGCTAGAATGAGAGCCAACTTCTACGCTGATGTTGCTGCCTTATTTATAAACCCAATCAAGGAGGAGCTGGCCCTGCTCTCTGTCATCTTAAGATTCTTTGGGCCAATAGGAAAAATATCTTGGTCAATGATGTATTGACTGGGGGAAATGGATGCGAGGGCTCGATATGCTTAAGATTCTTCAAAACAGGCTTTGGACTACTGATCGATTGGCTGCTAGAGGATGGCCACACTCGGACCTTCGCAAGCTCTATGATTAGGAAATGGAATCAGGAGTGATGGAAATATGCCCTAGAAGCAATAATAAAGTTGTTATTATTATATTTCGTTATTCATGATAAAGATTTATTATTCATGCTAGAATTGTATCTACCGGAAACTTAAATACATGTGTGGACACATAAACAAATACTGTGTCCCTAGTGAGCCTTTACAAGACTAGCTCGTTTGATCATAGATAGTTATGGTTTCCTAACCATAGACATGAGTTGTCATTTGATAATGGGATCACATCATTAGGAGAATGGTGTGATGGGCAAGACCCAGCCGTTAGCATAGCATATGATCGTTCAGTTTATTGCTACTACTTTCTTAATGTCAAATACATGTTTCTTCGACCATGAGATCATGCAACTCCCGGACCCTGGAGGAATGCCTTGTGTGCCATCAAATGTCACAACATAACTGGGTGATCATAAAGGTGATCTACAGGTATCTTCAAGGGCGTCTGTTGAGTTGACATGGATAGAGACAGGGATTTGTCACTCCGTATGACGGAGAGGTATATCTGGGCCCTCTGTGTAATAGAGCATCACAAGAAGCTTGCAAGAAAAGTGACTAAGGAGTTAGTTATAGGATGATGTATTACAGAACGAGTAAAGAGACTTGCCAATAACGATATTGAACTAGGTACGGAGATACCAATGATTGAATCTCGTGCAAGTAACATACCGACGGACAAAGGGAACTACGTATGTTGTCATAAACGTTCGACCGATAAAGATCATCGAATAATATGTGGGAACCAATATGGGCATCCAGGTATTGGTATTGGTTATTGACCGGAGGAGCATCTCGGTCATGTCAACATCATTCTCGAACCTGTAGGGTCCTCACGCTTAACGTTCATTGACGGTATAGTATTATATGAGTTATGTATGTTGGTTACTGAATGTTGTTCAAACTTCGGATAAGATCACGGACATAATGAGGAGCTCCGGAATAGTTCGGAGGTAAAGATTGATATATGTGATAATAGTATTTGGTCTCCGAAAGGGTTCCGGAATTCACTGGAAGGGGTTTCGGATGTTTCTCGAAATATTCGGGTACAAGATCACTTTATTTGGGCCAAGGGGTAAAGCCCATGGGGCTTTAGGAAGGTGCAAAAGGAGTTTTACGGAGGCCAGGGGGCCAGACGCCAAGGACCCTAGCGTCTGGTCCTGGAGTCCGAAGGACTCTTGACTTGCGGGCAAAACCGAATTTGAGGAGGGTTTTTCTCCAAGTTACAACCCTAGGGCTCAACATATAAATAGAGGGTAGGGCTGGCACACGGGACACATCAAGATTCACCAAGACGTGTGCCGTCAACCCTGTCCCCTCTAGTTTATCCTCCGTCATAGTTTCCGTTGTGCTTCGCAAAGCCATGCGGAGATTGTTCTTCACGACCACCATTACCATGCCATCGTGCTGCCGGAACTCATCTACTACTTCGCCCCTCTTGCTGGATCAAGAAGGCGAGGGCATCATCGAGCTGAACGTGTGCTAAACGCGGAGGTGCCATACGTTAGGTACTTGATCGGGACGGATCGTGAAGGTGTACGACTACATCAACCACGTTGATAAACACTTCCGCTTAGCGATCTTTACGGGTATGAGGATGCTCTCCCCTCTCGTAGCTATGCATCTCCATGGATAGATCTTGCGTGTGCATAGAAATTTTTTGTTTTCCATGCAATGTTCCCCAACAAGCAAGTCATCTCTTCCTAGGCCATCCTTTCCATCAGTCAATCTGGGTGGCCGTCAACTCCATGCAACCACAGGACTCTGCTCTCATCGTTGGGCCTCAAACTCTGAGTGGGTGGTGGAGCTAAACTACCACGAAGATGAAGAACCCGGTGGCAAGACGCATGATTTCCACGGCCATATATGTTACCTGTAACATATGGAAAGAGAGAAACCGCAGAACTTTCGAAGACAAGGAGCTTGGACACAATGAGGTGGCCTTTTTGATTCGTGCTGACATCCAGTTACTAGACCTAGCTTACCGCAAGTAGTTTCAGTTTCTAGTTTCCTTCCCTTTTTCCTCTTCTTTGGTTTTCCTCCTTGACTACTTTGTCATATACAGATTTTCCCTCTACTTATAATGAAAAAGGCAGAGCTCCTGCCATTGGACGTCAAAAAACACCATGTCGTGGCATGCCGACATCGAGCAAGTTTTGCTACTCCCTCCTCAAATTAGGATGCATATTAGTTTCAGTTAAAGTGAAATTTTTATATACTTCGATGAAATATGTAGAAAATAATATCAACATCTTCAAAATTATATGCATTTGGTTTTATGAAAGTCTGTCTTTAACCAATACTAATATGCATCCTAATTTTGAAAGGGGAGTAAGAGGGCACATACATAAACCAAATGTTGCAGTTATATACTCAGTCCATTATTAAAGTCATTCTGTTTGGATACTTTGTGAACCGTGGGGGATCTGTGAGCCTTGAGAACTGAGGGAAAACTGAAATCTATTGGAGCAACCGTGGATTTTGTAAGAATTTTTCATAATGAACCAAAGCCTCGAGAGACTATCTTTATGCTAACAAAATATGAAATACCAATATGTACCCTAATTTTTACCCAGATGGTCATTTCCAGAAGGAATTTATCTAAAAAAGGGTTTCACAATATATAGCTACAGTTCAATATATCTACATGTAAACCGAATATAGGAAATAAAAAATTACTTGTCGGATATGTACTTGAATTAAATATTAAAGTACCAAGGGTGAAATTGACACAACTAAAACTGTTCTTCATGATGTTGTCAGATGTTACACGTCAATTTAGCAACAAGATCTTGTGGCACCCTGGTTTTTGCCATCCGGACTTTCGTTTGCCTTTACTTCAAAAATGGGTTTTTGAGTTGATTCATTTGGACCTAGCACTTGGGTATTGTTTTGATTTTCACGCAAGTGACTTCCCTCACCTCTCACAACCTCTCTTGTCCTCTCAACTATCATTATATTTCTTTGGAAGTTTTTTCTTCTAAGGAAAATATTCATTTTCACCTTGAAAATGGAATATTTTCACTTCCCTTCCAAAGCAACCTCTCTGTTTCTTGCCTCTAAAAATCTAAGAAAATCCCCACACACCCTTTGGACAGTGCCTCATCACCCTATACAAAAATATCATATGGTCATGTGGCCAAAGTTTGCTAGGGAAAATCATTTGCATTCTACCCTAAAAATGCACTTTACAAAGGAAGTGTATTTTTCCTTGATTGAATGAGGCTGATTTTTCTTGAGATTCATTACCCTCCCAAGAAAACCTTAACCCCAAGGGATCAGCCCTAAACTCCTCATAAGTCTTTCTTGTTCGTCCTTCCTTGCCATGGCGGTCTGCAGAGCTCTAGTTGAGAACTACTAGTAACAAGGGAGTGGCAACAAAGGCCGCGGAAAAAAAGAGAGGGCTTGCCGCCTCGTGGAGGCCTCAAAAAATCTCTCACAGGCAGGCGAGGGCTCCCAGGAGCGCACTAGCCATGGAGGCGAACATCCTAGGCTGGTGGTGCTGGAGTCGTTATCCCTCGATGAGATGGCCACTCAGCTCAAGGAGAGCCTCGACGACATGCCCACTCAGCTCAATCAGCAGAATGAGCTGACCGCCGGCTTGGTGAAGCTGCTGAAGCAGAGCTTTGCCTCGGGTAAGAAGGCAACCGGCGAAATCCTGCAACTTGAGGAGGACAAGGTGAAGCTCCGCCAGGAGCTCGGCCTGCTGAAGGAGGAGAGTGCCGGTTGGAAGAAGCTGCATGTGAAAGGATCGAGAAGAGGTGTCTAGAGGGGGAGGGTTGAATAGACTCTAAGCAAGAAAAGTTGCAGTTTTTAATTTCTTTAAGTTGAAGTGGAGTTTTGGCACAAGTTTAACATTCACAATACATATCAAGCAAGCATGCAAAGAGTATATGAGCAGCGGAAAGTAAAGCATGCAAATTGCAAGAATGTAAAGGGATGGGATTGGAGTGTGCAAATGCAATTTGGAGACACGGTGATTTTTGAGCCGTGGTTCCGATAGGTGGTGCTATCGTACATCCATGTTGATGGAGACTTCTACCCACGAAGGGTAACGGTTGCGCGAGTCCACGGAGGGCTCCACCCATGAAGGGTCCACGAAGAAGCAACCTTGTCTATCCCACCATGGCCGTCACCCACGAAGGACTTGCCTCACTAGGGTAGATCTTCACGAAGTTGGCGATCTCCTTGCCCTTACAAACTCCTTGGTTCAACTCCACAATCTTGTAGGAGGCTCCCAAGTGACACCTAGCCAATCTAGGAGACACCACTCTCCAAGAAGTAACAAATGGTGTGTTGATGATGAACTCCTTGCTCTTGTGCTTCAAATGATAGTCTCCCCAACACTCAACTCTCTCTCACAGGATTTGGATTTGGTGGAAAGAATATTGGAGTGGAAAGCAACTTGGGGAAGGCTAGAGATCAAGATTTATGTTGTAGGAACAGAATATCTTGACCTCAACACAAGTGTAGGTGGCTCTCTCTCAGAAAGTGTATGCTGGAAGTGTAGGCACGTTCTGATGGATCTCTCCATGAATGTAGAGTGGGTGGAGGGGTATATATAGCCTCCACACAAAATCTAACCGTTACACACAACTTACCAAACCCGGTGGGACCGAATCCTGAAACTCGGTCGGACCGATTTAGTAAATAATGTAACCGTTATGATTTTAGGTGGGACTGACATGTCAACTCGATGGGACCGATATGGTTAGGGTTAGGGAATAACGTAATCTCGGTGAGACCAATTACACAAACTCGGTTAGACCGATTTTTATAGACACACAGAGAGCTGGTCAGGCAAACTCGATGGGACCGATTCGTTCATCTCGGTTGGACCAAAACGGTACGAAAGGGAAACAGAGAGTTTGCATTGCAATCTCGGTAGGACCGATTACACAAACTCGGTGAGACCGGTTTTGGTAATGGACACACAGAGAGATTACAATCCCTTCTCGGCGAGACCGAAAATACTAGGGTTTCTGGCAGTGGCTATGTCAAGAGAGCTCGGTGGCGCCAGATAGACAAATTCGGTAAGGGAGAGTTTGGCTTTTGGTTTGGGACATATGTGGATGTGATAAAGTGGTTGAGGGCTTTGGAGCATATCACTAAGCACTTTGAGCAAGCAAGCCATTAAGCAACACCTCATCCCCTCTTAATAGTATTGGCTTTCCTATGGACTCAATGTGATCTTGGATCACTAAAAGTAAAATGTAGTGTCTTGTGCTTTGAGCTTAAGCCAATCCTTCGTCCTTAGCATCTTGAAGGGGTTCCACATCCTCGAGTCCATGCCACTCCATTGTTGAACTTATCTGAAACATACTAGGTAAAAGTATTAGTCCAACAAGAGCTATGTTGACATTAATTACCAAAATCACCCAGGGAGCACTTGTGCTTTCAATCTCCCCCTTTTTGGTAATTGATGACAACATACATCAAAGCTTTAGATAAAGATATAGAGAATAACAAGCAAAGATTTGGAAAGACATGTAACATGCATAGGCTCCCCCTACATGTATGCAATCATGTAAATATGAAATATAGGAGCATGTGAATGCATAAGCATGACAGAGCAAGCAATGTGTTACATGTATCTTGGCTATACACATCAGAGAAAATGATGTGAATATGGGAAATGTACCTTCATGCTCATGAGTCCTTCTTGCAAACAGTATGTACATCAGCAAGAAATCCTCATACACATGACTGTGATGCATATACTTACCTTGTGGTCTTGAGTTGGCTTAGGAAGGAATGAACCTGCATAAACAACGTTAGATAACACGGATACACCTACTGGCCAGAGAAAACAAAAGAAACCACAAGAGAACCAAGACTGGGATGACATGTAGAGAGTAGGTATTGAGTACTACATAGGATATAGACATGTCCCTAAGGGTAAAGATGTGAAATGAATTCAAGGATTTCCTTTCCTTAGATGTCTTGCTCCCCCTGAATCTAGCATGGGATATTGGGAGAAGATAGGGAACAGAAAATCAGAATAAAGAAAAGAAACAAAGCTAATGAAATCAATCAAACATGGACATGTCTTTCCCCTCTTAAAGACATGTGAGTTCTCTCCTCTTGAACACCAAGCATCTGGGGTCTCTCTCTCCTGAGTATTTTATCCCCCTATAGAAATGATTAAGCTTTGATGTGATCTCTCTCTCCCCCTTTGACATCAATTTCCAAGAAGGGTTCTTCTGGATTTTTGTCACAATGGGTTTGGTCCTTAAGTCACAGTACAAAGCAGCAAGTCAAATGTGATGCTGGTAGAGGACAAGAATCATTGAGTGCAGCTGGATCAAAAGGAAAGCAGGAACAAGTGGCAAGCTGTCTTTCCTGTAGTGAAATCGGTGGCACCGAGTTGTGTGCTTCGGTTGCACCGAAAGGTTTCTGTTGGACTGAAGGCAATAGAACGGTGAGATCGAGTTCATCGCAGAGAAAATACTTGTCACCTCAGCTCACTAGTCAAGTAAGATTTCACAAGGATTTGCAAGGAATTAACTGAAAGATTTGCAATGAATTGGATGCAGGGAATGTAGAACAGAAATGAAAGAAAAGAAATCTAGATGGAGTTTTTTTTTGAAAGGGGAAACAAATATGCATGATAAAAATGCAAGAGCACAGAAAAGAACACAGGAGAACTTCATCTAGAATTGGTCGGCGACAAAGTCACCTATGTTAGAGTATATTGACTTAGCAGTCAAGTGAGATCACTTGATCATAGGTCATACTCATCGTTTACGCTCAAAATGGGGTTTCCATTTTTCGTTTAAGCATTTTGATGTATTCGCATCTTGTTGAGTTGCAGTCACTCATGTCTTGGAGTAAAGCTTCTCTAAGATGGAATAACATGCCTTGGGTGGTGGTGTTGATCGTGATCATGTAGTTGAACTTGTGTGGGTTGCTCAAGGTTGATGTAGCTCATCAAGAGTTGGGAGCACCACTTGGAATTGAAGTTCATCTACCGACATGGGTTAGTTTTTGCAAGGAAGAGCAATTTTGTTTCCAAAATGACAATCATGATACTTAATATAGAATTTGTCAAAGGATATGTTTGAAGGGTTTCGTGCTTCCTTGTCTTCGACCACCATTGTGTAGAGACTTGATGATGTAGAGCTTGCTCAAGATGTGAGTGAGTTGCAATATCCTAGATTTAGATTCATCCAAGTACCTACAAGGGTTAGATAACATGCAAGGTGCAAATATACCCATGACATAAGATTATCATCACAAGAGAAATTTCAAGGATTAGTCATAGGCTCATGTCTTGCATGTATCCAAATGGAGTTCCTACTCCAAGTTTCAAGCATCAATGATGTTCAATTCACCTCTTAACCTGCAAAACACTTTCTCATCAAGTGGTTTAGTGAATATATCTGCCAATTGATTGTCGGTATGAACATGCTTAAGATTAATGTCCCCTTTGGCAATGTGATCTCGAATGAAATGATGACGAATTTCAATATGCTTAGTTCGAGAGTGTTGCACTGGATTGTGAGCAATCTTGATAGCACTTTCATTGTCACAAAGTAATGGAACATGTTTCACATATTTCCCATAATCTTTAAGAGTTTGGGTCATCCAAAGTAATTGAGCACAACATGAACCAGCGGCAATGTATTCCGCTTCGGCGGTGGATAAGGATACCGACTTTTGTTTCTTGGAGGACCAAGACACAAGAGATCTACCAAGAAATTGAAAAGTACCCGAAGTGGACTTTCTATCAACCTTGTCTCCGTCATAGTCCGAGTCGGAGCAACTGTAAGTGCATCTAGTGCCACCCCTAGTTGGTTTTGGAGTATTGACGACAAATGTGGTTGAGGGACTAATGCGTTTGTGAGAATTGCAGGATAACACAGGTAGTTTCCCTCATTGATTCGGTTTACCTACCGGAGACGACCCCTAAAAATGTATGAAGACATTGAATACAATGGTGATATGTGAAGATATTCACATTGAAGACTATGACATGAGAAGACATTGAGTGAAGACTATGGAGCGCGAAGACTGTGTTTTTTCGTTGTTTCCTTTTCTTCTTTGTTGAGTCGTAGGAACCACCGTACTGTTAAGTGGGGTCCAAGCGATCATAGTCAGAATGACTGAAGTGATGCTCAACCCAAATCCTATGTCTTCGAGCGAAGACAATGAGAGAAAAACTTATCCAGAGCTGGATGAGTTAGCTTTGCTTGTAGCCCAAGTAAAGTTGCCGTGAGTGTTTGAAATCTGACCGTTGGAACACGTGTTAGTTCCTTAGTGACCCAGGGTCATTTCGGACATAACAGGTCGGGTTGCCTAGTGGCTATAAATAGCCCACCCCCTACACCACAAATTGGTGGCTGCTCAGAGTAAGTGCACGGCTTTTGTCGTTTGAGAGCAACCCACCTCGAAGCCTTGGAGAGAGAGAGAGAAATCCTTGCGAGGACAAAGCCCAAAACACCCAGAGCCAAAGAGTGTTAGGAATCACTGAAGTTTTCCTGTCTGTGTGACCTGAAGACTTATTACACTTGAGGACTGTGAATCCTCCAGCCGGTTAGGCGTCGCATTCTGAGCATCCAAGAGTCATTGTGGATTGCCGGTGAACGTCATCTGTGAAGGTTCGGAAGTCTACCTTGAAGACTTACCAGAGTGATTGGGCGAGGACCGTGTGTCCTTAGCTCAAGGGGAATAAGGTGAAGACGCGGTCTTCTGAGTTGAATCTCAGCCTCCCTAACCAGATGTACAATGGTCACAACAACTGGAACTGGTCCAACAAATCATGTGTCTTCAACAAGTTACTGGTTCTATCCCTTCCCTCCTTTACTTTGAGTCAGTCTTTGTGAAGTCATTGCTTATATGCCTTATCTTTTTGACTTCATTGCTTGACTACTATCGTTGTTTGGCTTCATACTATCTTCCATCTTGATCCTCCTACCAAGCTGCTATTAGTCTTGTTCTTTCACGTTATTGCATACCAGACTATGGTTTGCTTGTCGTAGTTCATCTTCCGTTGCATATCAATTAGGTCATTTCTATTGCTTGTCTTCGAAACATCCGTGTTTTGAAGACTTTCGTTAAAATCGCCTATTCACCCCCCCTCTAGTCGATAACTAGCACTTTCAATTGGTATCAGAGCAAGGTACTCCCTTGTTCTCGTGTGATTCGATTTAACCACCGGAGTTTTAGCTATGTCGATCGCAGGGATAATCAAAGTCTCCGCTGCTTGCCCGTGTCCGATGGAACCGACTATCACTATCGGAAGAATAAGATGCGATGCATCTTGAAGCCATTGATGTCGCCCTCGGTATGTCGTCAAGAACGACGCTCCTAAATCTGGTGAAGGTGTCACCCCATCGATGTCAAGAAGTTCATTCAACTGGACTCAACTGCAAAGAACATCATCTGTGGTCATCGACCAAAGGGCGATGGCCGTGTAAGTGCTCTGAAACATCGGGCTAGTCCGGTGCTGGCTATCCAAGGTCAACGGCGCCTCAACCCAGAGAGATCAAAGGATCAGTGTTCTTCGCAACCTCTTCAATCGCTTCAAGAGAAATGACAATGAAAATGTCCAGCTCACGTTTGATCGCCTCACTGACATCACAAATGAGATTCATGCCCTCGGCGCCACTGAGATCACCAAGCATGAAATCGTCAAGACACTACTAAGATCACTTGACAACTCTTTTGACACCCTTGCCCTCATGATACAAGAACGTCCTGACTTCAAGACACTCGATCCGTCTGATATACTTGAGAGGTTCAACACACATGAGTTCCAGCTATCTGAGAAAAGAGATATCTATGGTCCCAACTATGGCCGAACTAGCGCTTTGAACGCAAAAGTTGTTTCCTCATCTAAAGAAGAATCTGACTACGGTTCTGATGATCCTGAAGACATTGGAAAGGAACTTGGTATGCTTGTGAAGAAGTTCCAGAAGTTCACTAGGAAGAAAGGCTTCAGAAAGTCTTCACGATCCAGCTCAAGAGATGATGAAGCTTCAACTCATGACTACAAGAAGAGAACCTGTCACAAGTGCAAGAAAACTGGACATTATATCTCTGAGTGTCCACAGTGGGACAATGAGAAGAAGAAGAAGAAGAGCAAGGAATATGATTCTGATGACAAGGAAAAGAAGAAATCTTCAAAGTCTTCTTCCAAGTCTTCATCAAAGTCTTCATCGCATAAGAAGAGCTCATCTGGCAAGGTACGTGCTTTTGTTGGCAAGGAAATGGATTCAGAGGAGGAGTCTGCTTCTGAGGAGGTGGAGGTGGAGTCTGAAGAGGAGTCCGACCCGGGCGTTGCAAGTCTGGCCTTAGCCACAACCTATGTTGCCAAGTCCATCTTCAACACTGAAGATAATGACTTCCACACCAACGCTGAAGCTGATGACAAGGACGACCCTGCTCCCACCTACTGCTTCATGGCACGCGGTGCCAAGGTAAAACCACGTGATGCTTACTTTCAAACATCAAGTGAAGATGACTCTGATTGTGACTCCAAACCCAGCTACAAAACACTTGCTAAAATTGCAACTGAACGACAAAGAGCTATGGAACATACTCAAAAACTGTTAGACAAAAGCGATGACCTGTTGGACGCGGAAATGACACGTTCATAGTCCTTAGGTGAAGACATTAAAAATCTTCATGCTAGGTACCAAGAACTTGAAAGTCGTCATGAATCGCTCACAACTACTCATGAAAATCTCTCCTATGATTATCTTCAAAGGAAGCAAGAGCTTGAGAAATTGAGAGCGGCTCATGAAGATCTTCAAAAAGAGAATGAGTCACTTCGCACTCAACAGATCAGTTCCGCTCAGGATGGATTTGAACCACCATGTCTAAAATGTCTTGAGCGTGATATCGCTACCTCTGTTGCTGAATGTTCAACTGCTGCTACTGTTGCATTGCCTTCAACTACTAATGTGGTAACTAACCCCTCTGAGGAGGATACCACTGCTATTGCTAATGAAAGTGCTAGGTTGAAGACATTGCTTGAAACAGGATGTATAAAAGTCCGAAAGGGCATCGACACTTTGATGTCCTCAAAAGCAGATTCTGAACCAAACCCTAGGAAAGAGGGTGTTGGGTTCGAGAGGAAAATGAATGTTGATGGTTCCTATTGGAAGCCTGAGCAGTATCCCAAAACCACATGGGTTGCTGCAAAGGGACCTTCAGTGGATCCATCCACCTTATCTGGCTTTACCTGTGCTAACCCTATTATCATTGATGAATCCTTTGATGCAAACTATAAGCTGTTCAAGAATCAGAATGGTGAAGTGTTTGCCAGGTATATTGGTACTAACTGCAGGAATGGACCGCCTATGAAGAAGATTCGGGTTCCCAAAAGCAGTCTTGAGAATCCTCCAGTGAATGTCGTCATGACACCACATGGGAAGAAGACAAACCCCAGACCAAAGGCGTCATATGGTCCAAAGGCTTCATACAGACAGAGGACTCACCTGAGTCACCCTAACGCCAATGTTTTGCAGGGAAACCGTACTCAAATTTATGAAAATGAGCGTTTGTCTTCAAACCGCTATGTTCATAGAACTAAGAACTTTTCTGCTTATTCATATGAGTATCATTCATCTCCTGCAAGGCTATTTGCTAGGGCTCCAAAGCGAAATTCTCAGATGCTGCACTTAGACTCATTGTTTCTAAGCCACCCTCAAGATGTGGGTGGTTAAGAAGAATTAACTCTCTTTTGCAGAAAGGGTCTCCACCAAAATCAAAGGCGCCTCGATGCTATTGTGGGGGACCTAAAACATCTTGTAGGGCACAAGATCAAATGCCCAAATGGTCTCACTATGTATTTTGTTCCTGAATCGCTTGCCATTGATCCCATCAGTCCTAATCTTGATTTAAGCTTCAATAATCCACTTGCTCGTCAAATGTTTATGCTTCACAATGCTCTTGGTGAAGCCTATCCCCTAACTCTCTTGTAGGGTATGACACCTCATGCTTCGAATGGATAATGGACAAGGATGCACTAATCATATGATGGTGATCAAGTCTTCTCATGGACTCAACCTTACGTCCATCAGACAAGAGTCACATCACATTTGCTGACACTAGTAAAAGCAAGGTATTGGGTCTAGGTAGAGTTGCAATATCAAAGGATCAACACATGGACAAAGTGATGCTTGTTGAGTCCCTTGGTTTCAACTTAATGTCTGTCTCAATGCTTTGTGACTTGAACATGATTGTGATATTCAGAAAATATCGTTGCCTTGTACTAATGGAATCTGACAAGTCTCTAGTCTTTGAAGGGTATAGGAAAGATGATCTATACATGGTAGATTTCTCAGCAGGTCCACAGCTTTCCGTATGTCTTCTTGCAAAAGCTTCAGAATGCTGGCTCTGGCATCGGAGGCTGGGGCATGTTGGAATGAGGAACTTACACACACTCGCCAAGAAGAAGCATGTCATAGGCATCGAAGGTATCAAGTTCAAGAAGGGTCATTTTTGTGGTGCCTGCGAAGCTGGAAAGATGACTAGGGCAAAGCACCCCTCGAAGACAATCATGACGACATCTCAACCCTTCGAGCTGCTACACATGGATTTGTTTGGCCCTACTCATTACTCTACCCTCACAACAACTGCCTGTCTCTATGGCTTCGTCATTGTTGATGACTACTCAAGATACACATGGGTGCACATAATTCTCTACAAGACTAAAGTGCGAGATGTCTTCAGACGCTTCGCCAATTGAGCAATGAACAATTATGGCGTCAAGATCAAGCATATCAGAAGTGATAACGGCACTGAATTCAAGAACACCGGACTTGATCTTTATCTGGATACCATGGGAATCACTCGTGAGTTCTCTGCTCCATACACATCTGAGCAAAATGGCATCGTGGAGCGCAAGAACAGAACCCTCATTGAGATGGCTCGAACAATGCTCGACGAGTACAAGACACCGAGAAAGTTATGGCCTGAAGCCATTGATACAGCTTTTCACGTCATCAACCGTGTTTATATCCATAAGCTTCTGAACAAAACATCCTATGAGCTCCTTCTCGGCAAGAAGCCAAATGTCGCCACTTGAGTATTTGGGGCTAAGTGCTGGATCAAGGATCCTCATCACAAGTAAAAATTTGAACCCAAAGCTCACGAAGGCTTCATGCTCGATACGGAAAGGACTCACACTCTTACAGTAGTCTTCAATCTCTATCTCTACAAAATCGTCGAAACTGTAGATGTGCGATTTGATGAAACCAATGGCTCACAAAGAGAGTTCCTGCCAAGCACACTAGATGAAGCTCCACCAAATGAATCTATCAAGCTGATGAGAACTGGTGAAATCATGCCAAATGAAGCACAGCTCAAGAGGAACTCATCATTTCGCACCTAACCAACTCAAGACAATGCTCACCAAGACAATCCTCCCAATGATGACAATGATTAGCATGAGCAAAGTCTTCGTCCAGTTCATCCTCGAGTTGCAAATGAAGTTCAAATTGAGAAGATAATCGATAACATCAATGCACCTGGTCCGCTTACTCGCTCAAGAGCAACACAAGTAGCAAATTTCTGTGGGCACTTTTCCTTTGTATCAATATCAGAACCCAAGAAAGTTGCTGAAGCTTTTATGGAACCAGAATGGATTCAAGCTATGCAAGAAGAACTTCAACAGTTCAAGCTGAATAATGTTTGGGAACTTGTCAAGCGCCCCGACCTCGCAAGCATAACATTATTGGCACCAAATGGATATATCGAAACAAGCAAGATGAGCATGGTCAAGTCGTCAGAAACAAAGCAAGGCTTGTGGCTCAAGGATATACTCAAGTTGAAGGAATTGACTTTGATGAAACATTTGCTCCTCGTAGCTAGGCTTGAAGCTATTCGCATACTACTAGCCTATGCTAACCACCACAACATCTTGCTCTATCAAATGGATGTGAAGAGTGCATTTCTCAACGGCAAGATTGAAGAAGAAGTATATGTCGCTCAACCACCGGCTTTGAAGATCCAAAACATCCCGATATGGTGTACAAGCTAAATAAAGCAATCAGATGGCCTCAAACAAGCTCCTCGCGCCTGGTATGATACAATCAAAGACTTCTTGAAGAGCAAAGGCTTCAAACCTGGATCCCTTGATCCGACACTCTTCACGAAGACATATGATGGTGAACTGTTTGTATGCCAAATATATGTGGATGACTTATCTTCGACTACACCAACCAGAAGTATAGTGATGAGTTTGGATACATGATGCAAGAGCAATATCAGATGTCCATGATGGGAGAGCTCAAGTTCTTCCTTGGTCTTCAAATTCGTCAGCAAATAAATGGCATCTTTATATCTCAAGAAAAATACCTCCAAGATTGTCTGAAGAAGTTTGGAATGCAAGAGTGCAAAGGGTACACGACGCCAATGCCAGCTAAACACCACTTGGGTCCCGACGACAATGGTAAAGAGATCGATCAAAAGGTATACCGCTCCATGATTGGTTCCTTACTTTACCTATGTGCATCTAGGCCAGATATTATGCTTAGTGTTTGCATGTGTGCTCGATTCCAAGCGGCACCAAAGGAATCACATCACTTAGCTGTGAAGCGAATTCTTCGATATTTGGCTCACACCCCAACACTCGGATTATGGTATCCAAAGGGCTCAAAATTTGATTTAGTTGGATTTTCGGATGTTGATTATGCTGGTGACAAAGTGGATCGCAAGTCTACATCAGGCACATGTAACTTTCTGGGACGATCACTCGTCTGTTGGTCTTCAAAGAAGCAGAACTGTGTGTCACTCTCAACTGCAGAATCTGAATACATTGCTGCTGGATCTTGCTGTTCTCAGCTTCTATGGATGAAGCAAACTCTCAAGGACTATGGCATCAATCTGACACAAGTACCTCTTTTCCGCGACAACGAAAGCGCCATCAAGATTGCCAATAATCCAGTCCAGCACTCGAAGACAAAGCACATTGAAATTCGTCATCATTTTCTCAGGGATCATGTCATGAAGAAAGATATTGACATCATTCACGCCAACATCAAGAGCAATCGGCGATATCTTCACAAAGCCCTTGGATGAGAAAAGGTTTTGCAAGTTACGGTGTGAGCCAAATATCTTGGAATCCTCAAATGTCCTGTGATCAAGCACACATCCTAACACTTATGCATGTTGATGACTTAGATGTGCAACACACGAAGTTATGTATATCTTCAATCAATGAAGACTTACATTCTAAGTGTGAATACATTAACGTGAATTTGACTTGAGAGCGCCACGATAATTGTGCGCCGTGTCCGGGTCTAATACTTCCTATACGGTGGGTAACGCCACCACCAAATTTCTTTGTTTGAAGTGTTTCACTAATGGCGTTATTTCTTGAAGCTATTCGCATTTGATTTGACTTCAAATTCAAACTATTTTCATGATTTTCTTCACTATGATGGTTTGGTTGCTGTCTGATATATATTTCTGTCCTCTACAACATTCACTTATAGCTATGTCTTCAAGTTGAATCTTTTGAACTAAGTTAATGTGATCGGACCCCAATCTCTCTATGCTTTCTATCTCAAACTCTATCTGTCCAAATCATATGCATTCTATTGAAACTGCCGAATGTCTTCTCTGCGTCCTTGTCAGCAGTAGAAACAGAGACAAACTTTAAGTCTGTTTTAAATAATTCATCATTACTGTTGAACTTTGGAGAAGCCGGAACGACCATCCGACAAACCTAGCGAGCGTGGGAACGTGGGATAACTCACAGTATGTTGCATGCGTGCCACGTGCCCCTCAGATGTGAACCGCCAGGGGAACCTGCGTAATTGCGCTGCGCCGCACACCTCGTTATGAATACCTGTCCCCTGCGGTAAAGAAAATCTTCTTCCACCTCTCCACCTCGTCAAAACCCTAGCGCCACCGCTAGCTCTCGACGATGCCGGCGATGAAGCGCCTAGCTGCCGCGACTTCTCCGACGCCGTCCTCACGCCGGCCGCGAACATCTTCGTCTCCGCCGCCGCCGTAGGTGTCCTCCGTCGCCAAGTTAGGGCACAGTGGACTAAACTTCTCAGCCTCCTTTCCTTCCGTCTAGCAGTTCTTCGAAGCGGTAAATATATCTCTATTTTTACCATCTTTTTGATCTTCAAGATTCATCCTACTTGCCAAAAATGGTTTCTGCCCATACAAAGTTAGATCTATTCTGTCTGCATCTCTTACTGCTTAGTATATTCACTTAAGCTTCACAACTAGTTAGATTCCTCACTTGTACTTATTCACGGATTCGCATAAATCTGGAACCAACTCTCGGTAGATAAGTGAATGTCTTCGCATCATGAGGTCAATGTCTTCAAACCGATTTATCTTTAAAATCTTCCGAGAATGCATATGACCTCTTCCCTTCCTCGCATCTCTAATGCTGTCACAGTACATGTCCGTGGAGAATCCTTGGTTCTCATAGTCGCATTCGCTTGCAGAATTCTTACAGCATCAAACCAACTCTCCTGAAGCCAGTTCCTTTCAGTCCAGTAAACGCAAGCCTTTGAAGCCTTTGAACGTGAAGCCATTAAGTTTGAAGCACATGGCTACAGATAAATCAGTCAGGAAAGGCGGCAGACAGCGTCGTGAGGGAACCTCAAAAGATCTGCCTGATGACCTCGCAGAGTTGTACAAGACAGATCCTGAAGAGACTTATAATCAGCGCAAGACACGAATCCAATGGATCTGACACTATTGGGCTGAACAGTGGTTCAAGTACAATTTCGTCACACACGAATATGTCGAGAAGAATGCCATCAGAAGCCCTTGGGGTGATATTCTGTTTCGAGGCCTACCTCCCAAGAGCATGGCTGAAGCTATTGCACAAGGTTTCTATCCTTGCATGGTCCGTGGACCTCAGCCTAAAAATGCCGACCCGACGTCTTTGCTCTGGTGTCGCGATGACAATCTCTTCAAGCGCAACTTCCAGCACGCGAAGGCTTCTGCAAAGGAAAACAAGAAGTCATTGGGATTAGACTTCAACCCTGGCCCCTCTGCTCCCCGTGCTGATGGCTCGCGTGATGCTGAACCCAATGTCATCGGTCCGTTTTCAAACCTTGAAGGCCTCATCACTTATATTTTGGTCCAAGGTGCCAAAGTGGATCACTCTGATGACAATGATGACTCTGATGAAGCTCCAGCTCCTGCTCCTGCTCCAAAGTTGCAGAAGCTTAAGAAAGTCAAGGCTCCAAAGTCAGCTGCTCCTCCAAAAGCTTCTCGTGTGAAGCCACTGGCCACTGCACCTCCTGAAGCCAATGCACAGTCTGAGGATCAATCCCGCATCTCCAAGAAGATGGAGAAGAGAAAGAAAAGTGTCAAGAATACTGAACTGACACTGACCCCTGCTGCCATTCTGTGTGAAGAGCACATTGATCTGTCAAGTGATGACGATCTTGCAGATGATGCTCTTGAGCAGCTTATCAAGAGCAAGGAAGAAGCAGAAATCTTCAACAATTTGCCTCTCTTTGATGTGGCAATCATCCATCACTTCATTGATGAGTGGTTTGACACACCAAACATCAGCTTTGAAGATCTGCAACTTCCAATTGGCCTCAGCGTCTCTTTCAACGTCGCCATTGCTTCTGAGCTAGCTCTAGCTCAGCGGATTGTTGAAATGAAGCACAAAATTGACTATGAGAAGGCTCAGTTCAAGAAGCATATGGCTGCACTTAGTGTGCAAGACGTCAAAAACTTCAAGGTCATGCTGCACGACCTCAAAGAAAACTTTGTCAAGAAGCGTGAAGAAGCCAGAGGCTCTCGTGAGCGCATGAAGGCTCTGGCTGACAAGTGTGTGCTTGCCTACAATGAGGCTGAGAAGCGCAAGGCACTTGGCCGTCCTGGCATCGACCCCAGGAT
Source organism: Aegilops longissima (assembly GCA_021605205.1). Classification (NCBI taxonomy): domain Eukaryota; kingdom Viridiplantae; phylum Streptophyta; class Magnoliopsida; order Poales; family Poaceae; genus Aegilops; species Aegilops longissima. Next base: position 699,390,237 of record CM038680.1, read on the forward strand.
GGCTGCAAAGAACAAGAAGTCTTCAGCTGACCAAGCTGCACCTTCAAGGCAGGAAGAGCCCCGCATAGTCTTTCCAAGCAGCATGACTGGCTCAAAGCCAAAGGTACGGTCAACCGCTTACGAATGAGAAAAGAGGCGAGGGCTGCCGAGGCTGAAGCGAGAAAAAGGAAAAATCCTGACGCCTCTGATGCTGCTCCCTCCAAGAAGAAGCTAAAGATCAAGAAGAATTGGGCTGCTCCTACAGATCCCTTGATTGTTGAACCCATTTCTGTGGTTCGTCCCGCGTCTGCAACCCAAGAACTTCGCATGACTGTTCATGAGCCTGCTTCCACAGAGGCTCCTGAAGCTGAAGATATTCCAGCAGCTGATCCCCTCACTGCTGACGACATTGGTCACCATGACAATGTTAAAGATGATGAAGTTCTTCCTCAAATCGAGTACAATGTGGTATCATCGCCTGTTCGTACCAACAGCGAACTCATCAGCACTGGTCGTCCTCTGACGCCAATTGCACAGGATGCTTCATGGGCTGATCGCCCGCAACAACAAGACTCCCCCAGTACTCCCCAACAACAAGTCACTCCCCAACAACAAGTCACTCCCTAGCAGCAACACCAAGAAGAAGAGGAAGACTTTGAGGCCCAGGCAACCCCTTCTCCAAAGGCGTTGCCAGCATTTCGCAGGCTTCGCAAAGGTCAAAGGCCTCAAGTGCCTCTTCCGAGCGTTCCAGAAGGAGAAGTGCTCCACCAACCTGTTGCACGTCAAGTGTTTTCAGAAGCCACTCCAACTGTGAACGTCTCTGAGTCTGAAGCTAAAGCTGCTGAAGACAATCCGGCTGCATCAGCCGCTGACACCCAAGAAGAAGAAGAAGAACGTGTTCCTACACCCCCAGTAATTGAAGGAGTGATCCCCGATATCAACGTGCCAGTGCCCGACCCTCCAGCTCCTCAAGTGGAGGTTGAAAACAATGAGGCTGCCACCTCCAACACCAATGAAGCCAATGACGTGGTCATGACTGAAGCCAATGTGGAGCCTGTCCCAACTGCTCCTGAAGCCAATGAAGGAACTGTGCCTCACTCCACATCCGCGGCTACAACAGAGATACGAAGACATGGGTTCTCGAGTGGATGACTGGAAATGTCCATCATGAAGCCAAAGCTCTTGACATCATTGAGCTCACAGGCCTACCCACTCCCGGAGAGCTGTTTGAACCCGGATGTCAACTCCACCGCGATGCCTTGGAAAGCATATTTCATAAGCCAGAACCCGACATGAGTCGATCTTGAGCATGATGAAGCCATCGCCACATGACGCTGAATACCCTCAACACTTCTTTGTTGATGACCTTGAGTATCTGCCTCGTACCATATATCACATCATACGCGAACTCTATGGCCAATAAAGGGCATTCATCATCCGCAAAGCTTGAAGGAGCAATGAAGACATTGGTCTTCTACATCCTCAATGGCATCGCTTCAACACGCAAGATTTCTTCATCCGACAATTGGCTGCCTCTGGATCTGATCTGCTTTGGTCCAAGTTCTATGCTCCATGGGTCATGCGCCTCATCAAGATGCACTCTGCTATCAACTATCAACCCTCTGCTCGCAATCATCTGATCTTTCTACCAGAGGTTGATATGTCTGTTGAAGCCATATACCCTGAGCCACCAAAACGCCACTAAGTCTTCAGAACGCAGATCACCACAGCTTCTCTCAACCTATGGAAGGCGTCCAAGCGGTATCTCGTGTCTATCCCCTGGCTGGGAACACACGTCTACCTCATCGTGCATGGACTGAAGCCACTGAGAGCACAATTGGCCAAAGGCCTCGGAAGCGCTCTCGAGTCCTCAATGATCGAGAACTTCTTGTGGCGCTGCATCAAAAGCAAGATAAGCATCACTCCTGGCTCAAGCGTCAAATGCAAAGCCTCTTGGTGGACGTCAATCGCATTCACAACCTTGCCACCAAGAATGCTTTTGTCACTCACGAGACTTGTCGGCGATCATGGAAGAGTTTGACCCTGCTGCTGAAGCTGATCTTCAAGACGATGGCTTCACTGAACGTTTCAAGTTTGACTCCACTCCTCCACGGAATGCAGTCCTACGGCAAACTCCATCTCTTGAAGACTCTGACTATTCTTCCTCCGCGGCAACGGTAAATGCCAGAGTGATCGATGATGAAGCCGATGCTACTTCACCGCCCCCTACTTCTGCACGAATCGACACTGCGCCCAGCTCGTCTGCACCGCCAACCAACAACGACAACCCTGCTGCATCATCTTCTTCAGAAGAGGACGAGTAGATGCTCTATGTCTTCAAACCATTTTGGTCCTTACTGACAAAAGGGGGAGAAGCATATGAGTTTGATAGTCTTCAAGTGGGTTCATAAGGGTGGTTGCACTATATTTTGCCCAGTGTTTACAACTCTCGTTTTTGAAACATTTGGTTCTTATGAGTTGTAACACTTAAACTCGATGGTCGTCTGCTACTTATTTGCTTTACCCTGGTGCGATGATAAATTCCGCATCTGCGACGATAACTTCCGCACTTAGATCATTCTGCAGACGTCCATTTTTTATTATGCATGTCATTCTCTTAGCTATATCATTTCATGCATGATGAATTATCTTCATAAGTTGAAGAGGATCTCCACAAGTACAACCTGCCATGTGCATTTGCATTCCAAAAGCGAACTACTTATATGCACATCTTCAGGGGGAGCCTTTGCCACTTATGAAGACAATTCCCTATCCTTTACAATTTCACATATTTTATCCCCGTTGAAAACTTCAACCAGTTTGTCATCAATCACCAAAAAGGGGGAGATTGTAAGTGCATCTAGTGCCACCCCTAGTTGGTTTTGGAGTATTGACGACAAATGTGGTTGAGGGACTAATGCGTTTGTGAGAATTGCAGGATAACGCAGGTGGTGTCCCTCATTGATTCGGTTTACCTACCGGAGTCGACCCCTAAAAATGTATGAAGACATTGACGACAATGGTGGTATGTGAAGATATTCACATTGAAGACTATGACATGAGAAGACATTGAGTGAAGACTATGGAGCGTGAAGACTGTGTTGTTTCGTTGTTTCGTTTTCTTCTTTGTTGAGTCGTAGGAACCACCGTACTGTTAAGTGGGGTCCAAGTGATCATAGTCAGAATGACTGAAGTGATGCTCAACCCAAATCCTATGTCTTCGAGCGAAGACAATGAGAGCAACACTTATCCAGAGCTGGATGAGTCAGCTTTGCTTGTAGCCCAAGTAAAGTTGCCGTGAGTGTTTGAAATCTGACCGTTGGAACACGTGTCAGTTCCTTAGTGACCCAGGGTCATTTCGGACATAACAGGTCGGGTTGCCTAGTGGCTATAAATAGCCCACCCCCTACACCATAAATTGGTGGCTGCTCAGAGTAAGTGCACAGCTTTTGTCGTATGAGAGCAACCCACCTCGAAGCCTTTGAGAGAGAGAGAGAGAAATCCTTGCGAGGACAAAGCCCAAAACACCTAGAGCCAAAGAGTGTTAGGCATCACTGAAGTTTTCCTGTCTGTGTGACCTGAAGACTTATTACACTTGAGGACTGTGAATCCTCCAGCCGGTTAGGCGTCGCGTTCTGAGCATCCAAGAGTCATTGTGGATTGCCGGTGAACGTCGTCTATGAAGGTTCGGTAGTCTACCTTGAAGACTTACCAGAGTGATTGGGCGAGGACTGTGTGTCCTTAGCTCAAGGGGAATAAGGTGAAGACGCGGTCTTCTGAGTTGAATCTCAGCCTCCCTAACCAGATGTACAGTTGTCACAAAGCTGGAACTGGTCCAACAAATCTGTGTCTTCAACAAGTGACTAGTTCTATCCCTTCCTCCTTTACTTTGAGTCAGTCTTCGTGAAGTCATTGCTTATATGCCTTATCTGTTTGACTTCATTGCTTGACTACTATCGTTGTTTGGCTTCATACAATCTTCCATCTTGATCCTACTACCAAGCTGCTATTAGTCTTGTTCTTTCACGTTATTGCATACCAGACTATGGTTTGCTTGTCGTAGTTCATCTTCCGCTGCATATCAATTAGGTCATTTCTATTGTTTGTCTTCGAAACATCCGTGTTTTGAAGACTTTCGTTAAAATCGCCTATTCACCCCCCTCTAGTCGATAACTAGCACTTTCAGTAACCAACAAGATTAAAAGAGCCCATTTTAGGATACCAAATGCCAAAGTTTGGTGTATGGATTAAGTATCTCATTATCCTTTTCACGGTCTTAAGATGACATTCTTTAGGGGCGGCTTGATATCGTGCACACATGCACACAGTTAGCATAATATCGGGACGTGAAGCACATAGATATAACAATGAACCAATCATGGAGCGGTAAACCTTTTGATCAACCGGTTCACCATCTTTGGTCCAATCAATATGTCCGTTAGTGGGCATGGGTGTAGTCATACCTTTGCATCCTTGCATATTGAACTTTTTGAATAAGTCCTTGGTGTACTTTGTTTGAGATACAAAGGTACCTTCCTTAGTTTGCTTGATTTGCAAACCGAGAAAGAATTTGAGTTCACTCATCATCGACATCTCAAACTTTTCCGACATTAGCTTTCCAAACTTCTCACTAAAGTGAGGGTTAGTCGAACCAAATATAATATCATCAACATAGATTTGGCACACAAATAGTTCTCCATTAACTCCTTTTAGTAAAAAGAGTAGAATCATTTTTTCCAATTTCAAAGCCTTTTTCAATAAGGAACTTGGTCAAGCATTTATACCATGCTCTAGGAGCTTGTTTAAGACCATAAATAGCTTTGTGAAGTTTGTAAACATGATTAGGTTTGTTAGGATTGACAAAGCGGGGAGGTTGCTTAACATAAACTTCCTCCTATATTTCACCATTTAGAAAAGCACTTTTAATGTCCATTTGGTACAAGGTGATATCATCGTGATTAGCATAGGCAAGTAAGATGTGAATGAACTCAAGTCTAGAAACGGGGGCATATGTCTCACCATAGTCCATACCTTCCACTTGAGTGTAGCCTTGGGCGACGAGACGTGCTTTGTTGCGAACTACTTGTCCATCTTCATCTTGCTTGTTGCGAAACACCCATTTGGTACCAATGATGTTGTGGTTGTTGTTGGGCTTCTCGACCAATGTCCACACTTAGTTTCTCTCAAAGTTGTGTAGTTCTTCGTGCATGGCGTTTATCCAATCCGGATCTTCCAATGCTTCTTCAACCTTCATAGGTTCAATGCTAGAGATGAATGAATAATTTTCACAAAAGTTAGCTAAACGAGTTTTAGAGCGAGTGATTATCCCGGTTCGAATATCATTGTAGATTTGCTCAACGGGATGATCTTTGGCAACTCTTGCTCGAACTCGTGAAAGCTTTTGCTTGGATCTTGGTGGAACATCTTCTTCATCTTGTTCTTCTTCTTGGCCTTCTTCACTGTTGACATTGTCGTTCTCTTGTCATGGTGGAGAAGGAGGTTGTTGATGTTCATCTTGGTGTACTTCCTCGTTTTCTTCATTTTGATGTGTCCCACTTGTGGATGCTTCTGTATCAACTCTTGGTTGACCTTGTAATGAGGTAGAAGCTTCCACTTGGACGGACGAGGTACTCTCCTTCACCTTCGTTGAACGAATCTTGCCAATAGACAAGTCTTGGATTGCTTCAGAAGGGTCTTTGTCTCCTACATCAATTGGAAATTGCTCTACTTGCGAGCCATTAGATTCATCAAACTTCACATCTACCGTCTCTTCAACCTTTTGGGTGAAATTATTGTAGACATGGTAAGTGTGAGAGTTTGAGCCATAACCAAGTAGGAAACCTTCATGAGACTTAGGAGCAAATTTAGAACGACGATGTTTATCAAGAATGTAGCACTTTGAGCCGAATACTCGGAAGTATCCAACTTGGGGTTTGTTACCGGTGAGGAACTCGTATGCCGTCTTGCCGAGTAGCTTGTGAAGATACAAGCTATTTGTTGCATGACAAGCTGTCTCAACCGCTTCCACCCAAAAGTGCTCTGGCGTCTTGTACTCATCAAGCATCGTTCTCGCCATTTTCATGAGCCCCCGGTTTGTCCTCTCAACAACTCCATTTTGTTGAGGTGTGTACGTAGCCGAAAACTCATGTGAAATCCCTTCTTCGTCAAGAAAGGTGTCCACATTTGCGTTCTTGAACTCCGTTTCATTGTCGCTGCGAACCTTCTTGATCTTCATTTCAAATTGATTTTGGGCCTTCCTAGCGAAGTTTTTGAAGATCTTCTGGACCTGCGATTTATCATCGAGAAAGAACACCCACGTAAATCTTGAAAAGTCATCAGCTATGACTAGACCAAAAGTATTTCCACCGAGACTTTTGTAAGCGTTGGGACCGAAAAGATACATGTGATGTAGCTCAAGCCGCCTCTTTGGTCATGATGTTCTTCACGGGATGCCTTCCTCCAACCTGTTTACCTGCTTGATAAGCGCTGCAAAGTCTATCCTTATGAAATATGACATCGTTAACGCCAAGGATATGATTTCCTTTTATAAGCTTGTCAAGGTTTCGCATGCCCACATGACCTAACCATCTATGCCACAACCAACCTTTAGAGGATTTAGCAATTAAGCATGTTCTAGGTTGAGCCTTTTTAGTGAAATCAACAATGTAAAGATCACCTCTACGTATACCAGTAAAGACCATTTTATGATTATCTCTATGAAACACTTGGCAATCTACTTCAGTAAATAGGACATTGAAACCGAAATCAACAAGTCTAGATACTGAAAGTAAATTGTACCCAAGAGATTCAACAAGCATGAAATTTTGTATGGAGCTATCATGTGATATGGCCACCTTACTGAGGCTGACCACCTTACCCTTTGAGTTATCACCAAAAGTGACATACTTTAGAGGGCCGTCGTTTTCAGGAAGCTCACGAAACATATCTTTATCTCCGGTCATGTGATCGGTACATCCACTATCAAGAACCCTTTCCTTTCCTCCTGCCATGTATCCCCGAAGATTTGCCATAAGACCAAAGTGTCTCATTGCATCATCAAGATCAAAGTCACTATCATCATCCTCATCATAGTATCCATGTTCAACATCGTCATGTGATGGATCAATTCCTAGAGAGGGTGATTCGTTAGAATGAGTTTGACAATGATCTTCTTTATGAATTTTAATAGCTTCGGAAATAATATCACTAATAATTCCAACATCTCCTTTGGCACGCATAAGATTTGTAGGCTATCTGGCAAGCTTCATGCATCACTTTCACCTGCTCCATGACAAGATTCGCCTGGCGAAGAGCTTCACTAGCGGCACTCGGAGAGTCGTCCGGAGTTTGATATGTAGCAAAGAGAGATGGCTCCAGAGGGGCCAAAGTAGTGGCCGGGTCAGACGAGTGGAGTTGCACCGCTGCAGCATGCGTCTGTGCAGTCGACCTCGACGGACGACTAGTCGTCAACGGGTCAGCAAACGTCATGTTGGTCTGAGCCATCATCTCAGGTGCCGGTGTCGACTGAGGAATTTGGACTTTGAGTCTCCTCCTGCTCGACCCTCCACTCCTCTTCCTCCTCTCCTGTAGAGGCTCTTCTTCTTCTTCGTCATCAGGGAGCACAAAGACATCTTGTGGGGCTACGCAGAAAGAGAAGCACCAAATTTTCAGTCAATCGACCACCCATTCAATTAAACATGACTGGGTTGAATAGACTTACCAGCTCGTGAGGTGGCTTCTTCGTCTTCTGGTGCCTTATCAACATCCATGTCAGTGGCAGCAGAGGCGGGACTAAGAGGACACAAGAATTAGTCAGTCGGATCAAGAAAACATTCAGTCGACTTGCAAAAACACAAACAAGATACCTACCCTGAGGCAACGGGGATGTCCATCTTGATTTGCGGCAGCGACTTTCGGGTCTTGGAGGGGGCGACTTTTGGCTGCTTAGCCACCTTCTCCGTCGGCTCCGGAGTCGACGTCCGAGTGCGCTTCTGGGTGGTGACGCTCGGAGCCGCACTCTTCAGACGACCTCCAGATGGATTGTGTTGCTGCTTGGATCAGCACTCAGAGCGTGGTGGCGAGTCGACCTCCTCCTCTTCGCTCGACTCCTCACTCTCCTCATCCTAATCTCCCGAAGACTCCCATTTGCCACTCTCCTCCGCACCGTCCTCCCCCTCCTGGTCCTGCACCAAGGCTTGTTCGCCGTTGGGCATTGAGTACATCTCAGTGAATACCTGCAAAACAAATTGGTCAAAACAAGAATCAGCGAACGCCGAGTGCAGTCGGAGCGCAAACGGAAAACCGTCGGAACGGAGAATGCACCTTGTCGGGTGGGTTGTCGCTTCCGAAAGGGACAACTCGCCTGGACCCTCTGGGGTTATCTTGATTGCCCGTCATACCCTTCAACCATAAGGCCACAGTGTTGAGCGGCACTCCTTCCGGATGTACCCGAGTGGTGTCGCCCGGTCCAGAATACAACCACATCGGGTGATGTCAGCCTGGCTCTAGTACCAAGGTTGTCAGGACCGGTTTTCCAATAAAACATTTATTGAGAAACCGTCCTTGTATAAGACCAGTATAGGAAAATCTTCCTTACTAGTAGACAAATCCTTGATACAGAAATCCAGTAGTACTAAATATTATACAAGGTTGAGCTGAGGCTGCTCAACAATTTATTACAAGCACGCCGTTATTATACATAAAGGCGGATATGACACAAGGAGTATGGTGGCATAACTACTGACTCGTGATAAAAGTGGTGGTGGATATGTCACAGTGGCGTGGGTGACATGACTCCTAAGTCTTACAGCTCATCGAGCGCCGGAGTGAGGCTCGATGATTTTATTTGGGTAGTGGAAGCGTATATGATACAAGTGACCAGTTCCAGGATCGCACGGGACTGACTGGGACTCCTCTAGGCGTCGGACTCGCTATCGTACTCTTCATGCATAAGATCGCCTTCGTCGATATCTGGCCAAATCAACGAGCCAGGTGAGTACTTTGAATGTACTCGCAAGACAGTTTGGACATAAGATATAACAAATGCAAACATGATTCACATGAGCAGATTAGTAATGCACACTCAGATAATAAATTTGCACGGCATGTTAAATAAAATAGAAGTCAGGCGGTAGTCCTCCCGAAATCCCAATAAAATAACTGAAGACCGATCGGGTGTCTGAAGCGACGCCTCGAAAGGTAAAAATAAATTAACATGCCGCAGTTGGGCATCAGGGCGACACCACATAAAGGGCTTATATTGAAATATAAAGGACAGTGCGTGCCACAGTCGGACGTCTAAGCGACATCTCGAAAAGGGCTTATAATGAAAGTAAATAACATGGATGCCAGAGTCGGATGTCTAAGCGACATCACATAAAGGGCTTATATCAAAAGTAAATAACGGGAATGCCACAGTCGGACGTCTGAGCGACATCACATAAAGGGCTTATATCAAAAGTAAATAACAAGGATGCCACAGTCGGATGTCTGAGAGACATCACATAAAGGGCTTATATCAAAAATAAATAATGATAATGCCACAGTCGGACGTCTGAGCGACATCACATAAAGGGCTTATATTACACCATTCGAACTCAAGTAGTTCATAAATTTAAATCATCCAAAAGCAGTACTCAATATATAATAATAAATTGCTTAGTCCATCCACAGGAAATAATATTCAGCCGGGTTGAATACTCATGTTTATTCTCCGGAGATTGTCACTGAAACTAACTATGAGACGAACGTTGATACTGACACTGACACTGATATGTTGATCACAGTCCTTGACCATGGACATGGTTACTCGAATGGTTTTGACTCTGCAGAGTTTGTACTCTTTACCCACAGTCAATGGATTTCTGTAGTCACAAGGACTAGTTCCGTTTACGGTATTTTAGAAGAAACTCATCTAACCAGTACACACCCATTCCACATCCCGCTGCCAGGAATCATCCTAGACAACGTTCAAGAAAAACTTTGAGACGGGGAGGCCACAACCTCGAGTAGCATGGGATCAAATTTATATCGCGCGCTCTAAGGGGTGCCCCCCTCTCGGTCCCAACCGGAAACACCCATGCCCCCTGACTGGATGACGGGCTTTAATCCAAGGCCATGGAACCCTCATCACGGCCCCTCTGTTTGGTGTGCACAAGGAAAGATGTTTGCAACTGACTAGACCGTATTCGTTGCAGAAGACATGTGGTAGTACGAAAAGGGGACGAACGGGGTCATAACTTTGATCCACATTAATACCGGAGTTAAACGGTTAACATAAGCCTGGCATGCTTCAACAATACCAGCTTGCAACCTATCATGCCACCACATGATAGGTTATCTCACCATCATATGAGCACATCAAATTTCGAAGCTCACTTGTAGCTTACCTTGCATGTAATATAACATCCACTAATGCACATAAACATATGCCATGAGAACACTACTCAAGTAAACATGCAAAACACTCATCATATCAATGGTTCAAACATGCTTGCCTGGTTCCGTGTAGTCGGAGTCTAGCTCGGTGAAGTTTGCGGCTCCGTCACCTCCTTTGGTATCTACGTTATATAAAAAAAATCGGATACTAACGTAAATACCGTGCGTGCATAACAGGTGTTCCAAATAATTTTCAAATAAGTATGATAAAAAACTAGATAGAAAAATAAAGATGACAGAAAAAGAATCAACTCAAATCATCTTCCGTTTAAAAGTTATAAGGGTTTTAGTCCAGGGACTAATCTGTAATGAAACAGAAACTTTCCAGGGGCTAGTTTAGAAAAAAAGAAAACGCTTCGGCTGTAAATACGTAAACCCAAAGGGAACAAGCACTTTGCCCGAAGGCGTTTTTAGAAAACGTTTCAAAAAAAGAAAAAGCTGACGAGAGGGTCCCACCCGTCAGGTTTGAAAACCAAAACAGAGCTTCGCCGGCGCCCGAGGCTTGCGGTGGTCGCCGGCGTCGATCCATGGCGAGGTAGAGAGAACGGAAGGTACCTACGGACTCACTGAGCTCTCCCGCGTCTGTGGGTGGTGGAGTTGGTCATCGACGAGCACCACGTCGACGGCGGCCTCTTCTCCGGTGGACGGCGGTTCGGTCGAGGATGGATCTCACCGGGGAGGGCTGCAGACGCCAAAAGGGATTCTGGTGGTTCCTTTGTAAATCATTAAGGCCCAAATAAATGACAGAAAATGCTTTTGAGTGAAAAATAAATACAAGAAAAATTTAAAGGAGGTAGAGACTTGCTGGAATGGGATGCTTGGTTTGATCCAAAGTGGGGAGGTGGGTTTTGGAAGAAATATTTCAACATGGGTCATGGCAAGAGAAGTTATTTTCTTGAGTAGAAGGAATAACCCATAATTTAAAGGAACTCTTTTTTAATAAAAGAAAAATTATAACAACCCAAGAAAATTTGTGTTGACCCAACACAAGTTGAAGAATCCTCAAGAACAAAATCAATATTGAGAAGAGCTCAAAAAGAATATTTGTCACAACAGGCTTTGAGAGGGAGAGCCCTTCTATAAACAAAAATTCAAATAACCCCCTTTAAATCAAATAAAGAATTTAATAAAAACCAAATCAAATTTTTTTTGGAGTGTTACAACACCTACCCCATTAGGAAAAATCTCGTCCCCAAGATTTCAGCTGATCCTCAAATAGGTGTGGGTGCTCTGCCCGAAGGAAATCCTCTCTTTCCCACGTTGCTTCATCCTCGGTGTGATTTCTCCACTGGACCTTGAAAAATTTAATTGTTTTCTGACGGGTCCTCCTTTCAGACTCCTCCAATATTTTTATGGGACGCTCCCTCTAGGTGAAGTCTGGTTGCACGTCAATGCTCTCATGAGACACATGCTTCTCTGGGTTGCTTACACATTTCCTCAATTGCGAGATGTGGAACACGTCATGGACGTCTGACAGTTCTTTGGGTAGGTCTAGCTGGTAGGCTACTGTGCCTCTTCGTGCAGTTACACAGAAGGGTCCAATAAACCGTGGAGCTAGATTTCCTTTTACTTTGAATCGTTGCAGGCTCCTCATAGGAGATACTCGTAGGTACACATATTCACCGGTTTCAAAGCTGACTTCGCGATGGTTTCTGATCGTAATAACTCTTCTGTCGACTCTGGGCTGTCTTGAGTCGATCCCTGATTAGTCTAACTTTCTCCTCAACTTCCTTGAGTATGTCGGGGCCGAAGATACGACTGTCTCCTGTTTCTGACCAATTTAATGGGGTACGGCATCTTCGCCCGTACAAGGCTTCAAAAGGTGCCATTTGCAGACTGGCTTGGTAACTGTTGTTGTATGCGAATTCGGCATACGACATACTGTCTTCCCAACTGGTTCCATAAGTGAGAACACATGCTCTCAGCATGTCCTCTAGAATTTGGTTCACATGTTCGGTTTGTCCTCCAGTCTGGGGGTGGTATGATGTACTGAATACTAGTTGAGTCCCCAGAGCTTGTTGTAAATGATCCCAAAATTTAGAGACAAATTGAGTGCCTCTGTCGGATGTTATAGTCTTTGGAATCCCATGCAGACAAACTATACGGGAGAGATAAAGCTTGGCAAGCTTCTGAGTGGTGTGGGTTGTCTTTACTGGGATGAAATGTGCCACCTTAGTTAATCGGTCTGTGATGACCCATATGGCATCATTTCCATGTTGTGACCGAGGTAGTCTGACAATAAAATCCATTCCAATTTCATCCTATTTACACTCAGGTATCTTGCTTGGCTGTAATAGTCCTGCTGGTTTTTGGTGCTCGGCCTTAATGCGCTGACACGAATCACAACATGCACTGAATGTGGCTATATCCCTTTTCATACTGTGCCACCAAATTTTTTCCTGAATGTCCTTGTACATTTTGGTTCCTCCAGGATGGATTGAATACAGAGTGGTGTGGCCTTCGGCTAGAATTTGTTGTTTGAGGTCTTCTATATTTGGTACACAAAGTCTGCCTCCGTACCATAATATTCTCGTATCGTCTATGACGAATTATGAGGCCTCTCCCAAACTCACTTTTCTTTTTATGCCTTCGGTGCTGGGGTGTCTAGGCTGAGCCTTCTTTATCTGTTCCATTAGGGTGGGCTGTTGTCGGAGTAAATGACCACGGGTAGCCTAGCCGGCTCCCTTTGGCCCTCAGAAAAAACAATGGGCCGACCGAGCCTTGAAGCGCCCGAGACACGGGGCCGCCTTCTTCCAGCCGGCTATCACATAGGCCGGCTACAGGAAGGCGGCCCGGCCATAAACTCTCTTGGAGGACGCCACGATAGCGCCGGCTCCAAGAATCCGGCTGCGGAAAGGCCGACTCTAAGAAGCCGCCCTTAGAAGATTTATTCCAAGAAACCAGCCCCTGGCAGGCGGCCATGGGCCGTACCCTAAAAGTCTGCACCCCCATAACGATGATGGGACTGAGCGTGGCTACAGTGAACCCTACCACCCCGGAATCCCAGAACACGAATGCCTACAGTACGTCGTACGGGACGGCCATCACCCGTCCGGCGTGGCATTGTTGCCATGCAGATCATGACACCTTCCACGATGGGACACCAGTACGGCCCGTAGGCGGCAGGCCCCTTCGGTCAGAGAGACGCTCGTAGGCGGCCTGGCTTCCCCCAGCCGGCCTGAGGCTGGGCCGGTTTCCTATAGCCGGCTTGCTCCCCCCTCGGGGCACGCGCGCCATTAAGAAGACAAGACGAGGTAAGGCTACAGTGAGAGCCCGCAAGGCGGCGGCACTGTAGCCATGCTTACCTCGACAAAGCCCTCGTCATCAGAGGCGAGGCAACAGTAACCAGCCCCCGGCAAGACCCCCAAGCGGTGGGGCCGGCCTGTCGACCAATGGGCCGGCAGCCGGCGGGACCCACCAGTCGGCGGGCCCCAGAAGCCGGCGGAGAAGCCGGCGGTCGTAGACGCTGACGGCCGGGACCCGCACCCAGCCGGATTACCATTGTACCCCTAGGGGGTAGGCCTATATAAACCCCCCAGGACACCCATGCAAAGGGTTGATCTGATAGAGTTTTAGACACCACCATAGGGAGAGAAGAGAGCTAGCCTTGCCCTTCTTCCTCCTCCCACCGAACAGCTCAAGGAGCCTCTTGAAGCTTCTTATCAATCTAGTGATCATGCGGAGACCCCGCAAAGGAGTAGGGGTATTATCTCCACGGAGATCCCCCAACCTGGGTAAAGTCCGCCGGCGTGCATGTCATCGCCTTATCCCGTTTCCAGGCACCAGCGATGTCTTACTGGCTCCCACAATGATAATCCATCCGTTGGCATATGTCGCACCTACCACCAGACATTTGGCGCCCACCGTGGGGCCAGGTGCACCATCGTCCGGAGACCTACTCTAGACGGGAACCCTTTTCCTCCCCAGTGAGCCTAGCCAGCCCGGCACGCCGGATGGCGTTTGCCCCGACGCACTGCAAAGCGTCAACGACGCCTGCGCAGTGCGCTGGCTCGCCGATCTTCTTGGCGAGGCTCGCATCTCCGACGAGACCGCGTCCGACGCGGGCACGGGCTGCCCCGAGAGCCGCCTCGCCGGCCTCCTCGACCAACTCCACGTCTCTGGCGAGCCTACCATGGACTTCGAGTCAGTCGGCTCCACCGATGCTTGTCGACTCCGACACGGCGTCGCTTGACGCCTTCCCCACCGTCGTGATCATCTTCGACGACCCTCCCCCTCGGGCCGATAGTGGCGGCAGCACCGTCACTGAAGTGCTAGTCATCAGCCACGGTGTCACCTCCGACGAGAACGCCCGCGACGCCCTGTAGGCAACGCTGCACGATCTGTCCACCCCCATCCCGGCGGATGCTGACGCCGAGACGCTGGAGGCACGCCGCCTTGCTCTCCTTGCGGAGGGCCAGAGAATAGCCTCCATGAGACACCTCACTGAAGCCCACCAGCGCGAAGTCGATCACGCCGCCTTCGGCACACCGCCTCCATAAGGGCCAAGCCGAGTCGGCATCGTCAAGAAACGTGGCGCTGCCGTCGCCAGCAGGCTGGGAGCAGATCGCCCAGTCTATGCCACGCCCCTCGAGAATCTACGAGCCGCCCAGTCGATCGTAGACGAGCTAAACGGACTGGGGGCTGACGTGCTCCCCTACATGACCAGACGCATCCAACAGCTAATCGATGTGGCCGCAGAGCGGCACGAAGCCGGCATCCGAGCTGGAAGCCCCCCTCGCCGAGACCACGACGCGACGTCGCGCACGCCGACTGCGGGCAGCGTCCGTGCAAGACAAGAGAAGGAGCCGGCTGCTAGCCGCAGCCGGACTCGAATCACCATCGAGCGCGACGCAGAAGGCCACCCTCGGGGTGTGGAACGACGAGGTGACCTGCCTCCTCCTCCACCTCGAGGGGAGAATTATCCCACCCCGCCGCCTATCGCGCATCCGACTCTCAGCGGCCGACTTGGTCGCCGCGATGGAGTCGGCGAGAATGATGCCCGCCATCGGATCAACCGCCTTGCGCGATCCCTGGCCCTGGAAGAAGAAGATGATGTCGGCCCTCCTTGTTTCGGCCCCCGCATCCGCGACGAGCCCTTTCCCAAAGGGTTCTCGCTCCCAAGAGACACACCCAAGTACAACGGCTCTGTGAAGCCGAAAGATTGGCTGATCGACTACTCCACCGCAGTTCGCATAGCAAACGGCAACAGACGCGTTGCCGTGAAATATGTCCCCCTGTTGCTCCAAGGCACGGCATGCACCTGGCTCAACAGCCTCAAGCCTTACAGCATCAACAGCTGGCTGGACTTCACCGAAGCTTTCATACTCAACTTCACCAGCACCTACAAATGGGCTCCCAAGCCCCGACAGCTCTCCTTGTGTGTACAAGGGCCCAATGAATCAACCCGCGACTACCTCACGCGTTGGGCCGAGCTCCGCAACTCCTGCGAAGGGGTGCACGAGGTTCAAGCCGTAGAGTACTTCACCGCCGGGTGCAGAGAGGGCACTCTCCTCAAGCACCGACTCCTCTGCGACGAGCCGGCTACCCTCGACGAGCTGCTGATCATAGCGGACAAGTATGCCACAGCCGATTCTTCAATGAAGACTGAGCTCCGGGTAGACGCCTCCGGAAAAGTGCTGGCGCCGGCTCCCAAGATGCCGGCTGGAGAATCAAGCCGACGCCCGTATCAAAGCGACCACAAACGTAAGGCCCCTATGCCGCCTTCCGCTAGCCGGCAGGTGGCTACAGTCGAAGACGAGCAGCCTGAGCGGCGGCCGGCACCCAAGAAGCAAAAGGGCGGTAGGCCGGCTTGGCAGCCGGCTTTCTCCTACGAGCAAACCCTCGATGCCCCCTGCAAGTTCCACAGCGGCGCGAAGCTGTCCAAGCACACAACTCGGAAGTGCCATTGGCTCACCCGAATCTCCAAGGGCGAGGGACTGTTGCCGCCTCCGCCTTCAGGCCAGCCGCCTCCTGCCCCACAGCAGCCGGCCGGTCGGCCAGCAGTCGGAGCTATCCAAGACGAGTTCCCTGACGAGCACGCCGCCTACGTCATGTTTACAGGCCAGACAGAAGATCGGCGCAGCCGGCACCGACAGCAGCAAGAAGTCAACGCGGTCGCCTCCAATAACCCTGAGTTTATGCACTGGTCGGAGAAGCCCATCAGATGGAGCCAGGCCGACCACCCAGAGGTGATGCCGTCTCCTGGCTCCTATGCCTTGGTTTTAGACGCCACCCTCGCGACAGAAAGGCGTGCTTCCCGTTTCTCCCGCGTGCTGATAGATGGCGGGAGCAGCATCAACATACTGTACCGAGACACCATGGAGAAGCTCAACATCAAGCCGAAACAACTGATGCCAAGCCGTACTCTGTTCCACGGCATCGTACCCGGCCTATCCTGCTCGCCAATCGGCAAGATCAAGATGGATGTCCTCTTTGGGGGCAAAGATCATTTCCGCCGAGAGGCAATATGGTTTGAGGTAGTAGATCTGGAGAGCTCGTACCACGCATTGCTTGGCCGACCAGCGTTGGCCAAGTTTATGGCTGTGCCCCACTACGCCTACTCAAGATGAAGATGCCGAGTTCCAAGGGCATCATCACCATAGCCGGAGACCATAAGAAGTCTTCTGAATGTGCGGCGGCTAGCAGCCGGCTGGCCGAGTCCCTTGTGATCGCTGAAGAAAAGAAGATGCTGAATCGAGTTGTGGCCATGGCTGGCGAGCAGTCGGCCCTGTCCCCTGACCCCAAAGAATGTGAAGCTCAAGGTTCTTTCCAGCCGGCCAAAGAGACAAAGAAGATACCCCTGGACCCGGAGCACCCGGAGAGGTACGCTATTGTAGGCTCCGGCCTCGACAACAAATAGGAAGGCGAGCTCGTCGATTTCCTCCGTGAGAATCGGGACATCTTCGCATGGTCTCCCAAAGACATGCCGGGTGTCCCGACGGATTTCGTCGAGCACAAGTTACACGTCTGATCTGACGGCAAGCCGGTCAGGCAGCCCTTTCGCCGCCTGTCAGAAGAGAAGATAAGAGTGGTTGGAGAGGAAATATCCCGGCTTCTGGCAGTCGACTTCATTATGGAAGTGTTCTTTCCTGAATAGCTCGCCAACCCAGTCCTAGTGCTAAAGAAGAACAAGCAGTGGCGCGTGTGCATTGACTACACCAGCCTCAACAAAGCCTGCCCTAAAGATCCTTTTTCCCTGCCAAGGATTGACCAAGTGATAGACTCCATAGCCGGATGTGAGCTGTTGAGTTTTTTGGATGCTTACTCAGGATACCACCAGATAAAGTTGGACCCAGCTGATCGCCTAAAGACCGCCTTCATCACCCCATTCGGAGCTTTCTGTTACCTGACCATGACATTCGGCTTGAGAAATGCCGGTGCCACCTTTCAGCGTTGCATGCAGAAATGCCTCCTCATGCAACTCGGCAGAAATGCCCATGTCTACGTAGACGATGTTGTGGTGAAGACGGAGAAACGCGACACCTTGCTGGAAGACCTCAACGAGACCTTTGAGAATTTGCGCTGGTTTCAGATCAAGCTCAACCCGGAGAAGTGCGTGTTCGGGGTACCAGCCGACCAGCTTCTAGGCTTCCTGGTCTCCGAACGCGGCATCGAATGCAACCCAGTGAAGATCAAGGCCATAGAGAGGATGAAGATCCCCACCAAGCTGCGAGATGTCCAAAAGTTCACCGGATGCCTGGCATCTTTGAACCGCTTCATCAGCCGGCTCGGAGAGAAGGCTCTCCCCCTCTACCGACTCATGAAGAAGTCCACTCACTTTGAGTGGAATGACCAGGCGGACCAAGCTTTCCACGAGTTGAAGAAGATGTTGTCCACACCACCTGTCTTGGCGGCCCCAACTGAGAAAGAGCCCATGTTCCTCTACATTGCCGCCACCAGCCGGGTGGTCAGCACAGTCATCGTGGTCCAGCGTCCAGAAGAAGGCCGAGCTCAGCTAGTCCAGAGGCTGGTATATTATTTGAGAGAAGTACTGTCCACCTCAAAGCAGAACTACCCGCACTATCAGAAAATGTGCTATGGTGTGTACTTCACCTCCAAGAAACTCAAGCCCTACTTTCAAGAACATTCCATCACGGTCGTATGTACTGCCCCGCTTGCCGAGATCATAGGCAGCCGGGATGCATCCAGCCGAGTGGCGAAATGGGCCATTGCGCTGGCTCCTTACACAATCTACTATCAGCCCCACACCGCCATCAAGTCCCATGCATTGGCCGACTTCCTCGTCGACTGGGCCGAGACCCAGTACCTGCCACCGGCCCCCGACTCCACTCATTGGCGTATGCACTTTGACGGATCCAAGATGCGCACCGGCTTGGGAGCCGGCATCGTCCTTACCTCTCCCAAAGGCGACAAACTCAGATACACATTGCAAATCCACTTTTCCGCCTCCAATAATGTGGCCGAGTACGAGGCGCTCATACACGGGCTCCGGCTAGCCAAAGAACTCGGCATCCGCCGGATCCCGTGTTATGGCGACTCAGACTTGGTGGTTCAGCAATCATCCGGCGACTGGGACGCCAAGGACGCGAACATGGCAAGCTACCGTTTCCTCGTTCAGCAGATCAGCAGATATTTTGAGGGGTGCGAGTTCCTCCACGTGCCACGGGCCGATAATGAGCAACCAGATGCCCTGGCACGAATAGGCTCCACCCGGCAAGCTATACCAACTGGCGTCGCCCTCTAACGCCTCCTCAAGCCGTCTGTCAAGCCGTGTCCGGAATCCAGTTCCATCTTCGTGCCGCCTGACCCTGACGCAGTCGGATCCGACTACGGGGACCAGGCAGGCGGCTCGGGGACTTCGGCAGCCGGCTCTGGGATTGCCATAGTCGAACCCGGCCCGGGGACTACTGCAGCCGGCCCAGGGACTGCAGCAACACAGCAGGCGGCGGCCGACTCCAACTCCTCACAACCCAGCCCGCCCACCCTGGTTGCAGTAGCCGTTTTGGCAATCGAAGAAGTTACAGCTCCATCATGGGCCCAGCCCATCCTCCATTTCCTGATAAATGGAGAGCTGCCGACTGACGAGATCTCGGCAAGACAAGTCCAACGCCGAGCCGGAGCATACACAATAATGAACCGAGAGCTTGTTAGGCGCAGTGTTACCGGAGTCTTCCAGCGCTGCATCGAGCCAGAGAAAGGCATAGCAATCCTCGAAGACATCCACCAAGGCGAATGTGGCCACCATGCCGCCTCCAGGGCACTCGTCGCCAAGGCTTTCCGCCATGGATTCTTCTGGCCGACTGCTTTGGAGGATGCCAAGGAATTAGTCAAACACTGCAAAGGGTGTCAAATATTCGGCTCCAAGCAACACCTGCCGGCTTCTGCACTCAAGACCATCCCCATCACTTGGCCCTTTGCCGTCTGGGGGCTGGACATGGTCGGCCCATTCAAGATGGTGCGCGGCGGCATGACACATCTGCGTGTCGCCATGGACAAATTTACCAAGTGGATTGAAGCAATGCCGATCAAGAAACTGAATGGGCCGACTGCCGTGACATTCATTGCAGATATTACAACCCGGTATGGAGTACCACACAACATCATCACCGACAAAGGCACGAATTTTGCCAAGGGAGCACTGGCACATTTCTGCGCGACACAGGGCATCCGACTGGACTTAGCGTCCGTTGCCCACCCGCAGTCAAACGGCCAAGTCAAGCGAGCAAACGGCCTCATCCTCTCCGGCATCAAGCCCCGACTGGTCGTGCAACTGGAGCATTCGGCCGGCTTCTGGCTCGACGAGCTGCCGGCCGTCCTCTGGAGTCTGTGCACTACCCTAAACAAGTCAACCGGCTTCACCCCCTTCTTCCTTGTATATGGTGCCGAGGCTGTCATCCCAACTGACATCGAGTTCGGCTCACCTCGGTTCAGCATGTACGTTGAGGCAGAGGCTAAGGAAGCACGAGAAGACGGCATCGACTTGCTAGAAGAAAGCCGGCCGTTAGTCCTCAGCCGGCCCGCCATCTACCAGCAGGGTCTACGCCGTTACCACAGTCGGAGGGTCAAGCCAAGAGCTTTCCAAGAGGGAGATCTTGTGCTCCGGCTAATACATCGAACAGCCGACCAGCACAAGCTCTCGGCTCCTTGGGAAGGCCCCTTCGTCGTCAGCCAGGCTCTAGGAAACAACTCCTACTACTTGATCGACGCGCAGAAGCCGAAGGCACGCAAGAGAGACGATTCCAGCAAGTAGTCGGAGCGTCCATGGAACGCCAATCTTCTTCGAAGATTTTATAGTTGAAATGCAGTATGTATCACGCTACCTTTTGTATTAAGTATGAGACAACAGGCTCCCCGGGGAGTTCTCGGGGACTACCCTCTTTTATCTATGTATGCCGGGTATCATACCCATGGTTATGCCACTACATTCGTTTTTTCGTCCGGCACCGGGTTCGACTAGTCGGCCCGGGGACTTGCCGCCTTGAGTTATGTCCAAGTTCTACCTCCAGTCAGACAAGTAATGTGCCGGCACCCAAGCCCTCTCTTGTGAAAGTCACAGCTCGAAGAATCAGCTGCCCGACTAGCAAGAGCCAAATATTGAAAAGGAGGCCCACATGAAAAACGGCTAAGGACTAAAAGAACTTACATAACACAAGCCGGCTTCCCCCTCGCCAACCGGCTGTGGAAGCAGCCGGCTGGCCAGCTTCCCTTCTTACTCTGCTACAATCTAAGAAAGCTCGAGTACTTGCCTTTCCAGACGGCCGAACTCCTTACCCGGCCACAGACTGCAGAGCAGCTGCCCGGCTGGGAAGGCGGCAACCAAGGGAAGGCGGCAAAGGAAAAAAGCCGAAAGATAAAAACCAAGTAGGAATGGATGCCAAGCACATGCATAATAATATTTACACAAAAGGCCTTCGAGAGGCCGGCATTCGACAATGTTTGAATACACCCCCAGTGGGTGGAATTGCGCAAAGTTAATAAAGCTGTTCAAAGAGTGACAAGCAGGAAAGTAAAAAACAGCGAATCAAGCCAAGGGAGCGTCCGGGCGTCAGGCAGATTGGTGGAGACAGCGGTGTCGGCTGGAGGAGTGGCTGGCTCGCGAGTCTCGGCCTGATCGTCGCCTGCGGCAGGCGGAGCATTCGCACGCGCCACGTTGCTGGAGGGACGCTCAGGCTGAAGCTGGCTAGCTACTTCACCATCCGGCATAGCGTCTTCGCCGTCTTCTCCCTCCTCCCCTTCGCCCTCGTCGCTGGAGTCGATCTCCTCCACCGAGTCCTCACCGTCGGCCGGGTTCAGCCCAAACCATTCCTCCGGCTGCGCGACACCGTCTTAGTTTACCTCAGGAGCAAAGGCGCTGGTGTCGGTAAAGTCTGCGATCATCGAGGCGTGCTGGATGATAGCCGACCGCACCGCCTCCAGCTCCTCGTCCGCCTCCTGCCGCCAAGTGCGCAGCTGGTCCAAGTGCAGCCCAGGGTACCAAGCCCGGACGAACTCTAGCGCCCGTCGGGCGCCAGACCGCGCTGCTGAAACCTTCCAGGCCTCGAGGCGGCCGACTGCTACCTCCACCCGGTCGGCGATGCGGCTGAAGTGCGAGAATTACTTCGCCCGAGAGGGCGGCCAGCACTGTGCTCCCGCGCCGCTGCCGTGAGACATCTGATAGGCGGCTGGAGGCGGGCTTGGATTGCCGAAGCTGCTCCTCAAGCGGCCGTCAAGTGCAGTGCGATCTCAACCCCAGCCTGCCGCCGGGCCTCACGGTGAGCTTCGATGGTTTGGTTGGCGGCGACGGAGTAGCCAGGAAAGTACTCTTCACAAAGAAGAAAGAAACAGAACAAGTCAGGAGACAAACCGGTTTGCAAGGACAAGCAAAGGAACGAAGAAGAAGGCGGCCTACCGTCAATCAAATCATCGACCCGGCCGTAGCTTTCGCTCAGAGCTGGCCTTGCCTCGGCCCAGCTTGCCGCCTCGGATTCATATTCGGCTTTGAGGGCAGCCTCGCTGTCCTTCGCCGCCTTCAGGGCCGCCTTGTGGCTTTCCTCCTGGTCGGCCAGTTTCTTGGCCAGGCGGTCACGCTCCTGAGCCAAGGCGATGAACTCGCCCTCCTTGGTGCGAAGGGCGGTTTGGGCCACGCCCAGCTGCTGCCTCAGGTCGGCATTGGCTCCTGCCAATATGAAGAAGAAAAAATTAAGAAAGAAGTCGGCAAGAAAGATCCGACCCGACTGCTCAGTAGTCGGCCCGAATCTCGAGGACTACACCCAGTGGGTGCGCTGACGCGCCCCCACATGAGATAAAAGGACAAAGCACTCACGCCGGCTCTCCGACAGATCGGCGGCCTTCTGGTTCACCTCCCGCACCTGGGAGTTAAAGGTAGCGGCGTGGAGGTTGTGATAGTCCTGCAAACAGGACGAAGGTGCGAGCAAGAACAAGTCATTAAAACAAAGTCTTCGGAGAAGTTCCAAGCCGCCTGCTCAGCAGCCGACTCGGAACTCGGGGACTACACCCAGTTGGTGCGCTGACGCGCCCCCACGGAAGAAATCAAGAGCAAGAAAACTCACCCGAACGACCGCCCGTGTCGCAAGAAACTCTTGGGTGCACTTCTTCAACGCGGTGGCCTGAGCCTGAAGCCGGCTACAGACATCTTGTGCTGCCAAGCTCAACGTGGCCGTCCCACCGCCCGGCGTCCACCCTGGCGAGCTGATGGTGGCCGTCTTCAGGTCGTGCGACAACGAACTGGAGCCGGCGGCCCCCTGCGGATCCGGCTCTGAAGCCGCCCTCTCCGCACGCCAACGAGTCGGCGACAAGACCACAAGATCCGCCCCTACAGTCGGCTCTCCTCCAGCCGACTGCTCAGGTGGCACCTCGGGCTGGCCGGCTTGGCCGGTCCTGGCTGACAGAGGCGTCACCACTTCTCCCTCCGGGACGGCTACGTCGCCCCCCTCCCTCTCTATCACCGGCGGGTCGCGGCCGATTTCCTCCGCCAGGGGCACCGGGATATCGGGGGCCGCGGAGCGGAGGGGGATGACGAGTTGCGGAGGCTGGCTGCACAGGGCCTCCGCCGCCCTCTCTGCGGCCTCGGCCTCCGCCTGGGCCCTGGCCGCCGCATCGGCCTGCGCCTCGGTTGACTCCGCCGTCGTCTCCCGGGCCGACTCGGTGGCGGCTGGCCTCCACTCCTCCGCCTCCCGCTCCTCCCACGCGTTCCGCTCCGTCGCCGCCTGGACCTCGGCGCGTGGGTCTATTGTTGGGGAACGTAGCAGAAATTTAAAATTTTCCTACGTGTCACCAAGATCTATCGATGGAGAAACTAGCAATGAGGGGAAGGAGAGTGCATCTACATACCCTTGTAGATCGCTAAGCGGAAGCGTTCAAGAGAACGGGGTTGAAGGAGTCATACTCGTCGTGATCCAAATCACCGGAGATCCTAGTGCCGAACGGACGGCACCTCCGCGTTCAACACACGTACAGCCCGGTGACGTCTCCCATGCCTTGATCCAGCAAGGAGAGAGGGAGAGGTTGGGGAAGAATCCATCCAGCAGGAGCACGACGGTGTGGTGGTGATGGAGGAGCTTGGCAATCCTGTAGGGCTTCGCCAAGCACCGCGGGATAGGAGGAGGACTTGGGAGAGGGGGAGGGCTGCGCCAGGGGCAAGGGTGCAGCTCCCATGCGCCTCCCCACTATATATAGGGGTGGAGGGGGATTATTTCTTGCCCTCCAAGTCCATTGGGGCGTTGGCAAAGGTGGGAGGAAAGAAATCCCATCCTTTCCTTTCCCCACCGATTGTTATCCCCCCTTTTTAGGGATCTTGATCTTATCCCTTCGGGATATGATCTTATTCCTTCTAAGGTGGGATCTTGGTGCGCCTTGACTAGGGGTGTGGGGCCTTGCCCCCACTACCCACGTTCATGTGGGCCCCCCCATGCAGGTGGGCCCCACTCCGGAACCTTCTAGAACCTTCCCGGTACAATACCGAAAAAACCCGAACATTTTCCGGTGGCCAAAATAGGACTTCCCATATATATATCTTTACCTCTGAACCATTCCGGAACTCCTCGTGACGTCTGGGATCTCATCCGGGACTCCGAACAACATTCAGTAACCACGTGTATCTATTCCCTATAACCCTAGCGTCATCGAACCTTAATTGTGTAGACCCTACGGGTTCGGGAACCATGCAGACATGACCGAGACGTTCTCCGGTCAATAACCAACAGCGGGATCTGGATACGCATGTTGGCTCCCACATGTTCCATGATGATCTCATCGGATGAACCACGATGTCAAGGACTCAATCAATCCCGTATACAATTCCCTTTGTCTAGCGGTATTGTACTTGCCCGAGATTCGATCGTCGATGCCGATACCTTGTTCAATCTCGTTACGGCAAGTCTCTTTACTGTTACATAACACATCATCCGTGATCAACCCCTTGGTCACATTGTGCACATTATGATGATGTCCTACCGAGTCGGCCCAGAGATACCTCTCCGTTACGGAGTGAAAAATCCATCTCGATTCGTGCCAACCCAATGACACTTTCGGAGATACCTGTAGTGCACCTTTATTGCCACCCAGTTACGTTGTGACGTTTGGTACACCGAAAGCATTCCTACGGTATCTGGGAGTTGCACAATCTCATGGTCTAAGGAAATGATACTTGACATTAGAAAAGCTTTAGCATACGAACTACACGATCTTTGTGCTAGGCTTAGGATTGGGTCTTGTCCATCACATCATTCTTCTAATGATGTGATACCGTTATCAACGACATCAAATGTCCATGGTCAGGAAACCATAACCATCTATTGATCAACGAGCTAGTCAACTAGAGGCTTACTAGGGACATGGTGTTGTCTATGTACCCACACATGTATCTGAGTTTCCTATCAATACAATTATAGCATGGATAATAAATGATTATCATGAATAAGGAAATATAATAATAACTAATTTATTATTGCCTCTAGGGCATATTTCCAACAGTCTCCCACTTGCACTAGAGTCAATAATCTAGTTCACATCGCCATGTGATTAACACTCATAGGTCACATCTCCATGTGACCAACATCAAGTTTACTAGTGTCACTAAACTAGTTCACATCATCATGTGATTAAGACTCAATGAGTTCTGGGGTTTGATCATGTTTTGCTTGTGAGAGAGGTTTTAGTCAACGGGTCTGCAACATTCAGATCTGTATGTACTTCGCAAATCTCTATGT
Source organism: Aegilops longissima (assembly GCA_021605205.1). Lineage (NCBI taxonomy): Eukaryota > Viridiplantae > Streptophyta > Magnoliopsida > Poales > Poaceae > Aegilops > Aegilops longissima. The sequence continues at coordinate 699,415,820 of CM038680.1, forward strand.
CATATTGTAAATGTTGCTTCCACGCTCCACTTGGAGCTATTCCAAATGGTTGCTCCACTATACGTATCCGGTTTGCTACTCAGGGATAGGTGTTAAAGCTTGCATCGACGTAACCCTTTACGCCGAACTCTTTATAACCTCCATAATCAAGAAACATGTCCTTATTTACTCCAAGGACAATTTTGACCGCTGTCCAATGATCCATTCCTGGATCATTCTTGTACCCCTTGACTGACTTATGGCAGGCACACTTCCGGTGCGGTACACAGCATAGCATACTATAGAGCCTACGCCTGAAGCATAGGGGACGACCTTCGTCCTTTCTCTCTCTTCTGCCGTGGTCGATTAACTTCATACCTTACAACTCAGGCAAGAACTCCTTCTTTGACTGATCCATCTTGAACACCTTCAAGATTATGTCAAGGTATGTGCTCATTTGAAAGTACCATTTAGCGTTTTTTTATCTATCCTCATAGATCTTGATGCTCAATGTTCAAGTAGCTTAATTCAGGTTTTCTATTGAAAAACACTTTTCAAATAACCCTATATGCTTTCCAGGAATTCTACATCATTTCCGATCAACAATATGTCATTCACATATACTTATCAGAAATTCTATAGTGCTCCCACTCACTTCTTTGGAAATACAAGTTTCTCACAAACTTTGTATAAACCCAAAATCTTTGATCATCTCATCAAAGCGTACATTCCAACTCCGAGATGCTTACTCCAGTCCTTAGAAGGATTACTGGAGCTTTGCTTACTTGTTAGCATCTTTCAGGATTGACAAAACCTTCTGGTTGTATCACATACAACCTTTCCTCAAGTATAACGTCGAGGAAACAATGTTTTAACATCCTATCTGCAAGATTTCATCAATCATGCAGTAATTGCTAATCCAATTCCAACAGACTCTTAACATCGCTACGAGTGAGAAAGCCTCACCGTAGTCAACTCCTTGAACTTGTCGGAAAACATCTTTAACGACAAGTCGAGATTTCTTAATGGTGATACTTACCATCATTGTCTGTCTTCCTTTTAAAGTCCATCTTTACCCAACGTCCTTACGACCATCAAGTATTTCTTCCAAAGTCATGGATCCTCTCTAGGATGTTATGGCCTTGAGCCATTCGTCGGAATCCGGGCCCACCATCGCTTCTTCATAGCTCGTAGGTTCATTGTTGTCTAGCAACATGACCTTCAAGACAGGATTATTGTACCACTCTGAAGTAGTACGCATCCTTGTCACCCTACGGGGTACGGTAGTGAATTGATCCAAAACTTCATGATCACTATCATAAGATTCTACTTCAATTGGTGTAGGCGCCACAGGAACAACTTCCTGTGCCCTGCTACACACTTGTTGAAGTGTCGGTTCAATAACCTTATTAAGTCTCCACCATCCTCCCACTCAATTCTTTCGAGAGAAACTTTTCCTCGAGAAAGGACCTAATTCTAGAAACAATCCTTCTTGCTTCCGGAACTGAGACTGGAGGTATACCCAACTATTTTGGGTGTCCTATGAAGATGCATTTTATCCGCTTTGGGTTCGAGCTTATCAACCTGAAACTTTTTCACATAAGCGTCGCAGCCCCAAACCTTTATGAAACGATAATGTTCAAACGGTGCCGTCTCAACGGAATTACGTGGTGCCCTATTAAAGTGAATGTGGTTGTCTCTAATGCCTAACCCATAAATTATAGTGGTAATTCGATAAGAGACATCATGGTACGCACCATATCCAATAGGGTGCAACTATGATGTTCGGACACACCATCACACTATGGTGTTCCAGGCAGTATTAATTGTGAAACAATTTCCACAATGTCTTAATTGCGTGCCAAAGCTCGTAACTCATATGCTCATCTCTATGATCATATCATAAACATTTTATCCTCTTGTCACGATGATCTTTGACTTCACTCTGAAATTACTTGAACCATTCAATAATTCAGACTTGTGTTTCATCAAGTAAATATACTCAACATCTACTCGAATCATCTGTGAAGTAAGAACATAATGATATTCACTGCATGCCTCAGCACTCATTGGATTTCACACATCAAAAAGTGTTACTTCCAACAAGTTGCTATCTTGTTCCATCTTACTGAAACCGAGGCTTTTCAGTCATTTTTCCCATGTGGTATTATTAGCATATCTCAAGTGATTCAAAATCAAGTGAGTCCAAACGATCCATCTGCATGGAGTTTCTTCATGCGTATACACCAATAGACATGGTTCACATGTCTCAAACTTTTCAAAAACGAGTGAGTCCAAAGATCCATCAACATGGAGCTTCTTCATGCGTTTTACACCAATATGACTTACATGGCAGTGCCACAAGTAAGTGGTACTATCATTACTATCTTATATCTTTTGGCATGAAAATGTGTATCACTACGATCGAGATTCAATAAACCATTCATTTTAGGTGTAAGACCATTGAAGGTATTATTCAAATAAACAGAGTAACCATTATACTCCTTAAATGAATAACCGTATTGCGATAGACATAATCCAATCATGTCTATGCTCAACGCAAACACCAAATAACAATTATTTAGGTTTAACACAAATCTCGATGGTAGAGGGAGCAGGCGATGCTTGATCACATCAACCTTTGGAAACACTTCCAACACATATCGTCAGCTCACCTTTAGCTAGTCTCCATTTATTCCGTAGCTTTTATTTCGAGTTACTAACACTTAGCAACCGAACCGTATCTAATACCACGGTGCTGCTAGGAGTACTAGTAAAGTACACATTAACATTATGTATATCCAATATACTTCTATCGACCTTGCCAGCCTTCTCATCTACCAAGTATCTAGGGTAATCCTGCTTCGATTGTCTGCTCCTCTCATTCTGAAGCACTTACTCTCGGTTTGGGTTCAACATTGGGTTTCTTCACCGAGCAGCACAAGCTGATTTGCCGTTTCATGAAGTACCCCTTCTTGCCCTTGCCATTCTTGAAACTAGTGGTTTCACTAACCATCAACAATTGATGCTCCTTCTTGATTTCTACATTCGCGGTGTCAAACATTGCGAATAGCTCAAGGATCATCATATCTATCCCTGATATATTATAGTTCATCACGAAGCTTCTAGCAGCTTGGTGGCAATGACTTTAGAGAAACATCACTATCTCATTAGGAAGATCAACTCCCACTCGATTCAAGTGATTGTTGCACTCAGACAATCTGAGCACAAGCTCAACGATTGAGCTTTTCTCCCTTAGTTTGCAGGCTAAGAAAATCGTCGGAGGTCTTATACCTCACTACTGGAAACTGGGAATTTGCCATCTGCCAGCTCTTTGCCATCTGCCAGCTGATGGCAAAGAACATCTTTGCCATCTGCTTATCAGAAACAGATGGCAAAGAACTGACAGATGGCAAAGAACATGGTTGCCATCAGCCAATTCTTTGCCATCTGCTAGTGGATGGCAAATAATCTCTGCCATCTGCCAGCAGATGGCAAAGAGGTGGGTAGGGTCCAAGTCTTTGCAACGGCTGTCAACCCACCTCTTTGCCATCTGCCAAATAGATGGCAAAAATCTTTCCATCTGTTGGCGGATGGCAAAGAAGTGGGTGGAGCCCAATGGGTAACGGCGTTATAACAGCCAAGAGCCCCACCTCTTTGCCATCTGCCCGCGGATGGCAAAACCCATATCTTTGCCATCACCACAATGGTGGCAGATGGCAAAGAGGTCACCCTCTCTCCCAGCCCGACCCTCCCTCTCTCTCTCTCTCTAGCCCGCCCCACCCCTCTCTCTCTCTCCCTCCCTCACCCACCCACCACCAGTGACAGAGCCCGACCAGCGCCCCGGCGACCCTGCGCGCGCCCTGGCCACCACCGCCGCCCCCGCCCCTCCGCCACCGCAAGCCTCCTCCGCCCCTCCCCGCCTCCCCGCCACCGCAGCCCTCCCCGCCACTCCCCGCCCCCCCGCCCCTCCCGCCCCTCAGCTCGCCCTCCCGCCCCTCCCGGCCACCGCGACCCTCCCCGCCCCTCCACCGCCCTCCGCCCCTGCCCTCCCCCCCTCCCCGCCACTCCCCGCCCCTCCCCGCCCCCCCCCGCCCTCCCCGCCCCTACCCGCCCCAGAGCTCGCCTCCCGCCCCTCCCGGCCACAGCCCCTCCCAGCGATGCGGATCAGGCCAAGACGGAGGTACAGTGAACCACACCCCTCCCAGTGGTGCGAATCTGCCACGATGGAGGTGTGATGGCCAGACCGTCACATCCTCTTTTTACGGGCATCACATGCATCCTTCCCTGCCTTCGCCGTGGAAGATTTGGTGAATCGGTCACAACCTGTGGATGAGAAGAAGGTGTTATCTGCGGGAGGGACAGGCAGATCCTTGCCGGTGGAGGCTGCCATGAGTCGTGATGAGGTGGGCAGGTGGCCATGGTTAGATCCTTTCTTATTGACACTGTTTTTCCCTTCCAATCCGCCACGGGATGCTGGTTCTGTATGTTGGTTTGGGGATCTAAGGGCTAAGGCAGATTTGAAAAAAAAATCATACCATTGGGTTCCGACTCTTTAAAATTTCTGCAGGTGCTCTTAGATCTCAGTTGAGGTATTGGAATCCTAGAGCACACGATTTGCAATGTCTGTTGACCAGGTTAGTTTCCATGTTCTCACATATACAGTATCATCTTAATATCCAAGCATGTGCGACCATGATTGATGCTACTGGATATGTATATGATATCTATTGCCCTCGAATTAAATCTTACCCAAATGGTATGTAATGCAAAACTAAGCCTGACCGTGTTAATTAATGCACCACAACAATCACACATACCCTTTATTTTCTGTTACAGGAATCTCCGACACGAGAAAGTATGTATCTACATCAGTAAATTTCTTAGCTTCTCCGAAATACGATTTTGGTTTGTTTTATTTATTAGCACTACCCCAATTCACATTGGATTTGTATGCACACTTTTGAAAGTAAGGTTGTATGGTCGCAACATATTCTTGTCGATCTGCGGACACTTAGCATAATATATTGCTGCATATATGTCGACTAGATAGAGCAAGCGTTTAACTGTTGATTTATGTAGCATAATATTGTGATGGTATAAAGTTTGCAGCAAGGTTTATAATGCAACAAAACAAGGTGTTGTTCATTCTGCAATAATTGATGTAAGGTTTGCGGTATACCTTTCCTCACATCACATTACCTTTCACCAATAAGTTGCATTTGTCATGATCTGAAAATCATTATGCGTTTCAAATCTTTAAGCATTAATCATCGGGTGTTCAAAACTATAATAACTTATTGATAGGACCCGCCATATATACGGCCATCTCCTTTCTTAAATATGATTATGGCTTTGGACTTTGGAATTCACTTTTGTTTCCTTGTGGTTTATTTCTAGGTATCATTTAGGTAAGGCCAACGCCGAAAGTCATTCATGGAACTTAACAAAAGAATGGCTTGGCTTTCTTGAGTAGAAAAGACTTACGAGTTATTTTATTGTTGTAGTGTGCCTATTCCGAAACAAGAAGTGAGTGCTTTGCAGATTTTTAAAAATAATATAATTAGAGTGAATGAAATATGTGAGGATTGATCTCCTGAGTTGTGTGATTGTTTTAAATATTTTGGTTCTTTTTGCTGTTCTTGTGAAAAAGTTGGATAAAGGAGACAAGGTGGTTGATGAGAATACCCAGATCATGTATGCTTCAGATCAAGGACTTTTCTCATACCTAGCCCAAGATGAGCAGTTCTACATGCGGACAATATTATCAAGAAACATTCTTGTGGCAAGAAGCTCAACAAAAATCTTAGAAATTCTCAAGTCAATCATGCATGCTCATGTATGTGGTATGTCAGGCTTTGTTCATATATATCCCCACAAACGTGGTCTTAAGTTGAATGTTGGTCCTAAGTAAGAAGCTTAGGAGAATTCTTGTGTTACAAATTTACAATATATGGCTTTCATGACTTGTGCATAGCGAGTGATAAGACACTACATGTAATGCCACCTATTCTTTTTCCAACATATCATTTCTTTATTATTTTGGAGCTAAATCATGCACATAATGTTCCTTTCATTAGTAACTAATATGATGACTCGTCAAAACCAAATGTGCAGTCCATGTGCGAGAAGAACGGCGGACCCTCCGCCGATGCGGTCATTGCTCCGTGGCACGGTGAGTTTCATTTGAGCGGTCATTAGTTACTAGTCTTCACATTTGAGTTGCATCATGCTAACGATACATTGGAAATAATCTTTGGTGCAGCGTAACTCCCGACAAGCATCGGCCGATCCTTCTCCGTCTGCCACTGGTGCGACCGGTCCTACACCTACACCTACACCTACACCTCCGTGATGACGGTAAGTGTCCCAAGTGTTTTGCTTAATAGAGTTTTGTTGTGATGCCATGTTGTATATATCTAGACATATCGTGCATAATGTGTGTATGTTTGAAATGCATTGTATGTGTGGGATTCGACACCTAGTCGTGTGCCTTTGGTAGCCTTCCATATAGGAAATGCCTCCTAGTGCTTCCACCGAGCCATGGTAGTTCTCTCTGCTCCGAACACATGGATTGACCAGCATGTGTCCTTCTTTGCTCCTGTATCGTCCCCTACGGAAATGTCACGCTGTATCACCAAGTCCTTGTAGCTTACTACGACTTGGTTGCACTCACGATGACCGACACGTGCATTCTTTGGGTCATGTATGCCTGTCCATGTACGTTTGTGCCACCTTGGTTCTATGACTAGTCATGTCGGCCCGGGTTCTCTGCCATATGGATACTAGCGACATAATCATATACTTAGCATTTTTTCCTCCAAAATGACTCAATATGCTTACCTAGCTCAAAAATGACTTAACATGCTTAGCTAGCATAAAAATGACCTATACTTAGCATTTTTCCTCCAAAATGACTTAATATGCTTAGCTAGCATAAAAATGACCTATTTAACCTAGGATAGCTCTAAAATGACCTATACTTAGCATCTTTTCCTCAAAAAAGACTTAATATGCTTAACTAGCTCTAAAATGATATAGTATGCTTAAGAAATGACATATTTTAGGTCCTAAATGACTTCATATGCGTAGGTAGCTCCAAAATGACATAATAACCTTACTTAGCTTCAAAATGACCTATTCAACCTAGGCTAGCTCTAAAATGAACTATACTTAGCATTTTTTCCTCCAAAATGACTTAATATGCTTAGCTAGTTCAAAATTACATAATAAGCAATTAGCTCCAAAATGACCTATTTAACCTAGGATAGCTCTAAAATGACCTATACTTAGCATTGTTTCCTTCAAAATAACTTAATATGCTTAGCTAGCATAAAAATGACCTATTTAACCTAGGATAGCTCTAAAATGACCTATACTTAGCATCTTTTCCTCAAAAAAGACTTAATATGCTTAGCTAGCTCTAAAATGATATAGTATGCTTAAGAAGTGATATATTTTAGGTCGTAAATGACTTCATATGCGTAGGTAGCTCCAAAATGACATAATAACCTTACTTAGCTTCAAAATGACCTATTCAACCTAGGCTAGCTCTAAAATGAACTATACTTAGCATTTTTCCTCCAAAATGACTTAATATGCTTAGCTAGTTCAAAATTACATAATAAGCAATTAGCTCCAAAATGACCTATTTAACCTAGGATAGCTCTAAAATGACCTATACTTAGCATTGTTTCCTTCAAAATGACTTAATATGCTTAGCTAGCATAAAATGACCTATTTAACCTAGGATAGCTCTAAAATGACCTATACTTAGCATCTTTTCCTCAAAAAAGACTTAATATGCTTAGCTAGCTCTAAAATGATATAGTATGCTTAAGAAATGACATATTTTAGGTCCTAAATGACTTCATATGCGTATGTCGCTCCAAAATGACATAATAACCTTACTTAGCTTCAAAATGACCTATTCAACCTAGGCTAGCTCTAAAATGACCTATACTTAGCATTTTTCCTCCAAAATGACTTAATATGCTTAGATAGTTCAAGAATTACATAATAAGCTTAATTAGCTCCAAAATGACCTATTTAACCTAGGATAGCTCTAAAATGACCTATACTTAGCATTGTTTCCTTCAAAATAACTTAATATGCTTAGCTAGCATAAAAATGACCTATTTAACCTAGGATAGCTCTAAAATGACCTATACTTAGCATCTTTTCCTCAAAAAAGACTTAATATGCTTAGCTAGCTCTAAAATGATATAGTATGCTTAAGAAATGACATATTTTAGGTCCTAAATGACTTCATATGCTTAGGTAGCTCCAAAATGACATAATAACCTTACTTAGCTTCAAAATGACCTATTCAACCTAGGCTAGCTCTAAAATGAACTATACTTAGCATTTTTTCCTCCAAAATGACTTAATATGCTTAGCTAGTTCAAAAATTACATAATAAGCTTAATTAGCTCCAAAATGACCTATTTAACTTAGGATAGCTCTAAAATGACCTATACTTAGCATTGTTTCCTTCAAAATAACTTAATATGCTTAGCTAGCTTCAAAATGACCTATTTAACCTAGGATAGCTCTAAAATGACCTATACTTAGCATCTTTTCCTCAAAAAAGACTTAATATGCTTAGCTAGCTCTAAAATGATATAGTATGCTTGTGAAATGACATATTTTAGGTCCTAAATGACTTCATATGCGTAGGTAGCTCCAAAATGACATAATAACCTTACTTAGCTTCAAAATGACCTATTCAACCTAGGCTAGCTCTAGAATGACCTATACTTAGCATTTTTTCCTCCAAAATGACTTAACACTACAGGAATCAGCTACTTTGCCGTCCGCCACGGCGGACGGCAAAGGCATGAATGGCGGACGGCAAAGGTCTTTGCCGTCCGCCACGGACGGCAAAAGTGGACTGACAAAGAAAGGTCCGATAAAGAGCTACTTTGCCGTCTGCTTTCTAAAGCGACGGCAAAGGGCCTTTGCCATCGCGGTGACAACAAGGGCATGGCTCTTTGCCATCTGTGTGCAGACGGCAAGAAGATCGAGCTTTTTGCCATCTGGCGTGAGATGGCAAAGAGACCAAATTGGCATTAATTCTGTTTCTTCTTATATCCATTCATTTTCATAGAAAATCAAAAACACACACACACACACACACACACACACACACACACACACACACATACATATATATGACCAATATAGGATATCCAACACATGTTACCAATAGTAGCAAGTTTCATCCATACATATACATAGTTTCATCCATATTACACAGTTTCATCCATAGGTAGCAAGTTTCACAAAGTAAAAAACGAAAACTAAAGACAAGCACTCCATATCTGAAATTACAAGAAATGACATAAAACTAAATATCTATTTTCCTAGGCAGCACACACTTGACCACCATAGCAGCTTGCCGGACCGTTGTATCTGTGGAGCACAAAACAACAGTCAGCCTGATTAGAAATTTTAAGGAGAGCAGTGCTAGTTTAAGAGTTATGAACAGATATAAATGGTGCATAAATTCCTATTATTCAACAAACATAAGTTATTTCCAAGTGAAACATGGGGCAATGTTATCCACTTCAAAACATAACAGAACACATAGGTACACACAACGTCAAGTTTTTCCACAAATGAGTTATTGATTGAGTTCAAGAAATGACCAAGGGCCTAATTGGTTCACAGGACCTAAAAACTCATAAATAGGGAAATCACTGGGTTGCAATGTCATGCCCTCTCTTGATACAATATGCTCGACAGGATGTTTGAGTGCATCATAGAAAACCATAGGAGTTTTTCAAGGCCGCATATTACAATCATATGGAATAATTTGAAGCAGAGAGGCCCCCAAAGGGGAAATCATGTTGTGTGGGAAAAGTGAATACCATTCACCGTAATGAAAAATATAGCATGCCAGAATCACTATTCTAGAGCACATATCCGTACCAAAACATTTATAGTGTTTCCAACTCTTCTAAGCATGTTAGAACACTATGAGGACAATCAAATTGAGTTATCTAAGCAATTTGACAATCAAATGGAGTTAACACGGGCCGAGGGTTAGGATTTAGTGATGTAAATAGTCACGCCACCGGCTTCCTCAATAGAAGGGACAGACCCAGTTCTAGAAGCGTAACAAGAACGTTGATACACAAGATAAGCACAAGCCCTTGAGAGCAGTCTGCTTGGCAGAACAATTAATTAACCTCTAGAAGCAGAAGAAGCACGTTGATAGACAAGTTATTATGAAGAACCAACCTTGAGAGCGGTCTGCTTGCACAAGATATCATTGGACTTGAACATGACTGCGGTAATCCAAATCATGACGAAGAAACCTACACAATATAAACTCAATTGGAATGAGGAACTCGCCATCATCTTCTGACCAAGAGGCATCAAGTACCTAGACAAAAAAGTAAGAGCACAATAAGATACAATGTATGCCGGTGGACATGTTTAACAGCAAGAAAACTACCCTATGAATAGCATAGTTAAATGTGATTCCTCCTAGTAGTATGTGTTCTATTATTCATAGTGATGAGAGCCCGAGACTATGCCAATAATTTCCAGAAAGAAAAGGCCTCCAAAATGTAGCATTATTTCAGTAGCAAGATTTTCTTTTTGGAAATAGGTTTATCCGAGGAGCGTTGACCTACATCACATACTGTAATACAGGCACTTCATTTGTTTTTAAGAAACTTGAGATTACTGCTGGTGCTAAAACAAAGCCCACCAAAATCCTCAGCTAAAATACCAATTCACGTACTAGCTAGCATCACTAGTTAAGCAAACAAATTTATCACTTGTAGCAGCGCTGACCAAATTGCCACGGCAGCAGAACCCCAGCCATATGAGTACCCTGTCTTAAATGTAGACTATACCAATTGTGCAACTGACATTGAGATTTCAGAGGGCGGCGCGCAGAACGGCAAGTGCTATACCTTCACATTGGGGTCCCCGAGGTTGGCGTGCAGCCACTCGGCGGACACAACAGGCTCGATCCGCTGCACCACGTGGACGACGCCTCGACAAGGCGTTGGTGGCGGCGGCCTTCTAGACGGCCGACGACATGGCGTTGAAGCACGCGGTGATACCGAACACGCGTCATCGGCGGCGACAGCGACGCCCAAGACCGACCTCCGCCAGCGCCATCCGACCCTGCCCTACAAGTTTCCAAGAAAATTATGACAACCTCAACAAGTAATCGAACGAAAAGAAGATCGACAACTACTCCCTCGTCTCATAATATACTGAAACATCGAAACTTGTGTACCTTCCAAATGGACCAAACACTTTGTTGATCGCTTGGAGAAAATATATGCTTTGAGGAAGAAGAATTGTTGTCGCTTTTTACATAAGAAGGTTGCCGCATAAGTAATCAGGTTGATCATGAGCTTAACACTAAGCGATTCTGAGAAAATAGTAGAGATGAAGCAAGCAACAATATATACTTCCGGATATTATCACGGATCCATGAGACGGTCAGGCTTTGAACCCTCTTTTGCCCACAAGTATCAGTATCAAAATGACCTTGTCCAGGTAGTGTACCAACCACATATTAGCATGAGCTCGTCCAAGTACAAGACACGGTGGGGATCAAGAACAACGAGATCGCAAACAGAATTAGCATAGCAGGAACCGTGGAGCACAGTAACGCAATCGACAAGATCGAGCCACAGACAGAACAAGCGAAAGCAGGCACGAAAAAACAGGGCGGAGGAGCGGGACTCACACGCCGAGCTCGTCGGGATCGGGATCTTCGGCTGCGGCCGCGGCGCAGCAGAGCAGCGCCACTGTGCAGATCCCGGGCCCACTGGCGCCCCATCCCGCCTCCCACCCGGCCTCGGATCTCCCATGGCGGGCGGGCGCAGAGGAGCTCGGTGCTCGGCTCCCATGGCGGTGGATCTCGAGGTCGGGCGACCGGCGACGAGGCTTCCACGGCGGGCGGCGAGCTTGTGGGAGGTGGCGGCGCGACGCGCGCAGCAGCAGCAGCGAGGCGGTGGGGCTCCTAGGGTCCGGTGAGGTGGCAGCACGCACCGGCAGGCGGAGGCGAGGTGGCGCAGCGGCACGGGGTCGAGGAAGGCGGGGTCGGGAGGCTCTCGGGTGTGGGGCGGGCGTCGTTGAATCCCGCCGGAGCTCGCCGGAATCGGTCGGCGTAGCTTCTCGCGGGAGGGAGAGGGAGAGACGAGCGGGAGAGAGAGAGGGGTGGGGCAGAGAGATAGGGGCGGAGAGAGAGGGGATAGAGATAGAGGAGGTGGGGCAACGGTTTTTTTTACCCGCAAAAAAAAAAGATAGCCCCCTCTTTGCCGTCCGTCAACAGATGGCAAAGAGTGGGGTTGGACCGTTGCAGTATATTAGCATCCGGTGGCACCTCTTTGCCGTCCGCTGACAGATGGCAAAGATTCTTTGCCATCTGCCAGCAGACGGCAAAGAAATGACAGATGGCAAAGACCTTCTTTGCCGTCTGTCAGTTCTTTTTCGTCTGTTGTTTGGTAGCTGATGGCAAAGACCTTCTTTGCCGTCCGCAAGCAGACGGCAAAGAACTGGCAGACGGCAAAATCCCTGATTCCAGTAGTGTAATATGCTTAGCTAGTTCAAGAATTACATAATAAGCTTAATTAGCTCCAAAATGACCTATTTAACCAAGGATAGCTCTAAAATGACCTATACTTAGCATTGTTTCCTTCAAAATGACTTAATATGCTTAGCTAGCTTCAAAATGACTTAGTGTGCTTGCATAATCTTTGTTTGCAGCAGTGTGTGCTTCACCTATATATATTACTGTGAATAAGGTATAGGGTCACTCATACAAAAGAGAGAGGGCCTTAGTACATATAAGCAAGGAGAAATATGACTATAGATTGGCAGGAATAAGACTGGGCATAAGATGCCTGGTAGTGTGTCGTTATAGTATGCTCAAAAATGACATAATAACCATACTTAGCTCCAAAATGACCTATTTTACAGATATAAGTTGCATCATAATAATCTTCACATTTTAGTTGCATCATAATAATCTTCTTCTTCTAACTTTCTTCTTTCCCATTTTACAGATTTGCTTAAGATCATGGAAGCTTGGGTTGATGGAGTGCTTGTATTTAGTTTTTGTTTTGACCTTGTGAAACTTGCTACCTATGGATGAAACTGTAATATTGATGAAACTATGTATTTGTACGGATGAAACTTGCTACTATTGGTAACATGTGTTGGATACATATGTGTTCATGACTATTGGTAATATGTGTTGAATATGCTATATTGGTCATATAAATATATTTGTGTTTGATTTCGTGAAAATGAATTGATATAAGAAAAACAAAATTAAATGGGGCAATATAGTCACTTTGCCATCTGGCCGGCAGATGGCAAAGAGCTTTGCCATCAGTGGCAAATGGCAAAGAGCACGCAGCCTTTGCCATCTGCGGGTGATGGCAAAAGCTGCAGCCTTTGCCATCGGTGGTCGATGGCAAAGAGCTCGCAGCCTTGCCATCGGTGGTCGATGGCAAAGAGTTCGCAGCCTTGCCATCTGCCGGGCTGATGGCAAAGTATGCCGTTAACCTTTGGAGCTAACCCGTTAAGAGGCTTTGCCATCAGCCACCGATGGCAAAGGCTGCAGAGCTCTTGCCATCAGCCAATAGATGGCAAAGGCTGCAGCTCTTGCCATCGACCAGCGGATGGCAAAGGTTGCAGTTTTTGCCATCAGCCAGCAGATGGCAAAGAAGCCTTTACCGCAGGGTTTGGACGACCTGTTTGCCATCTGCTGGCTGATGGCAAAGCCTTTGCCATCTGCCGAACATGCCTTTGCCATCTGCCATGGCAGATGGCAAAGTGCCAGATTCCAGTAGTGCCTCTTGACGTGGGCACGAGCTTGAAATCCCAATTTCAGCCCTCGAAACATCTCATATGTTCCGCGATGTTTCGAAATCGTCTTTGGTGCCTCAACTCTAAACCGTTTAACTGAACTATCACGTAGTTATCAAAACTTGTATGTCCGATGTTCGCAACATCCACAGACGACGTTTGGGGTTCAGCACACTGAGCGGTGCATTAAGGACATAAGCTTTCTTCTGTCCGCATAATCGCTACTGTCAACTTTCAACTATATTTTCTCTAGGAACATATCTAAACAGTGGAACGAAAACGCGAGCTTACGACATAATTTGCAAAGATCTTTTGACTATGTTCAGGATAATTAAGTTCATATCATGAACTCCCACTCAGATAGACATCCCTCTAGTCATCTAAGTGACTACATGATCCGAGTCAACTAGGCCGTGTCCGATCATCACGTGAGACGGACTAGTCATCATCGGTGAACATCTTCATGTTGATCGTATCCTCCATACGACTCATGCTCGACCTTCCGGTCTCTTGTGTTCCGAGGCCATGTCTGTACATGCTAGGCTCGTCAAGTTAACCTAAGTGTTTCAAGCGTGTGTAAATCTGGCTTACACCCATTGTATGTGAGCGTAAGAATCTATCACACCCGATCATCACGTGGTGCTTGAAACGACGAACTTTCGCATAGCGGTGCACGCTTAGGGGAACACTTTCTTGAAATTTTAATGAGGATCATCTTATTTACTACCGTCGTTCTAAGCAAATAAGATGCATAAACATGATAAACATCACATGCAATCAAATAGTGACATGATATGGCCAATATCATTTTGCTCCTTTTGATCTCCATCTTTGGGGCTCCATGATCATCATCGTCACCGGCATGAAACCATGATCTCCATCATCATGATCTCCATCATCGTGTCTCCATGAAGTTGTCTCGCCAACTTATTACTTCTACTACCATGGCTACCGGTTAGCAATAAAGTAAAGTAATTACATGGCGTTGTTCAATGAAACGCATGTCATACAATAAATTAAGACAACTCCCATGGCTCCTGCCGGTTGTCATACTCATCGACATCCAAGTCGTGATTCCTATTACAATAACATGATCAATCTCATACATCACACATCATTCATCACATTCTTCTTAGCCATATCACATCAGATAGCATACCCTGCAAAAACAAGTTAGACGTCCTCTAATTGTTGTTCGCATGTTTTACGTGGCTGCTATGGGTTTCTAGCAAGAACGTTTCTTACCTACGCAAAACCACAACATGATATGACAATTGCTATTTACCCTTCATAAGGACCCTTTTCATCGAATCCGTTCCGACTAAAGTGGGAGAGACTGGCACCCGCTAGCCACCTTATGCACCAAGTGCATGTCAGTCGGTGGAACCTGTCTCACGTAAGTGTACGTGTAAGGTCGGTCCGGGCCGCTTCATCCCACAATACCGTCGAAACAAGATTGGACTAGTAACGGTAAGCATATTGAACTACATAACGCCCACAACTACTTTGTGTTGTACTCGTGCAAAGAATCTACGCAATAGACCTAGCTCATGATGCCACTGTTGGGGAACGTAGCAGAAATTTAAAATTTTCCTACGTGTCACCAAGATCTATCTATGGAGAAACTAGCAACGAGGGGAAGGAGAGTGCATCTACATACCCTTGTAGATCGCTAAGCGGAAGCGTTCAAGAGAACGGGGTTGAAGGAGTCATACTCGTCGTGATCCAAATCATCGGAGATCCTAGTGCGAACGGACGGCACCTCCGCGTTCAACACACGTACAGCCCGGTGGCGTCTCCCATGCCTTGATCCAGCAAGGAGAGAGGAGAGGTTGGGGAAGACTCCATCCAGCAGCAGCACGACGGTGTGGTGGTGATGGAGGAGCTTAACAATCTGTGGGCTTCGCCAAGCACCGCGGATAGGAGGAGGACTTGGGAGAGGGGAGGGCTGCGCCAGGGGCAAGGGTGCAACTCCCATGCGCCTCCCACTATATATAGGGGTGGAGGGGATTATTTCTTGCCCTCCAAGTCCATTGGGCGTTGGCAAAGGTGGGAGGAAAGAAATCCCATCCTTTCCTTTCCCCATCGATTGTTATCCCCCTTTTTAGGGATCTTGATCTTATCCTTCGGATATGATCTTATTCCTTCTAAGGGGGATCTTGAGTGCGCTTGACCAGGGGTGTGGGGCCTTGCCCCACTACTCACGTTCATGTGGGCCCCCCATGCAGGTGGGCCCCACTCCGAACCTTCTAGAACCTTCCCGTACAATACCGAAAAAACCCGAACATTTTCCGGTGGCCAAAATAGGACTTCCCATATATAAATCTTTACCTCTGGACCATTCCGGAACTCCTCGTGATGTCCGGGATCTCATCTGGGACTCCGAACAACATTCGGTAACCACGTGTATCTATTCCCTATAACCCTAGCGTCATCGAACCTTAAGTGTGTAGACCCTACGGGTTCGGGAACCATGCAGACATGACCGAGACGTTCTCCGGTCAATAACCAACAGCGGGATCTAGATACCCATGTTGGCTCCCACATGTTCCACGATGATCTCATCGGATGATCCACGATGTCAAGGACTCAATCAATCCCGTATACAATTCCCTTTGTCTAGCGGTATTGTACTTGCTCGAGATTCTATCGTCGGTATGGCGATACCTTGTTCAATCTCGTTACCGGCAAGTCTCTTTACTCGTTACATAAAACATCATCCCGTGATCAACCCCTTGGTCACATTGTGCACATTATGATGATGTCCTAACGAGTGGGCCCAGAGATATCTCTCCGTTACACGGAGTGACAAATCCCAGTCTCGATTCGTGCCAACCCAAGAGACACTTTCGGAGATACCTGTAGTGCAACTTTATAGCCACCCAGTTACGTTGTGATGTTTGGTACACCCAAAGCATTCCTACGGTATCCGGGAGTTGCACAATATCATGGTCTAAGGAAATGATACTTGTCATTAGAAAAGCTTTAGCATACGAACTACACGATCTTTGTGCTAGGCTTAGGATTGGGTCTTGTCCATCACATCAATCTCCTAATGATGTGATCCCGTTATCAACGACATCCAATGTCCATGGTCAGGAAACCGTAACCATCTATTCATCAACGATCTAGTCAACTAGAGGCTTACTAGGGACATGGTGTTGTCTATGTACCCACACATGTATCTGAGTTTCCTATCAATACAATTATAGCATGGATAATAAATGATTATCATGAACAAGGAAATATAATAATAACTAATTTATTATTGCCTCTAGGGCATATTTCCAACATCTATGCAGCGAGAGCCCGCACATCCTCCCGCCCCGCCGACTATGGAGGCGGCGGTAGTCTGCTCAAGAGAGAGCGGGGCCCTGGTTGATGAAACGGAGAAAAGACTTAGAAGAGCATCAACTAAAGAAAGAAAAGAAGAACGCACAAAGATCAGTACTTACGCCGAAACCGCCTGGGGCTGCCTCACCACTTTGCGGAAGCGGGCCGCCTTCGCGGCCGCCTCATCCCACTTGGTCGCCGACGCGGATCCCTTGGGCTTCTTCGGCCGGCCACCGAAGAGAGTCGGCGCCGCCCGACGCTTCTGCGCGCTGCCTCGTGCGGTCGGCCCACCGGACGGGCCAGCGCCTTGGGGGTCGGTCGCCGGCTGGCGGCACGGAATGGGCTCGGCCTCGTCATCGTCGGGCCAGTCGTCAAAGCCGGCGGTGAACCCGGAGCCGCCTGTCTCGCCGCCTCCCCCTACGGCGTCGTCGTCCAGGGCGGCCGCCCCCAAGTCGGGGTCATCAAGGTCGTCCACCACTCGGTCGGGGGCAAACTCGCGCTACGGCCCCGCGGTCCCGGCCGAAGGATGCAGAAGAGGGTTCTGATCGAAGACAAGCCGACTGGTCAGAAGCCGGCCAAAAAGAACACGACAACAAGAAGAAGAAATGAAAGAAAGGCTTACCATGGGCGGGGGGTTGGCACGAGAGTACGGTTCCTTGCCATACTGCCACTGCTCGGTGAGCTTGCAGTTGGCGATGTAGTTCACCATGTAAGATACCTCGTCGTGAGGCATCACTCTGGTGCTGAGCCGACTTGGGTCGAAGCGGCCGCTCATCTGACAGATAGAATGAGGGCGGCCTTGGAGCGGGAGTACCTGGCACTCGACGAAGGCGGCTATCAAGTCGGGCCCGGTCAGGCGCTCCGACTGGATCAACACCCGAAGCCGGGCGACGGCACCAGCTCCAGCCGGCGTCAGCGACCTGGCCCGAAAGGACCACGAAGGCTGCCTCCCAGGCGGCGGGCCGGCTGCGTAAGCCGGCAAGTTGACGTAGTCACCATTCGGGGCGACGTTCTTCACGTAGAAATAAGACTTTTGCCAGAGCTTCACCGGCTGGATCAGCGCGATAGGAGGGAACGGGTTGTCGGCGGCGGACCTCCGTATGGCGATGAAGGCGCCACACGGAGCCGGCATGCCTGCGACGACCGTGCCGAGCTTGGATTGGAAAAACTCCCCCTAGAGCTCGATGGTGGGGAGGACGCCGAGGAAGCATTCGCACAAAGTGATGAAGGCCGACAGCAGCACCACCGTGTTGGGGGTGAGGTGGTGCGGCTGAAGAAGATAGAAGTCAAGAAACGCGCGGAAGAAGCCGCTCGCGGGGAGGCCGACGCCGCGCAGGCAATGCGAGTAGAAGATCACTCACTCGCCCTCCTCCGGCGCCGGCGAAACATCCCTCGCTAACGCGAGATGGACCCGCACAAGATCTTCGCCCGGCAACCGCCGCGTCTTGCGGAGAAAATCGATGTGGTCGTCGCGGACGTTGGATCCGTTCCAGGAGCTCGACGTCGGTGCCATGACGGCGTTGGGGCGACAGAGAGCGCGGCGGCGGAGAGCGCGCGTCGCGGTGGCGGCGAGTTTGCGGCGCTCTAGGAAGAAGAAAGAATGGCGGAACGGAGGCGCTGCGGAGAGCTGCTGCGAAGAAGAAGAAGAGGGAGGTGGCGGAGTGAGGGCGAGCATGCGTACGACTGCCGCTCCCCTCCCCGTCCCTACTTATAGCCTCACACGGCGAAGCCAAGGAGGCGAGGCGCGGGGGAGGGGGGGGGTGGGATTAATTGCACCCACTCCCCCACGACTCGCGATAATCGCGCGTTTATGACGAGTGGGAACCGCCGCCGGAAGACGTGCGGTCGGTTCGGGCCACAGAAGATCCGCGCGCGGGACGAGGCGTGGAAGTGGCGGGCCCCGTCCTACGGCGGCGTCCCGTCACGCACGTGGGCTGGCAGACCCTTCCAGCCGAAGGTGCCACATGGCGCGCGGCTGGCGGGCGGTCAGCCCGCCGCCCGGCTACCGCGCCAGCTGATTCCTGCCTTCAGATTTCAAGGAGACTTCGCCGAGAAGGCACACGCAAGAGAAGCCAGCTCCTAGCTGTCGGCTCTTCGGGATAGGAAGATGGCCGAGCTTCTCGATTCCCCCTTCAGCCACGAAGCCCAACCAGCTTCGGGGACTACTGTCGGAGTAAATGACCACGGGTAGCCTAGCCGGCTCCCTTTGGCCCTCAGAAAAAACAATGGGCCGACCGAGCCTTGAAGCGCCCGAGACACGGGTCCGCCTTCTTCTGGATGGCTATCACATAGGCCGGCTACCGGAAGGCGGCCCGGCCATAAACTCTCTTGGAGGCCGCCATGATAGGGCCGGTTGCAAGAAGCCGGCCGCAGAAAGGCCGACTCTAAGAAGCCGGCCTTAGAAGATCTATTCCAAGAAACCGGCCCCTGGCAGGCGGCCATGGGCCGTACCCTAAAAGTCTGCACCCCCCTAACGATGATGGGACTGAGCGTGGCTACAGCGGACCCTGCCACCCCCGAATCCCGGAACACGCATGGCTACAGTACGCCGTACGGGACGGCCACCACCCGTCCGGCGTGGCACTGTTGCCATGCAGATCATGACACCTTCCACGATGGGACGCCAGTACGGCCCGTAGGCGGCGGGCCCCTTCTGTCAGAGAGATGCCCGTAGGCGGCCTGGCTTCCCCCAGCCAGCCTGAGGCTGGGCCGGCTACCTATAGCCGGCTTGCTCCCCCCCTCGGGGCGCGCGTGCCATTAAGAAGACAAGACGAGGTAAGGCTACAGTGAGAGCCCGCAAGGCGGCAGCACTGTAGCCATGCTTACCTCGACAAAGCCCTCGTCATAAGAGGCGAGGCAACAGTAACCAGCCCCCGACAAGACCCCCAAGCGGTGGGGCCGGCCTGTCGACCAATGGGCCGGCAGCCGGCGGGACCCACCTGTCAGCGGGCCCCAGAAGCCGGCGGAGAAGCCGGCGGTCATAGACGCTGAAGGCCGGGACCCGCGCCCAGCCGGATTACCATTGTACCCCGAGGGGGTAGGCCTATATAAACCCCCCGGGACACCCATGCAAAGGGTTGATCTAATAGAGTTTTAGACACCACCATAGGGAGAGAAGAGAGCTAGCCTTGCCCTTCTTCCTCCTCCCACCGAACAGCTCAAGGAGCCCCTTGTAGCTTCTTATGGATCTAGTGATCATGCGGAGACCCCGCAAAGCAGGAGTAGGGGTATTATCTCCACGGAGATCCCCCAACCTAGGTAAGATCCGCCGGCGTGCATGTGTTCGCCTTATCCCGTTTCTAGGCACCGGCGATGTCTTACTGGCTCCCACAATGATAAGCCATCCGTTGGCATATGTCGCACCTACCACCCGACAGCTGTATTTCCAAATTTGACACGTTGCCTTCAGTGACCTTCACTAAGTTGATTTTGGCGAACTCTTGCTGAAATTCAGGTCTCAAATTCTGTAGGCTGTCGTTGCCCGAGCTGGGGTTTCGACTAAGAGCATCTGCCACTACATTTGCCTTTCCTGGATGGTAGTGAATGCCAACATCATAATCTTTCACTAATTCCAACCAGTGTCGTTGTCGTAAATTGAGTTCTGGTTGTGTGAAAATATATTTGAGGCTTTTATGGTCCGTATATATTTCACAATGATTTCCGAGCAAAAAGTGCCTCCACTCTTTGAGTGCATGAATGACTGCTGCTAACTCCAAGTCATGAGTAGGATAATTTTCTTCATGCTTTCGTAGTTGCCTGGAAGCGTATGTGACTACTTTGCCTTCTTGCATTAATACGCATCCGAGGCCCTTCCGGGATGCGTCACAATACACTTCAAAACTTTTGTTTATGTCTGGCACAACCGATACTGGTGCTGTTGTTAATTTCCTTTTGAGTTCTTGGAAACTTTTCTTGCAAGCTTCAGTCCATACAAATTTCTTATCCTTCTTGAGTAACTGTGTCATCGGTTTTGCTATGGTGGAGAACCCTTCAATAAACTTCGGTAATATCCTGCCATTCCCAGGAAACTCCGTATATCCGTTACGTTGGCTGGTGGTTTCCAGCCAAGTACGGCCTTGACCTTTTCTGGGTCTACGGCAACACCTTCTTGGGTCAATACATGGCCTAGAAAACCAACCTCTCTTAGCCAAAATTCACATTTGTTGAATTTGGCATAGAATTGATGTTTCCTTAATTCTCCCAGTACAATCCTGAGATGTTTAGCATGCTCTTCTGGTGTCTTGGAGTATACCAGAATATCATCAATGAACACCACAACAAATTTGTCCATAAATTTCATAAACACTTTGTTCATGAGGTGGAAAAAATATGCGGGGTGTTCGTCAGTCCAAACGGCATTACTGTAAACTCATATAGTCCGTATCTGGAGGTGAATGCTGTCTTGGGGATATCTTCTGTCCGTACTTTTAATTGATGATACCCCGATCAACCTTAAATCAATTTTTGAGAAAACCTTAGCTTGCGCCAGCTGGTCAAATAAATCATTTATCCATGGCATCGGATATTTGCTTTCGATGGTAACCATGTTGAGTGCTCAATAGTCGATACATAATCTCAGTGTCCCATCCTTTTTCTTGGCAAATAATACTGGTGAACCCCAAAGTGAGGAGCTGGCTCGTATAAATCCTTTGTCCAGTAATTCTTTTATTTGCTTCGTTAATTCTACCAATTCAGAGGGTGCCATTCTATAGGGTTTCTTGTAAATGGGGGTGGTTCCAGGTGGTAGTTCAATGATGAACTCTATCTCCCAGTCTGGTGGCATGCCTGGTAGTTCTTCGGGAAATACGTCAGGGAACTCACACACCACTGGAACTTTTCTTAACTCCGAAACGTCCACCTTGTTCAACTTTGGTTGTCGTGATATTGGTCTTTGATACGTCTCCAACGTATCTATAATTTTTGATTGCTCCATGCTACTTTATCTACTGTTTTAGGCTATATTGGGCTTTATTATCCTCTTCTATATTATTTTTGGGACTAACCTATTAACCGGAGGCCCAGCCCAGATTTGTTGTCTTATGCCTATTTCAGTGTTTCGAGGAAAAGGAATATCAGACGGAGTCAAAACGGAACGAAATCAACTGGAGAAGTTAATTTTGGAAGGAAACCCACCTGATAGACTTGGAGTGCACGTCAGGGGAGCCCCGGGCTCCCCACGAGGGTGGGGGGCGCGCCCTACTCCCCTGGGCGCCCCCCTGCCTCGTGAGCACCCCGGAGGTCCACCGACGTACCCCTTGCACCCATATATACCTATGTACCCTAAAACTTCCAGAACAGAAGATAGATCGGGAGTTCCGCCGCCGCAAGCCTCTATAGCCACCAAAAACCTCTCGGGAGCCTGTTCCGGCACCCTGCCGGAGGGGGATCCCATCTCCGGTGGCCATCTTCATCATCCCGGCACTATCCATGATGAGGAGGGAGTAGTTCACCCTCGGGGGTGAGGGTATGTACCAGTAGCTATGTGTTTGATCTCTCTCTCTCTCTCTCTCTCTCTCTCTCTCTCTCTCTCTCTCTCTCTCTCGTGTTCTCTCTTGTGTTCCCTCTATGGCATGATCTTGATGTATCCCGAGCTTTGCTATTGTAGTTGGATCTTATGATGTTTCTCCCCCTCTACTCTCTTGTGATGAATTGAGTTTCCCCTTTGAAGTTATTTTATCGGATTGAGTCTTTTATGAGAACACTTGATGTATGTCTTGCGATCCACTTGATGTATGTTTTGGTGATCAACTTGCGGGTTTTGTGACATTGGGAACCTATGCATAGGTGTTGGCTCACGTTCTTGACTCTTCGGTAGTAGCTTTGGGGCACTCTGTGAAGTACTTTTATGTTGGTTGGATGAATCTGAGATTGTGTGATGCATATCGTATAATCATACCCACGGATACTTGAGGTGACAATGGAGTATCTAGGTGACTTTAGGGTTTTGGTTGATTTGTGTCTTAAGGTGTTATTCTAGTACGAACTCTTTTATAGATTGATCCAAAAGAATAACTTTGAGGTGGTTTCGTACCCTACCATAATCTCTATGTTTGTTCTCTGCTATTAGTTGCTTTGGAGTGACTCTTTGTTGCATGTTGAGGGCTTGTTATATGATCTATCTATGTTATTATTGTTGAGAGAACTTGCACTAGTGAAAGTATGAACCCTAGGCCTTGTTTCCTACCATTGCAATACCGTTTACGCTCACTTTTACCACTTGTTACCTTGTTGTTTTTATTATTTCAGATTACAAAAACCTATATCTACTATCTATTTTGCACTTGTATCTTCATCTCTTCGCCGTACTAGTGCACCTATACAATTTAACATTGTATTGGGTGTGTTGGGGACACAAGAGACTCTTTGTTATTTGGTTGCCGGGTTGTTTGAGAGAGATCATCTTCATCCTACGCCTCCTACGGATTGATAAACCTAAGGTCATCCACTTGAGGGAAATTTGCTACTGTCCTACAAACCTGTGCACTTGCAGGCCCAACAAAGTCTACAAGAAGAAGGTTGTGTAGTAGACATCAAGATCTTTTCTGGCGCCGTTCCCGGGGATGTGAGTGCTTGAAGGTATATCTTTAGATCTTGCAATCGAATCTTTTTGTTTCTTGTTTTAGCACTAGTTTATTTTATAAAAGAAAACTACAAAAAAATGGAATTGAGTTTGTGTCGTACGCTTCGTCTTTTTAATATCTTTCGTGAGTATGATGGAAAGGAAAATTGTGCCAAAGTGTTAGAAGAAGAATGCATTAAATTGTTTGGCACTAAGTCTTTGAATGATGAGCATGATTGCAATGTTGTTAGTACAAATTCTTTGAATATCCATAATGCTAATGATGATTGCACTAGTTATGATGAAAATATCTCTTATGAGCATGTCAACTTTTGTGGAGTGCATGTTTGCATGAACACACCAAATAGAAAAGATATTTATTGCAAGAGGCATAAGTACTTAGAAACCAAATTGTTGCAAGAAGAGCTAGATGAATGTGCTGAAAGATTCAATATTTTTCGCGCTCCTTGTGAACTTTGCAATGAACATGGTCATTTAAAACTCAAATGCTATTTGTTTCATGATCAAGTCGTGTCCAAATATTGTGATAACTTGATTACCTTGAGCATCATAAAGAGCTTAGTCTTCTTTTGGGTTATGAAGAAATGAAACGTATAATTTAGGATATTCCAAAATTTAATCTTGATAAATTTCTTGACTTTGATCTAGAGAAGATTTATATGTATTGTACGTAGAATTGCATTGAAAATCCTTATATTGCCAATTACATGAAGAAAAGAAAGAAAATAGAAGATGAAGAGAATACTAACGAAAGGGAAGAGACTTCCCAATCTCCTCCTATTATTTCTTATGATGAATCAGGTAACGAGGAGGAGCCATCTATTCAACCAATCTCATCAATAAGGAGCTCAAAGAGGAAGGTTGAACCCACACATAATGTGAAGAAGAAGAAGAAAAGAATGAGCAACAAAGGTAGAAAGGTATCCCTCCCAAATGATGTTGCTCCTACTACTCATTGTGATGATGATAATTGCTATACTATTGGTGCTATTAATATTTTTAATGATGAGAGTGATTATGCTTATGATATGAAAGGGCCCAAGCTTGGGGAAGCTATGTTTGATTGGGATGAAATATTTGAGAATATATTTGCTGGAATTAATGTTTGTCCCAAGCTTGGGGATGCTATGTTTAATGAAGATGATATTTTTAGCATCCCAAGTTTTGATATGCAAAGTTGTTATGATGATAGCATGCCTCCTACCTATGATGATTATATTGATGAAAGTGGGCTCGGAAGAGAGTCAACTTTAGGAAGTAGTGATCCCGCTATTTTGGAGGATGTTGAATTTTATTGTGATGAATACGAAAGTGGATTTGGAAGAGTGTCAACTTTATTTGGTGATTCCACTATCTTGGGAGAGGTTTCAATCGATTATGATGAGAATGAAGTTGCTACTTATGATGATTATTGTGATGAAACTTATGCTATAAAAAGTAGTGAGGATTATATTTACAAATCTTGTCATGATTATGATTACCCTTTTTCTGAACATTACTCTTTTAATGTGGAAACAATTTTTAGTGTTCAAGTCTCTCATGATACTCCCACTACTATTCATGAGAAGAATTTTGCTTATGTGGAGAGTAGTAAATTTTCTATGCTTGTAGATCATGAAAATAATGCTTTAGGTGCTGGTTATATTGTTGAATTCATTCATGATGCTACTGAAAATTATTACGAGAGAGGAACATATGCTTGTAGGAATTGCAATAATATCAAGTTTCCTCCTTATGTGCTTAAATTCTTGAAGCTATGCTTGTGTTACCTTCCTATGCTAGTAGATTATTGTTCCCATAAGTTTTTTGCTCAAAAAATCCCTATGCATAGGAAGTGGGTTAGACTTAAATGTGCTAGTCATATTCTTCATGATGCTCCCGTTATGTTTCAATTCTTTTCTTCTATGTGAGCATCATTGCTATCATCATGCCTAGCTAGAAAGGCATTAAAGAAAAGCGCTTGTTGGGAGACGACCCAATATTTATCCTTAGTGTTTTTGTCTGTCCACATGATTATTATACTGTAGTAATCATGTTTTATAGCTTTTGTTTCAATAAAGTGCCAAGTAGAACCTTTGGGAAGACTTGCGTGAAGTTTATGTGATCTTGCTGTGAAAACCAGAAACTTTAACGCTCGCGAGATTAGCTGCCATTTTTTACTGGAGAGTGCTTTTAGGTTGATTCTTTTTGAAGATGATTAACAGACAAATTTCTCAGGTCCAGAAATTTATTTCATAATTTTTGGGGTTCCATAAGTATACGTTTTATGCAGATTACTACAGACTGTTCTGTTTTTGACAGATTCTGATTTCTATGTGTTGTTTGCTTATTTTGATGCATCTATGGCTAGTATTAAGTGGTATGAACCATAGAGAAGTTAGAATACAGTAGATATTACACCAATATTAATTTAGAATGAGTTAACTACAGTACCTAAGTGGTGGATTTATTTTCTTATACTAACGGAGCTTACGAGTTTTGTTTTGACTTTTGTGTGGTTGAAGTTTTCAAGTTTTGGGTAAAGATTCGATGGACTATAGAATAAGGAGTGGTAAGAGCCTAATCTTGGGGATGCCCAAGGCACCCCAAGGTAATATTCAAGGACAACCAAGAGCCTAAGATTGGGGATGCCCCGGATGGCATCCCCTCTTTCGTCTTCGTTCATCGGTAACTTCACTTGGAGCTAGATTTTTATTCACCACATGATATGTGTTTTTCTTGGAGCGTCATTTTATTTGGTTAGTTTTTGCTTGATGTTAGTTAGAATAATGTTCTGCATCTTTAGTTTCAATAAAAAAATTCAAGGATAGCCTTTGCCATGCTTATTTTGCTAGTATGCATGTTGCTGTTTGAAAACAGAAAGTTTACCGCTGTTGTAAAAATTCCCTAGAAAAGTCAGAGAATGGTATAATGTTGAATCTTTTTGCATTTTAAGCTCTGATGAATTTATTACAGTGGGAATGTTAGTTCATAATTTTTGGAGGCAGGGAAGTATTGTTACTCTTGCATTCTTTACAGACTGTACTGTTTTGGCAGATTGCTGTTATGGTTGCATTTTTTGCATATGTTTGCTTGTTTAATGATTATATTTGAGGATAGGAGTGCTAAATATACAGAGGCATTTAGTATGCAATGTTGAATAATAATTTTAGTGATTTTTTACAGTAGAAAATGATAAGGTTTTGCATTGGTTTATACTAACCTATCTCACGAGTTCTTGTTGAGTTTGTTGTGAATGAAGCTTTTTGATAAAAATAAAACATTATACGAGAGGAATTAAAGAGACACAGAAGTCAAGCTTGGAGATGCCCAAGGCATCCCAAGATAATATTTCAAGAAGTCTCAAGCATCTAAGCTTGGGGATGCCCCGGTAGGCATCCCACCTCTCCTCTTTAACAACTATCGGTTAGTATCGGTTGAGCCTAAGATTTTGCTTCTTCACATGAGTTGTGCTATCCTTGCAATGTAGTTTTCTTTAGCTTTGCTTGATGTTTGAATAAAGTATCAAGATCTGAAATTATTAATTGGGAGATTCTTCACATAGTTGCATAATTATTCGACTACTCATTGATCTTCACTTATATCTTTCGGAGTAGTTTGTCATTTGCTCTAGTACTTCACTTAGATCTTTTAGAGCATGGTGGTGGATTTGTTTAAAAGAAACTATTTGATCTCTCATGCTTCACTTAGATTATTTTGAGAGTTGTTAATAGCATGGTAATTTGCTTAAAGATAATATACATGGTATTCAAGATATGTGAAACTTTGTTTTGAGTGCATTGAATACTAAGATAAGTTTGATGCTTGATAGTTGTTTTGAGATACGGAGGTGATAATATCAAAGCAATGCTAGTTGGGGTGATTATGAATTTAAAGAATGCTTGTGTTGAAGTTGGTGATTCCCGTAGCATGCACGTATGGTGAACCGCTTTGTGATGAAGTCGGAGCACAATTTTATTTATTGATTGTCTTCCTTATGAGTGGCGGTCGGGGACGAGCGATGGTATTTTCCTACCAATCTATCCCCCTAGGAGTATGCGTGTAGTGCTATGGTTTTTGATGACTTCTAAGTTTTTGCAACAAGTTCATGAGTTCTTTTGATTAATGTTGAGTCCATGGATTATACGCACTCTCATCCTTCCACCATTGCTAGCCTTTCTAATACCGCACACCTTTCGCCGGTATCATACACCCACCATACCTACCTATCATGGCATTTCCATAGCCATTCCGAGATATATTGCCATGCAACTTTCCACCGTTCCGTTCATATGACACACATTACTTTTGTCATATTGCTTTTTGCATGGACATGTAGTTGACATTGTATTTGTGGCAAAGCCACCATTCATAATTATTTCATACATGTCGCTCTTGATTCATTGCATATCCCGGTACACCGCCGGAGGCATTCATATAGAGTCATATTTTGTTCTAAGTATCGAGTTGTAATTGTTGAGTTGTAAGAAAAATAAAAGTGTGATGATCATCATTATTAGAGCATTGTCCCAGTGAGGAAAGGATGATGGATACTATGATTCACCCATAAGTCGGGATGAGACTCCGGACGTAATAAAAAAAAGAGTGGCCATAAAAAAAGGCCCAAATAAAAAAAGAGAGAGAAAAAGACAGAAGGGACAATGCTACTATCCTTTTACCACACTTGTGCTTCAAAGTAGCACCATGATCTTCATGATAGAGAGTCTCATATGTTGTCACTTTCATATACTAGTGGGAATTTTTCATTATAGAACTTGGCTTGTATATTCCAATGATGGGCTTCCTCAAAAGTGCCCTAGGTCTTCGTGAGCAAGCAAGTTGGATGCACACCCACTTAGTTTCTTTTGTTGAGCTTTCATATACTTATAGCTCTAGTGCATCCGTTGCATGGCAATCCCTACTCACTCACATTGATATCTATTAATGGGCATCTCCATAGTCCGTTGATACGCCTAGCTGATGTGAGACAATCTTCTCCCTTTTTGTATTCTCCACAACCACCATTCTATTCCACATATAGTGCTATGTCCATGGCTCACGCTCATGTATTGCGTGAAAGTTGAAAAAGTTTGAGATTATTAAAGTGTGAAACAATTGCTTGGCTCGTCATCGGGGTTGTGCATGATTAAATACTTTGTGTGATGAAGATAGAGCTTAGCCAGACTATATGATTTTGTAGGGATAACTTTCTTTTGGCCAAGTTATTTTGAGAAGACATGATTGCTTTGATTTATATGCTTGAAGTATTATTACTTTTATGTCAATATGAACTTTTGTCTTGAATCTTTTGGATCTGAATATTCATACCACAATTAAGAAGATTTACATTGAAATTATGCCAAAGTATCACTCCGCATCAAAAATTCTATTTTTATCATTTACCTACTCGAGGACGAGCAGGAATTAAGCTTGGGGATGCTTGATACGTCTTCAACGTATCTATAATTTTTGATTGCTCCATCCTACTTTATCTACTGTTTTAGGCAATATTGGGCTTTATTACCCACTTTTACATTATTTTTGGGACTAACCTATTAACCGGAGGCCCAGCCCAGATTTGTTGTTTTATGCCTATTTCAGTGTTTCGAGGAAAAGGAATATCACACGGAGTCAAAAACGGAACGAAATCAACTGGAGAAGTTAATTTTGGAAGGAAACCCACCTGATAGACTTGGAGTGCACGTCAGGGGAGCCCCGGGCTGCCCACGAGGGTGGGGGGCGGCGCGCCCCCCCCTGCCTCGTGAGCACCCGCCAGGTCCACCGACGTACCCCTTGCACCCATATATACCTACGTACCCTAAAAGTTCCAGAACAGAAGATAGATCGGGAGTTTCGCCGCCGCAAGCCTCTGTAGCCACCAAAAATCTCTCGGGAGCCCGTTCCGGCACCCTGCCGGAGGGGGATCCCATCTCCGGTGGCCATCATCGTCATCCCGGCGCTATCCATGACGAGGAGGGAATAGTTCACCCTCGGGGCTGAGGGTATGTACCAGTAGCTATGTGTTTGATCTCTCTCTCTCGTGTTCTCTCTTTTGTTCCCTCTATGGCACGATCTTGATGTATCCCGAGCTTTGCCATTGTAGTTGGATCTTATGATGTTTCTGCCCCTCTACTCTCTTGTGATGAATTGAGTTTCCCCTTTGACGTTATTTTATCGGATTGAGTCTTTTATGAGAACACTTGATGTATGTCTTGCCATCCACTTGATGTATGTTTTGGTGATCAACTTGCGGGTTTCGTGACATTGGGAACCTATGCATAGGGGTTGGCACACGTTCTTGACTCTCCGGTAGTAGCTTTGGGGCACTTTTTGAAGTACTTCTATGTTGGTTGGATGAATCTGAGATTGTGTGACGCATATCGTATAATCATGCCCATGGATACTTGAAGTGACAATGTGTGCCACTCCAAAAAAATTTGTTGTTTTTGTTTTCAGCAAAAGCCTTGCTTGGTTTGAAGAAGGTCATTTAAACCCTTCTTCAAAACCTCTCTTCTGAGTTTTCTTCTCAAAAGCATTTCTTGGATTTATTTTCTTCTAAAAAGAAACCTTTTTGGTTTTGGGCTATTCTTTGGTTTTAATCCATCCTTGGTTTTACCATGCCTCTTGTGGTAAATTTCTCCCAAAACCCCTCCTTCCACTTTAGGGCAATCCAAACATTCTGTCCAAACAAGTTAAATCCATTTTTGGACTTTATTCCAATTATTTCTTCTCCCAAAATATTTCTGTCTTTTCTTTTAAGCCTAAGTGATTTGCAAAGCAAGTACCCTAATGATCTTGATTTTTGACCTCAAACCAACTCCCTTGGATAGTCCTTGGTACCCACAACCCAGAACCATCTTGATCCACTCTTCTTCTTTACAAATATTTCAAATTTCACTCACTGCAAGTTTGGACCAGATTTGCCAAATTTGGTGAAATTCATATCTACACTCCTCCAAAAATTTCACAAAAATTAAGGCAACTTCTAGTTGCAATGAGAGACCACTCCACCAAAAACCAGCTCAAGGAAAAGTCCATACATACCAGAATCATTTTGTCGAGCACCTTGCATGCACTGTTTCTGTGCATCTTCAGTTAAATTCAGAAAGTTCAGAGTTTCAGTGTTGATCTTCGTCAGTAAATTTAGTCACATGTTCACAGTGCACTTGGCACGTTTCTCACGGCCTAGCTTGCTTGTCCGGAGCCGCACACGCGTGCTTGGCGCGTTCCTGGCGTCGGTGGCGCCCTGGCCCGCCTGCGCCGGCGTGTCTTGCGGTGGCCGAACCACCGTAGCGGCCGACAGGGAGCAGAACGGTGGCGTAACGCCGTTCGGCGCCGCCCAAACCCCCTGGTGGCTCCGCGTGGCCACTTCCTCGCCAGCACACGCATGCAGCACCGTCGCCGTGACGCGGCACGCACAGAGCGTGCTCTCTGCCGCCGACGGGCCCGCGCCGCCCCGTTCCGTCGAATCCACCCAGGGCTCCTAATCCAAGCTTGTTTAGGGTCAAATCGGAGCCAGTGGAACTCCACGCTGACGCCCCACTCCCTAAACCTCCCCGACCAAGCTCTGCGCCGCCGTAACCATCGCCGGAGAAGTCCGTTCACGGCCACCGCCTCGGATCGCCTATAAAAAGGAGCCCCGAGCTCGCTCTCGTGCACACACCACCTCTGCACTTCACCAAGACCCTGCCTAGCCACTTGAAGAGCCCCGAGGGAGTCTCCTTCCTCGACTCCGGCCGCCGCGACCCGCCACGGGATCCAGCTTGATTCGCTCCCGTGCGTGCGCCTCTGCCTCCCATCTCTTGCCAGTAGCTCTCTAGTACATCCCTCCTTCTGAACCGCGCTTCAATTTGAAGTTTGCAGCACACCACCAGAGTTCCCCACCATCGCCCGAGCCGCCGTCCGCCGGAGAAAGTGTCGCCGTCGATGTGGTGCTCCCCGACGCCCAAGTCCACCACCCACCGACGCAGAAGGACACGCTGATACTCTTGGTACACTCCGATCTCCCTGACTCGCCGTGGTTCGACGCCGACGATCACCGCAGCCTTCGGGCGCCGGCGAGGTCTTTCAAACCTGACATGTGGACCCCCCACGTCAGCCTCTCTTTCTTTTCCCGCGAACCGTTTTCCATTGGCGCCTTCGAGCAGAGTACGTTTTCCCTGGGGGCTTGCGCGTTTCTATTCGAACCGTTTTCTGTTTTCTCAGTTAAACCCCTGGAACTTTTCTGTTTCATTACAGATGAGCCCCTGGACAGAAACCCTTATAACTTTTTAATAAAAAGTGATTTTTGAGTGATTCGTTTTCTGACAGTCTTATAATTTTGTCTAGTTTTTTATGGGATTTATTTGGAAATTTTTTGGAACAACTTTTATGCACGCGTTGGTTTTCACGTTAGTATGCCTTTTCGCTATACCATAGGTTCCGGAGGAGGTGACGGAACCACGAACTTCACCGAGCTAGACCCCGACTACTCTGAACCAGGCAAGCATGTTTGAACTTTTGATATGATGAGTGTTCTGGCAGGTTTGCATTAAGTAGTTTCATGGCATGTTTGTGAGCATACCGATGAATGTTATTTTCATGTAAAGTTGAGGCAAGTGAGTTCAATAATCCATACATGTTGGATGTGAATGTGCATGGCCATGTGTTGGCATGAGGATGGGTAAGATGGCAGTGTTGTAGCATGCCGGTCTTATGCCATACTTTTGACTTCAGATGTCAACCCGTGATCAGTTCGGTTCCCATCCATTTCCTTCCGTACTACCACATGTTTTCCGCAAGGGATATGGCTTAGTAATTTGCAAACCGCTTTCTGGTACACACCAATTGGAGAGGCCGTGATGATGGTTCCATGGCCCTGGATTAAAGCCAGTCATCCGGTCAGGGGCATGGGTGTTTCCGGTTGGGACCGAGAGGGGGGCACCCCTTAGAGCGCGCGAATATAAATTTGATCCCATGCTATTCGAGATTGTGATCTCCCCGTCTCAAAAGTTTTTCTTGGACGATGTCTAGGGTGATTCCTGGCATTCGTGAGGTAGGATGGGTGTGTACTGGTTAGCTGTGTTTCTTCCGTAATACCATAAACGGAACTAGTCCTTCAGGACTACGGAAATCCGTTGGCTGTGGGTAAAATTTTAGTACAAACTCTGCAGAGTCATAAATCCTCGAATCATCTTATGCATGTCCAAGTTCTATATTATCTTATCCTGACAAGTGTCAGTTTTGGTGACAGATACTCCGGTGAATCACATGAGTACTAAGTCCGGTTAAATGTTTATTCCTGTGGATGGACTAACCCGTTTATATTCCTGTGTTGAATATTTATTATGAGTGCTATTCCTTTGTGATGAAAGCCCTTTCTGCGATGTCGCTCAGACGTCCGACTGAGGCATTGTTGTGATTTATTTTCATTATAAGCCCTTTCTGTGATGTCGCTCAGACGTCCGACTACGGCATTGCTATTATTTTCATTATAAGCCCTTTACGTCTTTGTCGCCGACGTCCGATCGCTGCATTGTTGTTATTTATTTTCGTTATAAGCCCTTTACGTGATGTCGCCGACGTCCGATCATGCATTGTTGTTATTTATTTTCATTATAAGCCCTTTTGTGATGTCGCCGACGTCCGATCATGCATTGTTGTTATTTATTTTCGTTATAAGCCCTTTCTGCGATGTCGCTCGACGTCCGATCATGCAACCTTGTTGTTATTTATTTTCACTATAAGCCCTTTCTGTGATGTCGCTCCGACGTCCGACTGTGGCACACATGTATTTTTATTTCAATATAAGCCCTTTATGAGGTGTCGCCCAGACGCCCGACTGTGGCATGTTTTATTTACTTTCACCCTTCGAGGCGTCACCTCAGACACTCGATCGGTTTTGTGTTTATCTTTCTTTGGGTTTTCGAGCGGACTACCGCTGATTCCCTTTTTATTTTATTTTGGCTATACTAATTTATTTGAGCGTTGTTGAGATTAATCATGACGCATTCCTGCATTCATTTGTTATATCTTTTGTCCGAACTGTCTTGCGAGTACTTTCATAGTACTCACCTGGCTTGTTGATTTGGCCAGATGCTGACGAAGGCGATCTCATGGATGAAGAGTTCGATAGCGAGTCCGACGCCTAGAGGAATCCCAGTCAGTCTCGTGCGACCCTTGGATTAGTCATTGTGATATATCCGCTTCCGCTACCCAAATAAATTCATCGAGCCTCACCTCGACGCTCGATGAGCCGCCAATCTGATGAGACTTATTAACCACCCCGCTGTGTTATTCCACCAACCACTCATAGCTCGAGTCAGTAGTATTTCCACCCCACACCTTTGAGTCATATCCGCCACTATGTATAACTATTGGCGTGTTGTAAT
Source organism: Aegilops longissima (assembly GCA_021605205.1). Classification (NCBI taxonomy): domain Eukaryota; kingdom Viridiplantae; phylum Streptophyta; class Magnoliopsida; order Poales; family Poaceae; genus Aegilops; species Aegilops longissima. The sequence goes on from CM038680.1 coordinate 699,449,909, forward strand.
AATTGGTTGGGCATCTTCAGTCCGACCCCTGTAATATTGTAATGCTACTGGCTTATTGTATCAAAGTTTTGTCAACCGGTATGGAGGAATTTCCTCATATTGGTCTTCATAGGTCAGTTGTTCAATAAATATTTTTATTGAAAAACCGGTCGTGACAAGCTTGGTACCAGAGCCAGGCTGAGTGTAGGAAGCCACTAGGTACGATCGCTAATCGGTTATTAGCATAGTAGAGCTATTTTTTTTACAAATGTAGTCAATTTCTAACAGTCAGCATAAATTTATGATTTGACTCCTCAGGATTTTTGCCTACTTTTATAGATGGCCAGCAACGACTGCGAGTCACAGATGTTCGCCAACATGCCCGATGGGTTTGTCAAGCTTCTCTCCTTCATCGTTCATGTCGCGATGGGGCCAGATGTGCGCCCAGTCTTCTCTCTCTCCCAGCACAAGGTCAATGACCGTCTAACCATGCACCAAGCCGCGGTGGAATTCAAGAGAGGACGAGTTGAGCGTTACCGGTTCGTGGGGAGAGCCATATCCACCGAGAAGCACGCGCTACAGATGGCAGCCCGTGAGGCGATAGCCCGTCTCAGGGATATCCTGCCTTCGATGAAGACTCGTCGCTACCGCTACCTGCCATGTCACGTGCCATACACCTGCCACTACGCGTTCTTTTGCTCCAGAGGAGAACGGGATGAAGCTTTTGAGATGCTCATCGAGTATCTTCGGGCTTTGGAGGCAGCCTTCGACAACCTGGTGGACGACTTTGTAGCTGCCCGCATGGACTCAGTCCATGGCTGTACCGCCAACAGGAGGGAGCTCCTGCGTGCTGCACCACCACTGACTTTCGTCTCGTCATTAGCATCATTCGCTCCTACTGCTCGCACCGCTACTCGTCGCCTGCCTACAACGGAGGAATTCAACCACGTCATTGCGCCTACTCCGGTTCGTTCTGCACCACCCCTCGTGCCCGCTCAGATTCGAGTTGTCCCGCACAGGGCACCTTCCCCACCAACTCTGCGCAACACCTCTCGTCTGGAGCCTATCTCTGAGGAGGAGGTTGAGTCCCCAGCCTCTCTATGCCTCACCCTTGGCAGGCCAAGGGAAATCCTTACCATCTCCGACTAAGTACGCTTAGCCGCCATGCGATGTACCGACTTGTGTGATATGTTTATATGTAAATAGGCTGTGAGAAGTAGTTTGTTTGCGCATCATGTAGGATGTGGAGAAGTGCACTAGACTAAATAACATGTCAGGATTTATGTCTGCATATCCTGAGTGATGTATTGTATAATTACTACTTGCGTGTAAGATGTGTAATGAACGGTCCTTCTCCGTGCGCAAACGTATTTTCTCTTGAAAAATCTTGGAGCATTTGCAACTTTTTGCATCTTCTTGAATTTATTGATTTTTGCGGTTCAATTTCTTTTCTTATGAGTGTTTCAAAATATATCCCCAGAGTGAACTATGTCTCGTCCTTGGGCGCGCCCATGCCAACTCCGACAGAGGAAAATTATGGCACACCCCAGCAACAATTTCACACAGGGACGCATAAGTCAGCAGGACGGTGAAACGGCACTTTCCCAAATGTGCCGTCTTTATGATCAAAGTCAGCAACAACATCAGGAAATACTGAACCAAGTCATCAATATGGGAAGTCACCGTGGACAGTAACAGCAGCAATCAAAATTATCTGAGCTACAGAAGACACGTCCTCAAACATTTTCTGACACTGACAAACCTCTGGAAGCCGAGGACTGGCTTCGAGACATGGAGAGAAAATTAATTATCGCCTAGTGTTCAGACCTTGAGAAAGTGCTTTATGCTCCGCACTATCTCACTGGAGCAGCCGCATCGTGGTGGGAAAAATTCCTACACATGCACCCCAACGAAAATAATATATCATGGGAGGTATTTAAAGAAGATTTTCGTGGGGCACATATTCCTAAAAGTCTTATGAAGATCAAAAAGAGAGAATTTGATGACCTCAAGCAAAGGACAATGACAGTGTCAGAATACAACAGTCAGTTTACCTCTTTGTCTCGCTACGCCAACGAGGAGCGATGTCGAAAAACAAAAGATGGAGAAATTCCTAGACGGTCCGACACCCGCTTAAATGTCAATTGGTCGTACACACATTTCCAGATTTTAAGACGCTGGTGGATAAGGCCATTACCTTGGAAAATGAGAGACGCAGCTTAGAAGATTTCCGCAAACGGAAGAGGGATCAGACTAAACACACCTGCAACCACCGCCGCAAGACAGATGTTCAGAAGAACTGGACACCCAAACCCACGACAAGCGTCTCACGCCCAATCAAGAATTTCCACGCAAGGGACAAGGAGTTCACATACCGCCCAGGCGTTACCTGTTACGCTTGTGGAGAAGAAGGGCACTATGCCAAGCAATGCCCCAAGCCAAGGAACTCGACCCCAAAGACGAACAACGGAAGCAATAATTCGGCACCAAAGCACAACAATTTCAACCCAAATAACAACCACAGGAAGGTTCATCTGAACCACGTGACCAAAGAGGAAGCACAAAATGCCCCAGATATCATACTCGGTACGTTTCCTGTCAACACAATACCTGCCATGGTTTTGTTTGATTCTGGACCTTCTCACTCGTTCGTTTCGAAAAGTTTTGCTTTGCAAAATAATTTTTCGATGCTTCCCTTGGGAAAATCTATGATCGTCAAGTCCCCTGGAATTAAGCAAGTTACCCAGAATTATTGCCAGGGTGTGGTTATCGAGTTTGAAGGATTGAAGTTTCACGCAAATCTTATCGTATTGGAAAATGAAGGACTGGATGTCATCTTAGGGATGGATTGGTTAACCACCAACAAAGGTTTTATTGACTGCTTCAACAGGACCGTAATTCTCACCCATCACCACGGGAAGACCATAAAGGTTTCAGCCAAGGAAAGAAAAATATCCAGGCAACCGAGATTGAACAAGGTGGATATTTCTGAATTGAGCAAAGTTCCAGTAGTGTGTGAATTTCCAGATGTATTCCCCGAAGAACTACCAGGCATGCCACCAGATCGAGAGATAGAATTCAGCATTGAGCTAGCACCCGGAACCGCTCCCATATACAAGAAACCATACAGAATGGCACCATCCGAATTGGTGGAACTAAAGAAGCAAATAAAGGAACTATTGGAAAAAGGGTACATACGAGCCAGTTCCTCACCTTGGGGTTCACCAATTTTGTTCGCCAAAAAGAAGGATGGAACCCTGAGATTGTGCATAGACTATCGAGCACTAAACATGGTCACAATCAAGAACAAATATCCGATGCCGCGAATAAATGATTTATTCGATCAACTCGCTAAAGCCAAGGTGTTCTCAAATATTGACTTGAGATCGGGATATCATCAACTGAAAGTACGAACCGAGGATATTCCCAAGACCGCCTTCACCTCCAGATACGGATTGTACGAGTTCACCGTGATGCCATTCGGACTAACAAACGCCTCAAGATATTTTGTTCACCTCATGAACAAAGTATTCATGAAGTTTATGGATAAGTTTGTTGTGGTATTTATCGATGATATCCTGGTATACTCCAAAACACCAGAAGAACACGCTGAACATCTCCGGATTGTACTAGGAGAACTCAGGAAACATCAGTTGTACGCCAAATTCAGCAAGTGTGCATTTTGGCTAAAGCAAGTAGGTTTTCTGGGCCACGACTAACTCAAGAAGGTATCGCCAGAGACCCGAAAAGTCAAGGCCGACTTGGATGGAAGCCACCAGCCAAGGTGACGGATGTACAAGTTTCTTGGGAATGGCAGGATACTACCAAGATTTATTGAAGGATTCTCCACCATAGCAAAGCCAATGACGCAACTACTCAAGAAAGACAGGAAGTTTGAATGGACGGAAGCCATGAGAAAAGTTTCCAAGAACTAAAGAGGAAACCGACGACACACCAAGACTAATTGTGCCAGATATACACAAGAATTTTGAAGTATTTTGTGACGATCTCGAAAGGGCCTCGGTGCGATAATGCAAGAAGGCAAGGTTGTCGATATGTTTCCAGACAGCTTCGCAAACATGAGAAAAATTACCCTACCCATGACCTAGAATTAGCAGCAGTGATACATGAACTCAAGGAATGGAGACACTTTCTACTTGGTAATCGTTGTGAAATATACATGGACCACAAAAGCCTCAAGTATATTTTCACACAACCAGAACTAAGTTTACGGCAGCGACGCTGGTTGGAATTAGTAAAGGATTATGATGTTGGGATCCACTACCACCCGGGCAAAGCAAATGTTGTAGGAGACGCTCTGAGTTGGAACCCCAGTCCGCATAACGACAAAGATGCCGGACTTAAGACCTGAATTCCAGCAGGAATTGCAAGGCTCAACGATGGTGGTCACCAAGGCAGTGTGTCAAACTTAGAAGTACAGCCTACCCCGATAGAGAAGGTTAAAGAGGCTCAACATGGACACCCCAGCATTGAAGGCATAAAGCGTAAGATGAAATTGGGCAAGGCCTCGAATTCAGTATTGATGAGCAAGGAATATTGTGGTACGGAATAGGCTCGCATACCAAATATCCATGACCTTAAACAGCAAATCCTGGCTGAAAGCCACACCGCCCATATTCAATCCATCCCGGAGGAACAAAATGTACAAAGATCTTCAGAAACATTTTGGTGGCATTGTATAAAAGAGACATAGCCACGTTTATTGCATGTTGTGACTCTTGTCAATGCATCAAGGCCGAGCACCAGAAACCGGCCGGGCTATTGCAACCAAATAAGATACCCGAGTGGAAATGGGACGAAATCGGAATGGATTTTATTGTTGGACTACCTCGGTCATGACACGGACATGATGCCATATGGGTAATCACCGATAGACTGACTAAAGTAGCTCACTTCATCCCCGTGAAGACAACACACACCACTCGTAAGCTTGCTAGGCTCTACCTCTCCGTATCGCTTGCCTACATGGAGTCCCAAAGAAAATAATCTCGGACAGAGGCACTCAATTGCCTCCCGGTTTTGGGATCACTTACAACAAGCTCGAACTCAGCTGGCATTCAGACCGCATACCATCTCCGCATGATGGGCGATGAGCGAGTAAATCAAATTCTAGAAGATATGTTGAGAGCATGTGTCCTCACCTATGGGACCAGTTGGGAGGAGAGCTTACCATACGCAGAATTCGCATATAACAACAGCTATCAGTCCAGCCTGCAAATGGCACCATTTGAAGCTCTGTACGGACGAAGATGTCATACCCTGCTAAATTGGTCGGAAACCGGAGACAGTCATATCTTTGGCCCAGACCTGCTCAAGGAGGCTGAGGATAAAGTGAAGGTAATTAAGGACCAGCTCAAGATAGCCCAAAGTCGACAAAAGAGTTATTACAATCAGAAGCATCGTGGAGTCCATTTTGAACCCGGTGAATTTGTGTACCTACGAGTATCACCCATGAGAGGCCTGCACCGATTCAAGATTAAAGGAAAACTAGCACCGAGATTCATCGGGCCTTTCTGCATAGTAGCACGAAGAGGCACGGTGGCCTACCAACTAGACTTACCCGAAGAATTATCCGAGATCCACGACGTATTCCACGTCTCCCAATTGAGGAAGTGCGTAAGCAACCCAGAGAAACAAGTACCCCATAAAAACATTGACGTGCAACCAGATCTTACATATCGGGAGCATCCGATAAAAATCTTGGAAGAGTCAGAAAGGAGAACCCGACAGAAAACCACCAAGTTCTTCAAAGTTCAGTGGAGTAACCACACCGAAAGTGAAGCCACTTGGGAAAGAGAGGATTTCCTTCGAACAGAGCACCCACAATTATTTGAAAATCAACTGGAATCTCAGGGACGAGATTTTTCCTAAGGGGGTAGGTGTTGTGACACTCCAATTTTTGTTGTTGTTTTTGTTTTCAGCAAAAGGCTTGCTTGGTTTGAAGAAGGTCATTTAAACCCTTCTTAAAAACCTCTCTTCTGAGTTTTCTTCTCAAAAGCATTTCTTGGATTTATTTTCTTCTAAAAAGAAACCTTTTTGGTTTTGGGCTATTCTTTGGTTTTGATCCATCCTTGGTTTTACCATGCCTCTTGTGGTAAATTTCTCCCAAAACCCCTCCTTCCACTTTAGGGCAATCCAAACATTCTGTCCAAACAAGTTAAATCCATTTTTGGACTTTATTCCAATTGTTTCTTCTCCCAAAATATTTCTGTCTTTTCTTTTAAGCCTAAGTGATTTGCAAAGCAAGTACCCTAATGCTCTTGATTTTTGACCTCAAACCAACTCCCTTGGATAGTACTTGGTACCCACAACCCAGAACCATCTTGATCCACTCTTCTTCTTTTCAAATATTTCAAATTTCACTCACTGCAAGTTTGGACCAGATTTGCCAAATTTGGTGAAATTCATATCTACACTCCTCCAAAAATTTCACAAAAATTTAGGCAACTTCTAGTTGCAATGAGAGACCACTCCACCAAAAACCAGCTCAAGGAAAAATCCCTACATACCAGAATCATTTTGTCGAGCACCTTGCATGCAATCGCTTCATGCATCTTCGCTAAATTCAGAAAGTTCGAGTTTCGGTGTTGATCTTCGCCAAGAATTCAGTCACATGTTCACAGTGCACTTGGCACATTGCTCACGGCCTAGCTTGCTTGTCCGGAGCCGCACACGCGATGCTTGGCGCGTTCTGGCGTCGGTGGCGCCTCGCCCGCTGCGGCCGGCGTGTCTTGCGGTGGCGAACCACCGTGAAGCCCGACAGGAGCAGAACGGCGGCCTAACGCCGTTCGGCGCCGCCAAACCCCCGGTGGCTCCGCGTGGCCACTTCCTCGCCAACCACACGATGCAGCACTGTCGCCGTGGCGCTGCACGCACAGAGCGTGCTCTCGCCGCCGACGGGCCCGCCCGCCGCCTGCTCCGTCGAATCCACCTGGGCTCCTAATCCAAGCTTGTTTAGCGTCAAACGGAGCCTGGAACTCCACGCTGACGCCCCTCTCCCTAAACCTCCCGACCAAGCTCTGCGCCGCCAGAACCATCGCCGGAGAAGTCCGTTCACGCCACCGCCGGATCGCTTATAAAAGGAGCCCCGAGCTAGCTCTCGCACACACCACCTCGCACTTCACCAAGACCCTGCCTAGCCACTGGAAGAGCCCCGAGGGAGTCTCCTTCCTCGACTCCGGCCGCCGCGACCCGCCATGGGATCCAGCTCTATTCGCTCCAATGCGTGCGCCTCTGCCTCCCATCTCTTGCCAGTAGCTCTCTAGTACATCCCTCCTTCTGAACCGTGCCTCAATTCGAAGTTTGCAGCACACCACCAGAGTTCCCCACCATCGCCCGAGCCGCTGTCCGCCGGAGAAAGTGTCGCCGTCGACGTGGTGCTCCCCGACGCCCAAGTCCACCACCCACCGACGCGAAAGGACACGCTGATACTCTTGGTACACTCCGATCTCCCTGACTCGCCGTGGTTCGACGCCGACGACCACCGCAGCCTTCGGGCGCCGGCGAGGTCTTTCAAACCTGACATGTGGACCCCCCACGTCAGCCTCTCTTTCTTTTCCCGCGAACCGTTTTCCGTTGGTGCCTTCGAGCAGAGTACGTTTTCCTTGGGGGCTTGTGCGTTTCTATTCGAACCGTTTTCTGTTTTCTCAGTTAAACCCCTGGAACTTTTCTGTTTCATTACAGATGAGTCCCTGGACAGAAACCCTTATAACTTTTTAATAAAAAGTGATTTTTGAGTGATTCTTTTTCTGACAGTCTTATAATTTTGTCTAGTTTTTTATGGGATTTATTTGGAAAAATTTTGGAACAACTTTTATGCACGCGTTGGTTTTCACGTTAGTATGCCTTTTCGCTATACCATAGGTTCCGGAGGAGGTGACGGAACCGCGAACTTCACCGAGCTAGACCCCGACTACTCTGAACCAGGGAAGCATGTTTGAACTTTTGATATGATGAGTGTTCTGGCAGGTTTGCATTAAGTAGTTTCATGGCATGTTTGTGAGCATACCGATGAATGTTATTTTCATGCAAAGCTGAGGCAAGTGAGTTCGATAATCCATACATGTTGGATGTGAATGTGCATGGCCATGTGTTGGCATGAGGATGGGTAAGATGGCAGTGTTGTAGCATGCCAGTCTTATGCCATACTTTTTGACTTCAGTGTCAACCCATATCAGTTCGGTTCCCATCAATTTCCCTTCCCTTACTACCACGTGTTTTCCGCAAGGGATATGGCTTAGTAAGTTGCAAACCGCTTTCCTGGTACACACCAATTGGAGAGGCCGTGATGATGGTTCCATGGCCCTAGATTAAAGCCAGTCATCCGGTCAGAGGGGCATGGGTGTTTCCGGTTGGGACCGAGAGGGGGGCACCCCTTAGAGCGCGCGAATATAAATTTGATCCCATGCTATTCGAGATTGTGATCTCCCCGTCTCAAAAGTTTTTCTTGGACGATGTCTAGGGTGATTCCTGGCATTCGTGAAGTAGGATGGGTGTGTACTGGTTAGCTGTGTTTCTTCCGAAATACCATAAACGGACCTAGTCCTTCAGGACTACGGAAATCCGTTGGTTGTGGGTAAAATTTTAGTACAAACTCTGCAGAGTCATAAATCCTCGAATCATCTTATCCATGTCCAAGTTCTATATTATCTTATCCTGACAAGTGTCGGTTTGGTGATGATACTCCGTGAATCACATGAGTACTAAGTCCGTTAAATGTTTATTCCTGTGGATGGACTAACCCGTTTATATTACTGTGTTGAATATTTATTATGAGTGCTATTCCTTTGTGATGAAAGCCCTTTCTGCGATGTCGCTCAGACGTCCGACTGCGGCATTGTTGTGATTTATTTTCATTATAAGCCCTTTCTGTGATGTCGTTCAGACGTCCGACTACGACATTGCTATTACTTTCATTATAAGCCCTTTCTGTGATGTCGCTCAGACGTCCGACTGCGGCATTGTTGTTATTTATTTTCGTTATAAGCCCTTTCTGTGATGTCGCTCAGACGTCTGACTGCGGCATTGTTGTTATTTATTTTTGTTATAAGCCCTTTTTGTGATGTCGCTCAGACGTCCGACTGCGGCATTGTTGTTATTTATTTTCGTTATAAGCCCTTTCTGCGTTGTCGCTCAGACGTCCGACTGCTGCACTGTTGTTATTTATATTCACTATAAGCCCTTTCTGTGATGTTGCTCCGACGTCCGACTGTGGCACGCATGTATTTTTATTTCAATATAAGCCCTTTATGAGGTCTCGCCCAGACGCCCGACTGTGGCATGTTTTATTTACTTTCACCCTTCGAGGCATCACCTCAGACACTCGATCGGTTTTTAGTTTATCTTTCTTTGGGTTTTCGAGCGTACTAGCGCCGATTCCCTTCTTATTTTATTTTGTCTATACTAATTTATTTGAGCGTTGTTGAGATTAATCATGACGCATTCCTGCATTCATTTGCTATATCTTTTCTCCGAACTGTCTTGCGAGTACTTTCATAGTACTCACCTGGCTTGTTGATTTGGCCAGATGCTGACGAAGGCGATCTCATGGATGAAGAGTTCGATAGCGAGTCCGACGCCTAGAGGAATCCCAGTCAGTCTCGTCGACCCTGGATTAGTCATTGTGATATATCCGCTTCGCTACCCAAATAAATTCATCGAGCCTCACCTCGGCCGATGAGCCGCCAGATCAGAGAGACTTATTAACCACCCCGCTGTGTTATTCCACCAACCACTCATAGCTCGAGTCAGTAGTATTTCCACCCCACACCTTTGAGTCATATCCGCCACTATGTATAACTATTGGCGTGTTGTAATAATTGGTTGGGCATCTTCAGTCCGACCCCTGTAATATTGTAATGCTACTGGCTTATTGTATCAAAGTTTTGTCAACCGGTATGGAGGAATTTCCTCATATTGGTCTTCATAGGTCAGTTGTTCAATAAATATTTTTATTGAAAAACCGTTCGTGACACAATGGAGTATCTCGGTGACTTTAGGGTTTTGGTTGATTTGTGTCTTAAGGTGTTATTCTAGTACGAACTCTTTTATAGATCGATCCGAAAGAATAACTTTGAGGTGGTTTCGTACCCTACCATAATCTCTACAGTTTTTCTGCGCTATTAGTTTCTTTGGAGTGACTCTTTGTTGCATGTTGAGGGCTTGTTATATGATCTATCTATGTTATTATTGTTGAGAGAACTTGCAGTAGTGAAAGTATGAACCCTAAGCCTTGTTTCCTACCATTGCAATACCGTTTATGCTCACTTTTACCACTTGTTACCTTGCTGTTTTTATTATTTCAGATTACAAAAACCTATATCTACTATCTATTTTGCACTTGTATCTTCATCACTTCGCCGAACTAGTGCACCTATACAATTTACCATTGTATTGGGTGTCTTGGGGACACAAGAGACTCTTTGTTATTTGGTTGCAGGGTTGTTTGGGAGATATCATCTTCATCCTACGCCTCCTACGGATTGATAAACCTTAGGTCATCCACTTGAGAGAAATTTGCTACTGTCCTACAAACCTGTGCACTTGCAGGCCCAACAAAGTCTACAAGAAGAAGGTTGTGTAGTAGACATCAGTCTTTCTTGAGCTGCAATTTTTATCGTCTTCCCGTGATGATGGGTAAGAATTACGGTCCGATTGAAGCAGTCGATAAATCCCTTATTGGTGGTTAACCAGTCCATTCCTAGGATAACATCCAGTCCCTTATTTTCCAATACAAGGAGGTTTGCCTGAAACTTTAGTCCCTCAAATTCAATAACCACACATTGGCAGTAACTCTGAGTGATTTGCTTAATCCCGAGGGACTTGATGATCATGGATTTTTCCAAGGGAAGCATTGAAAAATCATGTTGCAAAGCAAATTTCTTTGAAATGAACGAGTGAGAAGCTCCAGAATCAAACAAACCGTGGCAGGTATTGTGTTGACAGGGAACGTACCGAGTACGATATCCGGGGCATTCTGTGCTTCCTCCTTGATCACATGGTTCAAGTGACCCTTCTTGTGATTTTTATTGGGGTTGAAGTTGTTTCGCTTGGGTGTTGAATTATTACCAATGTTGTTCGGCTTGGGGGCCGAGTTTCTTGGCTTTGGGCACTGTTTGGCATAGTGTCCTTCCTCTCCACAAGCGTAGCAAGTAACACCTGGGCAATATGTAAAATCCTTGTCCCTTGCATGAAATTTTTTGTTTGTTCGTGGAACATTTGTCGTGGATTTGTTTGCTCCACCTTTCTGAAAATTAGTCTTGTTCCGGTTGTTGCGAGCATGAGTAGTCTTGTCCCTTTTGCACTTGCGAAAATCCTCCAAGCTACGGCGCTCATTTTCCAATGTGATGGATTTGTCCACAAGTGTTTTGGAAATCCGGAAAGGTGTGTATGACCAACTGGGATTTAAGTGCTGGTGCTAGACCATCCAGGAATTTTTCCATCTATTTATTTTTAGTCATATGCTCTTCATTGGCATAACGAGATAATTGAGTAAACTGACTGTTGTACTCAGTCACTGTCATGGCTCTCCGCTTGAGGTCATCAAACTCTCTTTTCTTGATATTCATAATGCTTCTGGGAATGTGCGCCCCATGAAAACCTTCTTTAAATTCTTCCTGGGTGATGTTATTTTCATTGGGGTGCATGTGTAGGAAATTTTCCCACCATGATGCCGCTGCTCCAGTGATATAGTGAGGTGCATATAGTACCTTCTCATGGTCCGAACATTGTGCAATAATTAATTTCCTCTCAATGTCTCGAAGCCAATCATCGGCCTCAAGAGGTCTATCAGTGTGTGAGAACGTTGGGGGACGTGTCTTTTGTAGTTGAGACAATTTGGATTGCTGCTTATACGGTCCACGGTGATTTTCCATATTGATAACATGGTTCATCATTTCTTGAGGCTGCTGCTGGCTTTGCTCATAAGGGCGGCATACTTGAGAAAATGATGCTTCACTGTCTTGCTGACTTGGCTGCCCCCGTGTGAAATTGTTACTTGTCTGGGTACCATAATTTTCTTCCGACGGACTTGGCATGGAACGTGTCCAGGGACGAGGCATTTTCCACTCTGGGGTAGTTTTGTAGAACTTATGAGAAAAACCGAGTGGCAAAATCAAATAATATTGCAAAAGCGAAATTCCAAGATTTTTCAAGAAAATACTTGATTGTGCATGGAGAAGGACCGCTTAGTACATATCTTACATGCAAGCAGTAATTATACAATACATCACTCAGGATGTGCGTACACATTCTTGACATGTTATTTAGGCTAGTGCACTTCTCCGTGTTCCTACATGATGCGCACACAAACTACTTCTCACCAAACCTATATACATATAAACATATCGTACAAGCTGGTACATCGAACGGCTGTTAGGCGCACTCAGTCGGAGATGGTAGGAACTTCCCTCGGCCTGCCAAGGGTAAGACCCAGTGATGCTAGAGACTCAACCTCCTCCTCACTAATAGGCTCCAGGCGTGAAGTACTGAGTTGAGGAGCTGGTGCGGGCGCGGTAGGTGGTGCAGCACTGACTGGAGTAGGAGCAATGACTTGGTCAAACTCTTCAGAGGTAGGCAGGCGGCGAGCGTTGGCAAAGATGGTAGGTGCATAAGATGTTGAGGACGAGACATAAGTCAGTGGTGGTGCTGTATGGAGGAGCTCCCTCCTGTTGGCGGAACAACCCTGCATGAAGTCCATACGAGCAGCCACAAAGTCGTCCATGAGTTTATCAAAAGCTGCCTCAAGAGCTTTGAGATATTCTACCAACATCTCAATAGCCTCATCTCTCTCCCCCCTAGCACAAGCGAACGCATAGTGACATGTGTATGGCACGTGGCATGGGAGGTAGCGGTAGCGACGAGTCTTCATCAAAGGAAGACCATCCCGGAGACGAGCTATCGCCTCACAGGCATCCATCTGCTTGGCATGCCTCTCCATAGGCATGGCCCTTCCCACAAATCGGAAGCGGCGTGACTCCGCATGTCCTCCCTTGAATTGCACCGCGTCCTGGTGCATGTACAAGTTGTTGCTGATATTGTGCTGGTAGAGTGTGAACTCTGGACGAGCCGATGGCCCAATCGCGACTTTGGTGCTGGAGATGAGAAGCTTGATAAATCCCTCGGGTACATTGGTGAACACCTATGACTCACAGCCACTGCCAGCCATCTACAAAAGTAGAAAAAATTCCGAATAGTCAAATCATAAATTTATGATGACTAGCAGAAAATTGTTACATTTGCAAAAAGATAAATAAAAGCACTGATTATGCTAATAACCGATTAGCGATCGCACCTAGTGGCTTCCTACAGTCAGCCTGGCTCTAGTACCAAGGTTGTCAGGACCGGCTTTCCAATAAAACATTTATTGAGAAACCGTCCTTGTATAAGACCAGTATAGGAAATCTTCCTTACTAGTAGACAAATCCTTGATACAGAAATCCAGTAGTACTAAATATTATACAAGGTTGAGCTGAGGCTTCTCAACAATTTATTACAAGCATTCCGTTATTATACATAAAGGCGGATATGACACAAGGAGTATGGTGGCATAACTACTGACTCGTGATAAAAGTGGTGGTGGATATGTCATAGTGACGTGGGTGACATGACTCCTAAATCTTACAGCTCATCGAGCACCAGAGTGAGGCTCGATGATTTTATTTGGGTAGCGGAAGCGTATATGATACAAGTGACCAATTCCAGGATCGCATGGGACTGACTGGGACTCCTCTAGGCGTCGGACTCGCTATCGTACTCTTCATCCATAAGATCGCCTTCGTCGATATCTGGCCAAATCAACAAGCCAGGTGAGTACTTTGAATGCACTTGCAAGACAGTTTGGACATAAGATATAACAAATGCAAGCATGATGCACATGAGCATATTAGTAATGCACACTTAGATAATAAATTTGAATGGCATGTTAAATAAAAAGGAAGTCAGGCGGTAGTCCTCCCGAAATCCCAATAAAATAACTGAAGGCCGATCGGGTGTCTGAAGCGACGCCTCGAAAGGTAAAAATAAATTAACATGCCGTAGTCGGGTGTGAGGGCGACACCACATAAAGGGCTTATATTGAAATATAATGGACAGTGCGTGCCACAGTCGGACGTCTAAGCGACATCTCAAAAAGGGCTTACAATGAAAGTAAATAACATGGATGCCACAGTTGAATGTCTGGGCGACATCACATAAAGGGCTTATATCAAAAGTAAACAACGAGAATGCCACAGTCAGACGTCTGAGCGACATCACATAAAGGGCTTATATCAAAAGTAAATAACAAGGATGCCACAGTCGGATGTCTGAGTGACATCACATAAAGGGCTTATATCAAAAACAAATAATGATAATGCCACAGTCAGACGTCTGAGCGACATCACATAAAGGGCTTATATTACACCATTCGAACTCAAGTAGTTCATAAATTTAAATCATCCCAAAGCAGTACTCAATATATAATAATAAATTGCTTAGTCGATCCACAGGAAATAATATTCAGCCGGGTTGAATACTCATGTTTATTCTCCGGAGATTGTCACTGAAACTGACACTGAAACTGACGACGAGACGGACGTTGAGACCGACACTGACACTGATATGTTGATCACAGTCCTTGACCATGGACACGGTTACTCGAATGGTTTTGACTCTGCAGAGTTTGTACTCTTTACCCACAGTCAATTGATTTCTGTAGTCACAAGGACTAGTTTCGATTACGGTATTTTAGAAGAAACTCATTTAACCAGTACACACCCATTCCACATCCCGCTGCCAGGAATCACCCTAGACAACATTCAAGAAAAACTTTGAGACAGGGAGGCCACAACCTCGAGTAGCATGGGATCAAATTTATATCACGCGCTCTAAGGGGTGCCCCCTCTCGGTCCCAACCGGAAACACCCATGCCCCTGACCGGATGAGTGGCTTTAATCCAGCGCCATGGAACCCTCATCACGGCCCCTCTGTTTGGTGTGCACAAGGAAAGAGGTTTGCAACTGACTAGACCGTATTCGTTGCAGAAGACATGTGGTAGTACGAAAAGGGGACGAATGGGATCATGACTTTGATCCACATTAATACCGGAGTTAAACGGTTGATATAAGCCTGGCATACTTCAACAATACCAGCTTGCAAACTATCATGCCACCACATGATCAGGTTATCTCACCATCATATGAGCACATCAAATTTCGATGCTCACTTGTAGCTTACCTTGCATGTAATATAACATCCACTAATGCACATAAAGACATGCCATGAGTACACTACTCAAGTAAACATGGAAAACACTCATCATATCAAAGGTTCAAACATTCTTGCCTGGTTCCGAGTAGTCGGAGTCTAGCTCGGTGAAGTTTGCGGCTCCGTCACCTCCTTCGATATCTACGTTATATAAAAAAATCAGATACTAACGTAAATACCGTGCGTGCATAAAAGTTGTTCCAACTAATTTTCAAATAAAGATGATAGAAAACTAGATAGAAAAATAAAGATGACAGGAAAAGAATCAACTCAAAATCATCTTTTGTTTAAAAGTTATAAGGGTTTTAGTCCAGGGACTAATCTGTAATGAAACAGAAACTTTCCAGGGGCTAGTTTAGAGAAACAGAAAACGCTTCGGCTGTAAATACGTCAACCCAAAGGGAACACGCACTTTGCCCGAAGGCATTTTCAGAAAACGTTTCAAAAAAATAAAAAGCTGAGGAGGGTCCCACCCGTCAGGTTTGAAAACCAAAACAGAGCTTCGCCGGCGCCCGAGGCTTGCGGTGGTCGCCAGCGTTGATCAACGACGAGGTAGAGGAAACAGAGGGTACCTACGGACTCACTAAGCTCTCCCGCGTCTGTGGGTGGTGGAGTTGGTCGTCGGCGAGCACCACGTTGACGGCGGCCTCTTCTCCAACGGACGACGGTTCGGTCGAGGATGGATCTCAACGGGGAGGGCTGCAGACGCCAAATTGAAGCGCGGGTTAGAGGAGTAGGTGCACTAGGAGGCTACTGATGCCGTTTGGGAGGTGGGGGTGCTCTCACCAGAGCGGATCTTGACGGAGCCCGAGGCGGATCGGGGCGGCCGGAGTCGAGGAAGGCCTCCTCGAGGTGCTCCTCGTGGCTGGGCACAGTCCTGGCGAGGTGGAGGGGTAGTGCTGGGTCGAGAACGAGCTCGAGGCCCCCTTTTATAGCCGGTCCGAGGCGGTTGTCGAGACGGGATATCTCCGGCGAGTGATTACGGCGAGGAAGGGGTTGAACGGAAGGTTTAGGCGACTGGGCAGCTTCGTGTTGGTCCACTGGCTTCATCCAACGCCTAATCTTGGCATGCTTGGGCGATACTCCAAGTTTCTCGACGGAACGGCCTTACGGCCTCGTCGGCAGCAGAGAGCGCGCTCTGCGCCTCTCAGGCCACGGCGACGGTGCTGCAGTGTGCGCAGAGGAGGGGACGACCACGCGGAGGCTTCTGGTGGTGCGGGCGATGCTGGACGGTGCCGAAAGGCAGGGCTGGCCCCCTGCTGGCCACCACGGGTGGTTCTGCCACCGCAGAAGACGCCTGCGTTGGTGAGACACGTCGCCACTGACGCTCATGCTCGTCCAAACAACCGTGCGGCGCAATGGATAAGAAGAAGGAGCAGTGAGCATCGAGCTAGAGCAAGCACTGGCGAGATTGACGCCACGGCTCTGAAGAAAACGACGCTGACGACATAATTTTGAACAGAAACAGTGCACGCCAACTATTCGACGAATTGTTTTTGGCATGTGGAAAATTTTCCTTGAGCTGATCTTTGGTGAGGTGACCTCTTGATGTATCTAGAGGCTGCCTGATTTATCTTAGAATTTTAGGAGAAGAAAAAGAATGAATTTCACCAAAATTTGCAAATCTGGTTCAAACTTGCAGCAAGCATATTTTGAAAATTTTGAACTATGGACCAGTGGATCTTGATGGATCTAGGTTGAGGGTACTAAGGACTAGCCAGAGGAGTTTATTTGGGACCAAGACTCAAAGGGATTCTGGTTGTTCCTTTGTAAATCATTAAGGCCCAAATAAATGACAGAAAATGCTTTTGAGGGAAAAATAAATACATGAAAAATTTAAAGGAGGTAGAGACTTGCTGGAATGGGATGCTTGGTTTGACCCAAAGTGGGGAGGTGGGTTTTGGAAGAAATATTTCAACATGGGTCATGGCAAGAGAAGTTATTTTCTTGAGTAGAAGGAATAACCCATAATTTAAAAGAACAATTTTTTAATAAAAGAAAAATTAAAACAACCCAAGAAAATTTTTGTTGACCCAACACAAGTTGAAGAATCCTCAAGACCAAAAATCAATATTGAGAAGAGCACAAAAAAAATATTTCTCATAAAAGGTTTTGAGAGGGAGAGCCCTTCTATAAACAAAAATTCAAATAATCCCCTTTAAATCAAATAAAGAATTTAATAAAAACCAAATCAATTTTTTTGGAGTGTTACACTCCCCAACACTCAACTCTCTCTCACAGGATTTGGATTTGGTGGAAAGAAGATTTGAGTGGAAAGCAACTTGGGGAAGGCTAGAGATCAAGATTTATGTGGTAGAAACAAAATATCTTGACCTCAACATAAGTGTAGGTGGTTCTCTCTCAGAAAATTTATGCTGGAAGTGTAGGCACATTCTGATGGCACTCTCCACGAATGAAGAGTGGGGGGAGGGGTATATAAACCTCCACACAAAATCTAACCGTTACACACAACTTACCAAACTCGGTGGGACCGAATCTTGAAACTCGGTCAGGCCGATTTAGTAAATAATGTGACCGTTAGGATTTTCGGTGGGACTGACATGTCAACTCGGTGGGACCGATATGGTTAGGGTTAGGGCATAACGTAATCTCGGTGAGACCGATTACACAAACTCGGTGAGACCGATTTTGGTAATAGACACATAGAGAATTGGTCAAGCAAACTCGGTGGGACCGATTCGTTCATCTCGGTTGGACCAAAATGGTACGAAAGGGAAACAGAGAGTTTGCATTGCAATCTCAGTAGGACCGATTACACAAACTCGGTGAGACCGATTTTGGTAATGTACAAACACAGAGAGATTACAATCCCATCTCGGTGAAACCGAGATCCCTATCGGTGAGACCAAAAAGACTAGGGTTTCTGGCAGTGGCTATGTCAAGAGAACTCAGTGGCGCCGGATAGACAGATTTGGTAAGGCCGAGTTTGAATTTTGGTTTGGGACATATGTGGATGTGAGAAAGTGGTAGAGGGCTTTGGAGCATATCACTAAGCACTTTGAGCAAGCAAGCCATTAATCAACAACTCATCCCCTCTTAATAGTATTGGCTTTCCTATGGACTCAATGTGATCTTGGATCGCTAAAAGTAAAATGTAGAGTCTTGTGCTGTGAGCTTGAGCCAATCCTTCGTCCTTAGCATCTTAAATGGGTTCCACATCCTCTAGTCCATTCCACTTCATTGTTGAACTTATCTGAAACATACTAGGTAAAAGTATTAGTCCAACAAGAGATATATTGACATTAATTACCAAAATCACCCAGGGAGCACTTGTGCTTTCAATCTCCCCCTTTTTGGTAATTGATGACAACATACATCAAAGCTTTAGATAAAGATATAGAGAATAACAAGCAAAGCTTTGGAAAGACATGTAACATGCATAGGCTCCCCCTACATGTATGCAATCATGTAAATATGAAATATAGGAGCATGTGAATGCATAAGCATGACAGAGCAAGCAATGTGTTACACGTATCTTGGCTATACACATCAGAGAAAATGATGTGAATATGGGAAATGTACCTTCATGCTCATGAGTCCTTCTTGCAAACAGTATGTACATTGGCAAGAAATCCTCATACACATGACTGTGATGCATATACTTACCTTGTGGTCTTGAGTTGGCTTAGGAAGGAATGAACATGCGTAAGCAATGTTAGATAACACGCATACACCTACTAACCAGAGCAAACAAAATAAACCACAAGAGAACCAAGACTGGGATGACATGTAGAGAGTAAGTACTGAGTACTCCGTAGGATATAGACATGTCCCCAAGGGTAAAGATGCGCAATGAATTCAAGGATTTCCTTCCATTAGATGTCTTGCTCCCCCTGAATCTAGCATGGGATATTGGGAGAAGATAGGGAACAAAAAATCAGAATAAAGAAAAGAAACAGAGCTAATGCAATCAATCAAATATGAACATGTCTTTCTCCTCTTAAAGACATGTGACTTCTCTCCTCTTGAACACCAAGCATCTAGGGTCTCTCTCTCCTGAGTATTTTCTCCCCCTATAGAAATTATTAAGCTTTGTTGTGATCTCTCTCTCCCCCTTATACATCAATTTCCAAGAAGGGTTCTTCTGGATTTTTGTTACAATGGGTTTGGTCCTTGAGTCACAGTACAAAGCAGCAAGTCGAATATGATGCTGGTAGAGGACAAGAATCTTTGAGTGGAGCTGGATCAAAAGGAAAGTAGGAACAAGTGGCAAGCTGTCTTTCCTATAGTGAAATCGGTGGCACCGAGTTGTGTGCTTCGGTTGCACCAAAGGGTTTCGGTTGGACCGAAGGCAATAGACCGGTGAGACCGAGTTCATGGCAGAGAAAACACTTGTCACCTCAGCTCTCTAGTCAAGTAAGATCTCACAAGGATTTGCAAGGAATTAACTGAAAGATTTGCAATGAATTGGATGCAGGGAATGCGGAACAGAAATGAAAGAAAACAAATCTAGATGAAGGTTTTTTGAAAGGGGAAACAAATATGCATGAGAAAAATGGAAGAGCACAGAAAAGAACACAAGAGAACTTCATCTAGAATTGGTCGGCGACAAATTCACCTATGTTAGAGTATATTGACTTAGGAGTCAAGTGAGATCACTTGATCATAGGTCATACTCATTGTTTAAGCTCAAAATGGGGTTTCCATTTTTCATTTAAGCATTTTGATGTATTCGCATCTTGTTGAGTTGCTTTGACTCATGTCTTGGTGTAAAGCTTCTCTAAGATGGAATAACTTACCTTGGGTGGTGGTGTTGATCGTGATCATGTAGTTGAACTTGTGTGGGTTGCTCAAGGTTAATGTAGCTCATCAAGAGTTGGGAGCACCACTTGGAATTGAAGTACATCTACCTACATGGGTTAGTTTTTGCAAGGAAGAGCTCTTGTGTATCCAAAATGATAATCATGATACTTAATATAGAATTTGTCAAAGGATATTTTTGAAGGGTTTCATGCTTCCTTGTCTTCAACCACCATTGTGTAGAGACTTGATGATGTAGAGCTTGCTCAAGATGTGAGTGAGTTGCAATCTCATAGATTTAGATTCATCCAAGTACCAATAAGGGTTGGATAACATGCAAGGTTAAAATATACCTAAGACATAAGATTATCATCACGAGAGAAATATCAAGGATTAGTCATAGGCTCATGTCTTGCATGTATCCAAAAGGAGTTCCTACTCCAAGTTTCAAGCATCAATGATGTTCAATTCACCTCTTAACCTGCAAAACACTTTCTCATCAAGTGGTTTAGTGAATATATCCGCCAATTGCTTGTCGGTATGAACATGCTTAAGATTAATGTCCCCTTTGGCTTCGTGATCTCGAATGAAATGATGATGAACTTCAATATGCTTTGTTCGAGAGTGTTGCACAGGATTGTGAGCAATGTTGATAGCACTTTCATTGTCACAAAGTAATGGAACATGTTTCACATATATCCCATAATCTTTAAGATTTTGGGTCATCCAAAGTAATTGAGCACATCATGAACCAGCGGCAATGTATTCCGCTTCGGCGGTGGATAAGGATACCGAGTTTTGTTTCTTGGAGAACCAAGACACAAGATATCTACCAAGAAATTGACAAGTACCCGAAGTGGACTTTCTATCAACCTTGTCTTCGGCATAGTCCGAGTCGGAGTAACCAACAAGATTAAAAGAAGCCCTTTTAGGATACCAAATGCCAAAGTTTGGTGTATGGATTAAGTATCTCACTATCCTTTTCACGGCCTTAAGATGACATTCTTTAGGGGTGCCTTGATATCGTGCACACATGCACACACTTAGTATAATATCGGGACGTGAATCACATAGATATAACAATGAACCAATCATGGAGCGGTAAACCATTTGATCAACCGGTTCACCATCTTTGGTCAAATCAAGATGTCCACTAGTGGGCATGGGTGTAGTCATACCTTTGCATTCTTGCATATTGAACTTCTTGAATAAGTCCTTGGTTTACTTTGTTTGAGAGACAAATGTACCTTCCTTAGTTTGCTTGATTTGCAAACCAACAAAGAATTTGAGTTCACTCATCATCGACATCTCAAACTTCTCCGACATTAGCTTTCCAAACTTCTCATTAAAGTGAGGGTTAGTCGAACCAAATATAATACCATCAACATAGATTTGGCACACAAATAGTTCTCCATTAACCTTTTTAGTAAAAAGAGTAGAATCAATTTTTCCAATTTCAAAGCCTTTTTCAATTAGGAACTTGGTCAAGGATTTATACCATGCTCTAGGAGCTTGTTTAAGACCATAAAGAGCTTTGTGAAGTTTGTAAACATGATTAGGTTTCTTAGGATTGACAAAGCCGGGAGGTTGCTTAACATAAACTTCCTCCTATATTTCACCTTTTATAAAAGCACTTTTAATGTCCATTTGGTACAAGGTGATATCATGGTGATTAGCATAGGCAAGTAAGATGCGAATGAACTCAAGTCTAGCAACGGGGGCATATGTTTCACCATAGTCCATACCTTTGACTTGAGTGTAGCCTTGGACGATGAGACGTGCTTTGTTGCGAACTACTTGTCCATCTTCATCTTGCTTGTTGCGAAACACCCATTTGCTACCAATGATGTTGTGGTTGTTGTCGGGCTTCTCGACCAATGTCCACACTTGGTTTCTTTCAAAGTTGTGTAGTTCTTCGGGCATGGCGTTTATCCAATCCGGATCTTCCAATGCTTCTTCAACCTTCATAGGTTCAATGCTAGAGATGAATGAATAATGTTCACAAAAGTTAGCTAAACGAGTTTTAGAGCGAGTGATTCTCCCGGTTTGGATATGATTGTAGATTTGCTCGACGGGATGATGTTTCACAACTCTTGCTCAAAATCGTGAAAGCTTTTGCTTGGATCTTGGTGGAACATCTTCTTCATCTCGTTCTTCTTCTTGGCCTTCTTCATTGTTGACGTTGTCGTTCTCTTGTCGCGGTGGAGAAGGAGGTTGTTGATGTTCATCTTGGTGTACTTCCTCGTTTTCTTCATCTTGATGTGTCCCACTTGTGGATGCTTCCATATCAACTCTTGGTTCACCATGTCATGAGGTAGAAGCTTCCACTTGGACGGACGAGGTACTCTCCTTCACCTCCGTTGGACGAATCTTTCCAATAGACAAGTCCTGGATTGCTTCCGAAGGGTCTTTGTCTCCTACATCAATTGGAAATTGCTCTACTTGCGAGCCATTAGATTCATCAAACTTCACATTTGTACTCATCAAGCATCATTCTCGCCATTTCGATGAGCGCCCGGTTCGTCTTCTCAACAACTCCATTTTGTTGAGGTGTGTACGTAGTCGAGAACTCATGTGAAATCCCTTCTTTGTCAAGGAAGGTGTCCACATTTGCGTCCTTGAACTCCGTTCCGTTGTTGCTACGAACCTTCTTGATCTTCACTTCAAATTGATTTTGGGCCTTTCTAGCGAAGTTTTTGAAGATCTTCTGGACCTGCGATTTATCATCGAGAAAGAACACCCACGTGAATCTTGAAAAATCATCAGCTATGACTAGACCAAAATAATTCCCACCGAGACTTTTGTAAGCGTTGCGACCGAAAAGATCCATGTGAAGTAACTCTAGCGGCCTCCTTGTGGTCATGATGTTCTTCACGGGATGCCTTCCTCCAACCTGTTTACCTGCTTGACAAGCGCTGCAAAGTCTATCCTTATCAAATATGACATCGTTAAGACCAAGGATATGATTTACTTTTATAAGCTTGTCAAGATTTCGCATGCCCACATGACCTAACTGTCTATGCCACAACCAACCTTTAGAGGATTTAGCAATGAAGCAAGTTCTAGGTTGAGCCTTTTTAGTGAAATCAACAATGTAAAGATCACCTCTACGTATACCGGTAAAGACCATTTTATGATTATCTCTACGAAACACTTGGAAATCTACTTCAGTAAATAGGACATTGAAACCGAAATCAGCAAGTCTAGATACTGAAAGTAAATTCTACACAAGAGATTCAACGAGCATGACATTTTGTATGGAGCTATCATGTGAGATGGCCACCTTACCGAGGCCAACCACCTTACCCTTTGAGTTATCACCAAAGGTGACATACTTTTTAGGGCCGTCCTTTTCAGCAAGTTCACGAAACATATCTTTATCTCTGGTCATGTGATCGGTACATCCACTATCAAGAACCCATACCTTTCCTACTGCCATGTATCCCCGAAGATTTGCCATAAGACCAAAGTGTCTCATTGCATCATCAAGATAAAAGTCACTATCATCATCCTCACCATAGTATCCATGTTAAACATCGTCATGTGATGGATCAATTCCTAGAGAGGGTGATTCGTCAGAATGAGTCTGACAATGTTCTTATTTTTGAATTTTAATAGCTTCGGAAATAATATCACTAATAATTCCAACAGCTCCTTTGGCACGCATAAGATTTGTAATCTCAAATAGAGAATCACCAAACTTAGGATCATTGGAATTCATCTTACTCAAGGCAATAGACTTATGGAAAATTTCATCTAGATTTTTCAAGGAATAATTTGGAAAACGTTTCTCAAGAAATTTCCATATGGTGTAGGCACACTCAAGAGTAGGCAAACATCCAATCAAGTTTCTAGGCAAACCTCTAGTGATAAGATTAACAGTTCTAAGATTGTGAATCATGTCAATTGACTCATCAAGAGTAGGATGCATAGGATCAAAATGAGGTGCACAAGGGCTAGTAAAGTCCTTGTTCAAATGATATTCATTGAAAATCAAAAGCATCTCATTTTTCCACTCATGAAAATACTCTCCATCAAGTATAGGCACTCTATGTCTATGACTCCCCAAAGTAGACTCATCCATCTTCCTCCAATGGTGTTTAAACCAAAGCAATAGAGACCAAAATTCTGATACCAATTGTAAGGATTGAGAAAAGGTGTCTAGACGGGTTGAATAGACTCTAAGCAATAAAAGTTGCAGTTTTTAATTTCTCTAAGTTGAAGTGGAGTTTTGGCACAAGTTAACATTCACAATACATATCAAGCAAGCATGCAAAGAGTATATGAGTAGCGGAAAGTAAAGAATGCAAATTGCAAAAATGTAAAGGGATGGGATTGGAGTGTGCAAATTCAATTTGGAGACACGGTGATTTTTGAGCCGTGGTTCCGATAGGTGGTGCTATCATACATCCACGTTGATGGAGACTTCAACCCATGAAGGGTAACGGTTGCGCGAGTCCACGGAGGGCTCCACCCATGAAGGGTCCACGAAGAAGCAACCTTGTCTATCCCACCGTGGCCGTCGCCCACTATCGGTGTCAAAACCAGCGGATCTCGGCTAGGGGGTCCCGAACTGTGCGTCTAAGGCTAATGGTAACAGGAGGCAGGGGACACGATGTTTTACCCAGGTTCGGGCCCTCTCGATGGAGGTAATTCCCTACTTCCTGTTTGATTGATCTTGATGATATGAGTATTACAAGAGTTGATCTACCACGAGATCATTGAGGCTAAACCCTGGAAGCTAGCCTATGATTATGATTGTTGTTGTCCTACAGACTAAACCCTCCGGTTTATATAGACACCGGAGGGGGGTAGGGTTACAGAGAGTCGGTTACAGAGAAGGAAATCTACATATCCGAATATCCATGCTTGCCTTCCACGCAAAGGAGAGTCCCATCCGGACACGGAACGAAGTCTTCAATCTTGTATCTTCATAGTCCAATAGTCCGGCCAAAGTATATAGTCCGGTTGTCCGAGGACCCCTTAATCTAGGACTCCCTTAGTAGCCCCTGAACCAGGCTTCAATAACGATGAGTTCGGCGCGCAGATTGTCTTCGGCATGGCAAGGCGGGTTCTTCTCGAAATCCTCCAGAGCATTGTTGTAACGAGCAGTGGCCGGCTCCTCATCAATGACGCGCTCCTCGGCTTATGTGCTTTAATAATGGTTGTTTCCACGTGTCGAGCGAATGTGAGAAGTCGGGGCATTTTTAAATTTGCCACCCCAACCATGCGGGTAAATCATCTATAAAAGAGACGAGGATTCTCAGATCCAAATCACACCATCTCCTCCCAGCGGGTATTCATAAGAGCGTGCCCGGACAAATCCGTACCACCATGGCCGATCGTCGCAGTTCCTCCTCTCGCTCCCGTAGCACTAGGCCAGGTGATTGGGAGAGATGTTCTGTTCCCCACAGCCGACTAGTAGAGTTGCAGACCAAAGGGTTTCTCCCACCTCCATACATGGTCCCCGTCCGAGCTGGACTAGCCACTTATAATGGCGGGGAGCAAGCGGAGAGCTTTCCAAACCCATCCAAGGGAGAGCGAGTGTGCTTTGTCCCCTGCTTGCTGAGGGGGATCGGATTTCCAATCCATCCTTTCCTCCATGGGCTGCTGGAGTTTTACGGCCTCCAGCTGCACAACTTTACCCCAGCCTCCATACTGCATATCGTAGGCTACGTTGCCTTCTGCGAGCTTTTTCTAGGCTGCGAAGCTCATTTCGAGCTGTGGAAGAGGCTATTCTGCCTAGTACCCCGTACCTAGAAGGGGTCGGTATTTCAAGTGGGCGGAGCCAAAATATGGCGCATCGCCGGGACCGGATATCTATCCGGCACCCCAAAGAAGACATCCGAGGACTGGCCCTCGGAATAGTTCTATGTGGAGGACGTCCCTCTTCCGGACCCTGTTTGGAAGGGCCTTCCCGAGTTTGTAGATGCCCCATTGAAGAAACACCACAGCTGGCGCCCCAGGAGCCCCCAGGAGGAAGATAACAGAGAGATCCTTTTCCTGATGGACAGGATAAATACACTGGCCAAATCAGGGCTGGCAATAATTGATGTTATGTCCATATGCATAATGCGGGGAGTGCGGCCACTTCAATATCAGGGAAAACCCATGTGGCACTTCAATGGAGAAGATGATGCCACCCGCTGCGACCGTAAAGGACCGGATTCCCCCGCCGCTCTAGCAAAGATACTTTTCGATTTGTTCAAAGGAGAGGAGGAGGAGTTCATACATATCAAGCCACGGGATGGATTCTCCATGTACAACCCCCCAAGCTGGGTGAGTCGCTATCTTTTATTCCAATCTTTCCCACATTTTTAGCACAGATGTTTAATCCGTCAATTCATAGCAGGAACTGCGAAGGGCTATGAAGGATGTTCACAACCCATGTCCACAGCCAGAGGACCCTAACCGGGCTCTCGACCCCGGACTCGAAGAAGATCCGGACATGTTTGTGGAGCTTGTCGACAGGAAATTTTACTAGTTGAGCTGCGATGGTGTGATGGTGGCCATTATAGCCGATTATCCTGGCTTACTCCCTGTATCCTAGGTAAGCAAAGCCACAGTCCCAACTTCCGAAAAGGATTCCCTTCTTACACTTCACCCACCGCACATGTATTGCGTCTTACAGGGAAGGCCATTGGGGGCGCCAAACTGAACACACGATGACTCGTCAACAAGGGGCACCGAAGTCGGATAGGCTTAAAAGAAAGGTGGTCAGGACCGAGAGGCCGTTGCAAAGGTATGTTTAAAAACCTGCCATGATGTGATCATTGTTAAAATAAAACGATGCCTTCTGCCTTCTGACAGAAAGAGCGCTCGCTGGACTGTATCCGGAGAGCCCGGTCACGCTTCCACCAGCCAGACTCCGAGCCCGGATTCACGGGCGGAGGCCAACGCGGACGATCCTCCTACAGAGGATGCAGATAGATTTTCCACCACAAACTCCAAAGTGGAGAGCGCCATAAATCATTGGCGCCGACGGGCCGCACTATGTGACCCCTAATTTCTCTGAAGAGGCTTTCGATGCCTTCAACTCAGGGGACGCGTACATCCGGGCTACTCAAGGTGGCCACGCCAGGGCCACGGACCAGTACGTAAAGGATATACAGGTAAGAAAATTTGATAAGTATGTATATCAGTAGCCCTTGAGACTTGAAACAATTGGCACAACTGATTTAAGGATCCTCGTGTGCGTAGATTCTGACAGAGAAGAATACCCAGCTGTCCAAAGAGCTGGAGGAGTGCAAGGCCCAACTGCGGGCCGCAATTGTCGTGATGGAGGAGTCTACGAAGGCTCCATCTGGTAATATTTGCTTTAAACTTAAAATAATGTCATTGCATGTACCAGTTAAGTATTCGGCCTGAATGCAATTCTAACAATAGAACCTGCAGACAATCCCGGAGGCAATCCGTAGATCGTACCAGAAGACAAGCAACATGTTTGGCAACAGCTGAAGGCTGGCTAGCGTGTGCTTACAAAGTTTATAAAGGAGAAAAATACTGTCCAGGACGCGAACGTCCGACTGGACGTCGAATTAAAGGATGTTTGGGCCTAGCTTGCTGACTCCGTAAAGGAGAATAAGATGCTTCGACGTGACATATTCAGTAAGTGCTCTGACGAACCATTATAAAGTTTGGCAAAGAAGCGTGCTAACAGAATTATGTCTGTAGGCATCCTGACATGTCATCCTGAAGAGGAGATGCCCGGATCTGTAGGTGATCTTCTGCCGGAGCTCTCACAACTGTACGAACAAGTTCGGCAGGTGATGCGGGACATTGCCCAAGCCTTGTGGCCATCCGCCTCCCTGCTCGGAGGCCTGGGGGAGATTATGGATATGCTCAAGGATGCGCGACAGCGCTTCCGATTATGTATGATATCGGCCTGCCGACAATGAGCAAGGGAAGCCTGGGCCATGGTGAAGACGCGATACACCAAGGCTGAGGTCAGACCTGTAGGGTCAGATGTGAAGGAGATCCATGTACATCTTGTGTATGACCAGGTAGTATTAGCCGCTAAGTATTCCCAACAGGACTGTAGGCTAGACAGCCTATTGGATGGCATTGAAGAAGAAGTTAGTTAGTCTAAGTGACATTTTACTTCGAAGCACATATTTTGTCCCTAGCCGGATTGTAAATCATTTGTCTTGGCCGACCTTTTCGCTTCAACCTCTAGACCCAACAGTCCGGAGTGTATCTGAATACCCGCTCGGTTACGTGAAAACCGGGGCACGCGTGGAAACCAGGCGTAGGGGTCATAAGTGCTTGAACAGACAAGTACCCAACTAGTTATGTTATATTACATGGGTAGTAAGAAACATCTTCCAGGGAGAATAGTTCCGTTAAGGGTTCCTTTCCCTGGGTGTGCATGCATTGATGTGCATGTACGAACTGTGAAAATTTACGCAGGATATAAGCATCTGGGGGCATGTGTTATAATAGGTAAAGTACATCTTTTGTTCACCGACCGAATATTCCCTTAAGAATGCTAGCTTTCGGCTTCACCCAATATGAGGTACACATCCAAATTGACCCGCAAGAATAATCGCAGAGAGGTGCTCCCCTTATGCCCTAGCCGAATTAACAGGAATGTAGGGCATAAACACAAGAGCCAGGCAACCCAACTTGGCCAAAACTTAAGTCATATCGATGCATATAGTGGTGAAAAAAGGCACATACGTAGAAGTGACGAATATGTGGTGGGCATAAAGCCCATAAGACAAATAAGCTTCTGTGTAAGAAGCCTCCAGGTATGATGAGCGCGCATAGCGCGGCTAGAGTGTGCGGTCAAAGAATACTTAAAGCTTTTAAGGCTTATAAATGTAAAAGGGAGAGAGAGGATATAATTTAAAAAGGAAGACGGAGGTAAGGAGACAAACACGAAGTTCGTCACTAGGCATAGCATCTTCGGAGTCTAGCCGCGTTCCATGGGTTTGGCTCGAGTCGATTGTCTCATGCATCACGTAGATGGTACGCACCTCTAGTGAAAACTTTTTCAATGATGATGGGGCCCTCCCATTTGGGCTTGAGCTTGTCCTTTTTCTTCTCTGGTAAGCTAGAACAAGTTCACTAATGTTATATGTTTTGGCCCGCACTTCTCTGCTTTGATACCTTTGAGCCTGCTATTGATAGAATGCGGAACGGGCCTTCGCGACATCACGCTACTCCTCCAGGGCATCTAAGTTGTCCTGTCGATCCAGCTCGGCTTCTCTCTCATCGCACATGCGCACTCTAGGTGAATCATGGATGATATCACATGGTAGCACTGCCTCTGCGCCGTACACCATGAAAATGGTGTGTATCCGGTTGTGCGATTCGGCATGGTCCGCAGCCCCCATAATACGGAGTCAAGCTCCTCGACCCAGTGCGTATCTGATTCCTTCAAGGATCGCACTAGTCTTGGTTTGATGCCTCTCATAATAAGACCGTTCGCTCGTTCGACTTGACTATTTGTTTGGGGATGATAGACGGAGGCGTAAACTAGTTTTATGCCCATTTTGCTGCACCAGGTTTTCACCTCATCGGCTGTAAAGTTTGAGCCGTTATCGGTGATGATGCTGTGGGGGACACCATAGCGGTGTATGACCCCAAATATAAAGTCTATCACTGGTCCGGATTCGGCCGTTTTAACTGGTTTGGCTTCTATCCATTTGGTGAATTTATCGACCATGACCAACAAGTATTTCTTCTTATGGCTTCCTCCTTTAAGGGGTCCAACCATATCAAGCCCCCGGACCACAAAGGGCCAAGTTATGGTGATTTTTTGGAGGGCGGTGGGTGGCATATGGCTTTGATTTGCAAAAAGCTCGCAACCGACGCAGTGTTGGACAAGGTCTTGTGCGTCTGCCCGGGCTGTCGGCCAGTAGAAACCTGTACAGAAGGCCTTGCTTACGAGCGCACGAGCTGCGGCATGGTGGCCGCCGAGTCCGGCATGAATTTCAGCCAAGATCTACCGCCCTTCCTCTTCGGAGATGCACCTTTGGAGCACTCCGGTTGCGCTTTTCTTATAAAGCTCTCCCTCGTGGACTTTGTAGGCTTTAGAACGCCGCACAATGCAGCGTGCCTCATTTTGGTCCTAAGGGAGTTCCTGCCTATTTAAGTAAGCTAGGAAGGGTTCCGTCCACGGGGCGATGACCGCCATGATCACGTGGGCCTCCGATTACGTCAGATTGTTTGGGATCTGGGGTTGTATGCGGATCCGGATTAGTATTGCCGATCTCCCCTTCTCATACCATAGATGGCTTGAACAACCTTTCCAAAAAAATATTTGGTGGGACGGGATCACGTTTAGCGCCGATGCGGGCAAGGATATCCGCCGCTTGATTGTTTTCTCGAACCACATGGTGGAATTCGAGCCCCTCGAATCGAGCTGACATTTTGAGAACGACATTGCGGTAAGCCGCCATTTTCGGGTCCTTGGCATCAAAGTCTCCATTTATTTGAGATATTGCGAGATTTGAATCCCCGCGTACTTCGAGACAATGAATGCCCATGGAGACTGCCATCCGAAGATCGTGCAATAGAGCCTCATACTCTGCTGCATTGTTGGAGTCTGTGTAAAGTATTTGGAGTACGTACTGGACTGTATCTCCGGTGGGGGACGTCTGGACGACGCCAGCCCCTAGACTAGCTAGCATCTTAGATCTGTCAAAGTGCATGATCCAATTGGAGTACGCGCCGTACTCTTTAGGGAGTTCGTCTTCTATCCATTCGGCGACGAAGTCAGCCAATACTTGTAACTTAATGGCCCGACGTGGCTTGTATGTTATGTCAAACGGGAGGAGCTCGATAGTCCATTTTGCAATCCGTCCCGTGGCATTGCGGCTATTTATTATGTCATTGAGTGGTACTTCGGAGGTCACCGTGATTGAACACTCTTGAAAGTAGTGTCGTAGTTTTCAGTGAAGACCGCATATGCTATCTTTTGATAATGTGGATACCATGACTTGCATGGAGTGAGGACAGTGGATACGTAGTATACCGGCTTTTGTAATGGGAATTTATGTCCATCTGTCTCTCGTTCGACGACGAGCACTGCGCTTACAACCTGGTGTGTTGCAGCTATGTATAGCAACACGGGTTCACCGACATTTGGCGCTGCCAGAATTGGATTGGTGGCCAGCAGGGCTTTTATTTCCTCCAGCCCCGCCGTAGCCGCATTCGTCCACTCGAAGTGTTTGGTGCGTCGAAGAAGGCGATAAAGAGGTAACACCTTTTCTCCTAATCGGGAGATAAAGCGGCTTAGGGCGGCCACGCATCCAGTTAATTTCTGGATGTGCTTGAGATCTATTGCGGTAGCCAACTGTGACAGAGCTCGGATTTTAGCCGGATTTGCTTCGATTCCTCTATTGGAGACAATAAAGCCCAAAAGTTTTCCGGCTGGTACGCCGAAAACACATTTTTCCGGGTTGAGCTTGATGTCGTATGTTCGGAGATTGTCGAACGTAAGCCTCAAGTCGTCTATTAATGATTCGATGTGTCTAGTTTTAGTGACCACATCGTCTACGTAAGCCTCCACTATTTTGCCGATTTGTGTTTCCAGGCATGTCTGAATCATGCGTTGATAGGTTGCACCGGCATTTTTTAGCCTGAAAGGCATGGTGTTAAAACAGAAGGGACCGTATGGAGTGATAAATGCAGTTGCGGCTTGATCGGACTCCGCCATCTTGATTTGGTGGTATCCGTAGTATGCGTCGAGGAAACACAATGAGTCGTGTACCGCGGTAGTGTGGATAATTTGATCGATGCGAGGGAGGGGTGTCGGTGTCAAAACCGGCGGATCTCGGGTAGGGGGTCTCGAACTGTGCCTCTAAGGCTAATGGTAACAGGAGACTGGGGACACGATGTTTACCCAGGTTTGGGCCCTCTCGATGGAGGTAATACCCTACTTCCTGCTTGATTGATCTTGATGATATGAGTATTACAAGAGTTGATCTACCACGAGATCAGAGAGGCTAAACCCTAGAAGCTAGCCTATGGTATGATTGTTGTTGTCCTACAGACTAAACCCTCCAGTTTATATAGACACCGGAGGGGGCTAGGGTTACACAGACTCGGTTTACGGAGGAGGAGATCTACATCTGAATCGCCAAGCTTGCCTTCCATGCCAAGGAGAGTCCCATCCGGACACGGGACGGAGTCTTCTGTCTTGTATCTTTATAGTCCAAAAGTCCGGCCAAAGTATATAGTCCGGCTGTCTGGATACCCCCTTATCCAGGACTCCCTCAGTAGCCCCCGAACCAGGCTTCAATGACGATGAGTCCGGCACGCAGATTGTCCTCGGCATTGCAAGGCGGGTTCTTCTCCAAATCTGGTGCACCCGTCATAGCGAATAGTGTCCGGCGTCCCAGTAAGGTTGTACTCCTCGGCTTCTGTGCTTCAATAATGGCCACCTCCACGTGTCGATCGAAGACGAGGGGCCGGGGCATTTTTGCATTTGCCACCCTAATCCCATAGGTGAGTCGTCTATTTCAGGAGACGAGGATCTTCAGATCCAAATCACACCATCTTCCACCAAGAAAGCATTCCGCAGAGCGCGCCCAAAAGAGGCCATCCCATCATGACCGGTCGCCGCAGCCCTGCTCGCCGCTCCCCCATCTCGAAGCCAGGGGATTGGGAAAAGTGTTCCATCCCTCACAGCCGCCTAATAGAGCTGCAGACCAAAGGGTTCCTTCCGCCCGCATACATGGTCCCCGTCCGATCTGGACTAGCCACCTATAATGGTGGGGAGCAAGCGGAGAGATTCCCTAACCCATCTCGGGGGAGCGGGTATGCCTTGTCCCATATCTGCTAAGAGGCGTCGGCTTTCCAATCCAACCATTCCTCTGCAGGCTCCTGGAGTTCTGCGGTCTCCAGTTGCATAATCTTACCCCTGCTTCCATACTGCACATTGCGGGCTATGTTGCCCTCTCCGAGTTGTTCCTGGGCTGCGAAGCTCATTTCGAGCTATGGAAGAGGTTATTTTGCCTCGTCCCCCGCAACCAGGAGGGATCTATATATCAAGTGGGCGGAGCGAAAATATGGCGCATCGCCCATACCGGATACCTGTCCGGTACTGCCAAGAAGGCGTCCGAAGACTGGCCCTCGGAGTGGTTTTATTTTGATGACGTTCCCCTTCCGGACCCAGTCCGGACGGGCCTTCCTGAGTTTACCAATACTCCGTTGAAGAAACGCCAAAGCTAGCGCCCTCGAAGCCCCAGGAGGAAGAAAACAAGGAAGTTTTCTATCTGATGAGCCGGATACAAACCCTGGCCAAATCAGGATTGACAATAATCGAATTTATGTCAGTATACATAATAAGGGAGTGCAGCCACTTCAATATAGGGGAAAACCCATGTGGCACTTCAGTGGAGAAGACGATGCCTCCCGCTGCAGGCGCAAAGGTCCGGACTCCGCCACATCTTTGGCAAGGATACTATTCGAATTGTACAAGGCAGAAGAAGAGGAGTTCCTCCGCATTAAACCGCAGGATGGATTTTCCATGTACAACCCCCAAAGCTGGGTAAGTTGTCATCTTTTACTCAACTCTATTCGTTCTTACTTTCTTTGCCACAATTATTTACCTTGGTGTTTCAAAACAGGAACTAAGGAAGGCCCTAAAAGAGTTCAACAGCCCCTCTCCGCAGCCAGAGGATCCCGGCCGGGCTCTCGACCCCGGATTTGAAGAAGATTCGGACATATCCGTGGAATTCGTCGACGGGACTTTCTATCAGGTAAGAAGTGGCGACTCTTCAGTGGCCATCATCGCAGATTATCCCGGACTGCTTCCCGTCTCGCATGTAAGTAATGTCGGGATTCCAACCTTCCGAAAAGGATTCCTTCGCTTTGTCGTACCTTCTAATCACATGCCGTAATTTTATAGAAACAGCAGTCGGGACGCCGTGCGGAACCCGCGGGGGCCTCTCAGCATGAGGCGCTTAGACAAGCTAGGCTTAAAAGGAAGGCGGTTAGGAGCGATACAAAGGCGCAGAGGAATTCATTAAGCTTGCCCCGTGGTTTATTTGGTCTTTTTGTCGAGGCATGACGGTTTTAACTATGTCCTGACAGGAAACGCCAGACTGTGTCTGGGGACCCTACCGGCCATGCCTCCAGCAGCCGGATTCCTGGACCGGATCCAGGGCGGAGGCTGATGATGAGACAAGGTGCAACTGTCCTCCCAAGGAGGATCTGATATGCTTTCCGCCACAAATTCAGAAGTGGAGAGCGCCATGAACCACCGGCACCGACGGGCCGTACTCCGCGGTGGTATTTTTTCCGAAGAGGCGTTCAATGCCTTCAATTCCGGATACGCATATATCCACGCTGCTCAAGATGGACTTGCCAGGGCAACGGACCAGTATGTGAAGGATATACGGGTAAGAGAATTTTAATAAGTATGTGTAGTTGTAGCCCCTGAGACTTGAAGCAGTTGGCTCAACCGATTTAAGGATCATCAAATGCATAGGTTCTTGTAGAGAAGAATACCCAGTTGTCTCAAGAGCTGGAGGAGTGTAAGGCCCAGATGAAGGCCAATGTAGCCGAACAAGCAGAATCCAAATAGGCTTCTTCTGGTAATAATTTCCTTCTTCTAGTTTGTGTGTTCGGCATGGTTTGTATATCTGACGAAGAATTCGGCAGACAATCCCGGAGGAAATCCGGAGAATGTTGCCGATAATGAGCTGCATCTGCGAAGTCAGCTGAAGGCGGGCGAACGCATGCTGACGCAATCCATTCAGGAGAAGAATAAGCTGCAAGATGCTAATCTCAGACTGAGCATAGAATTGAAAGATGTTCGGGCTCAACTCGCGGACTCCGTGAAGGAGAACCAGAGGCTTCGACTCGGCATTTATAGTAAGTGCTTGAAACAACTGTAGTATAGTTCGGCGAGGAGGCGTATTAACAGAGTTATGTCTGTAGGTATATTGACGGGACGCCCTGAAGAGGAGATGCCCAGTTCCGCAGGCGATATGCTGCAAGAGCTTTCACAACTGCACGAACGAGCTCGATAGGTGATGCAGGGTATTGCCCAGGCTTTGTGGCCGTCCGCTTCCCTGCCAGGAGGCATGAGCGAACTTGTAGAGATGCTCAAAGGAGCACGGCGGCGCTTCCGATTATGGAAGATATCAGCTTGCCGGCAAGGTCCGAGAGAAGCTTGGGCCATGGTGAAGACGCGATACGCCAAGGCTGACCCGAACCATATGGCCAGAGTGGAACGGCTGGGCCAGATGGACAAGAGATACCCGTTAGTTTAGTATATGATCAAGTAGCGTTAGCTGCTAAGTATTCCCAGCAGGATTGTAAGCTAGACAGCCTGTTGGATGGTATAGAGGAAGAGTATAGCCAGTCGATATGATTATGTAATTTGAACAGGCTCATGTACTCCCCAGCCGGATTGAAAATCATTTGTCATGGCGGACCTTTTCGCTTCAGCCCCCGGATCCGACAGTCCGGGGTGTATCCGAATACCCACACAGTTATGAAAAACCGGGGTACACTACAAGAAATATGCTATCTTGTGACCTCCACTATTGGTCACTAAAAGGTCATAGTTTTTCATTTGCGATCTTTTTGTGACCAAAAACAGAAGGTCAAAAGCTGAGGGTCGTAAACTGACTATAGCGACCTTCTCTGTGAGAAGGTCGTGGACGTTTACGACCAAAATATTCCTACTGTGGCGTTTTGGTCACTAGCAGCCTTCCAAGTCCACGTAGGCATCCAGCATGGCAAGCTGATGTGGCACAAGAATCAACCCGGTCCAATTTGGTTTTCTACATGGGCCTAGCCCATTAATTCAGCCCATTTATGTTTTTTTCTGTGTGTCAATTTTTGGTTGGGTTCATGGGCCAAGCCCTATATTGCAGCCTTTTTATTGTTGGGTTGTGGTCTTTTTGTCTAAACGAATTTAGTTTTTCTTTTTTTTCCAAAATAAAGGTCCACTAGTCAGATGGGTCCCAGTTGTCAGGTTCTAGTAACATCATCAGTTGGCTATAGCCTTTTCAGGCACAATTTTGCGCATATATATTGTTGAGAAATTTTTATAATTTTGCTGTCAAAGCAGCATGTACACAGGAATACAATTTTGCTATCAAAGCAACATTTCAAACGTGCATCTTCATGACATCGTACATAAAAACCAGCAACAAAAATGTTACATTCATGTACAGGAGAGGAGGAGGGGCTTGAGTTGTCCTGAAGGATACGCATTCCTGAAGGACACAGAAAGTAGAGGTATTATTTTGGACAATAAGCTCCAAGACAACATTGTAGGCTATTAACGTAAAATAAGTTATTATCAAGTTAAGCCTCCTTAGTTTAGTGATCATTTTCTCATACAATTTTATTTCAACTTAATAGTATCCTGAATCAAGCAAGGAACTAAACATCAGCAGCAAAAAGGTTAGAAACTGCATCAATCAAGAAGATAATGGTTGTATGATTTGTTCTTCAGGAACTTGGACAGCCAATCGACCAAAAAAGTTCATGGAGCTTCACAATAAAAAGCCCATGACAGTTAGTTACTATTTGCTTCAATAAATGAATGCCATAAACATTGTACTGGCATCCTTTGCTAACAATGATAGGCTGCTAGCTGTGTGTGTTCATGCATTTATCCATGGACCTAACTAATGTTATTTGTATCTGTAGACTAGAATCAAATGATCATTAGTGTTATTATTAACTTGATGGTGGTATCTTCTAGTTTTGGTATACTTAGGTTCTGAGCCAAAATAGACCAAGCAAAAGAAGCAGTAACTAGTGATGCATGAGCATGAATATGGTACAAAATTGAGCATATTAACTTTAATATTAATTTGGGTCTTCCAACTTTACTGGTCATACATACATATACAGAATTGAGCATGAATCATCGGTCTTAGTTGTATATGAGAGTAGTTGGGTTGTGTATTCTAAGCTCCAAGCAGGTCACAGAAGAAATTGAAGATGAACCGTATATAACAGACTAAAAAATCAAATAGAAACCCAAAAATTAAATACGAGTATAACAGGAAGAATTACAACAGGTTCAATTCAATCAATTTCTAAAGCATTGAGTCAGTAGCATAAGCATGCAACAAAAACATAAGAATTTAATCAACTGCAGCGTGAGTATAAGCATTTAATTAGCAGCGGCAACACAAGCAGCACCACCACCAGCACAAGTGCGCACCTATTCAAGCTAGTAGCAGTCTAGCAGGCTAGCAGCAGAAGCATTCAGACTAGAGAAGCACAGTACAACAGCAAAATCATTGAAAGAGCAGCAAAGCAGGTTTGAACTGTCACATGCATATTTTATAAACTTAGCCAAGTGTTCTCAGGTTATCCTTAACATCATGCATTGACTTGGGTAATTAGCATCAAACAATACATATCAGTACAAGGCTAGGCAATATAATAAAGACTTGGGAAAAGATAGCAGAGTTACAAAAAATGATATGTGCCCTTAAAGAGAGGGCAGTGTCAAATGCGGCCACAGACATAGGCATTAGCCGCACCCACGACCCCTGGACACTCTCACAACCTAAGAGCCTTGCGTATAGTCTCCTTCGAGTCTGCGAGAGAAAGAACAAGGTGAAGGTCAGTACGCATCAAGGATGCTGCTGTTCTGGGTCAAGCTAAGTCAAGGGCATAAGATAATTTAGTCAAAAAATAAAATAACATGTGAACATCTTGCACAAACTATCATCATTTATAAAAAATACAAAACAAATATGCATAAAGTTGTACAATGGTTGAGTGCTCATACTTATATTATATCAGGCAATAGCATTTAGCAATAGTGATGATCAACTACACTATTCGCTTATCATGAACAAGATGCAGAAAGCTTGCTTACAATTGTTTGGGTTTTAAAATTTGTCATCTTGAAACATCACACTACCAAATGATAGGAAAGATCACAGGAAATAGGACTGCCCTGATCAAGTATACATAAGCATAAAAAAGATCAAACAAGCTCATTGTGCATTTTCTTTTTCAATGTGATACACAATAAGCAGAAGTAACCACTAGGAAATAACTTGCTATCTATAGGCCCTATTATCGGCAACAATAACATTAGGCAAGGAAGAACAGTATATTTCCAATGCAATCTGTTAGACAAGATTATGTGGGGGCTGCATGAGTATTATGTGGGGGCTACATGATCTGTCGTTTTAAAATGCTTCCTAAAAATACAAGACTGGAAGAATGCAAAAGGTGCATCATCTATGATATGTTTAGTGTTTCTATTTGAACTGGAATAGGATTGCACAAGTGTATTCAATTCAACAAGTATAGTGCACACAAGGGAAATATTCCAGGGTATCGGACTTTGTTATCCAGAAATATCACATGAGTGTAGTGCACACCAGGATAAATTGCAAGACGGAAACACTAGGAGCAAGCAACTGATGTAGTAATAAGCTTTCATGGAATTTTATTTTACGTCATGCTAAATGCAGCAGGCATGCATAACTTCATTCACAAGGTTGCACGCAACATACACAGTGAATTCTCATGAACAAACACACCACAGCTTTAAAAACAAAATTTCAAGCATCACATTGTACACAAAATATATACAGGTTCATCCAGAAACTAAACCAACCCCTACTGTGCTCACTAAACACCAGCATCCAGGCCCAACTTTGTAGTGATGATTACATAGACGCACTGCTAAACTAACGTGACATCTAAACCAGATCCACGCATCGAGAGCTAGCAGAGGAGGCCGGGACAGCCGCCCGGACCCCACATGAACAAAGCAAGGGTAATCCATCTAGAAAATGGCGCGTTTCTGGAAGAGAAGCCCGGCGAGCGACGGCGAGAGGGAGAGCGAGGGGTCTCACCTTAAGGCTGATGTAGCGGTCGCTGTGCACCCTCTTGAAGTGCTTCACCCCCTTCTTCATGATCGCCTTCTGCAAAGGCACGAAGGAAACTCAGTAACAGAAGCAAAGTCACCGCCATCTGCACAGCGCACGGAAGAAACTCAGTAACAGGAAGGCTACCCGTGCCAGCGGCCGGCGATGGTGTATCCCTCGACGGATCTGCATCCACAAGGCGAGGTGAGAGAGGGGGTCAGCTACATCCTACCCGTGCGGATCGATCGGATCAGAGGGGAAAAACAAGCGGGGACGAGGGGTACCTACCCATGCTGGTCCGCCGCCGCGGCCTTGTCGGGGACGAGGGAGAGTTGGGGAGACGGCTATCTCTAGCGTGGACGAGAGGCCGTGACGAAGGGGGAAGTCGACAAGGTGCAGAGCCCGGAGGAGCGTCGGACAGTGAAGGAGCCGCGGCGGAGCATGGCGTCAAGTGCTCGGAACGGAGCCGCCGTCGCGTCCGGGCGCGGTCGTCGGAGGCGTTGCAGAGCAGCCATGAAGACGAGGTTGAGGTGTCGTCCATGGACTGTAGAGAGAAGGAGGAGGGTGGCGCTACCGAGCGCGAGGGTGGATCAACGGCGGGTGGGTGGGGGTGGCGGCGGGGCATGCCTCGATCGGATCTAGGGGATCGAGGGGAGGGGGAGAGGCCAAGAGGGTGGGTCAGGAGTGGGTGGGTGGGTGGGTTGCGGCGGCGGGGATCGAGGAGGGAGGGTGGGTGGTGGGTTAGGGGTTTTGTTACTCGGGAGAGGCTCCATCGTTGGATGGGTGCACGAAAGACGGCTCATATTGCGTCCAATTTGATGCTCCGCGTGAAGGTGGTTCCTCGCGTCTCATTGGCCGGTCGTCTCGCTTTTGAATCGTAAAAAATTGGACTCAAATCTCTGATTTTTTCCGAGTGCATAAATGATTTTTCACAATGTTGCCAAATAGAGCTTTAATTTTTATTGCACAAAAAAATCTTTTTCTATTTTCCGAGTGCATAAATCATTTTTTTGTGAAGAACCTACCAAATGTTTGTTCCAAAATAGCACCACTCCATTTTTTTCTAAAATAGTAGACCACATTTTATATAAAATTGACCAAATAGTTGCATGTCAAAAGCTTTTGATCCACCTCTTGTGAAAAAACAATTTCCATTTTTTGAGTGCCCAAAATGAGATTTTTTGTGAAGGACCTACCATATATTTGCTGCAAAATTGGACCAAATAAATTTTCTAAAATACTAGGCCATATTTGATGCACAATTGACCAAATTGCTGGGTGTAAAAAGTTTTGATCCACCTCTCGTGAAAAAGACAAATTCCCGCCGATTCAGCTGGAAGCGGGTCAAATTTGAACTATAGCTGCCTCGTAGTTTGCTCTTTATTTTTTCCAAAAATAATTTATAGATACATAAGTATCTATTTAATCATAGAAACATCAAAAGTTTTCCAAGATTAAACCACTAGCTAGGAACGGTCAAGCCCGCCGTTTTGACCGCATTTTGAAACGGGCATAAAAAATTCAAAAAATTCAAAAAAATTGGAAAACCTTCGCATTGTGTCATTATATATGACCAAGTTTCCAGGAAAAATAATAAACTTGTAATACGGAAATTATTTTTAAAAAGTGTTCTCGTAAATGCGCTATCATGCATGAAGATTCATGGCTTTCAAGCCAGATGATCAATCTTATGGCCACATTCATCGCATAGTTTGTTCAAATGATATCATATTGTGCACAAGGGTGCATATTGGAATTCCAAACAACGTTGCTTTGGGGAGTTTTCACTTTCATTGCACAAAAGAGCCATTTTCCATTTTTCGAGTGGCCCAAATGAGGTTTTTTTGTGAAGAACCTACCAAATAATTATTGCAAAATTAGACCAAATCAATTTTATAAAATACTAGGACATATTTAATGCACAATTTATCAAATGGTTTGGTGTAAAAAGTTTTTATCCACCTATGGTGAAAAAGACAAATTCCCGCCGATTCAGCTGGAAGCGGGTCAAATTTGAACTGTAGCTGCCTCGTAGTTTGATCTCTATTTTTTTCAAAAATCATTTCTAGGTACATAAGTATCTATTTAATCATAGAAATATCAAAAGTTTTCCAAGATTCAACCACTAGCTAGGAATGGTCAAGCCCGCCGTTTTGATCGCATTTTGAAACGGGCATACAAAATTCAAAAAAAAATAAAAAATTGGAAAACCTTCGCATTGTGTCATTATATATGACCAAGTTTCCAGGAAAAATAATAAACTTGTAATACGAAAATTATTTTAAAAAAGTGTTCTCAGAAACGAGCTATCACGTGTGGAGATCAATGACTTTCAAGCCAAATGATCAATCTTATGGCCACATTCATGACATAGTTTGTTCAAATGATCTCATATTGTGCACAAGGGTGCATATTGCAATTGAAAACAATGTTGCCTAAGGAAGTTTTCTTTTTCTTTGGACGAAAGAACCATTTTCCATTTTTCGAGTGCCCAAAAGGAGGTTTTTTTGTGAAGGACCTCCCAGATAATTGTTGCAAAATTGGACCAAATCAATTTTGTAAAATACTAGGCCATATTTAATGCACAATTGACTAAATGGTTGGGTTTAAAAAGTTTTGATCCACCTCTGGTGAAAAAGACAAATTCCCGCCGATTCAATTGGAAGCGGGTCAAATTTGAACTGTAGCTGCCTTGTAGTTTGCTCTTTATTTTTTCCAAAAATCATTTATAGGTACATAAGTATCTATTTAATCGAGAAACACCAAAAAAAATTCCAAGATTCAACCACTAGCTAGGAACGGTCATTCCCATCGTTTTGACCGCATTTTGAAACGGGCATAAAAAATTCAAAAAAATCAAAAAATTGAGAAACCTTCGCATGGTGTCATTATATGTGGCCAAGTTCCCAGGAAAAATAATAAACTTATAATACGGCAATTATTTAAAAAAAGTGTTCTCAGAAACGAGCTATCACGTGTGGAAATCAATGGCTTTCAAGCCAAATGATCAATCTTATGGCCACATTCATGGCATAGTTTGTTCAAATGATCTCATATTGTGCATAAGGGAGCATATTGGAGGCAAAAAATGTTGCCTAAGGAAGTTTTCTTTTTCTTTGGACGAAAGAACCATTTTCCATTTTTCGAGTGCCCAAAAGGAGGTTTTTTTGTGAAGGACCTCCCAAATAATTGTTGCAACATTGGACCAAATCATTTTTCTAAAATACTAGGCCATATTTAATTCACAATTGACCAAATGGTTGGGTGTCAAAAGTTTTGATCCACCTCTGGTGAAAAAGACAAATTCCCGCCGATTCAGCTGGAAGCGGGTCAAATTTGAACTGCAGCTGCCTCATAGTTTACTATTTATTTTTTCCAAAAATCATTTATAGTTATATAAGTACCTATTTAATTATAAATACATGGTTTGGTGGCGATACGTCGAGGTTTGGGCGGTGGCCGAGGCCCCCAACTCTAGAGCGCGTAAACTCGCATGCCCGCCGCATGGTCACTGCATGACCGTGGCGTTGCCATGTGTTCTGGGCAGCCTAGGCATGTCTAGTGGGTTGGGCACTCCCCAGGTAGGTGCTATGAAGAAATTTACAACATAAAATTCTCACGGGGAGACCGATTGATGCTCAAACATGAATTAGCAGCCAAGTGTTTGATTAGCGGTACGGGAAATGTACATGGCTAATGGGCGTGATTTTTGGCTGAGGATGATCAGTTACTAAGAAGACCATCTTCACAAATTTTCCGCTCAAAAGGAGGAGCCTAGGTGGTACTTGCTTTGCAAACTACCACACTGGACATAACTACAAATGTTGAAGCTCGGCTCAAAATAATGAATGGATTGAGCTGGCATTTGGTGGAGGATGGTTATTTGGGCATAGGAAAGCACTATAGAAAATGGATACTATTTGGACATGTCAAAGTGGTACTTCCTTCACAAACTGCTGCTTTGAACAGAATAGGAAAATGAATATTGTTGAGTTATTTTTGAACTAGGCAAGGAAGGTTTTTGACATATTTGATGAAGATACGATCCAAACAATTTATGAGAATTATTTGGGAATTTTTGGAATAACAGAAATATAGGTTGCTTCACAGCCTAGGGCAAAAACTGCCACATGGACATGACACATAGGCAAAACTGATGAGATGGCGCCTAGTCATCACAACCCACCACAATCTACAAGGCTATGACCATCTATATTGGTCGTTAACAACTAGAAATAAGGCAGCGGACCAGCCCTGTTTGCTTTGGTGACCATTTCGTGTAAGGAAATTACGACCTTTCTGACCAAAATGGTCGCAATGGTTTAGGGTTTGGAGCCCCCCGAACAGCTTTTGACCAATTGGTCTCAAATGGTCATAGATCTATGACCAATTCTTCCAGGTTCACTGACAGAAGGTCACTAGTTGACATGTTTCTTGTAGTGGTATGCGTGGAAACCAGGCGTAGGGGTCATAAGTGCTTGAATAGACAAGTATCAACTAGTTATGTTATATTACATGGATAGTAAGAAACATCTTCCAGAGAGAATAGTTCCGTTAGGGGTTCCTTTCTCTGGGTACGCATGCATCGATGTGCATGTCCAAACTGCGAACAGAAGCGCAGGAAACAAAACATCTGGGTATTTTCGTTGTTATGAACGAGAACATCTTTTATTCACCGACCGAATATTCCTGTCAGAACTCTAGCTTTCGGCTTCACCCAGTCTGTGGTACACATCCGACTCAACCGGCAGTGGTGCTCCCCTTATGCCCTAGCCAAATTAACGGGAACATAGGGCATAAATACAAGAGCCAGACAACCCAGCATGGCCAAAACTTAAGTCATATCGATGCATATAATCGTGAAGAAAAGGCACATATGGAAAGAAAAATGTATATGTGGCTGGCAAGAAGCCATTAAAGTGGTTATATCTAGCTTCCGAATAGGAAGCCCCCAGGTATAGTGTGCACGCATAATGCGGCCGGAGTGCTCAGGGCATCCGTACAGTTTTAAGGCTGTAAAAAAGGAAAAAGGGGATAGAAAGGAGGAAAGGGAACATAATTGAAGAAGCGGAGTGAAGGAGAAAAACACTGGGTTCGGCGCTAGGCGTAGAATCTCCAGAGTCTGGCCGCGTTCCATGGGTTCGGCTCGAGTCTGTTATCAGATGCGCTGCGCAGACGGTATGCTCCTCCGGTGAGAACTTTATCAATGATGAAGGGACCCTCCCACTTGGGTTTGAGCTTGTCCTTCTTCTTCTCAGGTAGGCGTAGAATGAGTTCGCCAATGTTATAAGTTTTGGCCCGTACTTCTCTGCTTTGATACCTTCGAGTCTGTTGCTGATAGGATGCGGAAACAGGCTTTAGCGACATCACGCTCCTCCTCCAAAGCATCTAAGTTGTCCTGCCGGTCTAGCTCGGCTTCCTTCTCTTCATACATGCGCACGCGAGGTGAGTCATGAATTATGTCATAGTGCAGCACTGCTTCTGCGCCGTACACCATAAAAAATGGTGTGTATCCGGTGGTGCGATTCGGCGTGGTCCGCAGCCCCCAGAGTACGGA
The DNA here is from genome assembly GCA_021605205.1 of Aegilops longissima. Taxonomy (NCBI): domain Eukaryota; kingdom Viridiplantae; phylum Streptophyta; class Magnoliopsida; order Poales; family Poaceae; genus Aegilops; species Aegilops longissima. The sequence goes on from CM038680.1 coordinate 699,494,288, forward strand.
GTCGAGTTCCTCGACCCAATGCGTGTCTGATTCCTTCAAGGATCGCACTAGTCTGGGTTTGATGCCGCTCATAATAAGACCATTTACACGTTCGACTTGACCGTTTGTTTGGGGGTGATAGAGAGAGGCGTAGTCAAGCTTAATGCCCATTTTGCCACACCAGGCTTTTACCTCTTCGGCTGTAAAATTCGAGCCATTGTCAGTGATGATACTATGGGGGACACCGTAGCGGTGTAGAACCTCCGATATGAAGTCTATCACTGGTCCGGATTCGGCCGTTTTAACTGGTTTGGCTTCTATCCATTTGGTGAACTTGTCCACCATAACCAATAAGTATTTTTTATTATGGCTTCCCCCTTTAAGGGGTCCCACCATATCCAGCCCCCAGACCACGAAGGGCCAAGTTATGCGGATCGTTTGGAGAGCGGTAGGGGGCATATGGCTCTGATTGATGAATAGTTGACAACCAACACAATGTTGGACGAGGTCCTGTGCGTCCGCCCGGGCTGTCTCCCAGTACAATCCTGTCCGAAAGGCCTTGCTCACGAGAGCTCAGGCTGCCGCGTGGTGCCCGCCTAGTACGGAATGGATTTCGGCTAAGAGCTGCCACCCTTCCTCTTCGGAGATGCATCATTGGAGCACTCCGGTGGCGCTCTTCTTGTAGAGCTCTCCTTCATGGACTTTGTAGGCTTTAGAGCGTCGCACAATACAACGCGCCTCATTTTGGTCATCGCGGAGGTCCTGCCTATTAAGGTAGGCCAAGAAGGGCTCGGTCCACGGGGCGATGACAACCATTATTTCGTGGGCCGAAGATGTTATTTCGATGGCAGAGCCTTCAATTACGTCAGAAGGTTCAGAATCTGGGGTTGTGTTCGGAGCCGGACTAATAGTGCCGGACTCCCATTCCCATTCCACGGACGGCTTGAAAAACCTTTCTAAGATGATATTAGGTGGGACGGGGTCGCGTCTAGCGCCGATGCGGGCGAGGATATCGGCCGCTTGGTTATTTTCTTTGACCACATGGTGGAATTCGAGCCCCTGGAACCGAGCTGATATTTTGAGGATGGCATTGCGATAAGCCGCCATTTTCGGGTCCTTGGCATCAAAATCTCCATTTACCTGAGATATTGCGAGGTTCGAGTCCCTGCGCACTTCGAGGCGTTGAATGCCCATGGAGACTGCCATCCAAAGACCATGCAACAGAGCCTCGTATTCGGCTGCATTGTTGGAGTCTGTGTATAATATTTGGAGGATGTACTGCACCGTGTCTCCGTTGGGGGATGTCAGGACGACACCTGCTCCCAATCCGGCCAGCATTTTAGAGCCGTCGAAATGCATGATCCAATTTGAGTACGCGACGTACTCTTTAGGGAGTTCGGCCTCTGACCATTCAGCGACGAAGTCCGCCAGTACTTGCGACTTAATGGCCCACCGTGGTTTGTATGTTATGTCGAACGGCAGGAGCTTAATAGCCCATTTAGCAATCCGGCCTGTTGCGTCGCGGTTATTTATTATGTCATTGAGTGGTACTTCGGAGGCCACCATGATAGAACAGTCTTGAAAGTAGTGCGTAGTTTCCGGGATGCCATTAAGACCACATACGCTATCTTTTGATAGTGCGGGCACCGAGATTTGCATGGAGTGATGACAGTGGACACGTAATATACCGGCTTTTGGAGTGGTAACTTGTGTCCGTCTGCCTCTCGTTCGACGACGAGCACTGCACTCACAAGTTGTTTTGTTGCGGCTATGTATAATAGCGTGGGTTCGCCAATGTTTGGCGTGGTCAGGACTGGGTTGGTGGCCAAGAGTGCCTTTATTTCTTCCACTCCGGTCGTGGCCGCATCCGTCCACTCGAAGTGTTCGGTGCGTCGAAGAAGGCGATACAGGGGTAGTGGCTTTTCTCCTAAGCGGGAGATGAAGCGGCTTAAGGCAGCCACACATCCAGTTAGTTTCTGGATCTGCTTGAGGTCTGTTGGGATAGCCAACTTTGACAGAGCTCGGATTTTTGCCTATATTGGCTTCAATTCCTCTAATGGAAACGATGAAGCCGAGCAATTTTCCGGAGGGTACTCCGAAGACACACTTCTCTGGGTTGAGCTTGATGTCGTATGTTTGGAGATTGTCGAACGTAAGCCTCAAGTCATCTATTAAAGTTTTGACGTGTCTTGTTTTGATGACCACGTCCTCTACGTAGGCTTCTACTATCTTGCCGATTTGTTTTTCCAGGCATGCCTGAATAATGCGTTGATAGGTTGCGCCGGCGTTTTTTAGCCCGAAGGGCATGGTGTTGAAATAGAAGGGGCCGTACGGAGTGATGAAGGCCGTTGCGGCCTGGTCGGACTCCACCATCTTTATTTGATGGTATCCGGAGTATGCGTCGAGGAAACACAATGAGTCGTGTCCTGTGGTGGCGTTGATTATTTGATCAATGCGGGGGGAGGGGGAAGGGATCCTTAGGGCAAGCTTTGTTGAGGTCTAAAATCGACACACAAGCGCCAGGATTTGTCCTTTTTGGTACCATTACCAAGTTTGCTAGCCAATACGGATGTTTGATGTCTCTAATGAATCCAGCCTCGAGTAGCTTGGCTAGCTCTTCCCCCATGGCTTGTCGCTTAGGCTCTGAGAAGCGTCTAAGAGTCTGCTTGACTGGGTTGTATCCTTTTAGTATATTGAGGCTGTGTTCGGCCAACCTGCGTGGGATGCCCGGCATGTCTGAAGGATGCCAGGCAAAAATATCCCAATTTTCACGCAGGAAGTCTCACAGTGCGGCGTCTATTGTGGGGTTCAGCTGTGTCCCGATGGAAGCTGTCTTCGAAGGGTCTGTTGGGTGGACCTGGAATTTGACTATCTCGTCCGCTAGTTTGAAGGAGGTGGATTGAGGTCGCTTGTCGAGTATCACATCGTCTATGTCCACTGTTGCTCGCAGTGTTGTCAGTTCTTCGGCCGCGAGGGCTTCTGATAATGCCTCCAGGGCGAGGGTGGCGGTTTTATTTTCAGCGCAGAGTGCGACGTCCGGATCGCTAGCTAGAGTGATGATTCCATTGGGGCCGGGCATTTTGAGCTTCATGTACCCGTAATGGGGTATAGCCTGAAAGCTCGTGAATGCGTCCTGCCCCGAGAGGGTGTGGTATCCGCTGCTGAACGGGGCAACTTGGAATGTTATTTCTTCGGACCTGTAATTCTCCGGCGTGCCGAATACCACATCCAGTGTGATTTTTCCCATGCATTGTGCCTCCCGGCTAGGGATGATTCCCCTGAAGGTCGTGCTGCTCCGTTCAATGCGGCTCTTGTCAATGTCCATCTTGTTAAGGGTTTCCTCATAGATGAGGTTTAGTCTGCTTCCGCCGTCCATGAGCACTTTGGTGAGCCTGAAGCCATCCACGAGTGGGCTAAGGACCAAGGCGGCTGGTGCTCGGACTGTTCGGAATTGAGGTTCATCACTGGCATTGTAAGTTATAGCCGTGTCGTTCCATGGGTTTATTGTTGCCACGTGGCAAACTTCTGCGAGGCTGCGCTGAGCTTGCTTGCGCCTATTATTTGAGGAGAAAGTCTCGAAGACTGTAAATATCGTATTGTTCTCTCCGGCGGAATGTTGCTCTACTGTATGTTTTGTGAGGAGATCCTCGTCGCTCTTTGCTACCTGCCGGAGTATCCAACATGCTCTAAGGCTAAGCGTTGGCATAGTATCCGGTGTGCTGTGAATCTTGCATGGCCTGTTTAGCCATTCTTCCAATATGGTTCCATGCCTTGCGGCGGGCTTTATTTTTTTGGTACTTGAATCGGGTGACTTACGAGAGTTTACCCTTTTAATTCGGACAGAGGATTTGGCTAGAGCCGGATTGTCCCAAAAACTTGTTTAGGTTTTCCAGGCGCTTTCCATCGTGCAGTATTTTTGCACTATGGCCGCTAAGTCAGCGAAGTGTACTATGTCACGGCGACTTATAGCGTTGAGAATGCCTTTGTCCGTGCAATTTTTGCAAAAGAGGGAGATTGCGTCTGTCTCACGATAGTCCTTGACCCTGTTTATCACAAGGAGGAACCTAGCCCAGTAATGATGTACTGTTTCTTGGGGCTCTTGTCTGATATGGGAAAGATTGGATAAATCTGGGTGGGTGGGTGCTGGGGCGTTGCTCGATTTCTGGACCCAGGGGCAAAAAGGCTTCAGAGCTTAACGGCTCGGGTTCTGGGGCGTTGCTCGATTTCTTCGGCCCGCCCCTCGATCCTGAGTCCGGGGCCGGGGTCATGTCCTCCCACGAGCAAGTGTCTGGCTCGGAGAGCTCGGAAATCCGGACATAGTTCGTCATCAAAGTAGAGGGAGAATTTGGGTGATGCTCTTCCACTACCGCTATCTCATGGGTGGCCGGTGGAGAGTGAATCTCCCTTTGGTCAGGTTTAGGCCCGATCTGGTCATAGTCTATTGCGACGCCTAGGGCGGCAATGCGATCCAAGAGCTCATTGAGGGAGAAGATCTCCATTGGGTCCATCTGTTCGGCAAATTCAGAATCAATGTGGAAGCTATTTTAATGACCTGAGAAGTCATTGTCGGCGCGACAGCTAATCAGGCGCTCATAACGAAGCCGCCCAGCCGGAGAGTTTGGCCTAGAGCCAAGGCTCCACCGGAGGTGATGTTGTCTTTGACAACGAGGCGAGCCATCAAGCCTTATCGCGACGACACAGTGGAACTCTCAATGAAAGCACCAATGTCGATGTCAAAACCGGCGGATATCGGGTAGGGGGTCCCGAACTGTGCGTCTAAGGCTAATGGTAACAGGAGACTAGGGACACGATGTTTACCCAGGTTCGGGCCCTCTCGATGGAGGTAATACCCTACTTCCTGCTTGATTGATCTTGATGATATGAGTATTACAAGAGTTCGTCTACCACGAGATCAGAGAGGCTAAACCCTAGAAGTTAGCCTATGGTATGATTGTTGTTGTCCTACGGACTAAACCCTCTAGTTTATATAGACACCGGAGGGGGCTAGGGTTACACAGAGTCGGTTTACAGAGGAGGAGATCTACATCTGTATCACCAAGCTTGCCTTCCACGCCAAGGAAAGTCCCATCCGTACACGGGACAGAGTCTTCTGTCTTGTATCTTCATAGTCCAAAAGTCCGGCCAAAGTATATAATCCAGCTGTCCGGATACCCCCTTATCTAGGACTCCCTCAAGGGGGAAGGGATCCTTAGGGCAAACCTTATTAAGGTCTTTGAAGTCGACGCATAGGCGCCAGGATTTGTCCTTCTTTGGTACCATCACCAGGTTTGCTAGCCAGTCCGGATGTTTTATCTCTCTGATGAATCCGGCTTCAAGTAGCTTGGCTAACTCCTCTCCCATGGCTTGTCGCTTGGGTTCTGAAAAGCGCCAAAGATTCTATTTGACCGGCTTGTATCCCTTTAGTATGTTTAGGTTATGTTCGGCCAGCCTGCGTGGGCTACCTGGCATGTCTGAAGGATGCCAGGCGAAAATGTCCCAATTCTTGCGCAAGAACTCTCGTAGTGCGGCGTCTATTGTGGGGTTCGGATGTGCCCCAATGGATGCTGTTTTTGTAGGGTACGTTTGGTGGACCTTGAATTTGACTATTTCGTATGCCGGTTTGAAAGAGGTGGACTTGAGTCGTTTGTCGAGTATCACGTCATCCATGTCCATCGCGAGCGCCGGGCGCAGATTAACTCTTCGACGCGAGGGCTTTGATAATGCCTCCGTATTAGTCGGCAGTTTATGTTTGGCAGGGAGTGCTATGTCCGGATCACTGGCCAGAGTGACGATCCCATTGGGCCCCGGCATCTTGAGCTTCATGTACCCGTAACGGGGTATAGCTTGGAAGCTTGCGAATGCGTCTCGCCCCAATAGGGCGTGATATCCACTGCTAAACGGGGCCACTTGGAATGTGATTTCTTCGGACCGATAATTCTCCGGTGTGCCAAATACCACATCCAATGTGATTTTCCCTGCGCATCGTGCCTCCCGACTAGGGATGATTCCCCTGAAGTTCGTGTTGCTTTGCTCAATGCAGCTCTTATCTATTTCCATTTTGTTAAGAGTTTCCTCATAGATGAGGTTTAATCCGCTGCCACCATCCATCAGAACTTTAGTAAGCCGAAATCCATCCACTATTGGACTAAGGACCAAAGCGGCTGGTGCTCGGACTGTTCGGAATTGAGGTTCGTCGCTGGAGTTGAAGGTTATGGCCGTATCGCTCCACGGGTTTATTGCTGCGACGTGGCAGACTTTGGCGAGGCTGCGGAGCGCTCGCTTGCGCCTGTTGTTTGAGGCAAAAGTCTCAAAGACGGTCAGTAATGTATTGTTATTTTCTGCGGGATGGTGTTCGGCGGTATTGTCTATGAGAAGGTTCTCGCCGCTCTTGGCCACCTGCCGGAGTATCCAACATGCTCTAAGGCTGTGTGTTGGTGTGGTGTTCGGTGTTCTGTGAATTTTGCATGGCCTATTGAGCCATCCCTCCAGTACGTTTCCACGCTCTGTAGAGGGCTTTGGCTTCTTTGTATTTGGGTTGGGTGACTTGCGAGAGCGCACCCTTTTAGTTCGGACGAGGGGTTTAGTTAGGGTCGGAGGATCCTAGAATTTTGTTTGGGTCTTGCAAGCGCTTTCCATCGCGCAGTACTTCTGTAATATGGCCACCAGGTTGGTAAAGTGTGCTATGTCACGGCGACTTATGGCGTTGAGAATTCCCTTTTCCATGCAATTTTTGCAAAAGAATGAGATTGTGTCTTCCTCGTGACAATCTTTAACCTTGCTCATTACAAGGAGGAATCTAGCCCAGAAGTGGTGTACTGTCTCTTGGGGCTCTTGACTGATGTGGGAAATACCGCTTGCGTCTGGGTGGGTGGGTGAAATTAAGTCCACGTCCTGACCCAATCTGGAACCCAGGGGCGAAGCAGCTCCTAAGCTTGGCAGCTCGGGCTCCCGAATATTGCTCAATATTTGTGGCCCGCCGCTCGATTCTAAGTTCGGAGCCTGGGCCACGTCCTCCCATAGACGGGTACTTGGCTTAGAGAGCTCGGGAATCCGGACATAGTTCGTCCTCAAAATAGAGGAAGAATTGCCGTTTCATTCCTCTACCACCGCTATCTGATGGGTTACCTGCGGAGAGTTAATCTCCCTTAGGTCGGGTTTAACCCCGATCCGATCATAGTCCGTAGAGACACCCAGGGCGGCGATGCGATAGAAGAGATCGTTCAAGGAGGAGAGCTCCATTGGATCTATCTGCTCGGTGAATTCCAGGATGACGCGGAGGTTGTTTTTGATAACCTGAGATGTCATCGTCGGCGCGGCGGCCGAACGGGCGGCCATGATGAAACCACCCAGCCGAAGAGTTTGGCCTATAGCCAGGGATCCTCCGGAGGTGATGTTATCCTTGAAAACAAGGCGTGCCATCAAGCCTTGTCAGGACGGCACAGTGGAACTCTCAATTAAAGCACCAATGTCGGTGTCAAAACTGGCGGATCTCGGGTAGGGGGTCCCGAACTGTGCGTCTAAGGCTAATGGTAACAGGACGCAGGGGACACCGGGACACGATGTTTTACCCAGGTTCGGGCTCTCTCGATGGAGGTAATACCCTACTTCCTGCTTGATTGATCTTGATGATATGAGTATTACAAGAGTTGATCTACCACGAGATCGTAGAGGCTAAACCCTAGAAGCTAGCCTATGATTATGATTGTTGTTGTCCTACAGACTAAACCCTCCGGTTTATATAGACACCGGAGGGGGCTAGGGTAACACAGAGTCGGTTATAGAGAAGGAAATCTACATATACGAATATCCAAGCTTGCCTTCAACGCAAAGGAGAGTCCCATCTGGACATGGGATGAAGTCTTCAATCTTGTATCTTCATAGTCCAACAGTCCGGCTAAAGTATATAGTCCGGCTGTCCGAGGGCCCCTTAATCAAGGACTCCCTCACCCACAAAGGACTTGCCTCACTAGGGTAGATCTTCACGAAGTAGGCGATCTCCTTGCCCTTAAAAACTCCTTGGTTCAACTCCACAATCTTATCGGAGGCTCCCAAGTGACACCTAGCCAATCTAGGAGACACCACTCTCCAAGAAGTAACAAATGGTGTGTTGATGATGAACTCCTTGCTCTTGTGCTTCAAATGATAGTATCCCCAACACTCAACTCTCTCTCACAGGATTTGGATTGGGTGGAAAGAAGATTTGAGTGGAAAGTAACTTGGGGAAGGCTAGATATCAATATTTATGTGGTAGGAACGGAATATCTTGACCTCAACACAAGTGTAGGTGGTTCTCTCTCAGAAAATGTATGCTAGAAGTGTATGCATGTTCTGATGGCTCTCTCCATGAATGAATAGTGGGTGGAGGGGTATATATAGCCTCCACACAAAATCTAACAGTTACACACAACTTACCAAACTCGGTGGGACCGAATCCTGAAACTCGGTCGGACCGATTTAGTAAATAATGTGATAGTTAGGATTTTCGGTGGGACTAACATGTCAACTCGGTGGGAACAATATGGTTAGGGTTAGGGCATAACGTAATCTCGGTGAGACCGATTACACAAACCCGGTGAGACCGATTTTGGTAATAGACACACAGAGAGTTGGTCAGGCAAACTCGGTGGGACCGATTCGTTCATCTCGGTTGGACCGAAATGGTACGAAAGGGAAACAGGGAGTTTGCATTGCAATCTCAGCAGGACCGATTACACAAACTCGGTGAGACCGATTTTGGTAATGGACACACACACAGAGATTACAATTCCATCTCGGTGAGACCGAGATCCCTATCGGTGAGACCAAAAAGACTAGGGTTTCTGGTAGTGGCTATGTCAAGAGAACTCGGTGGCGCCAGATAGACAGATTCGGTAAGGCCGAGTTTGACTTTTGGTTTGGGACATATGTGGATGTGAGAAAGTGGTTGAGGGCTTTGGAGCATATCACTAAGCACTTTGAGCAAGCAAGCCATTAAGCAACACCTCATCCCCGCTTAATAGTATTGGCTTTCCTATGGACTCAATGTGATCTTGGATCACTAAAAGTAAAATGTAGAGTCTTGTGCTTTGAGCTTGAGCCAATCCTTCGTCCTTAGCATCTTGATGGGGTTCCACATCCTCTAGTCCATGCCACTCCATTGTTGAACTTATGTGAAACATACTAGGTAAAAGTATTAGTCTAACAAGAGATATGTTGATATTAACTACCAAAATCACCCAGGGAGCACTTGTGCTTTCAGTCTCCCCCTTTTTGGTACTTGATGACAACATACATCAAAGCTTTAGATAAAGATATAGAGAATAACAAGCAAAGCTTTGGAAAGACATGTAACATGCATAGGCTCCCCCTACACCTATGCAATCATGTAAATATGAAATATAGGAGCATGTGAATGCATAAGCATGACAGAGCAAGCAACGTGTTACATGTATCTTGGCTATACGGATCAGAGAAAATGATGTGAATATGGGAAATGTACCTTCATGCTCATGAGTCCTTCTTGCAAACAGTATGTACATCAGCAAGAAATCCTCATACACATGACTGTGATGCATATACTTACCTTGTGGTCTTGAGTTGGCTTAGGAAGGAATGAACCTGCGTAAACAAGGTTAGATAACACGGATACACCTACTTGCCAGAGCAAACAAAAGAAACCGCAAGAGAACCAAGACTGGGATGACATGTAGAGAGTAAGTAATGAGTACTCCATAGGATATAGACGTGTCCCCAAGTGTAAAGATGTGCAATGAATTCAAGGATTTCCTTCCCTTAGATGTCTTGCTCCCCCTGAATCTAGCATGGGATATTGGGAGAAGATAGGGAACAGAAAATAAGAATAAAGAAAAGAAACAGAGCTAATGCAATCAATCAAATATGAACATGTCTTTCCCCTCTTAAAGACATGTGACTTCTCTCCTCTTGAACACCAAGCATCTGGGGTCTCTCTCTCCTGAGTATTTTCTCCCCCTACAGAAATGATTAAGCTTTGATGTGATCTCTCTCTCCCCCTTTGACATCAATTTCCAAGAAGGGTTATTCTGGATTTTTGTTACAATGGGTTTGGTCCTTGAGTCACAGTACAAAGCAGCAAGTCGAATGTGATGCTGGTAGAGGACAAGAATCATTGAGTGGAGCTGGATCAAAAGGAAAGCAGGAACAACTGGCAAGTTGTCTTTCCTGTAGTGAAATGGCACTACTAGGGAAAAGCCTATACACAGAATCTTAGCAGCAGCGCGGCTCAAAAAGGAGCGCTGCTGCTAATTAGTAGTAGCACGTGTGCGGGAAACACGCTGCTGATAGGTTTTTAGCAGTAGTGCGCTCGGTGTAAACCGCGCTGCTACAAATATCGACCGGCGGTGTTCACCTAACTCCATTAAGCAGTAGCGCGGTGGCTCGAACCGCACTACTGCTACGGATGTAGTAGTAGCGCGCTTTTTCTGAGATCGTTGCTGCTAAATTTCAAATTGGCACACTTTTTGTCCCTGTTAGCAGTAGCGCCGTCGCCCAAAGCGCCCTGCTGCTAATTCCTTAGCAGCAGCGCATTTTAGCTCCCGCGCTACTGCTAACCCGCACCAACCCACCACCTTTTCCCCACTCGTCCCTCCCCTCCCCATCCTCTCTTCCCTTCCCCCTACCTCCCCCACATGCTCCCACTCTCACTCTTCTTCTTCCTCAATACTTCTCCCCCATTACTCTCTCTCTTCATTACTCCTACCTAACTACACCACCTCCATTAATGCATCTCCTTTCTCTTTTTCCTTTCCCCTCCACTAGTTGAAGTTGTCTCCTCCCAAATTAGGTAGCTAGGTAGATGTAGGATTTAGTTAAGTGACCTATTTGCCCCCTAACTAGATCTATCTTTGTCAAGAAGAGCTTTGTGCACTTTTGATCTCCCTACAACATCATCTCCACTGTGTGCTCGATCTCGATCGAGATAGAGATGATGAAAATTTCATGCTTTTGCAAAATGGAAATATGTTTATGTGTGTGTGATATGTTTGTGGAAATTGTGTGTGTGGCATGAGTTGACGCCAAATTGTGCTTTTGATTTGCCTATGTTTTGCCGAAATGTCGATTTATTTCCGTTTTGGCGAATTCCGGGAAAACTCTAGATCCATATATGTCCTATTTTTAGGGAAGGTCATGCCAAATTTTTGTATGACTTTGATGCATGCATGCATTTTTATAATCAATTTGTATATTATTACCGTGCAGAGTTGACGATGGTCAGTGGAATGATGGTCGACAGGTGGTTGCGGTCGGCGGTGCAGGACATGAAAGAAAATAACCGGACAGAGGTTTTATGTCCGTGTCAAAAATGCAAAGGAACAGTTTCGCTCGACCCCCATGACGATGGTCGTGTCGAAGCGCACCTGCTAATGACTGGTCTCATGGATGGCTATACTCGGTGGATAATTGAAGATGAGATGACGATGTTGAGGATGCCGACGGGGCAGGCAATGATGACACGGGGCAAGACAAAGAGATGATCGATAATGGCGGCGGGGAAGAGGCCGGACATGGCGGCGGAGAAGGGGCCGGACATGGCGGAGGAGAAGGGGCAGGACATGGCGGCGGAGAGAACGACATGGACTCCACGCAGCAGAGTTCGTCGGTACTAAGTTCAATCGTGCGGGACCCTCATGTTCAAGCATTGTTTCGCAAGGAGACGAGTACTGAGAGAGCTGCTTCTAGAGAGGAGGCTAAGCTGGAGTGTTTGGTGGTAGACTCGAACACTCCATTGCATGATGGTTGCAATCCTGAGGTGACCCGCTTGAGTTTCACGCTCCAACTCCTGAAGACGAAGGCTAAAAACAAATGGACCGACACTAGCCTCAATGAGCATCTCAAGTACCTAAAGGATGTTCTTCCCGCGGGTAATCTATGTCCTACTAGTGTTGATGAGGCCAAGAAGATCGTGTGCCCTCTTGATCTGCCACACGATAGATACCATGCATGCATCAACGATTGCATAATTTATCGGAAGGAGCACGCGGAAAAAAAAAGCTGTCCGGTGTGCAATGCTTCTCGATATAAGAACGCTGGGAAGAAATGTCCCCAGAAAGTTGTATGGTACTTACCAATCACTCCCCATCTCCAGAGGTATTTTGTAGATCCCAAGGAAGCAAAGCTAATGCGCTGGCACGCGGAGAGGAAGAAGCCCGACGATGGAGATGATCCGAAACTGAGACACGTGAAGGATGGAAGCCAGTGGAGAGCGTTGAACAGCTTCTATCAGTATTTTGAATGTGATGCAAGGAACATCGTGCTCGGCGCGTGTAACGATGGCATGAATCCGTTTGTCAACCAGAACACCAATCATAGCACATGGCCCGTGTTTGTATGGATGTACAACCTCCCCCCTGGTTGTGCATGAAATCGAAGTACATTCACATGACCATGCTTATTCAAGGGCCGAAACAACCAGGAAATAATATTAATTTGTATCCGGGATACTTCAATAGGAGTTAGACACGTTATGGAAAACACCGCCAAGACATGGGACGCCAACAAAGGTGAGTATTTCAACATGAGAGCTGCGCTGATCACGACAAAGGCAGGACTATCTCGATTACGGATATGTGGCAGGCCAGGTGTGCCATGGATATTGCGGATGCACGCGGTGCATGGATGATACGACGTCTCAGCAGCTAACGTCAAGGAAAGATCGCGGGTCTGGGAAAATCATGTACATGGGGCATCGAAAATGGCTTGAACAGGACGACCCGTGGACAAACCGTGGAGATCTATTCAATGGTCACGCTGAGCATCGAGGACCTCCACATAAGCGGAGCGGTGCCGAAATCGATGAGCTGTTGAAAAACTGGAAGGAGTGCCCCACGCCGGGAAAGACGATGAGAAAGGCGCCGGAGCCGCTGCTGAAGGTATGGAAGACGAGGTCTGTGTTCTGGGACTTGGAGTACTGGCACAAACTCTATACACCTCATTGCCTTGATCAAATGCATATCTATAAGAATGTCCTTGAGAGCTTGCTCGCAACACTGATGAACATGCCGGATAAGACCAAGGATGGGCCGAAGGCAAGAAAAGACTTGCAAGATTTGAAAATCAGGGAAGATCTGCACATGCCAACCCGTAAAATGTCAGACGAGATAGAAACGGAGACAGAGGCACCGGAGAAGAAGGGAAAGAAAATAAAGAAAGATGATTATTGCCCCCCTTCTTGCTTCACCTTAAGTCAGGCTGAGATCAATGCCTTCTTTAAGTGCCTTACCGGAGTCAAAGTTAGTTCCGGTTACTGTGGCAAGATAAGCAGATATCTAGACACGGACAAGAAAAGGTTCAGCGGGATAAAGTCTCATGACTGTCATGTGATGATGATGCAGATACTACCTGTTACCCTTAGAGGGATAATGGACAAGCACGTCCGTGACACGCTTATTGGTCTCTGCAAATTTTTTGACGTCATCTCTCGAAAGTCGATCAGTGTGAAGCAGCTCCAAAGGCTACAGGAAGAGATCATGGTGATACTGAATGAGCTTGAGGTGTACTTCCCGCCCGCATTCTTTGACGTGATGGTGCATCTGTGTGTCCATATTGTGGATGACATAATAGACCTGGGGCCGTCATTCCTGCACAACATGATGCCGCTTTGAGAGGATGAATGGGATCATCAAAGGATTCGTTTCAGAACATGTCCCGTCCGGATGGAAGCATCGTCCGAGGCTATTTGGCACAAGAGTGCATCTCTTTCGTGAAAATTTTCTATATGGCGCAGACCAGCCGCCTGATGTTAGTGCTGGTTTGCCCGTTAACAAGCACGATGGGAGGCTCGAAGGAGATGGTCACTGCAACGGTCGCAGGGAACTGCACGTGGCATACTCAGATCTACGCAGCGACTTTGACAGAGCAAACTTGGTAGTGCTATAACACCTAGACGAGGTAGATCCTTTCGTGGCACTGCACAAAGAAATTATCGAAAAGAAGTATCGTGACCGGGACGCCGAAGTTACTAGAGAGCACAACTCCACTTTCCTGCACTGGTTCAAAGAGCATATTATAGCTAATCCCCCGTAGAGGGCTCTAAGGACGGATTGCTCATATACGCCTTAGCACATGGCCCCTCGCCCAACCTCGTAACCTATCAGGCATATGATATCAACGGATACACGTTCTACACGGAGGCCAAAGATATGGACAGTGATGATCAGAACTCAGGGGTGCCGATGGAATGGATGACTGGCAGCAACAACGGTGCAACTGAATGATTTTATGGAAGGGTCGAGGAGATCTGGGAGCTTGACTACTCTGGACTGCACACCATGACGATGTTCCGCGTCAGATGGGCTAAGAATGTCGAAAGAGAAAGCCGGATTTTCACTACCATGACTATACCCAACGCCAAGAGCGCTACGGTGAATGCTATCGCAAAAAATGAGCCATGGGTACATGCTAAGCACCTGACACAATGCTTCTTCATAACTGACCCGCGCAATCCCAGCTGTGTTGTCGTGAGGAGAGGCAAAAGGAACATCATTGGAATGGATGGATTCGCCAACGAGGAAGACTATGATCAGTACGGCAACCCAATGCGGGAAGATGACGATGATGATGAAGTATACGTCAAAAAAAATCAATACTACATTACTTAAGAAAAATCATACTCCATGGAAAAGGCAAAGTCACAATGAGGGGCTCAATTATTCTTCGACGAACAAGAAGGGAAAGAAGCTGACTCAAAAACGAAAACGTCAGCACTGAGGAAACGTATGTTATTGGTCAAATGATGTAATGTATATATATGTTCCTATTTTGTATACACACTTAGCCATTATTATGCATGGGTCCAATGAGGTGTAATATATATGTTCCTATTTTGCATACATATTTAACCGTCAAATGATGCAATATATATCGCCCTCCCTTCGTTCACTGCCCTCGGGAAATCAAAGTGGGATAAAATAAAGGAAAAGATAAAGGAAAACTGGCAGTAGCGAAGGTAGTAGCAGCGCATTTTGCCTAAACCGCTACAGCTACTGAAGTTAGTAGTAGCGAATTACGTATAAAGCGCTACAGCTACTAAAGGTAGTAGCAGCGCGTTTTGTCCAAATGCTCTACTGCTACGTCCACTTAACCCAAAATTCTCACTCGCCCTGCTTCATCCCGCCTTTTCCCCCCAAATCCCCACTCTCTTCCCCGTCAGCACCGCCGCCTGACCTGCCCGGGCGGTCGCCTCGACTCGCGCCAAGGCTTAGCTCCGACCCCGGTGCCCGACCCCGACCTGCCCTCGCCCCGACCTCGGCGCGGTGCTCGCCCCGACCCGTCGGCCCTCGCCTCCCTCCTCCCCTCCGGCCGTCGTCGGGCCTGCCTCCTCGCCCCTGCACCTCTGAACCCCCTCTCTCTGCTAGGGTTCTTCGTTAATTTACTTAGGTTTTAGTTAGGGCAGTATGTTAATTAGGTTATCTATTTAGTTATGAATTTAGCTAGGTTTCAAAAGTAGCTGAATTTATATGCAAATTTGAACTGGACATGTGATATGTGCATATGTCATGTTTTGGACATGTCATGTTTGGAAAATGATCCGAGTGGCCTATGTTATGCCGGAATGTTCATTCATTTCCGTTCCGGTGAATTTCAGGCGCTCGATATGTCCATTTTTTAGCAAAGGTCATGCCGAAATTTCTCGTGAATAAAGGCATGATTTGTGCTACATAGTTGGCATATCGAGTGCTGGCACATAGATTTCTTTTTATGTCATTTCTCATTTATTCATACTTTTAGAAATAAATGAGGACACTTAATCATAGGAAACATGTCGAACAACGAAGAAACTGGGCCTTCTCACCAAGATGCGATTTAGATGGATTATGAGGGTGAACAAGAGTACCTCGACTATTTGACTGCTAAGCAAGGTTTGCAGGTCGGCCTCGATGATGGTAATTGACCCGACATCGACAACGACGACACCGCACCGATGATGCGGCACCGAGACCGTGGGGAAGGTATCAAGGGGAAGGTACCGCCCCGATGCCGCCACCGAAAAGAGGAAGCATAAGAAGCAGAGGATACGAAAACCTAACAAACTAGGGATTGGACGACTTGTGATTACAAAGATGGCACCTGGCAAGTTTGAGCCGTTAGAGTCGGAAGAACCTCGCAAGTGCTATGGGAACCAAGTAGAATGCATCCTACGGGAATGCGCGAGCATCAACGACGATGACTTAAGGAGTAAAGAACATTTGACGCAGTTGCTCCTAACGAAGTTGCACAAGGGATTCAAGTTCCCCGACCGGGATGATAACATAGAACAACCATGGGATGATCCGAAGATGAAAAAGATTAACAATCACGCCGTGGGAATGTTCAGCAATGATTTGGCCTCCTGGAAAGGGAGGGTGAAACGAGTTATTGAGGCTGATGAACCCCTGTCCAAGATTCTGGAGGAAAATCCGACACTTACGGAAGAGGAGTTCGAAAAGTTCAAGGACACTTGCGCTACCGAGGCAGCCAAGGCTAAGGCTGCGAAATTCAAGAGCCTTCAGCAAAGGAACACGGAAGCATCGCCGAAGCCGTGGCTACCTCGGTAAAAGGCCCATATGGGATAAGGAGGACGCGAACGTGAAGTCGCTGGTCTCCTGCACCCCTTCGCTGAGTTCACCAACCCCTTGGAGCATGACTTCATCGGGGCCCGCTACAAGTGGGACAAGGAGAAAAGGTTTTTACACGGACAAGATCACGAGGAAATTGATTAGACTCTCGGAGAAGCAACACCAGCTTGCAGCCGAAAGCACTATTCTCGATGAGGCCTGGTGGGACACCCGTCTCAACCGGGCCTTGAACGAACTTAAGGGACTCCCTTTGGACCTGCGGCCGCAATATGGTCATGTGCACGGTGCTGGAGATGGCGCCACGTGGAAGGTGTTTTACAACGAGGGCCCGGAGGCCAAGAAGCAGAAAAAGAAGTTTAGTCAGGCGGACATCAACGCGAAGGTGAAGCTTGCGGTCGATAAAAATGTAGCTCTGGACGCGAAAAAAGCAGCCGAGGACAAATATGAGTTGCTACAGCAGGCAGTCAATGTAGTTGTAACTGCCTGCAGAAATGATTTCGCTAGTAACTTGGTTCCAGTTATCATCAACTTGGGGAAGGAAAATCCAGACAAGACGGTACATGATTTCCCGTTGCCCAGTTTTGTCGGGAGCAACTCCATGAACAACAACACCATCGCACCATCACTTGCTCACGCAACCGAGCCTCCTCTCGCAGCCGCTCCCGCTCATAGCAGCCCGTCCTTAGTCTCAGGCGCACTAGGTGGGCCTTTGTCTTTGGCTGAGCTCGACGCCGTCACGGTAATTACATGTCGCACCAACATATATATATATATATATATATATATATATATATATATATATATATATATATATATATATATATAGGGAAAATGCATCCTACTATCGGTGTAGCTACACCATTTCTCATATACTACCATGTGGTAGTATATACTCTACTTTATTATTTTTAGTATGTTCATATACTACATCTAAGATACTCCAAAGTGAGTTATATGAAAAATTGCAAGTGAGCTCATGGTTTTATTGTATTTGTGAAATACGATATATTTGTACGGGAAATAGAGTATGCACAAAATATGATACATACTATCAAAAAGTAGTATATATACTACCTAAACATTCTTATATACTACATACTACGCGTACATACACTCCAATATGATAGATACTACCTAGAACGTGTCAAACAAAACTGGGAGTAACTACACCGTAGTAGGAAAATTTGTCATATATATATATAAATATATATATATATATATATATATATATATATATATATATATATATATATATATATATATATATATTCCATTTTTGTTGCCTTTCGGTTGTTTTACGCCACAGACATATGCGTTTGCAGGCGAAAGAAACCCCGTGCACCATACTCTACTTGATCAAAGGCCAGAAGGTGGACGTGGGAAAGGGGATTGTAATGGACTCCTCTCAACGCACGTGCCACAACCAGCCGATCCCCGCTGGGCACTTCAGGGTTAGCTTGACCAGTGTGAAATCGGGGCACGAGGATTTGCCTCCTCCAGTACAGCATGTGGGAGCGGACGACGAGATCCCGCTGCGGATTGGAAGCTGCAAGAATTGGGTGCTGCTATGGCTGAAGAATCTTATTCGTCTGGAGCTGGCCGAGAGCACACCAATAACTACCACACATCAACAAGCATGTGCGTAGACCACCACCCCGCCTACGCAATTACCAGCTCCTGTAGTGCCGGGTGAGAGCGGCGGACGACATGATGAAGGGGGTGCAATAGTACTGGCTGATGTAATTTCTCCTGTAGAACAGAGAATGGATGATGAGACGGAGGTCGACCCTATGGATTACCTCAATACAAACGCATATGACTGTGACATAGATATGATGAGTTAACCATATGACGAATCGGGCTATCAGCTTGCTAATGGGGATATGGATGATATGTCCGGGCAGGGTCGTAGCATGGATTGCAAAAAGTCTCTCTTCATGAAATCCTCACAGGACACGCCTGAAGATGCCGCCTCAACACAGGCTCAACTAGGCGGGCGCGAGGGTCGTATAGTACTTAGCCCGGGAACACTGGGGCAGGGGTTAAGGAAGGGTCTGGAAGGTGTGCCCAAGAAAAAGGAGAGGAAGAGATCGGGGAAGGTAACTGCCTCCAAACAAGCCAGAGCACATAGCAGCCAGATGATGCATTCTGAAGAGCGTGTACCCGTGAAAGGTGCAGTCATGTTCCATCTCACGGGCGAGCCGATGCTACCGCCGAAACCGCTGGAGGCACTATCAGGGGATCTCAGGAGACTGCGCAACCATGTGTTGTCGACTGAGAAAAGCCTACTAGCCTCAAAGGATCCAGGATATCTGACATACGCGGCTCATGTGCCTGAGGGGAAGTGCTACATCGACACACGGCCCGCGGAGGTGTTCTTCCTGCAGTTTGACCATATCTTTGAGATGTTTCTAACAAGGCGGCTTGATTTTACTATCGTCCGCCTTTTTGCGCTACATATGAGCTCCGTCATGAAGAGTGAAGAAGTCTCGCAAATCTGTGTGGCGGATCCGTACTACATGCATGAGTCTTTCTTGAGTCTCGGCGACTTTGAGCGTGAAACTGCTAGGGAGTACCTCCAAAACTTCATGGTACAGAATAAGGACCGGGAAATTGCCCTTGTGCCTTATCATCCAAAGAAAGTTAGTTCCGAACAACCCTTTCGTACATTTCAATCATTCCTTCTCTCGCATATAGGGAATAATTTGAGGTGTCTTTTCCCCGCAGCAACGGGCGCGCCATCCTTATCGTTCTTTACACGCAAGTCTCCCACGCCGTGTATTTTGACCCTTCCAGAGACTATGAGAAAAAATACTACACCCACATAATGAATATTCTAGATGATGCTCTCCAAGGCTTCAGCTTTAGAGGTGGCCACGTGCAGATCAAGAAACAAAGGAACAAGAAGATGGATTTCGCGCATAAAACTAACTTTTCCTGCATCCATGTCCCAAAACCAAGCAAGAAGGATGGATTCTACATCGTCCATCTCATGATTCAGTTCAACACGGATTACCAAAAGCTTCGCATTAACAACAAAAATGATGATCATATCCACAAGTGGATAGAATTTCATGGAGAAGCGGATTATAAACTTAGAGATAACTTCTTTCACATCCAAAGCAACATTGCGACGATCATCATGAAAGAAGTCGTCGATGAGAAGGGGATGTTCCACGACGGCCCTATATCGCGAGCTGACGTCCGAACTCGCATACGCATGCAACACCTAGACCTCACGCCGTTCAAGAAGCTAGGGTTCGTCCTCGATGATATGGAAGGATGGAACTTCTAGTGATTTATGATGCCGATGATGCTGATATGTGTCGGTTGAACTTGTATACTTTTTGTAGCGACGAAACTTTGTGATGTCCACGGTCCCTGCCGAACTTGCGTAACGCTACTTTGTTAGTTTGCATACGATGACCTGCGTACCTCTAGTTAATTAATTTGCGTAATGTATGTTGCATCTAGTTGCTAACCCTTCCTTTTTCGGTGTTGCTCTAGTATATTTTGTTGCATATATATATGATTGTACATCCTCTTCATGAACATGCATCTCTAACAGGTACCTAGTTTCTTGATGGCGAGATGGAATTGCTATGTCGTGTACAAAGGGAAGGTTCCGGGGGTGTACAATAAGTGGCATGAGTGTCAGGCGCAAGTGAATGGGTTCACGGGCGCCAGCCATAAAGGCTTCAAAAGTAGACAAGAAGGAGAAGCTAGTTACTTGAGGTTCACACTAGCGAGAGAGGACTCAGAATCGCCACCTCATGTATCTGCATAGTTCGCTCTCACTCATAGTGATAGCACTTCTTGCGATACCTTTGTTTAGATGGATGACGTTGTTGTAGTTGCAAGTATTCGAGACTTGCATGTATCGCTATTTTCGAGATGATGACAAGATATCAATTTGTGTTGGCTGATGATTATGATGAGACTATTTGTATGTACATGCTATGATTACATTTGTGGTCTCGCAAGCATTTGTATGTGTATCATGATGACATTTCTATGTGCTAAAGATTCTTCTATAAAGCTTGTTCAAATAAAAAACAAATATGCCAAAAAAAACTAATTAAATTAGCAGTAGCGGGTGTATAAAAGTTAGCAGCAGCGCCGCGATAGCAGTAGCGCGTCCAGGCAAAGCGCGCTAGAGATACTAGCAGTAGCGAGCTTCCGCTAACAGCACTGCTGCTACACTTGTGTAGCAGTAGAGCCGGTGAGCACGCGCTACTGCTGTCTGTTAGCTGTAGCGCCTTATTATTAGTGCCTATCCCCGCGCTACTGATACATCTAAAACCCGCGCTGCTGCTAGCCTTTTCCCTAGTAGTGTGGTGGCACCGAGTTGTGTGCTTCGGTTGCACCGAAAGGTTTCAGTTGGACCAAAGGCAATAGACTGGTGAGACCGAGTTCATCACAGAGAAAACACTTGTCACCTCAACTCACTAGTCAAATAAGATCTCACAAGGATTTGCAAGGAATTAACTAAAAGATTTGCAATGAATTGGATGCAGGGAATGCAGAACAGAAATGAAAGAAAAGAAATCTAGATGAAGTTATTTTGAAAGGGGAAACAAATATGCATGAGAAAAATGCAAGAGCATAGAAAAGAACACAAGAGAACTTCATCTAGAATTGGCCGGGGACAAAGTCACCTAAGTTAGAGTATATTGACTTAGGAGTCAAGTGTGTTCACTTGATCATAGGTCATACTCATCGTTTCAGCTCAAAATGGGGTTTCCATTTTTCATTTAAGCATTTTGATGTATTCACATCTTGTTGAGTTGCTTTGACTCATGTCTTGGAGTAAAGCTTCTCTAAGATGGAATAACATACCTTGGGTGGTGCTGTTGATTGTGATCATGTAGTTGAACTTGTGTGGGTTGCTCAAGGTTGATGTAGCTCATCAAGAGTTGGGCGCACCACTTGGAATTGAAGTTCATCTACCTACATGGGTTAGTTTTTTCAAGGAAGAGCACTTGTGCATCCAAAATGACAATCATGAAACTTAATATAGAATTTGTCAAAGGATATGTTTGAAGGGTTTCATGCTTCCTTGTCTTCAACCTCCATTGTGTAGAGACTTGATGATGTAGAGATTGCTCAGGATGTGAGTGAGTTGCAATCTCATAGATTTAGATTCATCCAAGTACCTACAAGATTAAGATAACATGCAAGGTGCAAATATATCCAAGACATAAGATTATCATCACAAGAGAAATATCAAGGATTAGTCATAGGCTCATGTCTTGCATATATCCAAATGGAGTTCCTACTCCAAGTTTCAAGCATCAATGATGTTCAATTCACCTCTTAACCTGCAAAACACTTTCTCATCAAGTGGTTTAGTGAATATATCCGCCAACTACTTACCGGTACGAACATGCTTAAGATTAATGTCCCCTTTGGCAACGTGATCTCGAATGAAATGATGACGAACTTCAATATGCTTAGTTCGAGAGTGTTGCACGGGATTGTGAGAAATCTTGAAAGCAATTTCATTGTCACAAAGTAATGGAACATGTTTCACATATATCCCATAATCTTTAAGAGTTTGGGTCATCCAAAGTAACTGAGCACAACATAAACCAGCGGCAATGTATTCCGCTTCGGCGGTGGATAAGGATAGTGAGTTTTGTTTGTTGGAGGAGCAAGACACAAGAGATCTACCAAGAATTTGACAAGTACCCGAAGTGGACTTTCTATCAACCTTGTCTCTGGCATAGTCCGAGTCGGAGTAACCAACAAGATTAAAAGAGGCCCTTTTAGGATACCAAATGCCAAAGTCTGGTGTATGGATTAAGTATCTCACTATCCTTTTCAAGGCCTTAAGATGACATTCTTTAGGGGTGCCTTGATATCCTGCACACATGCACACACTTAGTATAATATCGGGACGTGAAGCACATAGATATAACAATGAACCAATCATGGAGCAGTAAACCTTTTGATCAACTGGTTCACCATCTTTGGTCAAATCAAGATGTCCACTAGTGGGCATGGGTGTAGTCATACCTTTGCATTATTGCATATTGAACTTCTTGAATAAGTCCTTGGTGTACTTTGTTTAAGAGAAAAACATACCTTCCTTAGTTTGCTTGATTTGCAAACCGAGAAAGAATTTGAGTTCACTCATCATCGACATCTCAAACTTCTCCGACATTAGCTTTCCAAACTTGTCATTAAAGTGAGGGTTAGTCGAACCAAATATAATATCATCAACATTGATTTGGCACACAAATAGTTCTCCATTAACCCTTTTAGTAAAAAGAGTAGAATCAGTTTTTCCAATTTCAAAGCCTTTTTCAGTAAGGAACTTGGTCAAGCATTTACACCACGCTCTAGGAGCTTGATAACCCACAAGTGTAGGGGATCGCAACAGTTTTCGATAAGTAAGAGTGTCGAACCCAACGAGGAGCTAAAGGTAGAATAACTATTCCCTCAAGTTCTATCGACCACCGATACAACTCTACGCACGCTTGACGTTCGCTTTACCTAGAACAAGTATGAAACTAGAAGTACTTTGTAGGAGTGATAGGCTAGGTTTGCAAGATAATAAAGAACATGTAAATAAAAACTAGGGGATGTTTAGATAAAGATGCAAGAAAGTAAATATAGCGAGTGTGGAAAAGTAGTGGTAGGAGTTGTGGAATTGCCCCTAGGCAATTGACTATGTTACTAGACCGGTAATCACTATTGCAATTCTATTTGAGGGAGAGGCATAAGCTAACATACTTTCTCTACTTGGATCATATGCACTTATGATTGGAACTCTAGCAAGCATCCGCAACTACTAAAGATTCATTAAGGTAAAACCCAACCATAGCATTAAAGTATCAAGTCCCCTTTATCCCATACGCAACAATCCCCTTACCCGGGTTTGTATTTCAGTCACTCACGCAACCCACTATAAGCGAATCATGAACGCATTGCAACACCCTACAGTAGGAATCCCTCACGCTTGCGCGACACAGAGGGCACCATAGGACAGCACCAACATGCAACTCAAACCAATCATAGCAATTCATCAATCACCGATAGGACAACGAAAATCTACTCAGACATCATAGGATGGCAACACATCATTGGAAACTAATATGAAGCATAAAGCACCATGTTCAAGTAGAGGGTACAGCGGGACGCGGGAGAGTGGACCGCTGGATATAGATGGGGGAAGGTGATGGAGATGTTGGTGAAGATTATGGAGGTGTTGGAGAAGATCGCGGTGATGATGATGGCCCCCGGCGGCGTTCCGGCTCCACCGGAAGCAAGGGGGTGAGGGCCCCCTTCTTCTTATTCTTCCTTGACCTCCTCCCTAGATGGGAGAAGGGTTTCCCCTCTGGTCCTTGGCTCCCATGGCTTGGGAGGGGCGAGAGCCCCTCCGAGATTGGATCTATCTCTCGTTTCTGCGTTCTCTATTTCTGCCCCTTCACCGTTTCCTTTATATCTGGACATCGGTAACTCCAATTGGGGTGAATCTTTCACCCAGATTTTTCACATAAAATTAGCTTCTTGCGGTAAAAGTAGAGCCTCAACCGCATTATGGGTGGCCCACGAGAGCCCAGGGCGTTCCTAGGGGTAGGGGGCGCGCCCCCCTGTCTTGTGGCCACCTCGGACACTGTTTCGCGTTGATTCTTCCTCCGGAAAATCCCAAATATTCCAAAATAATTCTCCATCCGTTTTTATCCCGTTTGGATTCCGTTTGATATTGGTTTTCTACGAAACATAAAACATGCAACAAACAGGAACTGGCACTTGGCACTGGATCAATATGTTAGTCCCAAAAAATAGTATAAAAACTTGCCAAAAGTATATAAAACTTGAATAATATTGGCATGGAAAAATAAAAAATTATAGATACGACGGAGACGTATGAGCATCCCCAAGCTTAATTCCTTCTCGTCCTCGAGTAGGTAAATGATAAAAAATAATAATTTTTGATGTGGAATGCTACCTAGCATAATCTTGATCATATGTCTAATCATGGCATGAATATTAAGACACGAGTGATTCAAAGCAATAGTCTATCATTTGACATAAAAAACAATAATACTTCGAGCGTACCAATAAAGCAAGCATGTCTTTTCAAAACAACAAGGCCAAAGCAAGCTTATCCCTACAAAATCATATAGCTTGACGATGCTTCATTTTCGTCACACAAATGCTCCCATCATGCACAACCCCGATGACGAGCCGATCAATTGGTTCATACTTTTTAACGCGCTTCATCTTTTTCAACCCTCACGCAATACATGAGCGCAAGCCATGGATATAGCACTATAGGTGGTATAGAATATAATGATGGAGGTTATGTGGAGAAGACAAAAATGGAGAAAGTCTCACATCAACGCGGTTAATCAACGGGCTATGGAGATGCCCATTAATTGATGTCAATGCGAGGAGTAGGGATTGCCATGCAACAGATGCACTAAGAGCTATAAGTGTATGAAAGCTCAAACTGAAAACTAAGTGGGTGTGGATCCAACTTGCTTGCTCATGAAGACCTAGGGCATTTGAGGAAGCCCATCGTTGGAATACACAAGCCAAGTTCTATAATGAAAAATTCCCACTAGTATATGAAAGTGACAACATAAGAGACTCTCTATATGAAGAACATGGTGCTACTTTGAAGCACAGGTGTGGAAAAAGGATAGTAACATTGCCCCTTTTCTTTTTCTTTTTTTCTTTTTTTTTCTTTTTGGGTGGGCTTCTTTGGCCCCCTTTTTTATTTAGGATTCTTTGGCCTTTCCTTTTTTTTCTTTTTTTTCTTTTTTTCTCTTTTTTTATGGGGCAATGCTCTATAATGATGATCATCACACTTTTATTTACTTAGAACTCGATATTACAACTCGATACTAGAACAAAGATATGACTCTATATGAATGCTTCTGGCGGTGTACCGGGATGTGCAATGATCTAGCGTAGCAATGACATCAA
Source organism: Aegilops longissima (assembly GCA_021605205.1). Taxonomy (NCBI): domain Eukaryota; kingdom Viridiplantae; phylum Streptophyta; class Magnoliopsida; order Poales; family Poaceae; genus Aegilops; species Aegilops longissima. The sequence goes on from CM038680.1 coordinate 699,519,778, forward strand.
AAAATGGACAAGCCATGAAAACATCATGCTAGCTATCTTACGATCATGCAAAGCAATATGACAATAAATGCTCAAGTCACGTATATGATGATGATGAAAGTTGCATGGCAATATATCTTGGAATGGCTATGGAAATGCCATGATAGGTAGGTGTGGTGGCTGTTTTGAGGAAGATATAATGAGGCTTATGTGTGATAGAGCGTATCATATCACGGGGTTTGGATGCACCGGCGAAGTTTGCACCGACTCTCGAGGTGAGAAAGGGCAATGCACGGTACAGAAGAGGCTAGCAATGATGGAAAGGTAAAAGTGCGTATAATCCATGGACTCACATTAGTCATAAAGAACTCATATACTTATTGCAAAAGTTTATTAGCCCTCAAAGCAAAGTACTACTGCGCATGCCCCTAGGGGGATAGATTGGTAGGAAAAGACCATCGCTCGTCCCCGACTGCCATTCATAAGGAAGACAATCAAAGAAACACCACATGCCTAAAATTTGTCACACAACGTTTACCATACGTGCATGCTACGGACTTGCAAACCTCAACACAAGTGTCTCTACAATCCACAACCACCCACTTGCATAACTCTAATATCACCATCTTTATATCGCAAATCTATTGCAAGGAATCAAACATATCATTTTCAGCGATCTATAAGTTTATGTAGGATTTAATGACTAACTATGTGAATGACCAATTCCTGTCATCTCTCTAAATAGATATAAGTGAAGCAAGAGAGTTTAATTCTTTCTACAAAATATATGCCCATGCTCTAACAAATATAAGTGAAGCAAAAGAGCATTCTACAAATGGTGGTTTTCTATGTGGAGAGAAACAGGCAATCCAGACTTCAAATGATATAAGTGAAGCGCATGAAGCATTCTATAAAGCCACACTCAAAAGATTTAAGTGAAGTGCAATGAGCATTCTATAAATCAACCAAGGACTATCTCATACCTGCATGGTGCATAAAAGAAAAATGAAAACTAAATGCAAAATACGCTCCAAGACTTGCACATAATGCATAAACGAAACGAATACGAAAACATACCGATACTTGTTGAAGAAAGAGGGGATGCCTTCCGGGGCATCCCCAAGCTTAGACGCGTGAGTCTCCTTGAATATTTACTTGGGGTGCCTCGGGCATCCCGAAGCTTAAGCTCTTGCCTCTCTTCCTTTTCCTCATATCGAAACCTCCTCGTTTAGACACTTCATCCACACAAAACTTCAACAGAAAACTCGGTAAGATCCGTTAGTATAATAAAGAAAATCACCACGCTAAGTACTATTGCAAACCAATTCATATTTTTTTTGCATTGTGTCTACTGTAATATAACTTTTTCATTGCTTAATTGTTGGGGAACGTTGCAGAACATAAAAAAATTCTATGCTTCACCAAGATCAATCTATGGAGTCATCTAGTAACGAGAGAGAGGAGTGCATCTCGTACCCTTGTAGATCGTGCGAGCGGAAGCGTTCAAGAGAACGGGGTTGAGGGAGTCGTACTCGTCGTGATCCAAATCACCGAAGATCCTAGTGCCGAACAGATGGCACCTCCGCGTTCAACACACGTACGGTTGGGGAAGACGTCTCCTCCTTCTTGATCCAGCAAGGGGGAAGGAGAGGTTGGTGGAGATCCAGCAGCACGACGGTGTGGTGGTGGAAGTAGCGGGGAATCTTGGCAGGGCTTCGCCAAGCTCAGCGAGAGGGAGAGGTGTTGCGGGGGAGAGGGAGGCGCCAGGGACTAGGATGCGCAGCCCTACCTCCCCCCTCTTTTTATATGGGCCCTGGGAGGGGCGCCGGCCCCCTAGAGATCCAATCTCAAGGGGGGCGGCGGCCAAAGGGCTGACTTGCCCCCCATGTCAGGTGGGGCGCCCCCCACCCCTAGGGTTTCCAACCCTAGGCGCAGGGGCAGGCCCAAGGGGGGGGGGGCGCACCTGTTGGAAATATGCCCTAGAGGCAATAATAAATTATTTATTATTATTATATTTCCTTGTTCATGATAATCGTTTATTATCCATGCTATAATTGTATTGATAGGAAACTCAGATACATGTGTGGGTACATAGACAACACCATGTCCCTAGTAAGCCTCTAATTGACTAGCTCGTTGATTAATAGGTGGCTACGGTTTCCTAACCATGGACATTGGATGTCATTGATAACAGGATCACATCATTAGGAGAATGATGTGATGGACAAGACCCTATCCTAAGCCTAGCACAAAGATCGTGTAGTTCGTATGCTAAAGCTTTTATAATGTCAAGTATCATTTCCTTAGACCATGAGATTGTGCAACTCCCGGATACCGTAGGAATGCTTTGGGTGTACCATACGTCACAACGTAACTGGGTGGCTATAAAGGTAAGCTACGGGTATCTCCGAAAGTGTCTGTTGGGTTGGCACGAATCGAGAATGGGATTTGTCACTCCGTGTAACGGAGAGGTATATCTGGGCCCACTCGGTAGGACATCATCATAATGTGCACAATGTGACCAAGGGGTTGATCATGGGATGATGTGTAATGGAACGAGTAAATAGACTTGCCGGTAACGAGATTGAACAAGGTATCGGCATACCGACGATCGAATCTCGGGCAAGTACAATACCGCTAGACAAAGGGAATTGTATACGGGATTGATTGAATCCTCGACATCGTGGTTTATCCGATGAGATCATCGTGGAACAGGTGGCAGCAAACATGGGTATCCAGATCCCGCTATTGGTTATTGACCGGAGAACGTCTCGGTCATGTCTGCATGGTTCCCGAACCCGTAGGGTCTACACACTTAAGGTTCGATGGCGCTAGGGTTATAAAGGAAGTTTGTATGTGGTTACCGAATGTTGTTCGGAGTCCCGGATGAGATCTCGGACGCCACGAGGAGTTCCGGAATGGTCCGGAGTTAAAGATTGATATATAAGAAGTCATGTTTTGGTCACCGGAAAAGTTTCGGGTTTTATCGGTAATGTACCGAGACCACCGGGAGGGTCCCGGGGGTCCACCAAGTGGGGCCACCGGCCCCGGAAGGCTGCATTGGCCAAGTGTAGGAGGGGACCAGCCCCAGGTGGGCTGGTGCGCCCCCCCCCCCCCACAAGGGCCCATGGCGCCTAGGTTTTGGGGAGGGGCCGCCCCCACCTTGCTTGGGGGGCAAGTTTCCCCCTCTCCCCCCTTGGCCGCCACCCTAGATGGGTTTTGGGCTGCCGCCACCCCTAGGGAGGGAACCCTAGAGGGGGCGCACCCCCTTCCCTCTCCCCTATATATACTTGAGGACTTTGGGGCTGCCAGCACATGATTTTTGACCTCTCCCTCGCGCAGCCCTACCTCTCTCCTTCCTCCTCTCCCGCGGTGCTTGGCGAAGCCCTGCAGGATTGCCACGCTCCTCCACCACCACCACGCCGTTGTGCTGCTGCTGGATGGAGTCTTCCTCAACCTCTCCCTCTCGCCTTGCTGGATCAAGGCATGATAGACGTCACCGGGCTGCACGTGTGTTGAACGCGGAGGTGCCGTCCGTTCGGCACTAAGATCTCAAGTGATTTGGATCACGACGAGTACGACTCCTTCAACCCCGTTCTCTTGAATGCTTCCGCTTAGCGATCTACAAGGGTATGTAGATGCACTCTCCTTCCCCTCATTTCTGGTTTCTCCATAGATAGATCTTGGTGAAACGTAGGAAATTTCTGAGTTTCTGCTACGTTCCCCAACAGTGGTATCAGAGCTAGGTCTATTGCGTAGATTCTTTGCACGAGTAGAACACAAAGTAGTTGTGGGAATTGATTTTGTTCAATATGCTTACCGTTACTAGTCCAATCTTGTTTCGACGGTATTGTGGGATGAAGCGGCCCGGACCGACCTTACACGTACACTTACGTGAGACAGGTTCCACCGACCGACATGCACTTGGTGCATAAGGTGGCTAGCGGTGCCGCCTCTCCACTTTAGTCGAACAGATTCGATGAAAAGGGTACTTATGAAGGGTAAATAGAAATTGGCATATCACGTTGTGGTTTTGCGAGGAAAGAAACGTTTTGCTAGAAACCCATAGCAGCTATAAAACATGCAAACAACAATTAGAGGACGCCTAACTTGTTTTTGCAGGGTATGCTATGTGATGTGATATGGCCAAGAAGAATGTGATGAATGATATGTGATGTATGAGATTGATCATGTTCTTGTAATAGGAATCACGACTTGCATGTCGATGAGTATGACAACCGGCAGGAGCCATAGGAGTTGTCTTAATTTATTGTATGACCTGCGTGTAATTGAACAACGCCATGTAATTACTTTACTTCATTGCTAACCGGTAGCCATAGTAGTAGAAGTAATAAGTTGGCGAGACAACTTCATGGAGACACGATGATGGAGATCATGGTGTCAAGCCGGTGACGATGATGATCATGGAGCCCCGAAGATGGAGATCAAAAGGAGCAAAATGATATTGGCCATATCATGTCACTATTTGATTGCCTGTGATGTTTATCATGTTTGTACATCTTATTTTCTTAGAACGACGGTAGTAAATAAGATGATCCCTCATTAAAATTTCAAGAAAGTGTTCCCCCTAACTGTGCACCGTTGCGAAAGTTCGTCGTTTCGAAGCACCACGTGATGATCAGGTGTGATAGATTCGCATACAATGGTTGTAAGCCAGATTTACACACGCAAAACACTTAGGTTAACTTGACGAGCCTAGCATGTACAGACATGGCCTCGGAACACAAGAGACCGAAAGGTCGAGCATGAGTCGTATGGTGGATACGATCAACATGAAGATGTTCACCGATGATGACTAGTCCGTCTCACGTGATGATCGGACACAGCCTAGTTGACTCGGATCATGTAATCACTTAGATGACTGGAGGGATGTCTATCTGAGTGGGAGTTCATAAGATGAACTTAATTATCCTGAACATAGTCAAAAACCCTTTGCAAATTATGTCATAGCTCGCGCTTTAGTTCTTCTGTTTTAGATATGTTCCTAGAGAAAATATAGTTGAAAGTTGACAGTAGCAATTATGCGGACAGTAGAAGGCTTATGTCCTTGATGCACCGCTCGGTGTGCTGGACCTCGAACGTGGTCTGTGGATGTTGCGAACATCTGACATACACGTTTTGATGACTACATGATAGTTCGGTAGTGTTAAATTGTTTAGAATTGAAGTACCAAAGACATTTTGAAATGTCACAGAACATATGAGATGTTCCAAGAGCTGAAATTGGGATTTCAGGCTCATGCCCACGTCAAGAGGTATGAGACCTCCGACGAGTTTCTAGCCTACAAACTAAGGGAGAAGATCTCAATCATTGAGCTTTTACTCAGATTGTCTGGGTACAACAATCACTTGAATCGAGTGGGAGTTAATCTTCCAGATGAGATAGTGATGTTTCTCCAAAGACATTGCCACCAAGCTACTAGAGCTTCGTGATGAACTATAACATAACAGGGATAGATATGATGATCCTTGAGCTATTCGCGATGTTTGACACCACGAATGTAGAAATCAAGAAGGAGCATCAATTGTTGATGGTTAGTGAAACCACTAGTTTCAAGAAGGGCGAGGGCAAGAAGGGGTACTTCATGAAACGGCAAATCAGTTGCTGCTCCAGTGAAGAAACCCAAGGTTGAACCCAAACCCGAGACTAAGTGCTTCTGTAATAAGAGGAACGGACAGTGAAGAAGAATTACCCTAGATACTTGGTAGATGAGAAGGTTGGCAAGGTCGATAGAAGTATATTGGATATACATTATGTTAATGTGTACTTTACTAGTACTCCTAGTAGCACCAGGGTATTAGATACCGGTTCGGTTGCTAAGTGTTAGTAACTCGAAATAAAAGCTACGGAATAAACGGAGACTAGCTAAAGGTGAGCTGACGATATGTGTTGGAAGTGTTTCCAAGGTTGATGTGATCAAGCATCGCACGCTCCCTCTACCATCAAGATTGGTGCTAAACCTGTTATTTGGTGTTTGAGTTGAGCATAGAAATGATTGGATTATGTCTATCGCAATGTGGTTATTCATTTAAGGAGAATAATGGTTACTCTATTTATTTGAATAATACCTTCAATGGTCTTACACCTAAAAGAATGGTTTATTGAATCTCGATCGTAGTGATACACATTTTCATGCCAAAAGATATAAGATAGTAATGCTAGTACCACATACTTGTGGCACTGCCATGTAAGTCATATTGATGTAAAACGCATGAAGAAGCTCCATGTTGATGGATCTTTGGACTCACTCGTTTTGAAAAGTTTGAGACATGCGAACCATGTCTATTGGTGTATACGCATGAAGAAACTCCATGCAGATGGATTGTTTGGACTCACTTGATCTTGAATCACTTGAGATATGCAAATCATACCACATGGGCAAGATGAATGAAAAGCCTCGTTTTCAGTAAGATGGAACAAGATACCAACTTGTTGGAAGTAACACATTTTGATGTGTGCAGTCCAATGAGTGCTGAGGCATGCAGTGAATATCGTTATGTTCTTACTTCACAAATGATTCAAGTAGATGTTGAGTATATTTACTTGATGAAACACAAGTCTGAATTATTGAATGGTTCAAGTAATTTCAGAGTGAAGTTGAAGATCATCGTGACAAGAGGATAAAATGTCTATGATATGAACATAGAGATGAGTATCTGAGTTACGAGCTTTGGCATGCAATTAAGACACTGTGGAAATTGTTTCACAATTAATACCGCCTGGAACACCATAGTGTGATGGTGTGTCCGAACATCATAGTTGCACCCTATTGGATATGGTGCGTACCATGATGTCTCTTATCGAACTACCACTATCGTTCATGGGTTAGGCATTAGAGACAACCGCACTCACTTTAATAGGGCACCACGTAATTCCGTTGAGACGACATCGTTTGAACTATGCTTTGGAGAAACCTGAGTTGTCGTTTCTTAAAAGTTTGGGGCTGCGACGCTTATGTGAAAAGGTTTCAGGTTGATAAGCTCGAACCCAAAGCGGATAAAATGCATCTTCATAGGACACCCAAAATAGTTGGGTATACCTCCTAATTCAGATCCGAAAGCAATAGGGATTGTTTCTTGAATCGGGTCCTTTCTCGAGGAAAAGTTTGTCTCGAAAATTGAGTGGGAGGACGGTGGATACTTGATATGGTTATTGAACAGTCACTACAATTAGTGTGTAGCAGGGCACAGGAAGTTGTTCCTGTGGCACCTACACCAATTGAAGTAGAAGCTTATGATAGTGATCATGAAACTTCGGATCAAGTCACTACCGTACCTCGTAAGGTGACGAGGATGCGTACTACTTCAGAGTGGTACAGTAATCCTGTCTTGAAGGTCATGTTGCTAGACAACAATGAACCTACGAGCTATGGAGAAGCAATGGTGGGCCCATATTCCAACAAATGGTTAGAAGCCATGAAATCCGAGATAGGATCCATGTATCAGAACAAAGCATGGACTTTGGTGGACTTGCCCGTTGATCGGCAAACCATTGAGATAAATGGATCTTTCAGAAGAAGACGGACGTGAACGGTAATGTCACTGTCTGTGAAGCTCGACTTGTGGCGAAGGGTTTTTCACAAGTTCAAGGAGTTGACTACGATGAGATTTTCTCATCCGTAGGGATGCTTAAGTCCGTCGGAATCATGTTAGCATTAGCTGCATTTATGAAATCAACCAATTGGATGTCAAAACGAGTTTCCTTACCAGTTTTCGTAAGGAAAGGTTGTATGTGATACAATGACAATGGTTTTGTCGATCCTAAGGATGCTAAAAGGTATGCTGGCTCCAGCGATCCTTCTAAGGACTGGAGTAAACATCTCGAAGTTGGAATGTACGCTTTGATGAGATGATCAAAGATTTTGGGTTTATACAAAGTTTATGAGAAACTTGTATTTCCCAAGAAGTGAGTGGGAGCACTATAACATTTTTGATGAGTATATGTTGTTGACATATTGTTGATCGGAAATGATGTAGAATTTCTGGAAAGCATGTAGGGTTATTTGAAAAGTGTTTTTCAATAGAAAACCTGGATTAAGCTGCTTGAACATTGAGCATCAAGATCTATGAGGATAGATCAAAAACTCTAAATGGTACTTTCAAATGAGCACATACCTTGACATGATCTTGAAGGCGTTCAAGATGAATCAGTCAATGAAGGAGTTCTTGCCTGAGTTGTAAGGTATGAAGTTAAGAGTTAAAGCTCGACCACGGCAGAGGAGAGAGAAAGGACGAAGGTCGTCCCCTATGCTTCAGACGTAGGCTCTATAGTATGCTATGTTGTGTACCGCACCGGAAGTGTGCCTTGCCATGAGTTGGTCAAGGGGTACAAGAATGATCCAGGAACGGATCATTGGACAGCGGTCAAAATTATCCTTAGAGGAATAAGGAAACGTTTCTCGATTATGGAGGTGATAAAGAGTTCGGCGTAAAGGGTTACGTCGATGCAAGCTTTAACACCTATCCGAGTAACTCTGAGTAGGAAACCGGATACGTATAGTGGAGCAACCATTTGGAATAGCTCCTAGTGGAGCGTGGAAGCAGCATTTACAATATGACATAGAGATTTGCGAAGTACAAACGGATCTGAATATTGCAGACCCGTTGACTAAAACCTCTCTCACAAGCAAAACATGATCAATCCCCAGAACACATTGAGTCTTAATCACATGGTGATGTGAACTAGTTTAGTTACACTAGTAAACTCTTTGGATGTTGGTCACATGGCGATGTGACCTATCAGTGTTAATCACATGGCGATGTCAACTAGATTATTGACTCTAGTGCAAGTGGGAGACTATTGGAAATATGCCCTAGAGGCAATAATAAATTAGTTATTATTATTATATTTCCTTGTTCATGATAATCATTTATTATCCATGCTATAATTGTATTGATAGGCAACTCAGATAGATGTGTGGGTACATAGACAACACCATGTCCCTAGTAAGCCTCTAATTGACTAGCTCGTTGATCAATAGATGGTTACGGTTTCCTGACCATGGACATTGGATGTCGTTGACAACGGGATCACATCATTAGGAGAATGATGTGATGGACAAGACCCAATCCTAAGCCTAGCACAAAGATCGTGTAGTTCGTATGCTAAAGCTTTTATAGTGTCAAGTATCATTTCCTTAGACCATGAGATTGTGCAACTCTCGGATACCGTAGGAATGCTTTGGGTGTACCAAACGTCACAACGTAACTAGGTGGCTATAAAGGTACGCTACGGGTATCTCCGAAAGTGTCTGTTGGGTTGGCACAAATCGAGACTGGGATTTGTCACTCCGTGTAATGGAGAGCTATCTCTGGGCCCACTCGGTAGGACATCATCATAATGTGCACAATGTGACCAAGGGGTTGATCACGGGATGATGTGTTACGGGACGAGTAAAGACACTTGCCGGTAACGAGATTGAACAAGGTATCGGCATACCGACGATCGAATCTCGGGCAAGTACAATACCGCTAGACAAAGGGAATTGTATACGGGATTGATTGAATCCTCGACATCGTGGTTCATCCGATGAGATCATCGTGGAACATGTGGGAGCCAACATGGGTATCCAGATCCCGCTGTTGGTTATTGACCGGAGAACCTCTCGGTCATGCCTGCATGGCTCCCGAACCCGTAGGGTCTACACACTTAAGGTTGATGACGCTAGGGTTATAAAGGAAGTTTGTATGTGGTTACCGAATGTTGTTCGGAGTCCCGGATGAGATCCCGAACGTCACGAGGAGTTCCGGAATAGTCCGGAGGTAAAGATTTATACATGAGAAGTCCTGTTTTGGTCACTGGAAAAGTTTCGGGTTTTATCGGTAATGTACCGAGACCACCGGGAGGGTCCCGGGGGTCCACAAAGTGGGGCCACCGGCCCCGGAGGGCTGCATGGGCCAAGTGTGGGAGGGGACCAGCCCCAAGTGGGCTGGTGCGCCCCCCCACAAGGGCCCAAGGCGCCTAGGTTTTGGGGAGGGGGCGCCCCCACCTTGCTTGGGGGGCAAGTTTCCCCCTCTCCCCCCTTGGCCGCCACCATAGATGGGTTTTGGGCTGCCGCCACCCCTAGGGAGGGAACCCTAGAGGGGGCGCACCCCCTTCCCTCTCCCCTATATATACTTGAGGACGTTGGGGCTGCCAACACATGAGTTTTGACCTCTCCCTGGCGCAGCTCTACCTCTCTCCCTCCTCCTCTCCCGCGGTGCTTGGCGAAGCCCTATAGGATTGCCACGCTCCTCCACCACCACCACGCCATTGTGCTGCTGCTAGACGGAGTCTTCGTCAACCTCTCCCTCTCTCCTTGCTGGATCAAGGCATGGGAGACGTCACCGGGCTGGACGTGTGTTGAACGCGGAGGTGCCGTCCGTTCGGCACTAAGATCTCCGGTGATTTGGATCACGACGAGTACGACTCCTTCAACCCCATTCTCTTGAACGCTTCCGCTTAGCGATCTACCAGGGTATGTAGATGCACTCTCCTTCCCCTCATTGCTGGTTTCTCCATAGATAGATCTTGGTGACACGTAGGAAAATTTTGAATTTCTGCTACGTTCCCCAACAGCACCAGCCCACCAGGGGCTGGTTCCCTTCCCACTTCAGCCCATGGGTCCTTCCGAGATAGGTGGCCCCAACCGGTGGACCCCCGAGACCCTTCTGGTGGTCCCAGTACAATACCAGTGACCCCCGAAACTTTCCCGGTGGCCGAAACTGGACTTCCTATATACAAATCTTCACCTGCGGATCATTCCGGAACTCCTCGAGACGTCCGGGATCTCATCTGGGGCTCCGAACAACTTTCGGTTTACCGCATACTAATATCTCTACAACCCTAGCGTCACCGAACCTTAAGTGTGTAGACCCTACGGGTTCGGGTATCACGCAGACATGACCGAGACAGCTCTCCGGCCAATAACCAACAACGGGATCTGGATACCCATGTTGGCTCCCACATGTTCCACGATGATCTCATCGAATGAACCACGATGTCGAGGACTCAAGTAATCCCGTATACAATTCCCTTTGTCAATCGGTACGTTACTTGTCTGAGATTGGATCGTCGGTATCCCAATACCTCGTTCAATCTCGTTACCGGCAAGTCACTTTACTCGTACCGTAATGCATGATCCCGTGACCAACCACTTGGTCACATTGAGCTCATTATGATGATGCATTACCGAGTGGGCCCAGAGATACCTCTTCGTCAAACGGAGTGACAAATCCCATTCTCGATTCGTGCCAACCCAACAGACACTTTCGGAGATACCCGTAGCGTACCTTTATAGCCACCCAGTTACGTTGTGACGTTTGGTACACCCAAAGCATTCCTACGGTATCCGGGAGTTGCACAATCTCATGGTCTAAGGAAATGATACTTGACATTATAAAAGCTTTAGCATACGAACTACACGATCTTTGTGCTAGGCTTAGGATAGGGTCTTGTCCATCACATCATTCTCCTAATGATGTGATCCCGTTATCAATGACATCTAATGTCCATAGTTAGGAAACCATGACTATCTGTTGATCAACAAGCTAGTCAACTAGAGGCTCACTAGGGACATGTTGTGGTCTATGTATTCACACATGTATTACGATTTCCGAATAACACAATTATAGCATGAATAATAGACAATTATCATGAACAAGGAAATATAATAATAATCATTTTATCATTGCCTCTAGGGCATATTTCCAACAGTCTCCCACTTGCACTAGAGTCAATAATCTAGTTACATTGTGATGAATCGAACACCCATAGAGTTCTGGTGTTGATCATGTTTTGCTCGCGGAAGAGGTTTAGTCAACGGATCTATGACATTCAGATCCGTATGCACTTTGCAAATATCTATATCTCCATCTTGAACATTTTCACGAATGGAGTTGAAGCGATGCTTGATGTGCCTAGTCTTTTGTGAAACCTGGGCTCCTTGGCAAGGGCAATAGCTCCAGTGTTGTCACAGAAGAGAGTGATCGGCCCCGACGCATTTGGTATGACTCCTAGGTCGGTCATGAACTCCTTCATCCATATTGCTTCATGCGCTGCCTCCGAGCCTGCCATGTACTCCGCTTCACATGTAGATCCCGCCATGATGCTTTTCTTGCAACTGCACCAGCTTACTGCCCCACCATTCAAAATATACATGTATCCGGTTTGTGACTTAGAGTCATCCAGATCTATGTCGAAGCTAGCGTCGACGTAACCCTTTACGACGAGCTCTTCTTCACCTCCATCAACGAGAAACATATCCTTAGTCCTTTTCAGGTACTTCAGGATATTCTTGAGAGTTGTCCAGTGTTCCATGCCGGGATTACTTTGGTACCTTCCTACCAAACTTACGGCAAGGTTTACATCAGGTCTGGTACACAGCATGGCATACATAATAGACCCTATAGCCGAGGCATAGGAGATGACACTCATCTTTTCTCTATCATCTGCCGTGGTCGGGCATTGAGCCGAGCTCAATTTCACACCTTGCAACACAGGCAAGAACCCCTTCTTGGACTGATCCATATTGAACTTCTTCAATATCTTATCAAGGTGTGTGCTTTGTGAAAGACCTATGAGGCGTCTCGATCTATCTCTATAGACCTTGATGCCTAATATGTAAGCAGCTTCTCCAAGGTCCTTCATTGAAGAACACTAATTCAAGTAGGCCTTAATGTTGTCCAAAAGTTCTATATCATTTCCCATCAAAAGTATGTCATCTACATATAATATGAGAAATGCTACAGAGCTACCACTCACTATCTTGTAAACGCAGGCTTCTCCATAAGTCTGCATAAACCGAAATGCTTTGATCATCTCATCAAAGCGAATGTTCCAACTCCGAGATGCTTGCACCAGCCCATAAATGGATCGCTGGAGCTTGCATACATTGTTAGCATTCTTAGGATCGACAAAACCTTCCGTCTGCATCATATACAGTTCTTCCTTAAGATAGCCGTTAAGGAATGCCGTTTTGATGTCCATTTGCCATACCTCATAATCATAGTATGCGGCAATTGCTAACATGATTCAGACGGACTTCAGCTTCGCTACGGGAGAGAAAGTCTCATCGTAGTCAACTCCTTGTACTTGCCGATAACCCTTAGCGACAAGTCGAGCTTTATAGATGGTAACATTACCATCCGCGTCCGTCCTCTTCTTAAAGATCCATTTGTTTTCTATCGCTCGCCGATCATCAGGCAAGTCTGTCAAAGTCCATACTTTGTTTCAATACATGGATCCTATATCGGATTGCATGGCTTCAAGCCATTTCTTGGAATCTGGGCCTGCCATCGCTTCTTCGTAGTTTGAAGGTTCACCGTTGTCTAACAACATGATTTGTAGGACAGGGTTGCCATACCATTCTGGTGTGTGGAACATGTCCTTGTGGACCTACGAAGTTCAGTAGCAACTTGATCCGAAGTACCTTGATCATCATCATTAACTTCCTCTCCAGTCGGTGCAGGCACCACAGGGACATCTTCCTGAGCTGCGCTATTTTCCGATTCAAGAGGCAGTACTTCATCGAGTTCTACTTTCCTCCCACTTATTTCTTTTGAGAAAAACTCTTTCTCCAGAAAGGACCGTTTATTGGCAACAAAGATCTTGCCTTCGGATCTAAGGTAGAAGGTATACCCAATGGTTTCCTTAGGGTATCCTATGAAGACGCGTTTTTCCGACTTGGGTTCGAGCTTTTCAGGTTGAAGTTTCTTGACATAAGCATCGCATCCCCAAACTTTTAGAAACGACAACTTAGGTTTCTTCCCAAACCATAATTCATACGGTGTCGTCTCAACGGATTTAGATGGTGCCCTATTTAAAGTGAATGTAGCTGTCTCTAGAGCGTATCCCCAAAATGATAGCGGTAAATCGGTTGTGACATCACAGACCGCACCATATCCAATAGAGTGCGATTACGACGTTCGGACACACCGTTACGCTGAGGTGTTCCAGGCGGCGTGAGTTTTGAAACGATTCCACATTTCCTTAAGTGCATACCAAATTCGTGACTTAAATATTCTCCTCCACGATCTGATGGTCACGTTGATTCTCTGCCTCATTCTGAAATTCGTTGAACTTTTCAAAGGTCTCAGACTTGTGTTTCATCAAGTAAACATACCCATATCTACTCAAGTCATCAGTGAGGGTGAGAACATAACGATAGCCACCGCGAGCCTCAATGCTCATTGGACCGCAAACATCAGTATGTATAATTTCCAATAACTTGGTTGCTCGCTCCATTGTTCCGGAGAACGGAGTCTTGGTCATTTTACCCATGAAGCATGGTTCGCACGTGTCAAATGATTCGAAATCAAGAGACTCCAAAAGTCCATCTGTATGGAGCTTCTTCATGCGTTTGACACCAATGTGACCAAGGCGGCAATGCCACAGATATGTGGGACTATCATTATCAATCTTACATCTTTTGGTATTCACACTATGAATATGTGTAACATCACGTTCGAGATTCATTAAGAATAAACCATTGACCAGCGGGGCATGACCATAAAACATATCTCTCATATAAATAGAACAACCATTATTCTCAGATTTAAATGAGTAGCCGTCTCCTATTAAACGAGATCCAGATACAATGTTCATGCTCAAAGCTGGCACTAAATAACAATTATTGAGGTTTAATACTAATCCCGTAGGTAAATGTAGAGGTAGTGTGCCGACGGCGATCACATCGACCTTGGAACCATTCCCGACGCGCATCGTCACCTCGTCCTTCGCCAGTCTCCGTTTATTCCGTAGCTCCTGTTTTGAGTTACAAATATGAGCAATCGCACCGGTATCAAATACCCATGAGCTACTACGAGTACTGGTCAGGTACACATCAATTACATGTATATCATATATACCTTTAGTGTTGCCAGCCTTCTTGTCCGCTAAGTACTTGGGGCAGTTCCGCTTCCAGTGTCCGCTTCCCTTGCAATAAAAGCACTCAGTCTCAGGTTTGGGTCCATACTTTGGCTTCTTCCCGGAAACTGGCTTACCGGGCGTGGCAACTCCCTTGCCGTCCTTCTTGAAGTTCTTCTTACCCTTGCCTTTCTTGAAACTAGTGGTTTTATTGACCATCAACACTTGATGTTCCTTTTTGATTTCTACCTCCGCTGATTTCAGCATTGAAAATACTTCGGGAATTGTTTTCACCATCCCCTGCATATTGTAGTTCATCATAAAGCTCTTGTAGCTAGGTGGGAGCGACTGAAGGATTCTGTTAATGACCGCCTCGTCCGGGAGGTTAATGTCCAGCTGGGACAAGCGGTTGTGCAACCCAGACATTTTGAGTATGTGCTCACTGAGAGAACTATTTTCCTCCATCTTACAACTGTAGAACTTGTCGGAGACTTCATATCTCTCGACCCGGGCATGAGCTTGGAAAACCATTTTCAGCTCTTCGAACATCTCATATGCTCAGTTTTGCTCAAAACGCTTCTGGAGCCCCGGTTCTAAGCTGTAAAGCATGCCGCACTGAACGAGGGAGTAGTCATCAACACGCGACTGCCAGGCGTTCATAACGTCTTGAGTTGCGGGGAAAACGGGTGCTTCACCTAGCGGTGCATCTAGGACATATGCTCTTTTGGCAGCTATGAGGATGATCCTCAAGTTCTGGACCCAGTCCATATAGTTGTTGCCATCGTCTTTCAGCTTGGTTTTCTCTAGGAACGCGTTGAAGTTGAGGGCAACATTAGCGTGGGCCATATGATCTACAAGACATATTGCAAAAGTTTTAGACTAAGTTCATGATAATTAAGTTCATCTAATCAAATTATTAATGAACTCCCACTCAGATAGACATCCCTCTAATCATCTAAGTGATCCATGATTCGAATCAACTAGGCCGTGTACGAACATCACGTGAGACGGACTAGTCATCATCGGTGAACATCTTCATGTTGATCATATCTTCTATACGACTCATGTTCGACCTTTCGGTCTCTTGTGTTCCGAGGCCATGTCTGTACATGCTAGGCTCGTCAAGTGAACCTAAGTGTTTTGCATGTGTAAATCTGGCTTACACCCATTGTATGTGAACATTAGGATCTATCACACCCGATCATCACGTCGTGCTTTGAAACAACGAACTTTCACAACGGCGCAAAGTTAGGGGGAACACTTTCTTGAAATTGTTACGAGGGATCATCTTATTTACTACCGTCGTTCTAAGCAAATAAGATGCAAAAACATGATAAACATCACATGCAATCAAATAGTGACATGACATGGCTAATATTATTTTGCTCCTTTTGATCTCCATCTTCGGGGCGCCATGATCATCATCGTCACCGGCATGACACCATGATCTCCATCATCGTGTCTCCATGAAGTTGTTCGCCAACTATAACTTCTACTACTATAGCTAACGGTTTAGCAAAGAAGTAAAGTAATTACATGGCGTTATTCAATGACACGCAGGTCATACAATAAATAAAGACAACTCCTATGGCTCCTGCCGGTTGTCATACTCATCGACATGCAAGTCATGATTCCTATTACAAGAACATGATCAATCTCATACATCACATATAATTCATTCATCACATCCTTTTGGCCATATCACATCACAAGGCATATGCTGCAAAAACAAGTTAGACGTCCTCTAATTGTTGTTGCAAGTTTTACGTGGCTGCTATAGGGTTCTAGCAAGAACGATTCTTACCTACGCCAAAACCACAACGTGATATGCCAATTTCTATTTACCCTTCATAAGGACCCTTTTCATCGAATCCGGTCCGACTAAAGTGGGAGAGACAGACACCTGCTAGCCACCTTATGCAACTAGTGCATGTCAGTCGGTGGAACCTGTCACACATAAGCGTATGTGTAAGGTCGGTCCGGGCCGCTTGATCCCACGATGCCGCCGAAACAAGATAAGACTAGTAGTGGCAAGTAAATTGACAACATCTACGCTGACAACCAAATTGTGTTCTACTCGTGCATAGAAACTACGCATAGACCTAGCTCATGATGCCACTGTTGGGGAACGTTGCCGAAAATAAAAAAATTCTATGCTTCACCAAGATCAATCTATGGAGTCATCTAGCAACGAGAGAGAGGAGTGCATCTACATACCCTTGTAGATCGCGAGCGGAAGCGTTCAAGAGAAAGGGGTTGAGGGAGTATACTCGTCGTGATCCAAATCACCGAAGATCCTAATGCCGAACGGACGGCACCTCTACGTTAGACACACGTACGGTTGGGGAAGAGGTCTCCTCCTTCTTGATCCAGCAAGGGGGAAGTAGCGGGGAATCTCGGCAGGGCTTCGCCAAGCTCAGCGAGAGAGAGAGGTGTTGCGGGGGGAGAGGGAGGCGCCAGGGACTAGGGTGCGCAGCCCTCCCTCCTCCCTCTTTATATAGGGGCCCTGGGGGCGCCGGCCCCCTAGAGATCCAATCTCAAGGGGGGCGGCGGCCAAAGGGGGGACTTGCCGCCCCCAAGTCAGGTGGGGCGCCCCCGACCCCTAGGGTTTCCAACCCTAGGCGCAGGGGGAGTCCCAAGGGGGCAGAACCAGCCCACCAGGGGCTGGTTCCCTTCCCACTTCAGCCCATGGGACCCTCCGGGAAAGGTGGCCCCACCCGGTGGATCCCCGGGACCCTTCCAGTGGTCCCGGTACAATACCGGTGACCCCCGGAACTTTCCCGGTGGCCGAAACTGGACTTCCTATGTACAAACCTTCACCTCCGGACCATTCCGGAACTCCTCGTTACGTCCAGGCTCTCATCCGGGACTCCGAACAACTTTCGGGTTACCGCATACTAATATCTCTACAACCCTAGCATCACTGAACCTTAAGTGTGTAGACCCTATGGGTTCGGGAATCACGCAGACATGACCGAGACAGCTCTCCGGCCAATAACCAATAGCGGTATCTGGATACCCATGTTGGCTCCCACATGTTCCACGATGATCTCATCGAATGAACCACGATGTCGAGGATTCAAGTAATCTCGTAGATAATTCCCTTTGTCAATCGATACGTTACTTGCCTGAGATTCGATCGTCGGTATCCCAATACCTCGTTCAATCTCATTACCAGCAAGTCACTTTACTCGTACCGTAATGCATGATCCCGTGACCAACCACTTGGTCACATTGAACTCATTATGATGATGCATTACCGAGTGGGCCCAAAGATACCTCTCCGTCATACGGAGTGACAAATCCCAGTCTCGACCCGTGTCAACCCAACAGATGCTTTCGGGCATACCTGTAGTATACCTTTATAGTCACCCATTTACATTATGACGTTTGGTACACCCAAAGCACTCCTACGGTATCCGGGAGTTACACGATCTCATGGTCTAAGGAAATGATACTTGACATTGGAAAAGCTCTAGCAAACGAACTACACGATCTTGTGCTATGCTTAGGATTGGGTCTTGCCCATCACATCATTCTCCAAATGATGTGATACCGTTATCAATGACATCTAATGTCCATAGTCAGGAAACCATGACTATCTGTTGATCAACGAGCTAGTCAACTAGAGGCTCACTAGGGACATGTTGTGGTCTATGTATTCACACATGTATTACGATTTCCGGAAAAAATAGTTATAGCATGAATAATAGACAATTATCATGTACACAGAAATATAATAATAATCATTTTATCATTGCCTCTAGGGCATATTTCCAACATTAATCCACTAATATAATTTGATAGTTTCATCAAAACAAGCAAACTATGCATCTAAAACAGAATCTGTCAAAAACAGAATAGTCTGTAGTAATCTGAACATCCACCATACTTCTGGTACACCAATAATTCCACCAAAATTAGGAAAAATAAACAAGATGTACAGAAAGACAGTGCAAAAGGAATCAGAACCAATTGACGTTCCAGTTAAAAATGTAAAATCGTGCACTACATCCAAAGTTTATGTCCTGCACCGTACAAACCAACAAGCATTGTAAACATCCTAAAGGCAAACCTTGGAACATTATTTTTATAATACAATGTAATTGTACAAGGGGATAATTATTTTTATTGAAAAGTTTCTGTAATCAAGATTCACAAAGTTTCCGTGAGCATGAACAAAGTTCAAGGAGCTCTCCCACTTCAACAATGCTTGTCTTTCTTACTTTCACTTTCCTTTTTGAAAAGTGTTTAGGTTCCCCTCTTTATTTTTTTTGTTTTAAACTATATAAAAGCACACAGCAGAAATAAATGACTCTCTAAAACTTCTGGGTTGTCTCCCTGGCAGCGCTTTCTTTAAAGCCATTAAGCTAGGCATTTAGTGCTCAAGTAATGAATCCACCCGGATGCCAAGGTATATCAAAGCCAATTTTAATTAACAATGATTTGTGATTTATTAGTGAGCACAAAGTAACATATATCATGCAACAACGAAGTCTAACTCTCTTCCTATGCATCGGCATGTCATAAGAGAACAATTCATGCACACATAGTAAAGGCCAATGCATAGTATAAACAGTTTCTTGCAATTCTATCGTATTGGAAACATAGAGAGGTGGAGATAAAGTTCCTCTCTCATAATAATTGCAAGTAGGAGCAGCAAGCACATGCATATTACATTCATCGTGTGCAATGGTAAAAGGCAACCCATCAATATAATCCTTAATAAGCACAAACTTCTCCGATAAAGTGTAGTAGGGAGAATTCAAAAAGATAATAGGACTATCATGCGTGGGTGCAATAGCAACAATTTCATGTTTAACATAAGGAACTATAGCAAGTTCATCTCCATAAGCATAATTCATATTGGCATCTTGGCCACAAGCATAACAAGCATCATCAAAAGGGGATATTTCAAGAGAATCAACGGGGTCATAACAATCATCATAGCAATCATCATAGTAATCATCAAAGCAATCATCCTTTGGTAAGCACGAAGGGAAATTAAACAATGTATGAGTTGAAGAGTTACTCTCATTAGGAGGTGGGCATGGGTAGCTAATCCGCTCTTCCTCCTTTTGTTCTTCGCTCTCCTCATCTTTTTCATCCAATGAGCTCACAGTTTCATCAGTTTCTTCTTCCATAGCTTCCTGCAAAATATTAGTCTCTTCTTGGACAGCGGAGAATTTCTCAATATATGGTTTAACATAGGCATTAGAAGCATAATTATCATAACAATATTCAAGTATGGCAAAACTTTCAGATTTGTAAAGAGTAGCATCATACTTTTCAATCAAAGAAGCAATTTCAAAAGCACCCTTAAAAGCAACAAATTCTTCAATTTGTTGAACATCATAATAATTATAAACACCCTTAGCATACGAAGATATGATTCCATTATAAAACTCACATAGGTAGGGAAGGTGTTTCTTAGGGTTTTCAGAACAACAAGTAACATCATATATTTCACATAAATTCCAAGCATAGCATTGCAAAGGTTGAATTTGATCCCATAATAGTTTCCCTTTTTCAAATATACTATGTCGCACATAACAAGCATGCTCATCTAAAGATTTTCCTTGAACTAAGCATGTTGCGGTTTCAGCACGAGCACGTAGGGATCGAAGATGATCCAAGTAAAAAGCTTCAGTAGTGTGATAGATTTTTAGTGGTTCTTCAACCATTGGAGCAGTAGGTACAACTAATTTTTTTGGTATTTTGTGTTTCCTACCCATAACTAAAGATAGAAAACAACTAATAACAACAAATAAAAATTACTTAGTGATAAAGCAAACAAGCACACAAGAGAATATTCACCCCACGCTATGACTCCCCGGCAACGGCGCCAGAAAAAGGTCTTGATAACCCACAAGTGTAGGGGATCGCAACAGTTTTCGATAAGTAAGAGTGTCAAACCCAACGAGGAGCTAAAGGTAGAATAACTATTCCCACAAGTTCTATCGACCATCGATACATTTCTACGCATGCTTGACGTTCGGTTTACCTAGAACAAGTATGAAACTAGAAGTACTTTGTAGGAGTGATAGGCTAGGTTTGCAAGATAATAAAGAACACGTAAATAAAAACTAGGGGCTGTTTAGATAAAGATGCAAGAAAGTAAACATAGCGAGTGTGGAAAAGTGGTGGTAGGAGTTGTGGAATTGTCCCTAGGCAATTGACTTTGTTACTAGACCGGTAATCACTATTGCAATTCTATTTGAGGGAGAGGCATAATCTAACATACTTTCTATACTTGGATCATATGCACTTATGATTGGAACTCTAGCAAGCATCCGCAACTACTAAAGATTCATTAAGGTAAAACCCAAGCATAGCATTAAAGTATCAAGTCCCCTTTATCCCATACGCATAAAACCCCTTACTCGGGTTTGTGTTTCAGTCACTCACGCAACCCACGCTACAGCGGGAATCCCTCACGCTTGCGTGACACAGAGGGCACCATAGGACAACACCAATAATAAAACATGCAACTCAAACCAATCATAGAAATTCATCAATCACCGATAGGACAACGAAAATCTACTTAGACATCATAGGATGGCAACACATCATTGGAAAATAATATGAAGCATAAAGCACCATGTTCAAGTAGAGGGTACAGCGGGATGCAGGAGAGTGGACCACTGGATATAGATGGGGAAACATGATGGAGATGTTGGTGAAGATGATGGAGGTGTTGGTGAAGATCGCGGTGATGATGACACTAGTAGAAAAAGGGTCAAACGTGAAGCACATTAGTGCCGGTTTGAATTTGAGCCGGCACTAATGTATACATTAGTGCCGGTTCCAACGGCTAGCCGGGCCGCTTTCATTAGTACCGGTTCGTGGTGATCCTTTAGCACCGGTTCGTGCCACGAACTGGTACTAATGAGAGTGGTGGCAGGATGTTGTCAGACTGGGGCCCCTCCAGGCCCTTTAGTACCGGTTCTTGGCACGAACCGGTACTAAAGGTCTTCCTACATAAACCCTTCGTCCACCCGAGCTCGCTCTGTTCTTCCCCTTTCCCCTCTCCTCTCTTTTCCTCCCCTCTTCCTCTCGAGCTCATCACACATTTTGCCCAAAATTTGTCAAGATTTGAAGGCCCCCATCCATTCAAATGATCACAAAGGTTAGCAACTTTGTCCTTTCATCTCTCATTGCTAGATTAGCTCTTGCAATGCTTTATATAGTGATTAATTTGTGAGTTTAGTAATTTGGCAGGAAATATATATATGTGCTAGTATTTGATTTATATGCAATTTGAGGTCAAAAATAACACTTAGTTTGCATATGTAGGTGTGGTTTACATAGTGCCTTATAAATCTCCGTCAGAACCACCGTCCGATCGCCCGCACTGCCCTGTCAGCCGGCACCACCTTGTGGTGAGCCTCTTGTTCATGAAATTTTATATAAAAATTGATGTTTGTGTGATTTGGATATATAGTTACTCGTATAATTATCTTACCCGTACGTTGTTTGTTATACATATAGTGCCATGGTTTTGATATCCGTCCCCGTCGGCCCTCGTCCTTGTTATGATTCGGATGTGGTATATGTATTCTCTTTTAAAACTAGTTGCATTTCATGTTTATGACAAATTATGCCCATAAAGTTGACATAGAAATTTTTTCTAGGAGGTATGTGAACCGGAAATTCCAACCGACCCTATTGTCGAGAGGTTAAGTTTAGTTGAAAGAGAAAAAGAGTACTTGAAAGAAAAATTGAAAAGAATTGAGGGGGAGAAGATGGAATTGGAGTTGCATGTTGCCGATGTCGTCGATGATCACAAGATCAAGATGGAGAAAATGCGCTTGAAGATTAGAAAGATTAGAAAATATGCCATCGATAGTGAGGCTTGGTATCATTATGCTGTTGGATCAATTGTTACCTTAGTTGCGATCTTGATCGCATTTGTTGTTGCATTTAAATGCTTTAGCTAGAGAGTTATTTGTTTGTTGCATTTATGTGTTGTATGAACTTTATGTATGAACTTGTATTAATTTGGTCTATTCTGTGTTGTGTAATGAAGATGAGCCGGCAATGGATGTACGATGACCGATGCTCTCCCCAGTTCGTTGAGGACGTGCATACTTTTCTGCTTGCGGCTGAGGCAAACAAGCGGGCGGATGGTTTTATGCCTTGTCCATGTGCTGGCTGTAAGAATGGTCACAATTACTCTATGTCAAGAACCATTCATGTCCACCTGTTTGAGTCCGGTTTCATTCCCCACTATAATGTTTGGACCAAGCACGGAGAAAGAGGGGTTATGATGGAAGACAATGAAGAAGAAGAGGACGACGACAGCTATCCTGGCCATGGGTTCCCTGAATACGATAATACAACAATGGGGGAAGAAGCTGAGCCGGTAAAGCGGGAAGAAGCTGAGCCGGCAATGCGGGAAGAAGCTGAAGAAGAGGCATCAGATGAGCCCGTTGATGATCTAGGTCGGGCCATTGCCGATGCAAAGAGAAACTGTGCAAGTGATTCGGAGAAGAAGAAGTTGCAGCGCATGTTAGAGGATCACAAAAAATTGTTGTACGCGAATTGCGTAGGTGACAAGAAAAAGCTGGGCACCACACTGGAATTGCTGCAATGGAAGGCAGAGAATGGTGTATCTGACAAGGGATTTGGAAAGTTGCTGGTGATGATAAAGGATATGCTTCCAAAGGACAACGAATTTCCCGAGAGTACGTACAAAGAAAAGAAGGTTGGCTTCCCTCTAGGGTTAGAGGTGCAGAAGATACATGCATGCCCTAATGATTGCATCCTCTACCGCGGTGAGTACGAGGATTTGAAGGCTTGCCCGGTATGTGGTGCATTGCGCTATAAGATCAGCCGCGATGACCCTGCTGATGTCGAGGGCGAGCGCCCCAGGAAGAAGATTCCTTCCAAGGTGATGTGGTATTCTCCTATAATACCACGGTTGAAACGTTTTTTCCACAACAAAGAGCATGGCAAGGCGATGCGATGGCACAGAGAAGACCGTAAGAAAGACGGAAAGTTGAGAGTACCCGCTGATAGGTCGCAGTGGAGAAAAATCGAAAGACGCTGATGGACGCGCACCCATGTGGAAGAAGAAATCTATATTTTGGGACCTGCCATATTGGAAAGACCTTGAGGTCCGCTCCGCAATCGACGTGATGCACGTGACAAAGAATCTTTGCGTGACCCTGCTTGGCTTCTTGGGCGTGTATGGGAAGACGAAAGATACACCTGAGGCACGGGAGGACCAGCAACGTATGCACGGAGAAGACGGCATACATCAGAGTCATGCAAGCTACGCTCTTACCAAAGAAGAGAAGGAAATCTTCTTTGAATGCCTGCTCAGTATTAAGGTACCGCCTGGCTTCTCGTCGAATATAAAGGGAATAATAAACATGGCAGAGAAAAAGTTCCAGAACATAAAGTCTCATGATTGCCACGTGATTATGACGCAACTGCTTCCGGTTGCATTGAGGGGGCTTCTACCGGAAAACGTTCGATTAGCCATTGTGAAGCTATGTGCATTTCCCAATGCAATCTCTCAGAAGGTAATCGATCCAGAAATCATACCAAGGTTCAGAATGATTTGGTGCAATGTCTTGTCGGTTTGAGTTGGTGTTCCCACCATCATTCTTCAACATCATGGCGCGCCCTAGTTCACCTATCGAAGAGATTAACATTTTGGGTCCTGTATTTCTACACAATATGTTCCCTTTGAGAGGTTCATGGAGCCTTAAAGAAATATGTTCAGAAACCGTGCTAGGCCGAAGGAAGCATCTCCAAAGGCCATCAAAATGAGGAGGTCATTGAGTTTTGTATTGACTTTATTCCTGACCTTAAGCCGATTGGTGTTCCTGAATCGCGGCATAAGGGCAGACTGGATGGAAAAGGCACGCTAGGAGGGGAACAAATAATATGTATGGACGGACATTCTCTCACTGAAGCACACTACACAGTTCTACATAATTCCGCCTTGGATGAACACAAGAATTTGCTACGCTCCAAACACCCGGAGTTGTTTGATGACTGGATTACACGTGAACAAACCAGGAGTTTCGCCAGCTGGTTGCAGACACATAACATGCATGACACCTCTATTGAAGATGACCTGTACTTGTTGTCCCAGTTACCATCTTCGAATATAATGACTTTCAAAGGGTACGAGATAAATGGTAATACATTTTACATGATCGCCCAAGATAAGAAGAGCACCAACCAAAACAGTGGTGTCCACTTTGATGCAGAAACCAAGAAGGGAAAGGAAACATATTATGGTTATATACAGGACATATGGGAACTTGACTATCGACGCGGTTTAAAGGTCCCTTTGTTTCGGTGCAAATGGGTCAATATGACACGAGGCGGGGTAACGGAAGACCCGCAGTATGGAATGACAACAAGGATCTCAACAATCTTGCGTGTGCGCATTTAATCATTCGTCCTAGCCAATGATGTGGCACAGGTTTTCTATGTGAAGGACATATCTACCAAGCCAAGAAAAAGAAAAGATAAGGAAGTGAATGCATCGTACGATGAGCCAAAGCGGCACATAGTTCTTTACGGGAAGAGAAACATCGTGGGAGTGGATGACAAGACAGACAAGTCGAAGATTATGAAAAGTTTGATGAAATTGCTCCATTCACGGTGAATATTGACCCGAGCATCCCGTTAAATGATGAAGATTTTCCATGGTTACGGCGGAAAGGGACACACGCGAAGAAAAAGTTTCACACCCAAAGATCTGGGATGTGATCGGCTTCACTATCATCACATTCTTCTGTGTTTCACACCCAGAGGGGAATCTCTGTAATAGTTAGGGTAGTTATGTGTTTTGGCATTTGAAACGCGAAGAAATTTTATGTGCAAACAAATTCTTTCATGCCTTTACCGATTTTTAAAGTTAAGTTATTCACAAACTAGTGATTCACACTAATTTCAAATAATTCTAAATTTAAACTATTCAAATTTGAAAACTACGGGCACTAACAGAAAGTTTGTAATTTTTTGTACCTAAAGCAAATATATTCACAAAGAAACTCTAAATACACAAAAATAACAAAACAAAAATAAATAAAGCAAAAAAAATAAAAAAAGCCCGCCTACTAGGCCAGAGCGGCCTGCATAATGACTAGAAACCCAACCTATTGTTGGGCCAGGATGCAGGCCAAGAAAGGCTGATGGGCCTGAGGCAACCTGAGAACACGTAGGCCCAGTGGGCCTGCTTTGGAGAAGAGCTCGAGAGAGCTACCGCACGGGGGTTTATAAACCAGTGCGGTCGCCACTCGGCTAGCGAGGTAGGACTAAACTTGCCGCACCACACCTGCGCCAGCGCACCCCCTTTAGTACCGGGTGGTGGCACAAACCGGTACTAAAGGCCCCTTTAGTACCGGTTTGTGCCACCACCCGGTACTAAAGGGGGTCACTTCCCGCCGCTTGGGCTGGCCAAAACTGGCCTTTAGTACCGGTTGTTGGCTCCAACCGGTACTAAAGGCCCCTCCTATATAAACAATACTTACGAAAATTTCAGTTTCTCATCTGGCTTCTTCTCCTCTACACCGTCGCCCGCTGCCCCCATACGTCTCCATCCCTCGTCGCCGCCCCCGTCGCCGCCCCGTCCCCGTCCCCGTCGTCCCCGTCCTCACCGCCACCCGTCCCTGCCTGTCCCGTCGTCCCGTCCCGTCGTGGCGGCGCTACCAGACGTCCCGTCCGCGTCGGGCGGCGCCCTGTCTCGTCGCCGCCGCCTGCCCGTCTGCCCGTCCCGTCGTCGCCGCTCCCTGTCCCTATCCCGTCGTCGTCATCCCGTGCTGCCGCCATGCCTGCCGCTCCCCTCGCCGCCTCGTCGTCCCTCGCCTCCCAGCCGGTGGCCTTTTACACACACATACATTTTTGTTTTTAGTCATACAAATAGTTAGAAATTTTCTATTTTTAGAAATTGTTAGAAATTTTCTGTTTTTCAGAAATAGTTAGAAATGTTAGAATTATTAGAATAGTTAGAAATGTTAGAATTGTTATACAAATGTTAGTTATATATATAGAAATGTTATAATTTTTTTGTTTTTAGTTATAAAAATATTAGAAATGTTATAGAAATGTTAGTTATATATATCATTGTTAGAAATGTTATAGAAATGTTAGTTATATAGAAATGTTAGAAATTTTAGTTATCAAAATCCAATCATTAAAAAATGTTACTTTTTATGGGCATATAGCTAGTATTTGTTCTCGACGATGCCCGACCCGCATCCTCGCTGCGTACACACGTCCGCGACAACGTCCGGCTGACCCATGTCCGGACTGGGCTCCGCTGGCTGGCACTGGAGGTGCTGCTCGAGGGGCGCTGCTGCTGCTTGAGAACCCGCCCCGGGTCCCGTCGTCGACCCGATCTCGTTTGGTGGCGTTCGCGTGGGCGAGTTTCGGTGCGGAGGGAGCCGGCCCCGCCGGAGGTGGTACGTCGCCGTGTCAGGGAGGAGGACGAGCACGTCCATCGTTACATGGTCGCGTTAGAGGGCGGCAGGTTCTCCAATACCTGGCAGTTTCTTCAGGGATCTCACTTCAGCTATGATCCTGTGAGGGTTCCTTCTCTTTGGGTGCCCATAGCCCGCGCCGCAGGAACCGCGAGTGTCCTAGATTCTTCTGTAGTATTCGATCTTTATTAGCTACCACTACTGGAATCTGGCACTTTGCCATCTGCCATGGCAGATGGCAAAGGCATGCTCGGCGGATGGCAAAGGCTTTGCCATCTGCCAGCAGATGGCAAACAGTTAAATTCGAAACCCTACGGTAAAGGCTTCTTTGCCATCTATTGGCTGATGGCAAGAGATCGTGGCTTTGCCATCTGCTGGCAGATGGCAAAGCCTCTTAACGGGTTAGCCCTTTAGAAGGTTAACGACATACTTTGCCGTCCCGCCAAACAGATGGCAAGGTTGTATGTTTTGCCGCCCCGCCAACAGATGGCAAGGTTGTATGCTTTGCCGTCTGCCAAATAGATGGCAAAGCTCTTTGCCATCTGTTGGCAGAGGGCAAAGGGCCCAAATAGGCCAGCCCAAATTTTACATGTAGATGACACGTGGCCTCTTTGCCATCTCGCCACCGATGGCAAAGCTTTTGCCATCTGCCCAGATGGCAAAGTGCCTATATTGCCCCATTTAATATATTTTTTCTTGTATCAATTCATTTTCACAGAAAATCAAACACAAATATATTTATATGACAAATATAGCATATTCAACACATATTACCAATAGTCATGAACACATATATCCAATACATGCTACCAATAGTAGCAAGTTTCATCCGTACATATACATAGTTTCATCAATATTACACAGTTTCATCCATAGGTAGCAAGTTTCACAAGGTCAAAACAAAAACTAAATACAAGCACTCCATCAACCCAAGCTTCCGTGATCTTAATCAAATCTGTAAAATGGGAAAGAAGAAAGTTAGAAGAACAAGACTAGAAGAAGAAGATTACTAGGCTTCAGTCTATCCTCATGCTAAATTAGCATAAGCTTCTAACTTATTAGGACAATGATACTAGGCTTCAACTCAAAAGGTATACGTATAAAGGGTATTTTAATTTTATTGCCTTAAGAAAATAAATTTTATATATATATATATATATATATATATATATATATATATATATATATATATATATGTATATGTATATGTATGCATGGCATGTCTCTTGCGTAATATTGATTGTACCTTGCTGAAATCATATTTTTATATACTTCCGTGTCAGGTGGTATCAAGCTTGATCATGAAATCTTGGAAAGTATAAACACCATTCTTGCATGTGTGTGAACTTACATGCAAACTCACCCAAGGTGCCAGGTACAATGATTTTTCACCAACCAGTTCAACGCCGCCTTTTTGACTGTTATTGGGAGTTTGGGACATATTCAGTACTGAAAACTAGATGAGTTCACATGCAGGTTTTTCTTTCAGATTGCTTTGTATGTGTTGACTTATACCCAGCTGCTGGGAATCCAAGACATTTCAACTTTTTATAAAGATGCATCAAATATATTTTCCCAAAAAGGTCGACCATCTGATGCTATTCATGCATTAGTAGTAGTCGTAATTTAGTTCACCAACTTACAGGATTTGTGAAGCATTCTAACTAATTCACGAGTGCTCAGCCTTGCTCTGTTTCAATTTTCGAATCAAAAGTGTGTTAAATTTCCATTCCAATTAAGAGACATTTGCATGGATATGGGTAACCAATTGGTATATGTATGACAAGACAAAACAAATCATATTGTTTGATTCATATAGCTGAATTGTTTTGGAGGAAGTATTCGTGACTCTGTAATCTGCCTATGAACATGTTGTTTAGTTATGCATATTTACTCAGATGCGGTAGTACCCTAGGAGATAAAAAAGGAAAGAGAACAGGGCATATGCTACATTCTTTGATGGATTTGACATTAAGTTGGTCCTATAAAGATGAAGTAATCATTGAACTATCACACATGTTGCAAGGTGCTATATTATCCCAGGGATTCAGGTACGCAAGCTATAGGAAGAGGACATAGATTCATAATGAAATAATCTTCGTGATAACATTATTTGAGAGAGAGAACAAAGTTCAGTCAACAATAACAGGGTGCAATCATCAAGTGTGCTTATGCACCGCTCTGCATGCAGCAATAAAATCTGTTGATTATTCAGCTCAATCGATTCTTGGTTTGTTACAGAACAATAACAATAGCTGCGAAGGATCATAATTTGTATGTACCTCTGGATTTCATATACTGTTGTTGATATTGACAACGAACTATGTTGTGTGACGGGTTTTTTTATATTTTTTTGCTACATGAGTTGGTATAAATTTTCAAGCAGAACAGTCAGAACTTAGCAGATGGAGGCAATATAGGTTATTTCTTTCGAGCATGGAGTTTTTGCACAAGAGTTTAAATGCTCCCTCATGTACTGTAAAATCAAAATAAATAGTACTAAAAACAGGGAACACATAATTGTGCATGTCGTGTTCTACTAAACTCCAGAATATCTCTTATATCAAAAACTATACGAGCAGAAATGGCATGAAACTTATGGATTAATTTTCTTTTTGCATACATGCCGAGCTGGGAGTCATAGGGTATTAAACTGTATAATTCCTCTTATAAGAAAAAATATGAGCTGAAATGTCATGAACCTATTGGATTAATTTTCCTTTTGTATACATGGTGAGCTGAGAGATCATAGGGTCTTATAGGCCATTGATTGTTTGTATTCAGTCCAACTAGGACACATTTTTGCCATGTTATGGCCACTACTCACCTTTGCTAGCTCCTTCAAGGATGTTTTGACCTATACTCCTTTGTTATCTACAACGGGGTACTAATCCATCAGAGGCCATTCACTTTCCTTTCAATATATTAAAAGGTGGATCTCACCTTATTTTCAACAAATGTCAAAACAGAGAATCTAAAAATAACTTGGTCAACATGAAAAAAAATGAAAGGGTGCCTCATTCAGGTTTAACTATACTTTGTTGATATTCACACTAAACATTGTTGCCATTTACTTACAGTCTAAACCATCTGAATGATTTGTTGTTGTTGTTTAGGAAAAATAGCTAGCCCGTGCAAGTTGCACGGGTTGACGACTAGTGCTTTAAGATTGACATTGCCACGTGGCATTCATCAGGATGGGTCTCACCTGTTGGCCTGTGAGACCCGGTTTCATAGGATTTTTTTCCCCAAACATGTATTAACTCAACGTCACTGCTAAAAGTGCGGCACGGAAAAGTACGTTTAGCGGTAGGTGCTGAAAAGTGTTACGACTGATGTCCGTTCAAAATTTCAACTAGAGACAGCTACTACTACTTCGATAAGAAATAGTGGTATTGGTACTGGTGTGATCATCAATGGTAAGTACAGTTTGGGTTGAAGATTTGTAGCTGATGTAAGTACCTCGAGGAGGAGGTTGCAGGGGAACTGCTTGACGGAGAGCACGTCGGCGACGATGGTGTCGGGCGGAGCTTGGCAAGGGGATGGCGCGACGACGGACTCCGTGGAGAGGATGGAGCTGCAAACCAGCAAAGACGCCCGGCTGCTCCTCGCACTGGCGCCTCAAGCTTCGTTGTTGTCGAGATTTCACAAGATGATCGATCGATCCCTTGCGCTTGCATTCGGACCGGGATCAAGAAATATAGGTTCATGGGTTGGCATGGCTGGTCACCAAGAAGCGAATCCGTGGGTGGAGCAGTAGTCGGAGTAGTCGGATCTAGAGGTGGCCAGCGGCGCGTGGCCTCGCCCTGAAGCCCCGGCGATGAACTGCCGAAGTTGCCGAACCCGATGATCCCCACGCGCAGCGCCGCTGGATCTTGCGCCTCCGTCGAGACACCGATGGTGACGGCGACGGCTCCTCGTAGGCGCGCGCGCCACGAGGAGGCGAGCTGCTGCTCCTGCTCGGTGGAGGTCGTGGCGCCTCTCGGGGCTTGGCGCCGGCGGCGGCCGCCTGACCTGATTAGGCGGGAGGGCCGCGACGGGCGGGGAGCGACGCGGCGGCGGCAGGCGGGGAGCGACGGGCCGCAACAGGTGGCGGGGAGGGCCGTCGGCAGGGCAGTGGAGGGCCGCGGCGACGGGCGGGGAGCGACGGCGACCGGGGGGGAGGGACGCGCCGCGGCGTATGGGGAGCGACGGGCCGGCGATGTGGTGGCGGTGGCGAGCGAAGCGGGGCTGTTCGGTGTGTGGATGAGATGCGAAGGTCGTTTTTTTTACCTGGACGGGTTGGGAGAGAGAGGGAGGGGATAACCCCACAGTTTTTTTTACCTGGAAAAAAATAACCCCATCTCTTTGCCATCTGCCATCAGATGGCAAAGAATCTTTGCCATCTGCTGGCAGATGGCAAAGAGGTGGGGCTGGTACACCGTGCACGCTTGACGGCCACAGGATTTGCCAACCTCTTTGCCATCTGCTGGCAGATGGCAAAGAATCTTTGCCATCCACTAGCGGATGGCAAAGAATTGGCTGATGGCAATCATGTTCTTTGCCGTCTGTCAGTTCTTTGCCATCTGTTTTTTATAAGCAGATGGCAAAGACGTTCTTTGCCATCAGCTGGCAGATGGCAAAGAGCTGGCTGATGGCAAATACCCAGTTTCCAGTAGTGTACCTAGCCAGTGATGTATTCGATATTATATCTATTATTCGAGACGATGTATTCGAGATTATATCTATTATTTGAGACGATGTTTTCGAGATTATATCTATTATTCGAGACGACGTATTCGAGATTATATCTATTATTCGAGACGATGTAATTTGAATACTAAATTGTTTTATATTTCTTTTGGATTAGTTAAATAAAAGCTATGGCGGACAATACCGGCAGAGAGGGAGAACAGGCCATGTTTGATATGATACGCCATCCTCACGGGCCAGATGATGATCAGAATGAAGAAGATTATGACGGCTCCGAATTTCTAAACAACATCGGAGAGGGTGATATGATATTCGATCGCGACGACCGAATTGATGAAGTCATGAACTATGATTATGATGATGACGAAGAAAATGTTGAACTTGAAACAACAAAGACCGGCGAGGTATATATATTTATATAAGCAGGCATCTGGTGATCATCACATGTTTTAAATGACTTGAAGATATATTAACGAATCGATCTTTGTTCTTTCAGCCATCCGGATCGAGCAAATCTTCAGGCAAAAGGACGAAACGAGGCCTGAACAAAAAGTTGAAGGAGGGCGTAAAGTACAATATCGAGGCAATCAGACCTAATGGCGAACCATTAGCGCCTAAGAAGATTGCGGACAAGTTTGTTCGTCAGTGCGGAGTTCTTGTGAAGGACCAACTCCCGATCTCCCTTCAAGAATGGAGAGAGCCAGCAAAGCCACGTCCAGATGTTACTTTTGTCGACAACAGACAAAAAGGTCTGCTTTGGGATACTCTGATGGAACATTTCACCCTACCAGATCATTAAATAGAAGCAGATGTGCAGAAAGTCAAGGACGCTGCTCTTAGGAAGATGGCGGTTGCATTCAAGAACCACAAGAATCGTGAATGGGACAAGTACGTCAAGGGAGGAAGGAAGACTCCAGTATTCGAGGGAACACTAGAGAACCAACGTGCTCATTGGGACGATTTCGTGAAATTCAAGGATTCAGAATTAGCTAAGGAACGGTCGAGAATAAACAAGAAGAATGCCAAAAAAGGATAAGTTCCATAAGCTGGGGCCAGCGGCTGTGCGGTGGCAATGCCTAAGTGGGATAAGTCGAGAAAGAGATGGAGGATGCAGTGTCACTCCGAATACTAAGAGCTGGCCCCAGTGCGGGACTTGGTTCTATGCGCATGGGGGGGGGTTGGACCCGAAGACAGGCAAATTTTCGACGAAGGCATGTCTGAACGGAGCCGACGATGCGATACTTGTTGCAATAGAAGAGGCACGACCGGGGGTGTTCCAGCCCAACAGAGAGAACGACGAGCTTACGCGTGCCCTGGGAAATCCTGAACACCCGGGAAGAACACGAGGCAAGGGCGCTATTCCGTGGTATGAGGGGTTTTCAGACTGGAACACCGACTACAGAACCCGTGCGAGAAAGAAGATTACGGAGGAGAAGAAGAGGAAGATGGAGGAGGAGCAGAGGAAGCGGGACTATGAACGCCTTCAAGGCCTAGAAGCAAGTCAAGCGGAATTGGCAGTCAAATTCCAGCGGCAGCAGGAGCAGATCGACTCACTTAGCCAGCAAAGGGGGTCTCAGCAGCTCAGTGTGTGCAAAACCGAACCGAAAACCAATAACCAAACCGAAAAAAACAAAACCGAACCGAATTTCGGTTTTTTCAGTTTTTGGTTTCAGTTTCAGTTTTTGATTTTCAAAACCATATACCCTTCGGTTTTTTCGGTTAGAAACCGACGGTTTCGGTTAAACCGAATTAAACCGAAAGTACCCCCACTGTATGAAGGGATTTAAGTGAAACTACAACCACTCCTCTATTTATAGCCTTCTGCCCACCACGATGCTGCTCCATACGCGAGGTGGCACTAAAACGCTGCAGTTTGAACGAACGACCTGGGCACCCAGCGTACGTTGTGCTTGCTTGGGCCTCAAATTATCCAGCCCATATGACCACTCTGGTCGCTTGCCTGAGAAAAAGGCCAGCCCGCCGCTTTTGTCATGATTAGGATTCGCTCTTTCCTTTTTTTGCTTGCTCCGTCTTGTAATAAAATGAATATAATTGACTCTTTCCTTTAGCTTGCTCCCTCACGTAATAAAAAACCTTCCTAATCTCAGATTTGCTGCCATTTAATACCTAGGGCCAGTCCATGTGTGCCATCTAATAATGATCTAATCTACGTAGGCACTTCTCACAAGAAAAATCTTACCTACATACACAGACCGAATCATGTGACCAAAATATATTTGTTGTTCATTCAAAAATTCGCGTCAACTTTGGTTATTTTGGTTATTACCGAAACCAAACCGAATTTAAATGGTTATTACCGAAACCGAATCGTATCTATGTATAAAACCGTATAAACCGAAGTATAAAAACCGTATAAACCAAAAACCGTATAAACCGAACCGAATCAAACCGAAAAAACCGATTGCACACCCTGATCAGCAGCTGCAGCAGCTAGCGGATGATCCAGCATTGGATAGCACCACCCCATCCATGCCGAGAAGCAGCGTGGGTTCCGCCCCGGACGATGCAATGCTGGATAGATACCCCGTGGATGACATCATGGAGAACACTAACTGCGAGCTACACTTCAAAATGAAGAACATATCCATGAAGATGGCGGACGCCGTTGCTTTTACAAATCCCCCCGTGGCAACCTTCCATTGCAACCCGATTCCAGCGGGCTATGCTTGTGTCTTGGTTGATGAGGTGGTAGACCCATATTCGGAGCTACAACTTGACATTCCTGGAGGTGACGACGAGCACTTTCTCGGAGAGGCCAAACATCGTATCATCCTATGGAAAAAGGATTGCATCATCTTTCGAAGGCCACCGACACGCGCCACGGCCGACTCCTCGTCAAGTCCGCCACCGAGTCAGCAAACTCCCGCTCCCAGAAGTCCACCAAGTCCGCAAAGTGTCGCCACCTCCTCCAAGTCCGCAAAGTGTCGCCACTCCTCCTCCTCCAAGTCCGCCACAGCCGACGCCCACCTCCTCCAAGTCCAGCACACCTCAGGCCACCTCCTCCAAGTCCGGCACAGCCAGCCACCTCCTCATCCAACTCAGCCCCGTCACCGCCTCCGCCGCCTCGAATCGCAGAAGAGACACCTCGCAGCTATGGTGCGAGCGGCACGAGTCGAGGTAGTACAGAAGTACAAAGGAGGCAAGCGATATAAATATGGTCCAAGCCTCAGGCCTCTTCTGCAGAGGCCTTATGACAAGTCCGAGGAGGAAAACGCAGCCATATCGAAGGCCCAGGTGGAAGCCCATTTTGCACCGAAACCGCCACCGCCTCCAAGGGAGGAAGTGCCTAAGGAAACGATAGACCACTTCATTCGTATGGCTCAACCACCATCTCCCAAGCCTGTTGACACAGACTATGAGCGCCACATCAGGAAGTTAAATCGAGCACGTCTACGTAAGGAGGCGAGCTCGGGATCGAGCAAACAACAAGCAGCTGTCAAAAATGCGGAAAACCATTCCCAAATGGGAGAACAGGCGCGAATCGATCCCTCGCTTGTTGTGCCAACAACACGTGATAATCTGCGCCCAATATTATTGTGGGCAAACAGTTTACGTTCCCGAGGTGGGCAATGTGGTAATAACCAAGGACCATATAATGCAGGCTCAAGTTCTCAACATCACTGTTGGACAACTCCTCGAGATCGAGCCCATGCCTGTGCTTATAGAGGATGAAATAAAACAGAAATATGTCCGAGGCAAACCTTTGGTCAAGCCAGACGAGGTCAAGAAGCTCCCAACGAGAATGTATGAATTGCATCAATGGTACATGGACATTACCAAGAGATCCAATCGAGAGTCCCTCATGGTGCAAGTCAAGAAGGATCATTACTACCATCGAAAGCTGTGACCGTTGAGTATTCTGAACTGTTTCAGTTATACAATCAAGACGACGACAAATCTATCGCCGCCATGCTATTGTCCGTAAGTGATTTCTTTCTGTAATTTAAGTCTCAAGCTAGCTGTAGTGATCCTTTTGATCAATCATTACTTGTAATTATCCTCACTATATTCTTTTTTGTGGTATTATGCAGGATGAAGATGTATGAAATGAGAAAAGGTGGACGCTATGGCATTGGGTTCATTGACCCAAACACCTTAATGAATACACATGGAAACTAAATCCACAACATGAAAAGCAGGTAGAGGACAGCATGCTAGAGTTCTTGAAGTGCCTCAAATACAATGAAGATATACTACTTCCTTACAACTTCCAGTGAGTCACATTGTCTTGTACTACAAATTCTCTGTTTTTGCCTACTAGCTAGCTACATGTTTTTGCTTACATATGCCCGCTTAATTAAGACATGCAAACGTGTGTGCATGCAGATTTCATCGATCTTGTGTATCATTAAAGTTGACGCCGAACAGTTGAAATATCGGACTCACTACTCAAAGCAAATACTGACTATAACATCTTGTTTGGGATAGTCAACAGGTAATTTCAATCATTATTAACTATATATCTCGCCTATTTAGTTCGTCATTTCATGATATGAACTATTTAATAATCCTTTATTCATTTTCTTTGTCGGCGGGCAGGGCTTGGGCAAGGTTCATCAATCACGGAAGGCGAATAGAAAAAAAGCTTAAATGGTTTCACCCAAGGTAAGTAATTATAGTACTAGCTAGCTAGCTAGCTGCCATCTCTTTAATTATCATGCTTGATTAATTATTATCTAATCAAATTCCATTCTCTTAAAGGCCCAAGCAAGCAGCGAGGGACTGATCTGTGTGCATTCTGCGTTTGCGAGAACATTCGCATGATGGCGTCCGAAAGGAGCAGATCTCAAAGGAGGAATGGGTACGCTTGTCGTAACACTATTCACAATTTTTACACCATTATCGATATCTAGTCACACAACTAATACACATGCATATTGATCTCCTTCTTAACAGTTCACAGAGGTGCGGGACAAGCTCCTAGAAACCGAAAGCCAGAGAAGCACTTCAAGAGGAAATAGCGGATTTTTGCTCGACCAGGTCATAAATCTGAAGGAGAATACTATTACCCGCTATCGCCCCCATCATCGTGTTCAAGGGCACCAATTAGGCTAATGCCACTGGCTCAAGGCAACATGCATATGTAGGAGAAATTGTATATAGCTATACATGTGTGTATGTGTTAATTAATTAATATGGTGGTTTGTGAGACATTGATGATATATATATATATGCATGATTGGTTCTCTACTAGAAATTTATTATATATATATATATATATATATATATATATATATATATATATATATATATATATATATATATATATATATATATGCATAACGTGTACAATGTGTAGTATCGTAAAATACCAGCGAACGAAAAAGAATTAAAATGGAAACACATAATTAAATGAAAAAGAAATCATAAAACTAAAAAACCCCCAAACCTTATAGTACCAGTTGGTGTTACCAACCGGTACTAAAGGGCTCCAGGCCACCGGAGCTGGCTCGTGCCACGTGGTTGCCCTTTAGCACCGGTTCGTGCTGAACCGGTACTAAAGGGGGGGGGGTGAAGGAAATATGCCCTAGAGGCAATAATAATGTTATTATTTATTTCCTTATATCATGATAAATGTTTATTATTCATGCTAGAATTGTATTAACCGGAAACATAATACATGTGTGAATACATAAACCTACAGAGTGTCACTAGTATGCCTCTACTTGACTAGCTCGTTAATCAAAGATGGTTATGTTTCCTAACCATGAACAAGGAGTTGTTATTTGATTAACGGATCACATCATTGGTTGAATGATCTGATTGACATGACCCATTCCATTAGCATAGCACCTGATCGTATAGTTTGTTGCTAGTGCTTTTCTTCATGACTTATACATGTTCCTATGACTATGAGATTATGCAACTCCCGTTTGCCCGAGGAACACTTTGGGTGCTACCAAACGTCACAACGTAATCGGGTGATTATAAAGGTACATTACAGGTGTCTCCGAAGGTACATGTTGGGTTGGCATATTTCGAGATTAGGATTTGTCACTCCGATTGTCGGAGAGGTATCTCTGGCCCTCTCGGTAATGCACATCACATAAGCCTTGCAAGCATTGCAACTAAATGTGTTAGTTGTGAGATGATGTATTACGGAACGAGAAAAGAGACTTGCCAAGAACGAGATTGAACTAGGTATTGGATACCGACGATCGAATCTCGGGCAAGTAACATACCGATGACAAAGGAACAACGATATTGTTATGCGGTCTGACCGATAAAGATCTTCGAGAATATGTAGGAACCAATATGGGCATCCAGGTCCGCTATTGGTTATTGACCGAGAGGTGTCTCGGTCATGTCTACATAGTTCTCGAACCCGTAGGGTCCGCACGCTAACGCTTCGATGACAGTTATTATGAGTTTTTATGATGTTGATGTACCAAGGTTGTTCGAGTCCCGGATGAGATCACGGACATGACGAGGAGTCTCAAATGGTCGAGACATAAAGATTGATATATTGAAGCCTATGTTTGACTCGGAATCACTCCGGTGAAATTGGGAATTTTATTGAGTACCGGGTTACTGAACCCCGGGGGTCAATGGGCCTTGATGGGCCTTAGTGGGAAAGAGAAAGGGGCCCTATAGCTGGCGCAGCCTTCCCCTTCCCTAGTCCTATTAGGATTAGGAGAAGGGGTGGCGCCTCTCTCCCTCTCCCTTGGTCAAACCCTAGTTGGACTAGGATTTGGGGGAATCCTACCCTAGTAGGAGTAGGACACCCCGTGCGCCTCCCTCCTGGCCGGCCAGCCCTCCCTTCCCTCCTTTATATACAGGGGCAGGGGCACCCCATGACACACAAGTTGATCGATTAGATCGCTCCTTAGCCGTGTGCGGTGCCCCTTCCACCAGATTACACCTCGATCATACCGTGGCGGAGCTTAGGCGAAGCCCTGCGTCGGTGGAACATCATCATCGTCACCACGCCGTCGTCGACGTGAAACTCTCCTCAACACTCGGCTGGATCGGAGTTCGAGGGACGCCATCGAGCTGAACGTGTGCAGAACTCGGAGGTGCCGTGACGCTCGGTACTTGGATCGGTTGGATCGGGAAGAAGTACGACTACATCAACCGCGTTGTTATAACGCTTCCGCTTTCGGTCTCACGAGGGTACGTGGACGGATACTCTATCCTCTCGTTGCTATGCCATCACCGTGGTCTTGCGTGATCGTGAGGAAAATTTTTGAAATTACTACGTTCCCCAACAGTGGTATCGAGCCTGGTTTTATGCGTTGATGTCATGTGCACGAGTAGAACACAAGTGAGTTGTGGACGATACAAGTCATACCGCCTACCAGCATGTCATACTTTGGTTCAGCGGTATTGTGAGATGAAGCGCCCGGACCGACATTACGCGACGCTTACGCGAGACTGGTTTCACCGCTGTGAGCACTCGTTGCTTAAAGGTGACCGCGGGTGTCTGTCTCTCTCACTTTAGTTGAACTGAGTGTGGCTACGCCCGTCCTTGAGAAGGTTAAACGGAGTCTATTTGACGAAGTATCGCTGTGGTTTTGATGCGTAGGTAAGAACGGTTCTTGCTTAGCCCGTAGCAGCCACGTAAAACTTGCAACAACAAAGTAGAGGACGCCTAACTTGTTTTTGCAGGGCATGTTGTGATGTGATATGGTCAAGACGTGATGCTATATTTTTTGTATGAGATGATCATGTTTTGTAACCGAAGTTATCGGCAATCGGCAGGAGCCATATGGTTGTCGCTTATTGTATGAAATGCAACGCCATGTAATTGCTTTACTTTATCACTAAGCAGTAGCGATAGTCGAGAAGCAATAGTTGGCGAGACGACAACGATGCTACGATGGAGATCAAGGTGTCGCGCGGTGACGATGGTGATCATGACGGTGCTTGGCGATGGAGATCACAAGCACAAGATGATGATGACCATATCATATCACTTATATTGATTGCATGTGATGTTTATCCTTTATGCATCTTATCTTGCTTTGATTGACGGTAGCATTATAAGATGATCTCTCACCAAAATTATCAAGAAGTGTTCTCCCGAGTATGCACCGCTGCGAAAGTTCTTCGTCTTTGAGACACCACGTGATGATCGGGTGTGATAGGCTCTACGCTCAAATACAACGGTGCAAAACAGTTGCACGCGAATACTCAGGTTATACTTGACGAGCTATGCATATAAGATATGACCTCGAACACGGAGACCGAAGGTCGAGCGTGAATCATATAGTAGATATGATCAACATAGTGATGTTCACCATTGAAACTACTCCATCTCACGTGATGATCGGACATGGTTTAGTTGATTTGGATCACGTGATCACTTAGATGACTAGAGAGATGTCTATCTAAGTGGGAGTTCTTAAGTAATATGATTAATTGAACTTTAATTTATCATGAACTTAGTCCTGGTAGTATTTTGCAAATTATGTTGTAGATCAATAGCTCGCGTTGTTGCTTCCCTATGTTTTCATATGTGTTCCTAGAGAAAATTGTATTGAAAGATGTTAGTAGCAATGATGCGGATTGGATCCGTGATCTGAG
Source organism: Aegilops longissima (assembly GCA_021605205.1). Lineage (NCBI taxonomy): Eukaryota > Viridiplantae > Streptophyta > Magnoliopsida > Poales > Poaceae > Aegilops > Aegilops longissima. The sequence goes on from CM038680.1 coordinate 699,560,307, forward strand.
GTTTATCCTCATTGCTGCGCAGAAGAATTATGTCCTTAATGCACAGCTAGGTGACAGACCTATTGCAGGAGCAGATGCGACGTTATGAACGCTATTAGCTCAATATGAGCGATCTGACGTTATGAACGCTTGGCTGGCTCAATATGATGACTACTTGATAGTTTAGTGCACCATGCTTAACGGCTTAGAATCGGGACTTCAAAGACGTTTTGAACATCATGGACCATATGAGATGTTCCAGGAATTGAAGTTAATATTTCAAGCAAATACCCGAGTTGAGAGATATGAAGTCTCCAACAAGTTCTATAGCTAAAAGATGGAGGAGAATCGCTCAACTAGTGAGCATGTGCTCAGATTGTCTGAGTACTTCAATCGCTTGAATCAAGTGGGAGTTAATCTTCCAGATAAGATAGTGATTGACAGAATTCTCTAGTCACCATCACTAAGTTAGTAGAACTTCGTGATGAACTATAGTATGCAAGGGATGACGAAAAAGATTCTCGAGCTCTTCGCGATGCTAAAATCGGCGAAGGTAGAAATCAAGAAAAACATCAAGTGTTGATGGTTGACAAGACCACTAGTCTCAAGGAAAATGGCAAAGGGAAGAAGGGGAACTTCAAAAGGAACGGCAAGCAAGTTGCTGCTCGAGTGAAGAAGCCCAAGTCTAGACCTAAGCCTGAGACTGAGTACTTTTGCTGCAATGGAACTGGTCACTAGAAGCGGAACTACCCCTGAATATTTGGTGGATAAGAAGGATGGCAAAGTGAACAAAGTTATATTTGATATACAGGTTATTGATGTGTACCTTACTAGTGTTTATAGTAGCCCCTGAGTATTTGATACTCGTTCAGTTGCTAAGATTAGTAACTCAAACAGGAGTTACGAATAAACAGAGACTAGTTGAAGGGAAGTGACGATGAGTGTTGGAAGTAGTTCCAAGATTGATATGATCATCATCGCACACTCCCTATACTTTCGGGATTAGTGTGGAACCTAAATAAGTGTTATTTGGTGTTGAGCATAAATATGATTTGATCATGTTTATTGCAATACGGTTATTCATTTAAGTAAGAGAACAAATTGTTGTTCTGCTTACATGAATAAAACCTTATATGGTTACACACCCAATGAAAATGGTTCATTGGATCTCGATCATAGTGATACACATATTCATAATATTGAAACCAAAAGATGCAAAGTTAATAATGATAGTGCAACTTATTTGTGGCACTTGCCGCTTAGGTCATATTGGTGTAAAGCGATGAAGAAACTCCATGTCGATGGATTTTGGAATCACTTGATTATGAATCATTTGATACTTGCGAACCGTGCCTTTTGGGCAAGATGACTGAAACTCCGTTGTTCGGAACAATGGAACGAGATACTGACTTATTGGAAATAATACATACCGATGTATGCGATCCAATGAGTGTTGATACTCGTGGCAAGTATCGTTATTTTCTGACCTTCACAAGATGATTTGAGCAGATATGGATATATCTTCTTGATGAAACATAAGTCTGAAATAGTTGAAAGGTTCAAAGAATTTCAGAGTGAAGTGGAAAATCATCGTAACAAGAAAATAAAGTTTCTGCGATCTGATCGTGGAGATGAATATTCGAGTTACGAGTTTGGTCTTCAATGAAAACAATGTGGAATAGTTTCACAGCTCACGCCACCTGGAACACCACAACGTTATGGTGTGTCCGAACGTCGTAACCGTACTTTATTATGATATGGTGCGATCTATGATGTATCTTACCGATTTACCACTATCGCTTTGGGGTTATGCATTAGAAGACAGCTGCATTCACGCTTAATAGGGCAACCATCTAAACCGCTGAGATGACACCGTATGAACTATGGTTTAGCAAGAAACCTAAGCTGTCGTTTCTTAAAGTTTGGAGTTGTGATGCTTATGTGAAAAGGTTTTCACCGATAAGCTCGAACCCAAATCGAGAAGTGCGTCTTCATAGAATACCCAAAAGAAAATGTTGGGTACACCTTCTATCACAGATCCGAAGGCAAGTTTTTTGCTAAGATGGATCCTTTCTAGAGAAGAAGTTTCTCTCGAAAGAAGTGAGTGGGAGGAAAGTAGAACTTGATGAGGTAATTGTACCTTCTCCCTTATTGGAAAGTAGTTCATCACAGAATCAGTTCCAAAGATTCCTACACCAATTAGTGAGGAAGTTAATGATGATGATCATGAAACTTCAGATCAAGTTGTTACCAAACCTCGTGGGTCTTCCAGAGTAAGATCCGCACTGAGTGGTACGGTAATTCTATTCTAGAAGTCATGTTACTAGACCATGATGAACCTACGAACTATGAGGAAGCGATGATGAGCCCAGATTCATGAAATGGTTTGAGACCATGAAATCTGAGATGGGATCCATATATGAGAACAAAGTGTGGACTTTGATGGAGTTGCCCGATGATCGGCAAGCCATGTTATATAAATGGATCTTCAAGAGGAAGACAGATGCTGATAGTAGTGTTACTATCTACAAAGCTCGACTTGTCGCAAAAAGGTTTTCGACAAGTTCAAGGTGTTGACTACAATGAGATTTTCTCAAACTGTAGCGATTCTTAAGTCTGTCCGAATCATGTTAGCAATTGCCACATTTTATGAAATCTGGCAAATGGATGTCAAAACTACATTCTTTAATGGATTTATTAAAGAAGAGTTGTATATGATGCAACCAGAAGGTTTTGTCAATCCTAAAGGAGCTAACAAAATGTGCAAGCTCCAGCGATCCATCTATGGACTGGTGCAAGCATCTCGAGTTGGAATATATGCTTGATGATTTGATCAAAGATATGGTTTTATACAGACTTTGGAGAAGCCTGTATTTACAAGAAAGTGAGTGGGAGCACTACAGCATTTCTGATAAGTATATGTGAATGACATATTGTTGATCGGAAATAATGTAGAATTATTCTGCAAAGCATAAAGGAGTATTTGAAAGGAGTTTTTCAAAGAAAGACCTCGGTGAAGCTGCTTACATATTGAGCATCAAGATCTATAGAGATAGATCAAGACGCTTGATAAAGTTTTTCAATGAATACATATCTTGACAAGATTTTGAAGTAGTTCAAAATGGAACAGTCAAAGAAAGAGTTCTTGCCTGTGTTACAAGGTGTGAGATTGAGTAAGACTCAAAACCCGACCACGGCAGAAGATAGAAAGAGAATGAAAGTCATTCCTATGCATCAGCCATAGGTTCTATAAAGTATGTCATGTCTGTGTACCAGATCTGTTGCATACCCTACCACTAAAGATTGGCAAGGAGTGCAATAGAGATCTAGGAGTAGATCAATGGACAGCGGTCAAAATTATCCTTAGTAGAATAAGGATATGTTTCTCGATTATGGAAGTGAAAAAGGTTAGTCGTAAAAGGTTACGCCGATGCAAGTTTTAACACTAATCTAGATGACTCTGAGTCTCAATCTAGATACATATTGAAAGTGGGAGCAATTAGCTAGAGTAGCTCCGCAAGCGAGCATTGTAGACATAGAAAATTGCAAAATACTTACGGCTCTGAATGTGATGTAACCCGCTGACTAAAATTATCTCACAAGCAAAACATGATCACACCTTAGTACTCTTTGGGTGTTAATCACATAGCGATGTGAACTAGATTATCGACTCTAGTAAACCCTTTGGGTGTTGGTCACATGTCGATGTGAACTATGGGTGTTAACCACATATAGATGTGAACTATTGATGTTAAATCACATGGCGATGTGAACTAGATTATTGACTCTAGTGCAAGTGGGAGACTGAAGGAAATATGCCCTAGAGGCAATAATAATGTTATTATTTATTTCCTTATATCATGATAAATGTTTATTATTCATGCTAGAATTGTATTAACCGGAAACATAATACATGTGTGAATACATAAACCTACAGAGTGTCACTAGTATGCCTCTACTTGACTAGCTCGTTAATCAAAGATGGTTATGTTTCCTAACCATGAACAAGGAGTTGTTATTTGATTAACGGGATCACATCATTGGTTGAATGATCTGATTGACATGACCCATTCCATTAGCATAGCACCTGATCGTATAGTTTGTTGCTAGTGCTTTTCTTCATGACTTATACATGTTCCTATGACTATGAGATTATGCAACTCCGCTTGCCCGAGGAACACTTTGGTGCTACCAAACGTCACAACGTAATCGGGTGATTATAAAGGTACATTACAGGTGTCTCCGAAGGTACATGTTGGGTTGGCATATTTCGAGATTAGGATTTGTCACTCCGATTGTCGGAGAGGTATCTCTGGGCCCTCTCGGTAATGCACATCACATAAGCCTTGCAAGCATTGCAACTAAATGTGTTAGTTGTGAGATGATGTATTACGGAACGAGAAAAGAGACTTGCCAAGAACGAGATTGAACTAGGTATTGATACCGACGATCGAATCTCGGGCAAGTAACATACCGATGACAAAGGGAACAACGATATTGTTATGCGGTCTGACCGATAAAGATCTTCGTAGAATATGTAGGAACCAATATGGGCATCCAGGTCCCGCTATTGGTTATTGACCGAGAGGTGTCTCGGTCATGTCTACATAGTTCTCGAACCCGTAGGGTCCGCACGCTTAACGCTTCGATGATGCTTACTATGAGTTTTATGATGTTGATGTACCAAGGTTGTTCGAGTCCCGGATGAGATCACGGACATGACGAGGAGTCTCGAAATGGTCGAGACATAAAGATTGATATATTGAAGCCTATGTTTGACTCGGAATCACTCCGGTGAAATTGGGAATTTTATTGAGTACCGGGTTACTGAAACCCGGGGGTCAATGGGCCTTGATGGGCCTTAGTGGGAAAGAGAAAAGGGGCCCTATAGCTGGCGCAGCCTTCCCCCTTCCCTAGTCCTATTAGGATTAGGAGAAGGGGTGGCGCCTCTCCCTCTCCCTTGGTCAAACCCTAGTTGGACTAGGATTTGGGGGAATCCTACTCCTAGTAGGAGTAGGACACCCCTGTGCGCCTCCCTCCTGGCCGGCCAGCCCTCCCTTCCCTCCTTTATATACAGGGGCAGGGGCACCCCATGACACACAAGTTGATCGATTAGATCGTTCCTTAGCCGTGTGCGTGCCCCTTCCACCAGATTACACCTCGATCATACCGTGGCGGAGCTTAGGCGAAGCCCTGCGCCGGTGGAACATCATCATCGCCACCACGCCGTCGTCGATGAAACTCTCCTCAACACTCGGCTGGATCGGAGTTCGAGGGGCGCCATCGAGCTGAACGTGTGCAGAACTCGGAGGTGCCGTGACGCTCGGTACTTGGATCGGTTGGATCGGGAAGAAGTACGACTACATCAACCGCGTTGTTATAACGCTTCGCTTTCGGTCACGAGGGTACGTGGACGGATACTCTATCCTCTCGTTGCTATGCCATCACCGTGGTCTTGCGTGATCGTAGGAAAATTTTTGAAATTACTACGTTCCCCAACAGGGGGGGCTTTAGTGCCCACACTTTACTGCCGGTTATGGAACCGACACTAAAGGTCCTTACGAACCGGTGCTATTGCCCGGTTCTGCACTAGTGTGATGGCCCCCGGCGGCGTTCCGGCGCCACCGGAAGCAAGGGGGAGAGAGCCCCCCTTCTTCTTCTTCTTCCTTGACCTCCTCCCTAGATGGGAGAAGGGTTTCCCCTTTGGTCCTTGGCTCCCATGGCTTGGGAGGGGCGAGAGCCCCTCCGAGATTGGATCTATCTCTCTCTTACTGCGTTCTCTGTTTCTGCCCCTTCACCGTTTCCTTTATATCTGGACATCCGTAACTCCGATTGGGGTGAATATTTCGCCCAAATTTTTCTCATAAAATTAGCTTTCTTGCGGCAAAAGTAGAGCCTCAACCACCTTACGGGTGGCCCACGAGAGCCCAGGGCGCTCCCAGGGGTAGGGGGCGCACCCCCCCTGTCTCGTGCCTACCTCAGACACTGTTTCGCGTTGATTCTTCCTCCGGAAAATCCCAAATATTCCAAAATAATTCTCCATCCATTTTTATCCCGTTTGGATTCCGTTTGATATTGGTTTTGTGCGAAACATAAAACATGCAACAAACAGGAACTGGCACTGGGCACTGGATCAATATGCTAGTCCCAAAAAATAGTACAAAAAGTTGCCAAAAGTATATAAAAGTTGAATAATATTGGCATGGAACAATCAAAAATTATAGATACGATGGAGACGTATTAGAGCTTGTTTAAGACCATAAATAGCTTTGTGAAGTTTGTAAACATGATTAGGTTTCTTAGGATTGACAAAGCCGAGAGGTTGCTTAACATAAACTTCCTCCTATATTTCACCATTTAAAAAAGCACTTTTAATGTCCATTGGGTACAAGGTGATATCATGGTGATTAGCATAGGCAAGTAAGATGCGAATGAACTCAAGTCTAGCAATGCGGGCATATGTCTCACCATAGTCCATACCTTCGACTTGAGTGTAGCCTTGGGCGACGAGACGTGCTTTGTTGCAAACTACTTGTCCATCTTCATCTTGCTTATTGCGAAACACCCATTTGGTACCAATGATGTTGTGGTTGTTGTCGGGCTTCTCGACCAATGTCCACACTTGGTTTCTCTCAAAGTCGTGTAGTTCTTCGTGCATGGCGTTTATCCAATCCGGATCTTCCAATGCTTCTTCAACCTGTATAGGTTCAATGCTAGAGATGAATGAATAATGTTCACAAAAGTTAGCTAGACAAGTTTTAGAGTGACTGATTCTCTCGGTTTGGATATCATTGTAGATTTGCTCGACGGGATGATCTTTAGCAACTCTTGTTCCAACTCGTGAAAGCTTTTGCTTGGATCTTGGTGGAACATCTTCTTCATCTTGTTCTTCTTCTTGGCCTTCTTCATTGTTGACGTTGTCGTTCTCTTGTCGTGGTGGAGAAGGAGGTTGTTGATGTTCATCTTGGTGTACTTCCTCATTTTCTTCATCTTGGTGTGTCCCACTTGTGGATGCTTCCGTATCCACTCTTGGTTCATCTTGTCGTGAGGTAGAAGCTTCCACTTGGACGGACGAGGGATTCTCCTTCACCTCCATTGGACGAATCTTGCCCATAGACAAGTCTTGGATTGCTTACGAAGGGTCTTTGTCTCCTACATCAATTGGAATTTCTCTACTTGCAAGCCATTAGATTCATCAAACTTCACATCTAACGTCTCTTCAACCTTTCGGGTGAAATTATTGTAGACACGGTAAATGTGAGAGTTTGAGCCATAACTAAGTAGGAAACATTCATGAGACTTAGGAGCAAATTTAGAATGACGATGCTTATCAAGAATGTAGCACCTTGAGTCGAATACTCGAAAGTATCCAACTTGGGGTTTGTTACCGGTGAGGAACTCGTATGCCTTCTTGCAGAGTAGCTTGTGAAGATACAAGCGATTTGTTGCATGACAAGCTGTCTCAACCGCTTCCGACCAAAAGTGCTTTGGCGTCTGGTACTCATAAAGCATCGTTCTGGCCATTTCGATGAGCGTCCGGTTCTTCCTCTCAACAACTCCATTTTGTTGAGGTGTGTACGTAGCCGAGAACTCCTGTGAAATCCCTTCTTCGTAAAGAAAGGTGTCCACATTTGCGTTCCTGAGCTCCGTTCCGTTGTCGCTGCGAACCTTCTTGATCTTCACTTCAAATTGGTTTTGGGCCTTCCTAGCGAACTTTTGAAGATCTTCTGGACCTGCGATTTATCATCGAGAAATAACACCCACGTAAATCTTGAAAAATCATCAGCTATGACTAGACCAAAAGAATTTCCACCGAGACTTTTGTAAGCGTTGGGACCGAAAAGATCCATGTGAAGTAGCTCAAGCGACCTCCTTGTGGTCATGATGTTCTTCACGGGATGCCTTCCTCCAACCTATTTACCTGCTTGACAAGCGCTGCAAAGTCTAACTTTTATAAGCTTGTCAAGGTTTCGCATGCCCACATGACCTAACCGTCTATGCCACAACCAACCTTTAGAGGATTTAGCAATTAAGCAAGTTCTAGGTTCAGCCTTTTTAGTGAAATCAACAATGTAAAGATCACCTCTACATATACCGATAAAGACCATTTTATGATTATCTCTACGAAACACTTGGCAATCTACTTTAGTAAATAGGACATTAAAATCGAAATCAGCTTGACCACCCTACGGGTGAAGGGGAGATTCGGCTGGGTTCTTCTCTAAAGACTCCATGCCTATGGCGGAACGAGCTCATCAACCTTCCGAACTGGACGCCTCCGCCTCCTCCTCCTCCTCCGGCGAGTCAGGGCACTCCGTCTCCTCCTCTGCCTCCTCCAGCGAGTGATCCTTAGCCTCCTTCTCCGGCGCGTGGCGGCACTCCGCCTCCTTCTCCGCCTGCGCCGACGCGCCTGAGCAGCTAGCCTGCTCCTTCTTCGCCTCGTCCACAAGGGCGGAAGAGACCCGCCGCCGCTCCGGTTGCTCCAACGCATCGTCCTTCTCCTCCGCCTCATAAGAAAGGAAAGACAGCCGCAACCGCTCCGTCTGCTCCGGCGTCTAGCAGTACAGCCAGAGGCAGGCAATACAATATTGTCCTTCTCAAAGACTCGGAGAAGTTACCATCGAGAGGAGCCAGGAGGAAAACGTGAAGATCGTGCAAGCCGAAGTGACCAACTTCTTTGAAGGGGTCAAAGCAAAGAAAAATCCACCTCCGGAGGAGAAGATAGATCGGGTAAAAGCGAAGCGTACTCTGGCTGCCCTGAAGAAACCACCAAAGTCTCCGGTGAAATACAACTATGAGCGCATTCTTACAAAGTCATTTATCGAAGCGGAGCGGTCGGTAAGTACTGTCAGTGGTCAAAGGTTAGTAGAACGACGAGCTGGGAAAAAAGTTGCCCAGCTCGGTGAACAAGCGAACCAATCGTTGCCTCCACTCCAGGTGTCTAGCGTCGTCGCAAATCATCCGGGCGGGACAATGGTGCCCGGTTATAAAAATCTTGGAGATTACCTGCCCGACGATGCACATTTGGATTTCTTGGAGGTGGACGAACACAAATACATGTACGGGAAGCCTCTCGTCAAAGATGAAAGATCTCTAACAAAGATGATGCAAAGATTCCATGATTGGTATATGAAAACCTGCAGAGAGTCTGAGGGGAGGAATATTTTGACGCTGAGAGTTAAAGAGGAGCATGACCTCATTGGAATTGAACCGTTGAATGTTCCATTTGAGGAGTTCTTCGAGTTTTTCAATCTAAAGGCCCTCGATAAGTTAATGGTCACTTGCTACTGCATGTAAGTAGTACTACTTCTGTCATTAAGTCTCTATATATAGGTCAGCTCTTTCATTGCATGTATTTTTAATTATCCTCACTATATTATGCAGATTGAAGATCGCTGAATTGAAGAAAAGACAAATCTGTGATATTGGGTTCATTAACACAAATCTCATATATTCATATATGGTTAAATTTCAGGCCAAAGATACCGAGGCCAAGCTGCTACAATCGTTTGTATTAAATCAAAACAAAGCTATAATACTCTTCCGTTACGAATTCGAGTGAGTGTTACTGTCTTGTGCATATTCGGTTTCCCTTATTAGTCGAGGTTATAGTAATGTAATTGATGAGTTATGCATGCATGCGCAGCTTCCACTATATTCCCCTAGAGATTAAGCTTGAGCAGGGACTAGTAACCACATCTTAGACTCGAGACGAAAAGATCCCAAGAAGTACGCGGACATGACTGCAATTCTAGAGAAGTAAGTTAAATCGATCATTATCGCACCATATCGGCAACTTCAATTTGTTCATTTCCTGATATGAAGTAATTGTTTTCATTGTCTGGCAGGGTTTGGAATAAATTCACCTCAAAAACTCCGGGACTGTCGAAGAAGCTGCAATTTAGACACCCGAAAGTAAGTACTATAGTAGCATGTTTCACGCATCTCCTACAGTGATTCAAGCGCTAGTTTCATCAATACCATTTAGCATGCTTGTTAATTATCAGTTTGATTGACCTCTATTTCTTGTAAAGTGGTTGTGGCAGGAACAATGGAATAATTATTGTGGATACTACATTTGTGAGTCCATCCGCCACACGACCTGTGAGCGGGGCTACTCCGACAAACAATATGAAGTGCGTAAATAATAATATTCACAATTTTATTTTATTACCATCATTTGTGTTGAGTTTCATTTACTCATATATATGTATTGACCCTCTTCTTCAAATTAGATATTTCGGATGCGGGATGAACTCCTACCACCAGATCGTATGCGAGGAATTCAAGAGGAATTGGCGGTATTCTTTCTTGACCACGTGATCACCAAAGACGGAGAATACCATGTGGACCCTGCGTTCATTTGGAATTAGGAGATTATATTGTAAGAGATAATTATATTGTATATATGTAGCCAGTAGCGTTGGATAGATATACAAGAACTTGTTGTTCGACCAATCTTTCAGAGAAGGAGAGGTGGTCGATATCACTTCTCTCTGTATGCATATATTCATGACGATCTTCTGTTTCCTTCATTTGCTTACTAGCTAGCGTGTCTAGTCCTCTCTATATGTATAGTATGTATACGTACCGTCGACCAAGCACAAAGATAAGAGAGGACACTTCTCTGTATTAATTAGCTAGCTAACACAATATATGAAACACCTAAATTAACCCCCCAAAACCCCAAAACCCCCTTAAAAAAAACAAAACCCCAGCACCTGAAATGCTGACGCGGATGCTTATTGGTCCCGGTTGGTGCCACCAACCGGGACCAAAGGGCCTCCTGCCTGGGCTCGCCGCACCGGCCACGTGGAGGCCCATCTGTCCAGGTTTGTTTAAGAACCAGGACTAAAGGTCAAGGGCATTAGTAACGACCTATTAGTCCCGGTTCATGAACCGGGACTAAAGGACCTTACGAACCGGGACAAATGCCCTGTTTTCTACTAGTGATGTGCTATTACGTTGGCATATGTTACATCGTTTGTCTACCTTCGCATTATATGAGGGGTTTAGGATACAAGAGTTCTACTAGGACACTATATCGTATCATGTCTATACACTATATGAACTGTCTATCTTGTACAATAATATTCGACACAGCTCTAACAACTTGTCCGACACCACTATCTTCTACTAACAAATTGTCACCGAATGATGGATCTTCTCCTTGTCCTGATGATAACACACATTACAGGAGCATTGTTGGTGCATTACAGTATTTGACGTTGACACATTCTCATTTGTCCTTTCCAATGAACAAAGTTTGCAATATCTTCATGCACCTGCTACTACTCATTGAACAACTGCCAAAATAATTTTGTGATCTCTCAAATGTACAATCAAAGTTGGACTTACATTCCAAAGGCCCCCCTCTGATCTTCTTAGTGTTCTTTCAGATGCAGGTTAGGTAGGTTGCCTGGATGACATACGTTCTACTAGAGGATTTGCTATATTTTTTTAGTCCTAATCTGATTTCATGAAGTGCCAGAAAGCAAGCTACTGTGTCATGTTCTAGCACTGAACGTGAATATAAGGTACTGACCAATCCTACATTTTGGGTAGAAGCCTTGAATACAGAACAAGGAGTTTCTCTCATGGAAAGACCATGCATCTATTGTGCCAATCTTAGTGATACATACTTGTCAGCAAAATTCAATTTTCCATGCCCAGAAAAAAACACATTTAAATTGACTATCACTTCATTCGAGGGAGGGTTGCAAGTAAATTGCTTGATCTCAAGTTTTTCTCCACTAAAGACCAGTTAGCTGATGCTTTTACCAAAACTTTAGTTGTTATAAATTTTGATGAGTTTAAGAGTAATCTTAACATTTACGAAGGTTTAGATTAAGGGGGCTATAAAACTTGTAATACTACACACCACTTGGGTACGTATACAACATGTAAGCCTTCGGGGGACTCCCGGTGATTCCAATCAACATGTACGTGAACCCTGGAACGAGGGTATCGGTTCCTCGTCGATTGACAATACTATTTTTTTGTAGTATATGAAAGAAATGGGGGTACATAATGCAAAAACATGAGGAACTTGCTGCCGAAAAATGAATTATTTCAAGGAGTTTGTTGTAAGATTCAACCACAAATATTGAAGAAAAAGTTGGAATGGACGACTGTAATTGATAAGCCTGGCATCCAGACGTAGTTGGATACTTGCTTTTTCATGAACTTCAAGAAGGGACCGAATGATGCCTAGGCAATCCGACAGTGTCACCATCCTTTGTGGCTCCTCAAGTACTCCACAAGCTCGTCCATGTACTTATCCTGTCGCCCCTGGTCCGTGACGACCTCTTGGAGCTTCTTGGCGTTGCCCGCGAGCACCTTCCCTTCGTCCTCCACCATGACGCGCCGCAACGCCGTCGCCACGCAGTTTCTGTCAAACGAGCCATCATTCTCATCCCTCGCGACTTCCACACCGATCCCCTTCTCCGCCATCGCCCGCGCATTCACTCCCTGGTCAACCACGAACGGCAGCATCACCAGCGGGTGCCCGAACACGAAACTCTCGATGAGGGAACCCCACCCACAGTGCGTCAGAAATGCCCCCACCGCCCCGTGCGCCAGCACCTTCACCTGCGGCACCCACCCCTTTCCCACCACGCCCCGTCCCCGCGTCCGCTCTTCGAACCCGTCGGGCAGAAGGCCGTGCTCATCCGCGTCCGCGTTGAACATGCCTGCGGGCTTCCGGAGGGCCCAGATGAAGCGCACTCCGGCGAGCTCCAACCCGAGAGCAAGCTCATGCAAGTTCCTTATCGTTAGAGGAGCCTCACTTCCCAGTGCAACGTAGATGACGGACTTGAGGGGCTGGTCCTCTAGCCACCGCAAAACCTCGGAACGCGGCGCGAGGCTCTTGTCTTTATCATCACTGCCATCGTTGTCAACAATGTCCGGCGATAGCAAGGCCCCGGCCGGGATGGCGGGCTTCCGTAAGAGATGGGTAAGGAGGGTGAACAACCTGGGCTCGACCTCAGGGCTGCTGCGGTAGATGATCAGGCGACTGCGCTCGAAGATGTGCCACAGGCGTTCCATGTCGGACACGCCTGACGCGTTGGGATGGAAGCTGGCGGCGATCCACGCGGCCTCGTGGCGGCGCTGGGCGATGGTGGAAGGGAAGGGAATCCACTTGGGTGGGATGGTGAAGTCTTCCAAAGCCAAGCGGGGATGCTCAGCGTTCACATCTCGTGGCCCTTGAAAGGTGATGAAGGAGACCGAGGAGGTGAGGAATGCGGCGCATGGCACCTGTTCATGCATTATACATAGAGACAAGATTTTCAGCACGCGGATGCCCCTACACCCTTTATGAACAGTAAATTCAAAACAATTTCATACAAAATCTAAAACTTTGGGACAACAAACATGATCAAACTTTTAAACTTTTGATGATCTCGCTAAGTTTTAGCTAAAAATAACATTCGCGGAGCCCTCATCTTAAAAACAAAATCATTATTCGAAGTTTATGTACAGTTTTGAGTAGTGATTTTGTTTTCTTTGGTGAAGGCTAGTTCCACGAAGGTTATTTGTTGATGAAACTTTACAACAACATCAAATATTTGATCATCTTTGATCCTTGGAAGTTTTTTTTTAATTTTTTTATGAATTTACTGTTTATGAAGGAGTATGGCCACCCGGGAGCTGTTGCGTTGGTAAAGTAGCTAGCTAGCCTTGGAAAAAAATTTGAGCATTAAGTTACTTACCTTGTGCTCATCGGCGATGGAATGAAGCCAATGGTGGCAGAAGTCGTTGATGATCCAATCCGGCTTCCTCCCGCCGGCGCATTGGTTGGCGAGGAAGGCTGCGAACGGAGCAGCGAGGCCATCACATGCTTTTTTAAGGGCCTCGTCCTTCCCTGGAGGCACGTCGGCTGTGGACTCGACGCCCTCCGGCAGCCCGTCCACGGCCGGCAGCAGCAGCGAAACAAAACGAATACAAGGCGCTAGGTGTGCTGGTACCGGCGGCAGCCTGGCTAGGTTCCTCTGTGCGGAGAGGAAAATGACGGTGTGGCCCCTCGCCGCCAGCCGCTTGGACAGCTCCAGGTACGGGATCATGTGCCCGAACGCCAGCCATGGGAAGACTACAATCTCGAGGCTGCCGTCGCCGTCCCTCGCCATGGCAGTGTTGGCCCAATCCCGGCACCGAGTACTTGACTACGGCGACGACGACCGACACGAAAAATCAAACAGTAGAACTGACTTCCTCTAATTGATCTACTCGCAGTAATACAAAGCTAACCTTCCGTGATCCGATCCTTATTCTGATCGATCCTCCACGATAGCTGCCGCAACTCAACAACCAAAGGCCCACACGTGCACAACGGCCAGCCGGCCGGAACAAAACGCTGAACGCTGTAGTGGGGCCGTGGGGGCGGATGAACTATCAAAGGGCAGCCGGGGAAAATGCTGCTAGCTCTCTCCTCCGGTTGCTTCCTAGAAATTTCGTGGAACTAGTTGACTCTCTCTCCTTGGTAAAGTTTTCTTTCTTTATTCTTAGCTCTGCTCATCACTCATCGTGCAGCTAATACCATCCATCTTCGGCCTTTCTTTTTTCAAAAAAAATTTCGATCTATTCATCTTCAATCACGACAGTACAACGAATACTGAAAATAATAAAAATTACATACAGATCTGTAAACCACCTAACGACGACTACAAGCACTGAAGCGAGCCTAAGGCGCGTCGCCGTCATCGCCCCTCCATTACCAGAGTCGTGCACAACTTGTTGTAGAAGACAGTCGGGAAATCGTCGTACTAAGGCCCCGTAGGACCAGCGCACCAGAACAGCAACCGCCGCAGATGAAGAATAACGTAGATCAGAAGGATCCAACTCGAAGACACACGAACGTAGACGAACAAGGACGAGATTCGAGCAAATCCACCAAAGATAGATCCACCGGAGACACACCTCCATACGCCCACCAACGGTGCTAGACGCACCACCGGAAATGGTGTTTAGGCGGCGAGACATTTATTCCATCTTCAGAGAGCCGCCGTCGTTTTGTCTTCCTAAGCAAAACACAAACCCTAGCAAAATTGAAAGAAAGACTAGCCGGCCCTTGCTGAGATCCACCGCGCCCCCACAGCACTAGGGCCACCGGAGAGGAGCGAATCTGCGGTGGTGCCGGCGAGAGGCAAAAACTCTAGATCTTTTGTGGAGGAGGAGGAGGCGGCGGCATCCATCTTCGGCCCTTAAAAAATAAAATAAAAAATACCACCTATTTCTGCCCACGGTAATTATTGCCGCAAGTCTTCGTTAGATGTATAGCTCTTTTGTTAATTACTCAACCAACCAACTCTTTGTTTGCATCTGTGATAACATGCATGCACATGTCTGCGCGTTTTTCTCGGGTCAACTCTTCTATTTTTCGAGGGCAGTACAGACGCAAGCATTTATATATACGCGCATGAATTCATCTTTATAAACGCATACATAGACACCCTACATTTATGAGCACCTTCAACAGATCGAGCCGACATGTCATCTTTAGATATCATCTTGCCTTGAAGTTGATGAGAACGTCTCCTCCGATTGAATATCGTACCGCCGGAGATTCTTAAATAAATTCAGGATAAATGTGACCACTAGGATTTGATCGTTCATGGACCCGGGATACCATTATCCTCGTAACCATTCAATCACAGGTTGGTTCGCGGTCAACTCTTCTACTGGAGTATCATTTTTCCATATGGGTTGAAAGATGTATAGCTGTTTTGTTAATTACTACTCAACTAACTTTCCCTCGACAAAAATAATAAGTCAACTAACTCATTTGTCATAACTTGGGAGACGCACCACGAACGTGCCTGCTCGCGTCAATCTCGGGTCAAGTCTTGTACGTTTTCACAACGCAGTGGATCAACATGAGGGTACCTTTTTTAGTTGGGTCCGATTAGCACTCAGTTGAGACTTCTTGAAGTATCAATCAGCTGACATCAGCGTACAATTTTGTGGCGTATGACTTTGTATTAAGCCAGCGTATGATTATGTTACATACGCAACTTTGTGGCTACTTGTTTTTTTGACTTGCGATGATTAGATGGGCCAGCAAATCGGCCCGCTTTTCTTTCTTTCACATCACAAGTCACGTGATGTGTTCCTTCTCTTCTCTATGTACCGCTTGCATTCCTTTTTTTCACATCATTATTTAAAAGGTTTCAATTGTATAAAAATATATATTGTATGGAAAAGAAATAAAATATCAGAAATGGAAGAAAAATAATGCACAATATAATTTAATTCGTACTCTTTGTACCATCTTACTCTCTCTTTCTTTTATTCTCATTCTAAAAAAAACAATTTGTATTGTCAAAAAGATATTTCATGTAACAAAAAAAAGTAAAACGAAACTAAATGGTGTGTCCCCACGGACATGCAACTGTGGGCGGCCAACCAGTATGCCACCACGTAGTTGCATGTAAAAGGGTGGACGCAACTGGCCGCTATCGAGGGAAGTTGCATGTCAAGGGTTACACACACACACACCCTCACACACACGACAAAACAATACATACGCACAATTGTGTTGACGACATGCAGTTGCAGCTGGTATCAACACATGCAATTGTGTGCTTAATGAAAGACATGCAACTGCCCCCTCCACACGATAACCACCATTGTGTTACAGTTGCGTGGAACACATGCAGTTGCAATCATGTTCGACATCTACAGTACTGTGCCTAGTGACAGACATGCAACTCCCTCCCCCCCTCACACACACATACGACAAAACAATACATACCTACAATTGTGTTGAAGACATGTAGTTGCAGCTGGTATAAACACATGCAGTTGTGTGCCTAATGAAAGACATGCAACTGCCCCCTCCACACGATAACCACCATTGAGTTATAGTCGCGTGGAACACATGCAGTTGCAATCATATGCGACATCTACAGTATCGTGCCTAGTGACAGACATGCAACTCCTTCCCCGCCCCCCTAGAAAAAACACCATATAGTTGCAGTTGCATGCCTAGTGGCAGTCATGCAATCTCCCCTTCTCGATAAAACACCAAAGAGTTGTAGTCATGTTGATGGCATGCTGTTGCAGTCAGGGGTGACACTTACAGTTGCATGCCTAGTGAAATACATGCAACTGCCATACCTAACAAAACACCTCAAAGTTGTCGTCGGGATGACACTTGCAGTTCTGTACGTAGTGGCAGACATTCAAAATCCCACCTTCCCTAACAAAAGCATCACAAAGTTGTAGCCAGTGACAACACTTACAAATGCATACCTAGTGGAGGACATGCAACAACCCCTCTCGACTAAAGCCCACATAATTGCAGTTGCACTACTGGAAACAGAGAATTTGCCATCAACCAGTTCTTTGCTGTCAGCTTGCGGACTGCAAAGAAGGGTCTTGGCCATTTGCTTCCAAAAAACGGACGGCAAAGAGCCTATTTGCCATCAGCCAGTTCTTTATCACCGGCTGGCGGACGACAAAGAAACTTTGCTGTCAGCTGGTGGACGGCAAAGAGGTTGGTGGGGTCCAGTGGAGGCCCAAACCATAACGGCCCCCAGCCCCCTCTTTGCCATCCGCTAGCGGACGGCAAAGATTCTTTGTCGTCCGCTAGCTGACGTCAAATAACGTGCCCACTAACGGCCACCCTCCCTCTCTCCCTACCCCTCTCTCTTCCGCTCTCTCCACCAGCGCGCCCTTGCGCCCGCACCGTCGCCGCCGCCCCACCGCCCTCCCTGCCCCGGAGCCCCCCACCCCGCTACCCCGGAGCCCCTCCTGCCCGCCGCCCAGCACCGCCGCCGCCCCACCACCCTTCTTGCCCCGGAGCCCCCCGCTCACACCGTCTCGTCGCCCCGCCACCCTGCCGCCCCCCACACTAGTCGGCCCATCGCCCACGCTGCCCCATCACCCCGATCCCGTCGCCTCGACGCCAAAGGCCACACCGCACGGCGCCACCGGCCCCACCTTGAACACCGAACCCCGCCCGCCTCCTCCTCCACCGCTGCCCCGCCCCCATCCTCCACCTCCGCCCGTCGCCACCGCTGCCTTCTCTCCTTTTTCTTCTTTTTTCAATTTTTTTAGATTTACTTTAGTTTCGGCTTAGTTTAATTTAATTTTAGTTAGGTTGATGGCAAAAAACCATAATGCTATGTTACTCATCTTTCGATTTCAATGTGTAGTTGTTTCATCGTTGCGAGGGTCTGGTGTTCGACGAGCTCCACCCCTGCGTTTGTGGGTGAGCACAAATGGCATCTCCTCCTTCCTCCCTAATTATTTGCTCTGTTCCGGCCTTCGTGCCGATGACACTAGCTAGGTAACTACAGTCGCGTAACCAGTACATGTCTCCCGTCCGGAAGGGGTGCATCAATAAATATGCATTCAGTTGCATATTTATCACCGTAACTCATTCGGATTGTCCACGGATAGCCCAAGTATGTGTACATTGAGTATGTTCTCAATGCTCTACCCCATTCCGAGACAAAATGTCATCAGCGCCTCCCTTTTGTTCTCCGGATGCACATTCTCGCCGCTTTTTGCCGAGACATGTATCGAGATAACATCGGGGAGGTGCTGCTGAAATTTTGTCTCGGAATGGGGTAGAGCATGCAGAACATACTCAATCTACACATACTCGGGTGGGATTAGGACCTACCTTTACCTATTAGAGTGTAGGTTGGATGGATGTAATATAATTGAGAAACTAGATTAACTGATGAATATACATGATGAATTATATATATTTCTTGTCTGTCAAGTAGCTAAGCAAGATGAGTGATCGTGCGTGGATGTACACCGGTCGCACTAATCAGAAAGAGATTACCAATGAATGGTTAACAAAAACCAAGGGGTTTGTGAAAGCCGCGTTTTTAAATGGCCAGAGGAAAAACTAGTGCCCCTGTGTCCGGTGCAACAATTGGGAAAAGAGGACATAGCATGAAATGGGCAAACACCTGCAGAAGAGTGGTTTTACGCCCGGTTATATGGTGTTGACATTTCATGGTGAGTTTGTCCAACGTGCCTGAGCTAAGGTGGTTCATCGTCGCACCGACGAGCATGGTACTGGGATGGAAGACATGGTGCAAAACTTGGATGATGCTCGGGATTCGGACGAAGAGAAGGAGGAATCTGCAAAGGCCTTCAATGATATGGAGTCTTCAAAATGTCCTCTTCACGAGCACACTGAGCTTTGTCAGCTGGATGCCATCTCACAAATAATGGCTCTGAAGGCTCAATTCAACTTGGGCAGAGAATGCTACGACGCGATGACGCCAGTATTTGGATGCTTTCTACCCAAAGGCCATGTATTGCCTGCAAACATGTACCAGTCAGACAAAATCCTCCGTGCTCTTAAGATGCCCTATGAGAAGATACATGCCTGTGAGAAAGGATGTGCCTTATTTAGGCTTGAGTATGCAGACTTGAACTATTGTCCCATTTGCAAGTCTTTCAGGTAAATTGTGGTATACAACGGTATGGGTGACAAGATGCAGACCAAAGTCCCGGTTAATGTTCTTCGGTATATGCCAATCGTACAAAGACTTCAACGTCTTTTCATGGTCGAGGAGACAGCCAGACAGATGACATGGCACAAAACGGGCAAAAGAACCAAACTAGATACAGATGGGAATATGATGATGGTAGACACATCGAATGGTGAAGCGTGGAAGCGCTTCGATGCATTATATGTGGAAAAAGCAACAGATCCAAGGCATCCTCGAGTCGGCATCCGCACGGATGGGTTCAGTGTGTTTGGTGTGACGGAAACCCAATACAGTTGTTGGCCCACATTTGTCTTTCCACTCAATCTGCAACCCCCCCCCCCCCCCGGACAGATTATGCAAAGAAAGGACATTTTCCTGACGTTTATAATCCTAGGGCCGAACTATTCGGGGAAGAATATGAATGTGTACCTGCAGCCACTTAAGGACGAATTGCAAGAAGCTTGGGGTAATGGGTTCAAGACATACGACATCTTTAACAAATAGAACTTCATAATGCGTGTCTGGTACATGTACTCGACGCATGACTTGCCGGCGTATGCACTATTTTTTGGCTGGTGTGTGCATGGAAGGTTCCCGTGCCCCACATGCAAGGCATCTCTTGAGTTTCGTTGGTTGCAGGCGGGTCGCAAGTTTTCTTGCTTCGACTAGCATAGACAGTTCCTGGAACCTCTCCATATGTTCAGGAAAGACAAGAAGAATTTCATGAAAGGTAAAGTTGTCAAAAACTCTGCACCACCTCCGTTGACAGGTCAAGAGACCCCGGATCAGTTAAACGCTCTCGAGCCAGTTCTAGAGCGTCTAGGGTATTTCAAGGGGTATGATTCGAAACATGCCTGGACTCACAAGACATGCTTGTGGGATCTGCCTTACTTCAAAGACCTCATTTGCCCACACAACATCGACGTGATGAAAACTGAAGAATATCACCGAGGCACTTTTTTGTACATTGTTCAGCATAGAGGGGAAGTCAAAGGATGATACTAAGGCTAGAGCCAATCAGGAGGTGCTATGTCATAGACCGTTACAAAACATGCAAGAACCAAAAGGAAAGTAGAACTGGATGAAGCCAAAGGCATGATTCTATCTTGGAAGGCCAGCTATGAGGGAAATTATCTTGTGGGTGAAAATGCAGTTCAATTTCCCCGATGAGTATGCAGCGAATCTAAAGAGGGGAGCGAGTCTTGACAAATTGAAAATATTTGGTCTCAAGAGTTATGATTGGCACATATGGATTGAGCGGGTAATGCCAGTGATGTTGCGTGGCTTCCTCCCTGAGGATGAATGGCTAGTACTGGCACATCTGAGCTATTTCTTCCGTGTTCTTTGTGCGAAAGAACTATCGCCTGCCGTGCTAGAAGAAATGGAAAGTTGACGCCAGAGTTGATCTGCAAGTTAGAGAAAATCTTTCCGCTGGGCTTCTTTAATCCAATGCAACACTTGATTTTGCATCTCCCGACCGAAGCAAGATTGGGGGGGCGTGCAAAATTATTGGTGCTACGCAACTGAGAGGATGCAGAAGACACTCCGAGCAAAATGTAAAAATAAACGTTGAATTGAAGCATCGATGGCCGAGGCATTCATTACTGAGGAGGCGGAAAACTTCGTGACAACACACTACGAAGCCAAAAACTGTCATTTGCATAATCCAAAGCCTCGGTACAATGCTGGCGACCATCAAAAAGGTGGATCCAACCTCAGCCTATTCAAAGGGATTCTCGCACCAACTGCTGCTTCAAAACCAATAGCGTTGGATGTTGAAGAATGGCGGACCATTTCGTTGTATATCTTCATCAACTTAACAGAAGTGCAGTGGTACATCGAGTAAGTTCTCGCGGTACATTGTTTCGCAACTTCTAATTCCTTTGAACTGCTCTTATTCTTGGATATATTTTGATACAGTCGATACGTCGCCAAATTCTCGGATGGAGCAATGATCCAAAAGGAATCCATCGAAGAGTATGAGCTTCTGGCAAAGCAAGGAGGCGGTTTTCCCTGTTTCATCTCTTAGTTCAAACAAACGTTAATTTCCATTAGACCATTCTCATTTCTTCATCTAATTTGCGGCTAATGCAACAATCCTTTCGTATTAAACTTGTAGGCTAATTCATAGTCTATGGACGCCGAATTGAGACAAGTTTCTAATGGTTTGAGTTTAAGGTCTGTTCATTTGACAAATACGACATCAACGGGTATTGCTTTCATACCTATGGCAAAGAGGTATCTATGGCCGACCGAAAGTCTACAAATTGTTGTGTCTCTGCTATTGACGATGGAGGTATCGAGTAAAAGCAATTTATGAATTTCTACTATATGGTCAAAACGCACCGAACGTCGTAGTCTTCAAATGTTACTGGTTCCAGCCGAAGGAGACTAGAAGGACTCATGAACATATAGGCCTAGTCGAAATCAAACAAAGCACCCATTTAGATGTTCCCGGTGTCTATATTATGGCTCAACAGGCGAGCCAAGTTTTCTATCTACCGTGGGCCTGCCAAACTGATCCAATTCTGAATGGTTGAGATGTCATTTATGAAGTGCCGCCACATGTTAGACCACCTCCCCCAATGAAGAGGATTATGAACCTCACATTAACCCAGACACATATGAAGGTGAATTCTTCCAAGAAACACATCTTTCCAAAAAAACGCTTCAAGAAATGCTCTACTTCACACCAAAACATTGAAGTAGACGGCGATAGTGAACCCGACTTCACCCCTGAGCTTGAACAAGAAGAGCCTGAACAAGAAGAGGTTACTGCTGCAGATGACTTGTCAATGCTTGACCGGTTACGTAAAGGTGGCCTTCCACATGTTGATGCCGCTGAACCCGATGAGCACATCATTGAAGATATTGATGATGATGATGATGATGCATTTATTGATCCCGGAGCATTTATTGAACCCGACGATGAAGATTATTATTAGGTATTCAATTTTTTATGTTGTACTTGATTTATATAGTTACTTGTATGATTGTAATGCGCTTGAAGATTAAGAAGATTAGAAAATATGCCGTTGATAATATGGCTTGGTATCATTATGCCGTTGGATCAATTGTTACCTTAGTTGCGATCTTCATCGCATTTGTTGTGATGAGGGTAAGTTTTCTCAAGTGTTTTGCTTAACAAATGCATACTTAGCTTATTTTCCTCCTAAGTGGCATAATTACCTAATTTAGATAAAAAATGAGATATACTTGCGTAAGTTGGCTAAAAAATGGCATCATCACCTAGGTTAGCACAAAAATGACATATACTTACCTTATTTTCCTCCAAATTGACATACTAAGCTAAGTTGGCAAAAATGGCATAATTACGTAAGTTAACTCTAAAATGACACAAATAAGGAATAAGAGGACAAAAAACAAGAAAGAGAAGAAAAATAAAGAACAGAAGAAGAAAGTGAAGAAAAAGAAAGAATAAAAGAAGAACAATGAGAATGAGGAGGAAAGGGATAAAAAGATAGTAGAGAAGAGAAAAGATGAGAAAAGAAGAAGAAAATTATTCTTCTTCTTCTAGTCTTCTCTTCTTCTTCTTTCTTCTTCTAGTCTTCTTCTTATTGTTCTTCTTCTAGTCTTCTTCTTCAAGTATTCTTCTTGTTCTTCTAGTTTTCTTCTTATTTTTCTTCTAGTCTTCTTCTTCTTCTAACTTTCTTTCTCCCATTTTTGCAGGTTTGATTCACTTCATGGAAGCAGCATTCATGTACTCCTAGTGATTACTTCTTGTTTTCATTTGTATTGATGAACAATGTAAAACTATGTATGTATATATGGATGAGCTCCGTGTAACTATGTATGCATTGGATCTTTTAATACCCCATGTGTTTTGTTGCATTGATGGACTGCTAGTGTTTGATACATGGGCTATGTTTGATGTTGAAACTATATATATCATATATATCTTTTGAAAATGCATGGATATAACAGAAAACAGAAAAAACAGCCACAATACAGGCACAATGCCGTCCGCCGCCGACGGTAAAGAATCCACGTGGCAGTAACCTATGCAGCCTGGGAGCTAACCCATTTGGTCAGTTTGGCGTCCGTGGCAGACGACAAACGGCTGGGTCTGCTGGCATTACAAAGCAGACGACAAAGAGTTGTGCAGCTTTACCTTGAGCTGACGGACAGCAAAGGCTGCTATTAGCCACCTAACGTGGCTAACGCATGGTTTTTGCCATCCCTGTTCTTTGTCGTCCTCCACTGGTAGTAAAGATCCTTTGCCGTCCACTTTGCGGAAGCAGACGACAAAGAACCTGTTTACCGTCGCTCTCTTTGCCGTCCAGGTTTGCCGTCGGTGGCGGACGGCAAAGAGCTTTGCCGTCCGCTTTTGGTGCCTTTGCCGTCCGCCATGGCGGACGGCAAAAAAGATGATTCATGTAGTGTTGCATTGAAGATATGCAGTTGCGGTTGGAGGCGACAGTTGCAGTTGCATGCCTAGTGACAAACATGCAACTACCACTCTCCCGAAAAAAATACCTTGGAGTTGCACCGAAGGGCGACACTTCCAGTTGTGTACCTAATGGCACACATGATGTAGCGACCCGACCCAAAAATGGTCAAGTCTTTGTGTATCTGTACCATCCCAAGATCATACTGGGACACACAGTACATTGATGAAAATATCAAAGTTCAATCACACCTGATTTATTACATGAATCTCATATAGAGTTTTTGTTACATCAGAATAAATTCGAACGAAGGCCAACTCATGATAATAAACTACTACGTAAACATAGACGAAAAGTTAGTCCATCCGACTCAAAAAGGGTAGTCACCGAGCGCAGATCGTAGACTCACTGCTGGTCGTAATAAACCTATGCAACATAAGACGTTGCAGCCATGTAGGTCAGCATTTTTAATATGCCAGCAAGTCATAGAGAGAAAATAATAATAAAGTGCCATCACTATACGCAATTTTGGCTATGGGGCTAAGTTTAAATTTTTATGAAAAACAATTTTTTTCCCTACAACAAAAGGACTTCCTTGTAATTACTACAAATTATTTGTTGTTAATGAGATGGTTCCGCCAATCAATGTCTCATACCGAAATCATTATTAACCCAACACTTAAATAATTATGATTCGTGTTGAGAGTTTCGAATAAATCCAATTCCAAAGGCTCAGATGTCCGTAAGCAGGGACACAACTAATCTATTAGATTTCACTCTGCAGAGTCTTGTGCACTTTACCCACAAGAATCTTTCCCTCCTTTAGGTCCTTGCACTGCATGGTGTTTGAAGATGGGACAAACAAAACATGGTCTTCCGTAGAGCTCCTCTAGGCCACTGCTGGTGCCCTTCCATTTCCTATCGTTCTTCCATCTACTTGCACCGTCCGCCCAGAGTCATGCCTAGGGTCGACCTAGCCAGAGCCCATAGTGACTTGCGGCTGCACAGATAAGCTTCCGGTCAAGGTATATCCATCTGTCGCTTAGTGCCTAGGTGAAGGTTTCTGCAAGATGTCATGGCGCTTCTCCATGCATCCCTGGGTCAACCACTGGGTGCTCCAGGGTGCCCTTCCATCCGTTCTCCACCCAGTAGTGAAATGAAGTCCGTCTTGAGATCTTGAAGTCTTGGGGTTGTAGTCATCAACTTAACTCTCACAACTCCCATGTAATTCACTCAACCAACCCCGTCTATGGAGCATAGAGAAAACAACTACAACGTTCCCGGGTACTGGTAACATGGGGATTTTGGTTCAACCTACCTACTCAAGATCATAACTCAATTCACCTACTTGCGTGCATGGTGGAGAGGATATCAACTAATGCAATAAAACTCATAGGTAATAAGATACATGATCAAATGACTTGCCTTGGTGACGATCTTCGAACTCTAAAGACTCGTAGTAACAAGCCTCGTACTCCGGTTAATCTATCAAAACAAACAAGACATACATAAGCAATTCATCATACAATTTAACACTATAACAGTAAGTAAAACTTATAATAATACAATCATTTAAACACACAAAGAAAACCAAAACAAAACCAAGGAAAACACTAAAACTCAATGGATAGTCTTATTACAAGTAAAACAAGTTAGAAATAAAATTTATGCCACAAATAAAATTTTAACAGAAACAAAAAAAATATAAAGTTTTTACTAAACAACAAATAGAAAAACACCTACAAAATTTTATGCGTATGAATCAACTTAAAATTGTTTATAAAACTCCTATAATGCTCAAAACAAGCTTTCTAGTAAATAAAAGAAGTAAAATGATAAAAATGTATTTACAACAAATAAAATTTCTACTTAAAACTTAATATAAACAAAAGTGAATATTCTATAACAAAATAAAACAATTTAAAACAATTGAAATTAAATGAAATAACATAAAATGCATAAAACACTAAAACATTACTATATTCACTAGTACAGTAATACCGTTGTTTAAATAATCTAAAAACTACAAACTAAATCCTACTGATAAACAAAGTCACAAGTGACCAGTAGCAAAAAGAATCATCCAAAAATAATGTTTCTAGGTCAAGTTATGGCCAATTTGATGATTTGAGCATAATTGGAATAATTCCAATTTAAAATATCCAAATTCAAATTTTCATCCATCAACATAAACTACTGAAAATTTGGAAGACAATGGAATTGGAATTACTAAATTCTGCCTTATACACAAAACTATATTGATTTTCTAAAATTGAAACAATTATGTTTTTAAAACAAAAAATCCTACCGAAAGGCGATGGGGTGTGTGGCGGTGCCCTATTGGCTGAGGCTAGTGGCCAATCGAAGCTACCAGGCAGGGGTCGAAGCCTAACAGAAAAAATGTTCGTGGCTAAATTAAAAAAATAGGTCCTAGTGTCGGCGTTGGATCTAGATCGAACGGTGGAGAGGCTCTGAAGGCTCACCGCGGTGGTGGCATGGTCGACAGCGAGGCAGGGCTTCGGGCGTGATGAGGAGGCTGCTCTGGTGCTTCTCCGATGATGGCGAGGGTGGCAGAAGGAGCCGACAAGGGTGGCGCGTTGAGTGGTGGTGGAGACGGAGCTCGGGGGTGGCTAAGTCGATGGCGGCGAGCTCTTGCTGGCGGCGGCAGAGGCGGAACGACAACGGGAAATAGCAGCAAGGTGGCGCGTGGAGAGAGGGAGCTTGGGGGGGGGGGGGGGTTGGGTCCGGAGTGCCTTCTCTTTATAGGGGAGGTCTCAGCGGTGTACCAGGGGCGAGGTGTCTTCTGCGGGGCCATCGACATCTTCATCCATGTCTATGGCTTTGTCGTAGTCTAGTACATTGGTTAAATCATCGGTTGTGGCGACTAGGTGGGTGGTGGGTGGGACGTAAATTTCCCTATCGCCGGCTTTAAGTCCGACCTGGTCACAGACTGGAGTCTTGTAGTCCAAGATGGACATGGCTTGGATGAGGTCGAGCGTATCATTAAGGTGAGATGGTTCTTTCAGATTCACTAGTGGGTTATAAGAAGCGCTAACTCGAAGTATGGTCAGCTGGTAACTTGACGTGTCATCGGCATGGTGTTGATCCGGGGTTGATTCTGGATTCTGTGCCGAGATCATCCAACCCTGGCATGATTCCCGAAGTGAGGGCTGGACCTACATCCGGGCCGGAGATCGGAAGGGCATCGACCGAGGTGGCCACGTCAGGAGCCTCTAACGGTGGCGCGACAGAGATCGGTTACGGGT
Organism: Aegilops longissima; assembly: GCA_021605205.1. Taxonomy (NCBI): domain Eukaryota; kingdom Viridiplantae; phylum Streptophyta; class Magnoliopsida; order Poales; family Poaceae; genus Aegilops; species Aegilops longissima. Next base: position 699,587,418 of record CM038680.1, read on the forward strand.
TCGAGCCCCCAGCGCTAGATAGGTTCTCAATTCAGCCAGTGGACCATCCCAGAAGGATGAGCTCACCACGGGAGTCCGCAGTGTACTCGAGGCCGCCAAAAGTCACGATCTGACCTGGGGCGTATTTCTTGATCGAGGCCAGATGACCTGTCGAGTTGGCGCAAAAAGACCATGCTGCCGAACACAAAAAGCTGGCGGGGGCGAAAACGCTCCCGAGGCCATTAGAGCAATTAATCTTCAAGTGAGCCATCAATCCTTCTGGTGATCGCAGAGCGGAACTCTCAGTGTCAAAACTGGGAGACCTTGTGGTAGGGGGTCTCGAGCTGGGGATCTCGGATTGAGGGTAACAGGAACAAAGAAGACGATGTTTACCCAGGTTCGGGCTCTCTTGATGGAGGTAAAATCCTACGTCCTGCTCTTGTTTATATTGATGGATATGTATAAAGTACAGAGTTGATCTACCTCGAGATCGTATATGTGGTCTAACTCTAGGGCTAGGTGAATGATTTTATGTTGATGTCCCCTCTACAGGCTAAACCCTATGGCTTATATACACGCCAGGGAGGGTACCTTGGGTTACAAGGTCGGTAACTATGAGGCCGGCGGCAACAGAGATCTTGGAGTATACGTCAAGTGTTCGCGGGAGGCAGTCTTGAGCACGCGTCCTATGTACAGCCTCCAGATTCCATCTTGATCATGAATGGTGGCTTGCCGGCCCAACCCAAGGAGAATGGGTGGCTGGGTTAGTACCCCCTTATCCAGGACAACATCAAGTGTGGTTGGGGATGCAACGAATTTCATCATCAGTAAACTCTATTGTTGGATCCGTATTTTTCCAACAAAAGGAATATATTAATATCACAAAGATACCAATTACACCCAACGCCTAAAACAACGAAATATCGAAAAGACATTACAGACACGCATAGCCAAAAGACAAAAAAAGAAAAACCAATTGAAAGATCCCACTACAGTGATCAATTCCTTGTAGCTGCATCACGAAGCACCACAAAGATAACACCCGAAGTCCAAATTCTCCAAAAGCGACGCCTCCAAGAAGGAAATAGTGCACAAACGGCATCATTGTCTTGTTGGGATCTACGGTAGGGTGCGTTGACGGCAAATTAAAATTTCCTACGCGCAGAACAACCAAGAACATGCTACGGGAGATGGATCACGGACCGTTACCACTAGACGTGCAGTGCCGTGCAGCGGAAGAAGAGTTGGGGCAGCGCGTCCACGTGGATCGTCTCCTCCTCGTCCGATCTCCCTCGAACAGACGGTCGTCCGATCCCATGTACAAATTCGCCGAAGCGGCGCAAGTGCACCGCCTCTAACGGTATTCGCACGTGCAGGAGGAACACCGTGCGGCGGACTGCTAGGTCCGATCACACAGTCGGCGGCGAGTGGAGGTGGCTATTCTCACACATGCAAACCCTAGTAACAGCGTCGAAGCCATCAACCGCATGAGTGTGTTGCACCCCCACTTTATATAAGTGTCCGTCGCAGGCTCAACACTTGGGCCTTGCACGGACCCTAAAGCCCAAAGTCTACTCGGTCACATTCCTAGTCCAGTTCGGATCACATCCGACCAGTGTCCTACGGACCGACCTTGTAGGTTCCTTCCCTTAAGCACGCGACCCCGTAGGTTCAAGTCGGCTTGGTCACAGTTCCGATTACCTCCAACCTGCACGGTTGGTAGCAGCCTCTAGCAAGGCGTGCCGACCACCAAGCAGACTATGAAGCTGGTTAGGCGAACCTATACAATGTGTCACACTTCTGTTCCCTTCGCCACACAATATATGTTGTCGGCCTCAAGGCGAGATTGTCATCCTTGTGCTAGCCTGACCTCTTTCTCGTTCCAGTGATACCGACCACAAACAAGATTATCTCATAATCCATGTCGCATGGCCATGCTTATCCTGGTCGGATCACACGAGGGGCCCAGAGTATATCTCTCCTGATCGGAGGGGCAAATCCCATCTTGCTCGACCATGTCTCGTAGCATGGGGCTGGACAAACCCGAAACCTACCTTTACCCAGTCACGGAGTAGCGTTTTGTCGGCCCAAAGCAAGTCTGTCACCATCCCGAATACATGTGTCAGCTCAGGTCTTAGGACATAGAACGTATGTTGTACTAGAGACTCACAGATGACATATCGCTACGTCTCATAGTTGGGTTTGTCCGACTCGGACCTTATCTTGACTCGGATCCGACTACGTCGAATCCGACCAGACCTTTCCAAGTCCATATTATCCGGTTAGCATCCAATGCTCCATGGCTAGTGAGACCAAGCCATCGACCGTGTCATATGCTAGTCTAGTCGGCTGCAGGTCCACGCAGCCCTTTCGACCAGGGACCTTTTAGGACAGTCATCATACAATGCATAGTCCCACAAACAAGTCACGTACTTGCTGATACACATCATTGATAATGTCCAAGGACTATCTTTATTCATAAACACATAGGAAATATCATCATACATGATTGCCTCTAGGGCATATCTCGAACAGTCTCCCACTTGCACTAGAGTCAATCAAATAGACATCGAATGCCCATAGCTCTAACGTGCCCCTCATGCTTGGGTTGTGGAAGCGGCTTAGTCAATGGCTCTGCAACATTTGCATCCGTGTGAATCTTGCATAACTCTACATCACCATTCTTACGATCTTTCAGATCGTGATATTTCCGATCTATATGTCTGACCTTGTGGTGATTCCTCGGCTCCTTGGCTTGTGCGATGGCACCAGAATTATCACAATAAAGGTCCAACGGTTTCACCGAGGCTGGGAAAATACCAAGATCATCCAGAAAATGCCGGATCCAAACACCTTCCTTTGCAGCTTCACAAGCCGCCATGTATTCGGCTTCTATGGTAGAATCGGCCACCGTATCCTGCTTGCAACTCATCCAGTGCACTGCTCCTCTGTTCAGGAAGTACACGAATCTGGACTGTGATCGACAATCATCTATGTCAGTTTGGAAACTAGCATCGGCGTAACCCCTTACGACGAGCTCTTCCTAACCTCCATAAACTTGGAACATCTCTTTAGTCCTTTTCAGGTACTTCAAAATAGTCTTTACCGCTGCCCAGTGACTCTTACCTGGGTTGGCCTGGTATCTACTTGTTAGGATTATTGCAAAAGCAACATCAGCCCTTGTACATATCATGGCATACATGATGGATCTGATTGCCGAGGCATACATAATCTTACTCATCCTGCTTCGCTCATCAGATGTCGAAGGACTCTGAGTCTCGCTTAGCCTTATACCATGTGAGAGTGGAAAGAACCCTTTCTTCGCCTCACTCATGTTGAACCGCTTCAACACTTTATCTATGTACGTGCTCTGGCTTAAGCCAAGCAGCCTCCTCGATCTATCTCTACAGCTCTTAATGCTTAAAATATACACTGCCTCACCAAGGTCTTTCATTGAAAACTTGCTATTCAATGATTCCTTGACCGAGTTTAGACCCGAAACATTGTTCCTGATCAACAATATGTCATCCACATACAAGATCAAAAACACTATCGAGCTCCCACTTAACTTCTTGTATAAACAAGAGTCCTCTTCGCTTTTGATGAAACCGAGACCAGTGATGACCTAATCAAAACGAACGTTCCAACTCTGAGATGCTTGCTTCAACCCATAAATGGATCTCTTGAGCTTGCATACCTTACTAGTGCTAGTCGGATTGACAAAACCCTCGGGTTGTATCATATACACGTCCTCGGTTAAATTTCCGTGAAGGAAAGCCGTTTTGACATCCATCTGCCATATCTCGTAATCGAAATATGCAGCTATAGCTAGTATGATCCTCACCGATTTCAGCATCGCTACCGGCGAGTAAGTCTCGTCGTAGTCAATTCCTTGAACTTGTCCATAACCTTTAGCGACAAGCCGAGCTTTGTGCATCTGAACATTTCCATCCACATCAGTTTTCTTCTTAAAGACACATTTGCAACCAATGGCTGTTACGCCAGGCGGCGGATCAACCAAGTCCCAGACTTGATTTTCATCCATGGACTTTAACTCGGATCTCATGGCCTCCAGCCATGCCTCGGAATCTGGGCTCACCATCGCTTCCGCATACATGGCCGGCTCGTCGCTTTCTAGCAACAATACATCACACACTCTGCGCAATCTTTCCGACCACCGTGGTTCCGGTGCCGCTTCCACTACAGGTTCCCTGACTGACTTCGGTATGATCTCATCACCAGTCGAGCCGTCCCCGAGTGGTCCTCGAATTTCTTCGAGTCGGACCGTCCTCCCACTGGCCTCCGGACTGAGAAATTCTTTCTCAAGGAAAACGCCGTTCCGAGCAACAAACACTTTGTTGTCTTCCTGGTTGTAGAAGCTATATCCCAAGGTTTCCCTCGGATATCCCACGAATATGCATTTATCCGACTTGGGTGTAAGCTTGTCTGACATAAGTCGCTTGACAAATGCTTCACAACCCCAAATCTTTAGAAAAGACAAATTGGGACTCTTCCCAATCCACATCCCATGTCATGTCTTGTCTACGGATTTTGATGGCACCCTATTAAGTGTGAAAGCTGCAGTTTCTAGAGCGTATCCCCAGAATGACAAGGGTAAATCCAATTTTCTCATCATTGACCGGACCATGTCCAACAAGGTCCTGTTCCTCCGTTCCGACACGCTCTTTCTCTGTGGCGTACCAGGAGGTGTGAGCTGAGGTACTATACCTCGGCTTTTCAGATGATCATCAAACTCCTGGCTCATGTACTCACCTCCACTATCTGATCGTAGAAGATTTATTGTCTTGCCGAGCAGATTCTCAACCTTGTTCTAGAACTCTCTGAACTTTTCAAAAGTTTCCGACTTGTGCCTCATCAAATAGATATATCTATATCTACTCAAGTCGTCGATAAAAGTCACGAAGTACTGATAGACACCTTTGGCAGTTGTGCTCATTGGACCACACACATTACTGTGTATAAGCTCCAATAGCTCGGATGCTCTCTCGCAACTCTTTGCGAAAGGAGACTTAGTCATCTTGTTGAGCAAGCATGATTCGCATGTCTCGAACAACTAAAAGTCAGACGAAGTTAGCAGCCCATCATCATGGAGCTTCTTCATGCGTTTCAGACTAATCTGTCCAAGCCGGCAATGCCAGAAGTATGTCCGATTTATCTCATTAGGCTTATGCCTCTGGACATTCACGTTATAGACTGGTTCCTGTTCTAGATTCAATATAAATAGCCCATCTACAATGGGTGCATAGCCGTGGAACATACCATTAAAAATATCGAACAACCATTGTCCTTTAAATTGAATTCATAACCTTGACTCATCAAACATGAGACCGAAATAATGTTCCGACTAAGTGCAGGAATGTAATAACAATTATTCAATTCCATAATGAATCTGGAAGGAAGATGGAGCTGCATCGTGCCGACCTCCAACGCAGCAACTCTTGCTTTGTTGCCGACCCTGATGTCAATCTTCCCTTGTGCCACACGCCTAGTTCTTACAAGCCCCTGCATCAAGTTGCAAATATGAACAACCGATCCGGTATTAAATACCCAAGAGCTACTAGGTATGTCAGCAAGGTAAGTGTCTATAACATATGTAACAAGTGTACCTTTGCCCGGAGAAGCATTTTCGGCCTTCTTGCCATGCTCTACAAGCCACTTGCTACAGTTCCTCTTCCAGTGACCGGTCTCCTTGCAGTGAAAGCAAACGGTCTTTGAGTCTGGTACAGACTTCGGCGCAGCGGCGGAGGTTACCGTCTCCGTGCCCTTTGCCTTAGCCTTTTTCTTGGACCAACTCTTCTTGAACTTAGCCGATTTTTGCACCATCAACACTTGATGCGTGCATTTCTTAATATCTTGCTCTGCCACCTTGAGCATCCCATCCAATTCAGTGAGCTTCTTATCCATGCCATGCATATGATTGTTCGAGATGAACGTCCCATAGTTGGGCGGAAGAGAACCCAGAACAGCATCAAAAGCCAGCTCATCAAGAGTGGGAAGCCCAAACGATCCAAAGCTTGCACATATCCGATCATCTTGATCAATGCGGGCTCAGTGGATCACCTTCCTTCAGCTTGCAATCCATAAAGCATCGCTAGATGTCGAACCTTTCGATCCTAGCATGTGTCTGAAACATGCTCTTGAGACTCTCGATCATATCGTAAACCTCAACATTTTCGAAATGCTGTCGCAAATCGGGCTCCATACAAGCCAGCATCAGACAACTGATCTCCGTTGATTCATCAACGAGTTTCTGGTAGGCATTCTTAGTGGTGGCATTAGCATTATCGACAGGTTCCTCTGGAAGGGGATCTTCTAGAACATGTTCCATTTTATCGTGCTTGAGAACAATTCTCAGATTTCTATACCAGGTGGTAAAGTTTGTTCCATTCAGTTTATCCTTTTCCAGAATTGATTTCAATGCAAAGTTGGGTTGAGCAGGTGGTGCCATTGATGTAAAATAGAAAATAAGAAATCACTAAGCAATGTGTTTATGTAGAGTAATTCGCCTAAACAGAAATACTCCCACTGAAGTCAGCATCCCTCTGCAAACTCTCAGTGATTCAGGATTCGACTAGCGCATGCGACTAGTGAGCTTTAGCATCACTGCTAACCAACATACCTATCCGGTAAGCAACTCCTTTCTAATCGTATCTCTATACGACTCCTGTCCGTCGGGAAGGTATCTCATACCCCGGCTTCCAACCTTCTTTGCCACAAGGCCCAAAACCGTTTTGATAGCCTTGTCAAGTTAACCTGATGCAATGCATGTCCGTGTCCGACACGAACCCTTCAGTTCAAGGACATCGAGCAGCACCCAAATTTTATGAGCCCACTACTAGACGTATTTGACGTGCGAAGGTGCAACATTGGGGATGGCAATTCGCTTGATATTCATGAGGGATCATTCTACCATTCTAACATGCATAGAAACAAAGAAGCATAACAATCACAAATAAACACATATTGTGAAATAGTATGGCTCCTTCATGGACGTTCTTCCAGGTCGGCTCCAACTCCGATGACCATCTAGGAACTCCATCTTGTTTGTCACGCCGGGACGCCAAGCCACCAACCTGATCTCTATTATCCAACTACTACAACTAGTAATGAATATTATATAGAGTCACAAGTTGACACGTAGGTCGTTATACAATATAATGACAGCACTTTGGCTCCTGCCGGCTGACAAACATGACACGCAGGCCATGTATAAATTACACACATGCATCATATACACATGAGCCATACTATTGACATCAAACCTTCAAAACAAAGTTGTGCATAGAATCGCATTCAACCGGTTTGTGTGTCGGGTACGAAATACACGGCGCTACGCACACGGCAGTCCCTCATGAACAACCAAGAACATGCTGCGGGAGATGGATCATGGATTGTTACCACTAGATGCGCAGTGTCGTGCAGCGGAAGAAGAGTTGGGGCAGCGCGTCCGCGTGGATCGTCTCCTCCTCGTCCGATCTCCCTTGAACAGCCGGTCGTCCGATCCCACGTACAAGTTCACCGGAGCGGCGCAAGTGCACCGCCTCTAACGTTATCTGCGCGTGCAGGAGGAACACCGTGCGGCGGACTGCTAGGTCCGATCACACAGTCGGCGGCGAGTGGAGGTGGCTATTCGCAACACATGCAAACCCTAGTCGCAGCGCCGAAGCCATCAACCACATGAGTGTGCCGCACCCCCACTTTATATAGGCGTCCGTCACAGGCTCAACACCTGGGCCTTGCACGGACCCTAAAGCCCAAAGTCTACTCGTTCACGTTCCTAGTTCTGTTGGGATCACATCCGACCAGTGTCCTACGAACCGATCTTGTAGGTTCCTTCCCTTAAGAGCGCGACCCCTCAGGTTCAAGTCATCTTGGTCACAGTTCGGATTACCTCCGACCTGCACGGTTGGTAGCGGCCTCTAGCAAGGCGTGCCGACCACCAAGCAGACTATGAAGCTGGTTAGGCGAAACTGTACAACGTATCACACTTCTGTTCCCTTTGCCATGCGATATATGTTGTCGTCCTCAAGGCGAGATTGTCATCCTTGTGCTAGCCCGACCTCTTTCTCGTTCCAGTGATACCGACCACAAACCGGATTATCTCATAATCCCTGTCGCATGGCCATGCTTATCCTGGTCGGATCACACGAGGGGCCCAGAGTATATCTCTCCTAATCGGAGGGGCAAATCCCATCTTGCTCGACCATGTCTCGCAGCATGGGACTGGACAAACCCGAAACCTACCTTTGTAACTACCCAGTCACGGAGTAGCGTTTGGTCGACCCAAAGCAAGTTTGTCACAGTCTCGAACACATGCGTCAGCTCAGGTCCTAGGACATAGAACATATGTTGTACTAGAGACTCACAGATGACATATCGCTACGTCTCATAGTTGGGTCTGTCCAACTCGGACCTTATCTCGACTCGGATCCGACTACGTCGAATCCGACCAGACCTTTCCAAGTCCATATTATCCGGTTAGCATCCAATGCTCCATGGCTAGTGAGACCAAGCCATCGACTTGTCATATGCTAGTCTAGTCGGCTGCGCGTCCACACAGCCCTTTCGACTAGGGACCTTTTAGGACAGTCATCATGCAATGCATAGTCCCACAAACAAGTAACATACTTGCTGATACACATCATTGATAATGTCCAAGGACTATCTTTATTCATAAACACATAGGAAATACCATCATACATGATTGCCTCTAGGGCATATCTCCAACATGTCTAGTTATAGATCATAGGTTTTCACCCTTGAGAAAATCTATGCTCTCAAAAGAATTCCTTCAACAAAGACACTGCCAGGCAGAACCCATTAAGGTCGGAACTTGGGTTTTCACCTAAAAGCTAAGACTCTGTACTCCGCCTGTGATGCTACCCCCACTTGCCGATGCCGATGCTAAAGGTCACGAATCACCAAGCAAACCCATCCTCGCCTTGAAGACTCAAACCTCCATTACAAGGACTCAGACCTCAGCCACCATGATATTCTCGACCACTGTCTTCATCATGGAAATCGAAATACTGACATGTTCCATAATGTCAACAGACAACGAAACTTTGCGTCACACCCTATTGAAACCACTCGGGCTGAAATAGGGGCGCACATTACCGAATGCCCTCTGATCCAACAATCTAAAGGTGTCAAGCACACTAGTAGAAAACAGGCTAACGTTCGGGCCTGGCCAGCCCATTAGTCCCGGTGCTTCAAGAACCGGGACCCGTGGGGGGTATTAGACCCGGTTCGTGAGCCCAGGGGGCCGGCCGGGGCCTCGTGGGCATTGGTCCTGGTTCATGTGGAACCATTTGTCCTGGTTCAAGCCACGAACCGGGACCAATGGTCCTCGCTCCTGGCCCACAACCATTGGTCCCGGTTCGTGGCTTTAACCGGGACAGAAGGGGTGGCTTTAGTCCTGGTTCATGCCACGAACCGGGACAAATAACTTGCCTATATATACCCACCGTCGCGGCAGAGCACTCCAGAGTGCTCTGTTTTGTCAAGCCGGCGAGGGTAGGGAATTTGGGTACTCTAGTTCACCTCCTATACACATGAGGTGTTCGATGAAATGCCCGAGCCACACTAGTTAAGCTTTCTCCTCTCGAAACTCGACCTCCGAGCTCCATTTTCAATGAGATTTGTCTAGATTTAGCGGTCCGTCACGCCCCGTCCCCGCCCCGTCTTCACCACCGTCGATCGGCTGCGCCGATCTCGTCACCGACACCACCGTGGTGAGCTTCTTGTTCTTATCTTCTTTCTGAAACAAAAAAAATTCTGACTTCAGATAGATACTTGTCTAATTTTCTTACTTTCGTTATTCTTTGTTATTATATAGTGCGATGGTTTTGGTATCCGCCCCCGTCGTCCCTCGTCCTGTCTATGATTCAGATGTGGTATATATTATCTTTTCATAACTATTTGGTTCATTTATTGTTTATGACAATTATGCCGACCAATGTGACATATATTTTATTTATCTAGGAGGTTGTTGAACCGGAAATTCCAACTGACCCTATTGTCAAGAGGTTAAATATAGTTGAAGAACAAAACAATTACTTGAAGGAAAAAATAAGAAAAATTGAGGAGGAGAAGATTATATTGGAGTTGCATGTTGCGGATGTCGTCGATGATCACAAGATCAAGATGGATGCAATGCGGTTGAATATTAAAAAGATTAGAACATATGCCATTCATACCGAGGCTTGGTATCATTATGCAGTTCGATCGGTTGTTACCCTTGTTGCGGTTATGATCGCATTTGTTTTGCATTGAAATGTTTTACATAATTTCAATGTGTGGTTTAAATAGATGCTCTAGAGAGCTATATGTTGTTCAATGAGAACTATGTATGTACTTTGGTTTTAATTCTCTGGAGAACTAGGTATGTGTAAGTGCATCTAGTGCCCCTTAGTGATTTTGGTGTATTGAAGACTTATAGGTTAAGGGACTAATGTGTTTGTGAGTGTACACAGGTCTATAAGTCTATGAGTAGTTTGATATTTACAGAGAAAGTCGACCTCTAAAAATGAATATCTTCGACTGAAGATTTTGGTATTCCTGAAGACTTTCATGAAGACTTTGAAAGTGAAGAAATTAGTGTGTCCGTGAAGACTTGATATTCATGCGAGGAATATGAAGCTTGAAGAATTTCGTGTTCATAGTTTTGTTTTTCTCTTTCTTGATTCATAGGAAACACCGTACTATTAAAGGGGTTCGAGGAAATACTCAGGAAATATTTCCATGTGATGCTCAACTCAAAATCCTACACCTACCAAACCCTTCGAGTGAAGCCTTTGGAAATGTCATACAGTTCAGTCAACTTCCTCAATGACAGAGACGAAGTTCTTCTGGTCGCCGAGGAATTTGTTCTGACTGAGGAGTTAGGAATTCGCCAGTGCGGATTGCCTACACAGTGAGGAACATGATAGCCCTGAGGAATTTGAGATCAAATTTCCGACCGTTGCTGTGCTGCACGCCAGCTGTCCCAAAATATCTTATCCACCTAACGATCATATCAGTCAAGGGCATTTATGTATTATCATGTCGGGGTGCTCCCTAGGCCATAAATAGCCGCCCCCTACAACCACTAGCTGGTTGGCTGCTCTGAGAAAAACTGACACTTGTCATTTGAGAGCAACCCATCCTCCGAGGACTTTGAGCGAAAATCATCGAGTGAGGAAAAACCCAAACCCAAACACCTACAAACCCCAAAGTGATTGAGCATCACTGAAGAGATTGATCCTGCATGGATCCGACGCTTGTTATCTTTGAAGACAGTGCTTCTTCCAGACGGTTAGGCGTCATGGTCTAGAGCATCCAAGAGGAATTGTGGATCGCTGAGTGACCAAGTCTGTGAAGGTTTGGAAGTCGCCTGAAGACTTACCACGAGTGATTGGACGAGGTCTGCGTGACCTTAGTTCAAGGATAATATGGTGAGGACATGGTGTCCTGAGCTGCGTGCTCCGCGACTCGGTGTCTGGGACTGTGTGTCCTCGAGTTTAAATACTCAACCGCTCCAACCAGACGTACAACTGAGACAACAGTTGGATCTGGTCTACCAAATCATTGTCTTCACCAACCTAACTGGTTCTATTTCCTCAACTCTTTCATTTCCTCATTACTGTGTTAAGTGATTGTTCATATCTGTGTTTGAAGACTTTGACTGAAGACTTTCTCAATTTCCTCAGTTCAATCTCTTCAATCTGTTTGTCTTCATCTTGTGCTATCCTGTGTTTACGCTTTCTATACTCTGTGCTTGTCTTCATTTCATCATGATGACTATGTCTGTATCCTGTTACGCTTACTTCTGAGTACTTATTCCGCTGCAAGTAGTTCTTCGTTAAGGAATTTCCTCACCGGCAAATTCCTCAGTGAAGAATTCATAAAAATCGCCTATTCACCCCCCCCCTCTAGTCGATATAACGCACTTTCAATTGGTATCAGAGCAAGGTACTCCCCTGTTCTGTGTGATTTTGGTTTAACCACCTGGAGTTCTAGTTATGTCGACTGCAGGATTAAGGAACGTTTCCTGCCCCATCTTTGACGGTCATGAGTATCCTCGGTGGAAGGCCATGATGAAAAAGCGACTCATGGCTATGGACAGCTAACTATGGACCGTCACAGAGATCGGTCTTACCGATCTATGCAAGATGGTTGAGACTGATAACATTCGCAAGTATACTCTACTTAACCTCACAACGAAGGATGTCATCTGCTCAAGTCTGTCCCGAAATCAGTTCAGGAACATCATGCATCTAAATCACGCGAAGCTAATCTGGGACTGTCTCTGCGAGGTCTATGATGGACATCTTACTCGTCATGATCCTTGGTTTGAGGATTACAAGGAATCTCTCAAATAGATGACATTCGAACCAGAATCATCATCGTCCAACCCCTGCCTTATGGCAAACAGTGCTAAGGTAACCGAATGCTACCTATCCAAGTCTAGTGATGATGAATCTGGCGTGAATTTGGACCTAGCTATGTTAAACTTGCTTCCCTTGCCACTAAACAACAAAGAGCTTTGGAAAAAGTTCATTACATGCTAAATAAGAGCGATGATATGTTGGGTGAAGAAATGGATCAGTAAAAAGCCTTGGCTGAAAGTCTTCAGGGACTCCACTCCAAGTTTGATGACCTTCAAAGTCATCATAACACTCTCTTATCTGAACACGAGAAGCTTTCTCTTGAACTTCTTCAAAGAAAGCGAGATCTTGAGAAGCTAAGGGTGAGTTATGAAGATCTTCAGAAGGAGCGTGATTCATTACTTGCTCAACAAATCAGCACTACTCAAGAAGAATTTGTTCCTCCATGCTTAAAGTGCATTGAACGTGAATCTGCTAATTCTTCACCTGAATGTTCAAATGCTTCAACTGTTACAAATTCCTCACCTATCTCTGCTAACACTAATTCCTCATCTGAGGACATTGCTAGTATCACTGACGATGCAGGGCTGAAGGAATTGTACACGACAGGCATGTACAAAAGCCTCAAAGGGCATCACATTCTTTGTGATGTGCTCAAAAAGCAGATCCTCAACAGAAACCCTAGGAAAGAGGGTATTGCGTTTGAGAGGAAACTCTATGCTGATGGAACATATTGGAAGCCTGAGCAGTACCCCAAAACCTCATGGGTTGCTGCAAAGGGACCTCCAGTTGATCCATCTAACTTATCTGGCTTTACATGTGAATCTCCTCATTCTTCTGATGAGTCATTTGACTCCAACTATAAACTGTTCAAAAATCAGAATGGTGAAGTATTTGCTAGATATATTGGTACTAACTGCAGGAACGGTTCCTCTCATGGTTTTGTCACGGCAGATGTCCTCATGAAAGGACTTAGTCGTGGAGCCATCGCTACGGGTTACCTTAAAGGGGTTAAAGCGGACACAAGGACGCAAGAGAGTTTATACTAGTTCAGCCCCTTCGATGAAGGTAAAAGCCTACGTCTAGTTGTGATGGAATTGATGGGGGTTTCGATAAGTAGGGAGCAAACAAGCTTCGCCTAAGTCTCGAGTTGTTGTCTGTTGTCCTGAATCGCCGCCGGGTCGTCCCCTTATATACATGGGTGACGCCCATCGGTTTGCAGAGTCCCGAGACCGGCTCATAGTCGTGTCCGGTTCGGTCTCTAGTATTTCTAACTTACAACACAAGTTACCTACTAACGCCGGTTCACGGCTACAAGCCTTACACCGGTTCTGGGCCTTAGGCCCTTACAGAATATCCTCATGGGCTTCAAGCATACTTGACTACTGATGAGTTAACCCGGCCTCTCCTGGCCGGTTTACGCCCAGTAGTAATATCCCCAACATTAGGCCCCAGATTGATTTGAACAGGTTCATGTCAATCCTTAGTAAAAAACTTCATTCTTCAGCATCTTCTTGGTTGAACCGCCATGACGTCATCTTCTCAGATTGTGGTGAACCGGCTTGACGTCATCTGTCATAAAGGATTATATCTAACATCTTTTGTTTAATAGAACTACGACAATCGAGGCGACAGCTCCGTTTCCAAACTCGTGGCTCCTTGATTCTCGCGCCTGACACATGTCCTTTGCCTTTATGAATAGACCAAAGGGTCATTTCCTTTTTTTCCCCTTCATGCCCCTCTGCTTCGTCTTCCTTGCGCTGCCCAGCTTCGGAGCCCCGCCGCCGCCGTCAACCTCTGCACCAGCCTTGGCTGCTGCATCACCCTGAACGTACCAGAGCATCGCGGTGACCTTCCGCTTCTTCCTCCACTCCGGTAAATCGTCTATCCTTTCACCATAGATCTGTCCTTAGAGTTTCCATGTTCTTCGGTGTTCATCGCTTATTTCTTGCTCATATGATAACTGTCAATTAAATCTGTGGATCCTTGTTCTGCGTAGCGGTAGTTTTTTAGCATCCGCTGTTACATGCGCATCTCAAGGTCTTAGATCTCCCTCGCCTTTGCTCGTTGATTCAGCATCGCTCCGCTTTTATACCTTGAATATTTATTTCTTTTCTGAATATGCTCCAGATCCAAAACTGTAACAAGTTTTCGTGAAACCTGTTTCCGCACATCCACACTTGATTCATCCATGTTTCAGACCAGGCGGTTTAACTTTGTAGAGAAATTGACAACTCGGCATATACCATTAGTCCCCTTGTTGAACCGCCAAGGTTTTTCCAGTTTATGTATTGCCACCTTGCAGAACTCCGGTTTATAAGAAAAATCTTCTGGTTTAACAATGAACGCATCAGTCTATAGCCTTCCAACATGTTCTCGAACCGGTATTACTGCCTTGCAGATTGCACCATGGCCAAGCAAGTGTATGAGTGTAACTGGGTCCCTTCTCGAGTGACTGAAACCCAACTGGAGAACTTAGTTCGCACCGGCGCTTTAGGCCAGAAAGATGTCATTCACTGGAGGGTCCCTGGTCCGGAGAGTTCTCCAGAACGCAAGGATGGAGAAGTTGTTGTTTTTGCTGACCACCTAGCCCGGGGTTTCAGCCCACCCGGTTCAAAGTTTTATCAAAATGTTTTGGCCAACTTCCAACTGCATCCACAAGATATTGGCCCCAACTCCATAAGCAATATCTGTCATTTTCAAGTGCTCTCTGAGGTGTTCTTTCAGGAGGAGCCTACAGTTGAACTGTTCAGAGATTGCTTCCATCTAAACCGCCGCACTGAATTTTCTGATGGTCCCAACACCGAGTTGGGTGGTGTAGCAATTCAAAAGCGGAAAGAGGTCACTTACCCTCATGCCAAATTGCATGGCCATCCCAAAGAGTGGAAATCAACATGGTTTTACTGCAAAGATACCTCTCCTGAAGGAGAAAATCCTTTACCGGGTTACCGTCCGAACGGCTAAGCAATACACACCTCTCCTCACGGATCGACTGCTAGGAAAGAAGCAAATATGCCCCCACTATCCAAGCTCGCCTTCATGGCCAACGGGTTGACAGGAGTTGATCTTGCTCGATCTTTGGATATCTTGAGAGTATCGCCCGAGCTGCGCTCCAGTTTGATGTGCAAATACACAGAAGATGTAAAAGACCCTCTTCGGCATATCGAGATCCAACTGACAGACGATGAAGTTACTGAAGCCGTTAAGAGGATGTTGAACGAACCGGAATCTGCCTGCGCACAAACCGTCCTGGCTCCCTTTTCTGCCATTAACAAACCGCCAACCGTAAGACTCATATCTTATTCCTTTATAAAATCTGATTATGTTCAAGTACTCTTTGTTGATGTTAACATATTTTCAATAGGGTGATGATCCATTTTGGAGCGGGAAGACTCCACAAGAGAGAAAACGGTGGCAATAACCCGGCCCAAGACCAAAGTTGTGAAGAAACCAGCTTATAGAAAGAAAACCACTGCTTCCTCCGATCCACCAGCTGACGATGATGTGGGTAATCCAGACCTTGTGGTAGAACTTGACTCACTTGGTCTATTTTTTACACACCTTATTGATAATGATTATTGCCAGGATGATGCTGATGCTGAAGAGTGAGTTATGAAGATCTTCAGAAGGAGCGTGATTCATTACTTGCTCAACAAATCAGCACTACTCAAGAAGAATTTGTTCCTCCATGCTTAAAGTGCATTGAACGTGAATCTGCTAATTCTTCACCTGAATGTTCAAATGCTTCAACTGTTACAAATTCCTCACCTGTCTCTGCTAACACTAATTCCTCATCTGAGGACATTGCTAGTATCACTGACGATGCAGGGCTGAAGGAATTGTACACGATAGGCATGTACAAAAGCCTCAAAGGGCATCACATTCTTTGTGATGTGCTCAAAAATCTGATCCTCAACAGTAACCCTAGGAAAGAGGGTATTGCCTTTGAGAGGAAACTCAATGCTGATGGAACATATTGGAAGCCTGAGCAGTACCCCAAAACCTCATGGGTTGCTGCAAAGGGACCTCCAGTTGATCTATCTAACTTATCTGGCTTTATATGTGAATCTCCTCATTCTTCTGATGAGTCATTTGACTCCAACTATAAACTGTTCAAAAATCAGAATGGTGAAGTATTTGCTAGATATATTGGTACTAACTGCAGGAACGGTTCCTCTCGTGGTTTTGTCACGGCAGATGTCCTCATGAAAGGACTTAGTCGTGGAGCCATCGCTACGGGTTACCTTAAAGGGGTTAAAGCGGACACAAGGACGCAAGAGAGTTTATACTAGTTCAGCCCCTTCGATGAAGGTAAAAGCCTACGTCTAGTTGTGATGGAATTGATGGGGGTTTCGATAACTAGGGAGCAAACAAGCTTCGCCTAAGTCTCGAGTTGTTGTCCGTTGTCCTGAATCGCCGCCGGGTCGTCCCCTTATATACATGGGTGATGCCCATCGGTTTGCAGAGTCCCGAGACCGGCTCATAGTCGTGTCCGGTTCGGTCTCTATTATTTCTAACTTACAACACAAGTTACCTACTAACGCCGGTTCACGGCTACAAGCCTTACACCGGTTCTGGGCCTTAGGCCCTTACAGAATATCCTCATGGGCTTCAAGCATGCTTGACTACTGATGAGTTAACCCGGCCTCTCCTGGCCGGTTTACGCCCAGTAGTAATATCCCCAACATTAGGCCCCAGATTGATTTGAACAGGTTCATGTCAATCCTTAGTAAAAAACTTCATTCTTCAGCATCTTCTTGGTTGAACCGCCATGACGTCATCTTCTCAGATTGTGGTGAACTGGCTTGACGTCATCTGTCATAAAGGATTATATCTAACATCTTTTGTTTAATAGAACGGCGACAATCGAGGCGACAGCTCCGTTTCCAAACTCGTGGCTCCTTGATTCTCGCGCCTGACACATGTCCTTTGCCTTTATAAATAGACCAAAGGGTCATTTCCTTTTTTTCCCTTCATGCCCCTCTGCTTCGTCTTCCTTGCGCTGCCCAGCTTCGGAGCCCCGCCGCCGCCATCAACCTCTGCACCAGCGTTGGCTGCTGCATCACCCTGAACGTACCAGAGCATCGCGGTGACCTTCCGCTTCTTCCTCCACTCCGGTAAATCGTCTATCCTTTCACCATAGATCTGTCCTTAGGGTTTCCATGTTCTTCGGTGTTCATCGCTTATTTCTTGCTCATATGATAACTGTCAGTTAAATCTGTGGATCCTTGTTCTGCGTAGCGGTAGTTTTTTAGCATCCGCTGTTACATGCGCATCTCAAGGTCTTAGATCTCCCTGCGTCTTTGCTCGTTGATTCAGTACCGCTCCGTTTTATACCTTGAATATTTATTTCTTTTCTGAATATGCTCCAGATCCAAAACTGTAACAAGTTTTCGTGAAACCTGTTTCCGCACATCCACACTTGATTCATCCATGTTTCAGACCAGGCGGTTTAACTTTGTAGAGAAATTGACAACTCGGCATATACCATTAGTCCCCTTGTTGAACCGCCAAGGTTTTTCCAGTTTATGTATTGCCACCTTGCAGAACTCCGGTTTATAAGAAAAATCTTCTGGTTTAATAATGAACGCATCAGTCTATAGCCTTCCAACATGTTCTTGAACCGGTATTACTGCCTTGCAGATTGCACCATGGCTAAGCAAGTGTATGAGTGTAACTGGGTCCCTTCTCGAGTGACTGAAACCCAACTGGAGAACTTAGTTCGCACCGGCGCTTTAGGCCAGAAAGATGTCATTCACTGGAGGGTCCCTGGTCCGGAGAGTTCTCCAGAACGCAAGGATGGAGAAGTTGTTGTTTTTGCTGACCACCTAGCCCGGGGTTTCAGCCCACCCGGTTCAAAGTTTTATCGAGATGTTTTGGCCACCTTCCAACTGCGTCCACAAGATATTGGCCCCAACTCCATAAGCAATATCTGTCATTTTCAAGTACTCTCTGAGGTGTTCTTTCAGGAGGAGCCTACAGTTGAACTGTTCAGAGATTGCTTCCATCTAAACCGCCGCACTGAATTTTCTGATGGTCCCAACACCGAGTTGGGTGGTGTAGCAATTCAAAAGCGGAAAGAGGTCACTTACCCTCATGCCAAACTGCATGGCCATCCCAAAGAGTGGAACTCAACATGGTTTTACTGCAAAGATACCTCTCCTGGAGGAGAAAATCCTTTACCGGGTTACCGTCCGGAACGGCTAAGCAATACACACCCTCTCCCTCACAGACTGACTGCTAGGGAAAGAAGCAAATATGCCCCCCAGCTATCCAAGCTCTGGCCTTCATGGCCAACGGGTTGACAGGAGTTGATCTTGCTCGATGCTGGATATCTTGAGAGTATCGCCTCGAGCTCGCCAGGGTTTGATGTGCAAATACACGTAAGATGTAAAAGACCCTCTTCGCATATCGAGATCCAAGCGATGCATTTATGAAGTTATCAAGCTGTTAAGAGGATGTTGAACGAACCGGAATCTGCCTGCACACAAACCAGCCTGGCTCCCTTTTCTGCCATTAACAAACCGCCAACCGTAAGACTCATATCTTATTCCTTTATAAAATCTGATTATGTTCAAGTACTCTTTGTTGATGTTAACATATTTTCAATAGGGTGATGATCCATTTTGGAGCAGGAAGACTCCACAAGAGAAAACGGTGGCAATAACCCGGCCCAAGACCAAAGTTGTGAAGAAACCAGCTTATAGAAAGAAAACCACTGCCTCCTCCGATCCACCAGCTGACGATGATGTGGGTAATCCAGACCTTGTGGTAGAACTTGACTCACTTGGTCTATTTTTTACACACCTTATTGATAATGATTATTGCCAGGATGATGCTGAAGCTAGTCATGCTGATGTTATAGAGGTAATCGCTCTTTCTTCCGATTCAAACCCTTTACCTTCAGTACAAATCCGTCGGGCAAAACGGAAAGTTAAATTTTCTCATTCTCTCGGTTACTTGGATCGGAACTTTCTTATGAAGACACAATAGCATGAAGCTCGTCGCGCAACCCGGCACAGCGGCCAGGTAGTCACCTCCACCGGTTTATCGAACAGTCCTGTTCGGAAACGTCGCTCAGAGGTCTCTAACTGTTTCGTTAATGCTTATCCTAAAGCGGGCTGCTTTCGTCAACCTCTTAATCCATCCGACTCCGATTATCAGGTGACTTCTCATTCTTCCTCCGGCGAGTCGACAGGCACCCAACTCCCACCGCTCAAGACAGTGCTTGGGTGAGCCATATTCTTGATAATGATGTTTGGTATAACACTTTCAATGTTCATTAGACTGATCCATCTTTTTCCTTTCAGAGCCAAGCCCAGGGCAAGCAAGAAAGCTCGCCTGGATAAAGCGGCAGAAGACGAGTCTCCTGAACCGGCCCAAACACCAAACCCTGAGGAACACATCTAGGATGATATACTGACTGATCCTCCATTGCAAGGTCATGATGTTACTGTTGAAGAGGCGTATGTTGATACCACCGGCCCTCCAAGTCAACCCACAAGTCCTGCTGAAACTGACAAGATAGCGAGTCCAGCAAAGCAGGCGGATAAACCGGCGACCCCAGTGCAAATCGGCGAAGCCAAGGATGATGATGTTGTGATTACTGGCTTTGGCCATTCCGAGCCAGGTAATCATGTCGCCTTGTCCAAGCATACTGCCAAGGATGAATTTACTGCCTTCGGTAAAGGCAAGTGGAGTGCCGATTTGGCAACTTATGCCGCTTTGAATCCCCAAGAACTTCATTC
This sequence comes from Aegilops longissima, assembly GCA_021605205.1. Lineage (NCBI taxonomy): Eukaryota > Viridiplantae > Streptophyta > Magnoliopsida > Poales > Poaceae > Aegilops > Aegilops longissima. The sequence continues at coordinate 699,607,534 of CM038680.1, forward strand.
CGGCTACTTGAACCGGTTGTATACCAGCCGTGACTATGAAGCTAGTTTGGTGAACATGATGAATGACAAATATGAGATAAACTCCATAACTCTCTGCTTGTGTATTGCAAACTGTCAACTCTGATAGCCCCCAAGGGCCGGTTCTACTTAATGTAGTTAAATCGGGACTTTGAATAATCATAAGAATTCCAGCATTATTTAATAATAGAGCAAATAGGCATTAGCCCCAAAGTGCCAAGTTGAATGCTTGTATTGAGCTTGGGACTTTATATATAAATTGTAGGATGAAAGCAAATATGCATTAGCCCCCAAGTACCAAGGGCATAACTTGTTGTGGGGTTGGTACTTCAACTCTGCATCTTAATCCTTAAATGATTATCTGTATGTAGGCTGATGTGAACAAGAAAGATAGTCAAATTGCTGATCTTCAAGAAAACCTGAAATCCCAGCAAGCTGAAACATCCAAAGCAAAGGATGAATTAACCAGCGCTTTAAGCGTCATGGAAAAGCTTAAGGAGGGCTTCAACAAGGAGCGGGCGGATTGGGCCACTGAAAAGACTGCTTTAACTCAATGGGCAGAAGATGCTGAAGCTGCCCTTAAACCGGTGGTGGATGAACTGACCAGTGTAAAGCGGCAAGTACATGCCATGACCGCTACTGTCTTTGGTAATCCCTTTTTGACTTCAACCGTAATAAGGCCTTCTCATAAAATTGCCGGTTTAATAACCCTTTGAACGATACAGGGACACGTATTGGCCACTTGGGATCAGACGTGCGGAAAAAATTGAAAGCTTCTTATACATTTCTAGAGCAACTCTATACCGGTGCGCAACGGATCATCAGCACCGCTTATCACAACAATCCGGACCCAACCTTGATACAGGATACACTTAAAAGGTTTTCAATGCTTCCTGCCCGGTTTGAAGAATTAAAGAAATCTGCTGCTAGAACCGGCACCATAAATACCTTAATCCGGGCCAAAGCGTGGGTGCCAGATTTTGATCCTGTTGAAGCGGCCCAAGGTTTCCCAAGCTTGAAGGAATACGGGACGGAATTCAATGAAGAAGATCTTAGAGCTATAAACCGGGAGGTGCGCCCTTTGGCCTGTCAGCTGGTTGAAGAGGCAAATCTGTCTCACTATCGTGCCCAAAGATGATGGAGAAAATAAATGAGTGTTCGCACCGATTCTGAAGCGGAGAACCTTATACCGCCAATCCGTAAGCATACTTACGCTCCTGATATTGAACCATCCTTGCTGATCAATGATGAAGCCGTATTCCAAGCATTAATGGAATCGATCGACAACTGTTGATTTCAGCCGCTGGATAGGGAATCGGTTGAAGCGGCGCAGGATGACCCGCAACCATCAGGCCAAGCTGGCGATCAAGCATAAACTGGAGGCCGGTTTACATTACTGCTTCATGTTGTTATGCCAAAAAACACGTATCTTATCTGGGCACTGTGTTGCCTTGTAATAGACTAGCTGCCACACTTTGTGTTGATATGCCTTCGTACATATTTATTGCAACTTATACTTTTGTTGAATCATCAACTTTAAACTGTTATCTGCCATCATAGGGCATGAAGTTGGCCGTGCCAATCTTGAAGCGGAGTTATAAAAAACCCACTCTGCTGAAGGAGAAAATAGCTGCTGCATTTATAAGGTCGGTCTACCAGGTAAACCATTCCGGTTTAAAAAATCAAACCGGGCAAAAGTGTCTCCGGATAAAAAAACCACGTCCCGTCAACTAACAGTCGGATCGGTTTAACAATTGTCGGTTTAAGAACACAACAAGAGAAAAATACAAGCAAATATGCAAGAAAAAGCAAAGACAAAATCTTTTTGCGAACAGAGGCTATTTGAATCGATCAAGTGGCATTACCATGGTCGGACATGACCAAGCTCCCAATAGGCGTAGCTACGGTTCATGTCAGCCAGGTCCCCAAATGATGCAATGGTATTATGCCGATCAAGAGGTGTAGCGATGGTTCGGGTTCGACCAAGCCCCCAAGTGATCCCGTGGCCTTAGGCCGACTAAGAGGCGTGACTGGTTCGGACGTGACCAAGTCCCCAAGTGATCTCGTGGCTTTCCCCTGTCAAGAGGTGTTGCATTGGTTCGGACACGACCAAACCCCCAAGTGACATAATATAAAGCTTTGTTAAAAAGCTAACTCAAGGGGCAAACCGGAGGCGCTTTAAGATAAAAACTCCGTGTAACCACTCATGATGTAAAAATAACAGAGACCCCGCTTTAGCTAAGGCTCCGGTTTATTGTATTGATCATAATATATACATTGTCATAATATGTACATAAGTAAAGCCTATGGCTTAAGTATAGTAGGGCCGAAGATGAGCTATGTTCCACGGCCTGTTGGTCTCCTCCTCTGATGTACGTGAGTCTTTATGCTCTCGAATATCAATCAGATAGTACGACCCGTTGTGTAGATTCTTGCTGACCACGAAAGGTCCTTCCCAAGGTGGGGATAGCTTGTGTATATCACTCTGGTCTTGAATGAGTCGAGCACCAAATCTCCTTCTTGAAAGGTTCGGTTCTAACCCGCGGCTGTGATAGCGATTTAAGATCCTGCTGGTAAATCGCCGAACGGGCAGCTGCTATGTCTCGCTCCTCATCTAACAGGTCTAAAGCGTCTTGCCGAGCTACCTCGTTGTCCGCTTCAACATAAGCTGCTACACGAGGTGAGTCATGACGGATATCACTGGGGAGAACCGCCTCCGCTCCGTAGACCATGAAGAACGACGTATATCCTGTCGACCTGTTGGGTGTAGTGTTGATGCTCCATAACATAGATGGTAACTCCTCGACCCAACAACCTGGCGTCCGTTGCAACGGAACCATAAGCCGGGGCTTGATGCCTCGTAAGATCTCCTGGTTAGCTCTCTCGCTTGGCCATTGGACTGTGGGTGAGCCAGCGATGAAACGCAAGCGGATGTGCTCACGTTCACAGAACTCCTTCATAGCACCCTTAGACAGATTGGTAACATTATCAGTAATGATACTACGTGGAAAGCCGAACCAGAAAATCACCTTCTTAATGAATTGAACCACCATGGCTGCATCACACTTGCTGACGGGCTTTGCTTCTACCCACTTTGTAAATTTGTCAACCGCCACCAAAAGGTGGGTCTTCTTGTCCTTGGACCGTTTGAAAGGCCCGACCATATCCAGCCCCCAAGTCGCAAACGGCGAAGTAATTGGAATCATCCTCAATTCTTGAGCCGGCACATGAGCGCGTCTTGAGAACTTCTGACAGCCGTCACATCGCCTAACCAGATCCTCCGCATCAGCATGAGCAGTCAACCAATAGAAACCGTGACGAAACGCCTTAGCCACCAGAGATTTTGAACCAGCATGGTGACCACAATCTCCTTCATGGATTTCGCGCAAGATCTCAGAACCCTCCTCCGGCGACACACAACGTTGAAACACTCCTGATACACTGCAATGATGCAACTCGCCATTGACAATAGTCATGGACTTGGATCGCCGGATTATCTCCCTTGCCAGCGTCTCATCCTCTAGTAACTCGCCCCGGTTCATGTACGCAAGGTAAGGAACCGTCCAATCCGGAATGACATGTAGAGCCGCCACCAACTGAGCCTCCGGATCAGGAATAGCCAAATCCTCTTCGCCAGGGAGCTTGACCGATGGGTTATGCAGAACATCTAAGAAGACATTAGGCGGGACCGGTTTACGCTGAGAGCCCAGCCGGCTCAAAACGTCCGCCACTTCGTTCTTCCGTCTGTCCACATGATCCACCTGATATCCATTGAAGTGGCCTGCAATGATATCCACCTCACGGCGGTAAGCTACCATGAGCGGGTCCTTAGAATCCCAAGTACCAGACACTTGTTGGGCCACCAGGTCCGAGTCACCGAAGCACTTAACTCGGCTGAGATTCATCTCCTTAGCCATCCGGAGACCATGGAGTAAAGCTTCATACTCAGCTGCATTGTTAGTACAAGGGAACATTAAGCGGAGAACGTAACAGAACTTATCACCTCGTGGGGAAGTTAATACGACTCCAGCCCCTGAGCCCTCCAATTGCCTAGACCCATCGAAATGAATAGTCCAGTAGGTGTGATCCGGCTTTTCCTCAGGCGCTTGCAGTTCCGTCCAATCATTGATGAAATCCACAAGTGCTTGAGATTTGATCGCCGTCCGAGGCACGTATTTCAAACCGTGCGGCCCAAGCTCTATAGCCCACTTGGCTATCCGGCCAGTTGCCTCCCTATTTTGAATTATATATCCCAAAGGAGCAGAACTAACCACTGTGATGGGATGTCCCTGGAAGTATTGCTTGAGCTTCCGGCTTTCCATGAAAACTCCATACACCAGCTTCTGCCAATGCGGGTACCTTTGCTTGGACTTGATAAGCACCTCGGTGATATACTAAACCTGACGCTGAACCGGATATTCCTTTCCCGCCTCCTTGCGCTCTACCACAATAGCTACGCTGACTGCACGAGCATTAGCTGCCACATATAGTAGCAAAGGTTCTTTGTCAATCGGAGCGGCAAGAACAGGCGGGTTGGCTAGCTGCCACTTTAAGTACTCCAATGCTTTATTAGCGGCCGGACTCCAGACAAAGGGATCCACTTTTTTTCAGCATCTGATTCAAAGGTATTGCCTTCTCACCGAGGCGACTGATAAACCGGCTCAACGCGGCAATCCGGCCCGCCAAGCGCTGGACATCATTGATACATTTCGGTTTAGCCAGAGAGGTGATTGCTGTGATCTTCTCCGGATTAGCTTCAATTCCCCTGTTGGACACCAGAAAACCCAATAACTTGCCTGCTGGTACACCAAAAACACACTTGGCCCAATTGAGCATCATCTTGTATGTTCGTAGGTTATCAAAGGTTTCCTTCAAATCATCAACCAGAGTCTCCTTCCCTCTTGACTTAACCACAATATCATCCACATAAGCATGCACATTACGGCCTATCTGATTATGAAGGCAGTTCTGCAAACACCGCTGATAAGTTGCATGGGCAATCTTGAGCCCAAAAGGCATAGATACATAGCAGAAGGCTCCAAAAGGAGTTATTGACACCGTCTTCTCCTGGTCCTTAACTGCCATCTTAATCTGATGATAACCAGAATATGCGTCCAGAAAACACAACCGCTCACAACCCGCCATAGCATCAATAATCTGATCAATGCGGGGGAGGGCAAAAGGATCTGCTGGACAAGTCTTGTTAAGATCTGTGTAATCCACACACATGCGCCAGGTGCCGTTCTTCTTAAGGACCAGCACCGGATTAGCCAGCCATTCAGGATGGAACACCTCAACAATAAAACCAGCCGCTAAGAGCCTGGCCACCTCCTCTCCAATAGCTTTGCGCCTTTCTTCGTTGAACCAGCGGAGAAACTGCTTCACCGGTTTGTACTTAGATCAACATTAAGAGTCTGCTCAGCGAGTTCCCTCGGTACACCTGGCATGTCAGAAGGCTTCCATGCAAAAATGTCCCGGTTCTCATGGATGAACTCGATGAGCGCGCTTTCCTATTTCAGATCCAAGTTGGTACTCATACTAAACTGCTTCGACGAATCGCCTGGTACGAAGTCAACAAGCTTGGTCTCAGCTGCCGATTTGAACTTTAGAGCCGGATCATGCTCTGTGGTTGGCTTTTTCGACGGAGTCATGTCAGCCGGATCAACATTATCCTTGTAATACTTCAACTCTTCCATGGCGCAAACTAACTCTGCATAGGCTACATCACCTTCTTCACACTCCAAGGCAATCTTACGACTCCCATGAACGGTTATGGTCCCCTTGTGACCCGGCATCTTGAGCTGTAGATAGATATAACAGGGTCGTGCCATAAACTTGGCATAAGTCGGCCGCCCAAACAAAGCGTGGTACGTGCTCCGGATCTTAACCACCTCAAAAACCAATGTTTCTGACCTGGAATCATGATCATCTCCAAAGGCCACCTCCAGAGCTATCTTGCCAACAGGATATGCTGACTTGCCAGGTACCACACCATGGAACACCGTATTGGACGGTTTAAGATTTTTGTGGGTTAGCCCCATACGGCGGAAGGTCTCATAGTACATGATATTAATGCTGCTTCCTCCATCCATGAGCACCTTAGTGAACTTATAACCTCCCACCTGAGGTGCCACCACTAACGCTAGCTGACCTGGATTGTCAACCCGGGGCGGGTGATCCTCTCTGCTCCATATGATTGGCTGTTCGGACCAGCGTAAATAACGAGGCACGGCCAGTTCAACAGAATTCACTGCTCGCTTGTGAAGCTTCTGGTCTCGCTTATCCAAGCTAGTGGTGAATACATGATATTGCCCACTATTCAACTGTTTCGGATGGCTCTGATAACCCGACTGTTGCTGCTGTTGGTTGTAACCACCCTGGCTATTCTGATTGTTTTGATTGTTATGTCCACCCTGATCTCCATTGAAGCCTGAACCGGCATTTCCTCCACCGTGACCCGGCCCATGGAATCCGGATCCTGAACCACCACCTGATCCGTGATCATACCGGAAAGCATTAGAATTTTTGAAATCCTGCATAATATAGCAATCTTTCCAGAGGTGGGTGGCTCGCGCCTCCTTCGTCCCGTGCTTTGGACAGGGCTGGTTTAATAGATAAGTCAGGCGGTCCGGATTGGGGTTTGGAGCTCCACCGTGATTTGGCGGTTTACCCTTCCGTCGCTGGCCCCTGTCCTGTGCGTTAGTATTAGCCACAAAGTCCATGCTACCACCCGCTTTACGCTTGCCTCCGTTACCATGACCTGCCGTGTTGTGTTGCTGCCCCTTGGAGTTGTCGTTCTTCTTTCCCTTCCCTGTCTTGTCATCATCAGACTCGGGATCCTTGGTACCATCAGAATCAGCATACTTCACTAACGCGGTCATGAGAGTTCCCATATCATTGCAATGGCGCTTCATCCGTCCCAATTTCAACTTCAGAGGTTTAAACCGGCAGTTGCTTTCTAAACTTATGACCGTGGTGTCTGCGTTAATACGATTTGAGGAGTGCAAAATTTCCGAGACTCGGCGTACCCAGCGGGTTGTTGACTCTCCTTCCTCCTGGACACAGGCCGCTAAGTCCACTATCGACATGGGCTGCTTACATGTATCCTTAAAATTCTGGATAAACCGGGCTCGCAACTGGGCCCATGAACTGATAGAATTGGCTGTAAGCTCTTTAACCAAATACGGGCTGTCCCTTCAAGCATCATGGTAAAATACTTTGCAAGAGCTTTTCATCTACATCAAGCTTCTCCATGGCCATCTCGTAGCTCTCTACCCATGCTTCCGGAGACAAATCGGCCGTGTAACTTGGTACTTTGCGCGGGCCCTTGAAATCCTTGGGCAGGCGCACATTGCGTAAAGCGGGGACAAGACAAGGCACTCCCAAAGAACTAAAAGTAACCCCTGGTTCAATTGTGGTGGTTGGACAAACCGGCGTAAGTTGACGATCCTCATGCTGTGCTGCTAACTCGGCGTCCCTGCGTGCTCGGGCCCGGTCCACCACTTCCTGAGCATCGCCTGCCGGGTTACGGCCACGGGGCGCTTTACGGTTCCGCACATTACTGGATACGGCCAGTTCATCCATCCGTCTGTTGTAACTCCGGCTTGGACGGGGGGTGGAATGAATTCGGTCACGGCTATATGAATATGCTTCCTGTTGAACCAAAGCTATTCGAAGTAGTTCCTTAACCCGGCGTGTCTCCACCGCTTGCGGAGAATCACCTTCAATAGGGATGGCCTCCAGTCGTGAAGCGGCGGCGATAAGATTGTCCATTGGATTGGAATAATGACCGAGGCGCCTCGGGCAGGCTGAGGTATGATGTTATTCTGTCGAGGCGGCTCCATCAGGCGAGGCTGAACCGGCGCACCCGTCCCAGGTGCCTCTGCCCGGTTTAACCACGGCGGGTTGCTAGTCCCTGCTCCTGGGGTGTTAAAGCGGGTTCTGCCATCGAAGACCGTTGGCAGGCGAGACCGATGCTTCCTTTTCAGGACTTCATGTGATGCGTTCTGGTCTAGCATAAGCCTATAGGCCTGCGCGTCCAAAGCGGCCCGCTCCACGGCCATCCTGTTGCTCTCGGCTGCAAATCGGCCTTGGCCTGAGTGATCTGTTCCCTTACTTTTGCAATCTCCGGATTGTGGGTGTCCTGTTCCGCCAGGTTAGCTTCTGCCATGAGCACAGCCAACGCATCAAACAGATCAGACAAACCTTGAGCCGGCGGGCGCACAGAGCCTCCTGCCCCGGCTGCTGCCGCCGCCGCTAATCCGAAGAACATTGCTGCTACGGTCGAAGAGTGGATCGTTGCTTGTGTACCAGCCATGAATATCCCAACCCGGTTGGGCAGATCAGAGGGGTCCGGAATACTGTCGCCATCGAAACAGCCCCCAATCTAACCGTCATGTAGCTGATACAATGACTCGGTTTCTCCGGTCGAGGATTCGTCGCCGGAATAGACGATGGTCTCGCCACCAGATGCCAATCCACCTTCATACTCTCCTCCGTGGATGACTCCCACGAAGGCACGCTTCACGACCGGTTTAACCTGGGCAGATCTCGCACGCTGAGCCGTTTCGATGAGGTCGGTGCAGATGTCCGGCTCAGGGCCCAGTTCACCGATCTTGCCAATGAAGACGTGTATGCCACCAAAGGGGACTCGGTACCTGTACTCAATCGAGCCGGCCTCGGGGCCCCAGCCTGAATTGCCAATGTAGAGCTTGCTGCGACGACTCTTGGTCATCCGGCCCACAGCGTAACCCTTGAGTCCTTCGAAGTTGCCCTCCAAGAAATTGAAACCATTGTGAGATAGCCCCACGGTGGGCTCCAACTGTCGTGGTTTTGTCACGGCAGATGTCCTCATGAAACGACTTAGTCATGGAGCCATCGCTATGGGTTAGCTTAAAGGGGTTAAAGTGGACACGAGGACGCAAGAGAGTTTATACTAGTTCAGCCCCTTAGATGAAGGTAAAAGCCTACGTCTAGTTGTGATGGAATTGATGGGGGTTTCGATGACTAGGGAGCAAACAAGCTTCACCTAAGTCTTGAGTTGTTGTCTGTTGTCCTGAATCGCCGCCAGGCCGTCCCCTTATATACATGGGTGAAGCCCGTCGGTTTGCAGAGTCCCGAGACCGGCTCATAGTCGTGTCTGGTTCGGTCTCTAGTATTTCTGACTTACAACACAAGTTACCTACTAATGCCGGTTCACGGCTACAAACCTTAGACCAGTTCTGGGCCTTAGGCCCTTACAGAATATCCTCATGGGCTTCAAGCATACTTGAATACTGATGAAGTTAACCCGGCCTCTCCTGGACGGTTTACGCCCAGTAGTAATATCCCCAACAGTTCCCCTATGAAGAAAATCTGGGTTCCCAAAAGTTATATTGAAAGTCTTCAGGTGAATGTCCTCATGACACCACCTGTGAAGAACAGGAACCCCAGGTCCAATTCTTCATATGGACCTAATTCTTCACATGGATCAAATTCCTCAAATGGATCAAAGTCCTCATATGATCATCATCGTGCTAACCCTTCTGTTTCGCAGGGTAGAGCTAAGGGCTATGAATATGCGCATTATTCTTCAAATCATTATGTTCATAAGTCCTCGAAGAATTTCTCTACTTATTCATATGCTTACCCTAACCCCTCTTATGTGAAACGAAATGGATTGGCTTCTATGCCACCTTTCTCATATAGTGCTCGTAGAGTGATGAACTCTTTGCCACCCCTTCAGATGTGGGTGGTGAAGAAAAAGAACTGGTCTCTTATGCAGGGTCAGGTCTCCAGACGTGCTTTGACGTCCGAAGAATTTGCTGGGGGCCTGACAGAAATGCCTGAAAGGACTCAGGCGAATCATGATGAAATGAACTTTCATTTCACACGTCCTCACACTGCTTATCTGTGCTATTGCTTGATGAAATTGAACTGATGAATTTGACATCATATTCTTCATTGATGAAGTATATGAGTTCGTAATATGCACTAATTCATCTGCAGGATGATCAGCCCAAAGCAAACGAGTGGGTCCTCGATAGTGGATGTACAAATCACATGACTGGTGACAAGAACCTATTGGGTCTAGGTAAGGTTGCGATCTCAAAGGATCGACACATGGACAAAGTCATGCTTGTCGAGTCCTTAGGATACAACCTCATGTCAGTCTCAATGCTTTGTGATCTTGATATGGTTGTTGTCTTTGGCAAGTATCGTTGTGTTGTGATCATGGAAGCTGACCATTCCAAAGTCTTCGAAGGCTTTAGGAGAGGAGATCTGTATATTGTTGATTTTTCTACAGGACCACAACCAGCCGTGTGCTTACTGGCAAAAGCTTCAGAAGGCTGGCTATGGCATCGACGACTTGGTCATGCTGGCATGAGGAATCTGAACACGCTTGCGAAGAATAAGCACGTCATTGGCATTGAGAATGTCAAATTCCTCAAGGATCACTTATGCGGAGCTTGTGAAGCTGGAAAGATGACAAAGGCCAAGCATCCCGCGAAGACTATCATGACCACTACTCGTCCATTTGAATTGCTTCACATGGATCTCTTTGGTCCTAATCATTATTCTGCTGTTTCAAATGATGCATCTCTATATGGCTTTGTTATTGTTGATGACTATTCTCGTTACACATGGGTACACATTGTCACTTACAAACATGAAGTGCAGGAAATCTTCAAACGATTTTCCTCGAGGGCTTCAACCAACTTTGGTGTGAAGATCAAGCACATCAGAACTGACAATGGGACCGAGTTCAAGAATTCCGATCTTGATGGCTATCTTGATGAACTTGGTATTACTCATGAGTTATCTGCTCCTTATACTCCTCAGCGGAATGGCGTCATGGAGCGCAAGAACAGAACCCTCGCTGAAATGGCTCGCACTATGCTTAATGAATATAAGACGCCTCGTCGTTTCTGGATTGAGGCAATTGATACTGCATGCCACATCATCAATCGGGTATATCTTCACAAATTCTTCAAGAAGACTGCCTATGAACTGCTCACTGACAAGAAACCCAATGTGAGTTATTTCAAAGTCTTTGGTGCTAAATGTTGGATTAGAGATCCTCATCACAATTCTAAATTTGCACCGAAAGCACATGAAGGTTTTATGCTTGGTTACGGAAAGGACTCGCACACCTACAGAGTCTTCAACAACGTTCTTCACAAGGTTGTTGAAACTGTAGATGTGCGTTTCAGTGAAACTAATGGCTCGCAAAGAGAGCACCTACCTTCTGTGATAGATGAACCAGCACCTGAGGATTCTATCAAGTTCAAGGCTACTGAGGATGTCATTCCTATTGAAGAATCTACTGACGAATTCATTCCAGAACGTGAAGAAAATCGAGCTGATGCACCTGATGAAAATGCTGAAGAAAATGTTGCTGAAGAAAATGCTGATCAAATTCCTCGACGACAACCAGCTCATCCTCGCATTGCAAAAGAAGTGCAAGTGGAAGAGATCATCGATGACATTCGAGCACCAGGTCCTCTCACACGCTCAAAAGCTTTTGTCTAACTTTTGTGGGCACTATGCTTTTGTCTCTATCACAGAGCCCACTAAGGTAGATTAAGCATTTCTGGAGCCTGAGTGGATTCAGGCCATGTAAGAAGAATTACATCAGTTCGAGCTCAACAATGTCTGGGAACTGGTCAAACGTCCAGATCCTCGCAAGCATAATATCATTGGCACAAAGTGGATCTACCGCAACAAGCAAGATGAAAATGGCCTTGTGGTGAGGAATAAGGCACGACTTCTAGCTCAAGGCTACACACAGGTTGAAGGAATTGATTTCGATGAAACTTTTGCACTGTTGCTAGACTTGAGGCTATTCAGATATTACTTGCTTATGCTAACCATCATAATATCACTTTATATCAAATGGATGTGAAAAGTGCATTCCTCAATGGTAAGCTTGAGGAAGAAGTATATGTTGCTCAACCCCCAGGTTTTGAAGATCCAAAGAATCCTGAGAAAGTCTTCAGACTCAACAAGGCCCTCTATGGCCTCAAGCAGGCCCCTCGGGTGTGGTATGATACTTTGAGAATGGCTTTACACCCGGTTCACCCGACCCTACTCCCTTTACTAAATCTTATGATGGTGAACTGTTTGTGTGCCAAATATACGTTGATGATATTATCTTTGGCTGTACTGACCAACGTTATAGTGATGAATTTGCCTATATGATGAGTGAAGAATATCAAATGTCTATGATGGGAGAGTTGAAATTCTTTTTGGGTCTTCAAATTCGTCAATAGCACAATGGCATATTCATATCTCAGGAGAAATACCTCAAGGATGTTCTGAGGAAATTCGGCATGCAAGATTGCAAACGCGTTAAAATTCCTATGCCCACAAATGGCCATCTATGCACTGATGAAAATGGCATTGACTTCGATCACAAGGTATACCGCTCCATGATTGGTTCTTTATTGTACTTATGTGCATCTAGGCCAGATATAATGCTTAGTGTTTGCATGTGTGCCCGATTTCAAGCTGCACCGAAGGAATCACACCATAAGGCTGTGAAGCATATTCTTCGATATCTAGCTCACACACCAACACTAGGATCATGGTACCCCAAGGGCTCTACCTTTGATCTCATTGGATATTCTGACTCTGACTATGCTGGTGATCGTGTGGACTGCAAGTCAACATCTGGTACTTGTCATTTCCTCGGACGATCCTTGGTCTGTTGGTCCTCGAAGAAACAGAATTGTGTATCACTGTCTACTACAGAAGATGAGTACATTGCTGCTGGTTCTTGTTGTGCTCAATTGCTATGGACGAAGCAAACCCTCAAGGACTATGCCGTCAACGTGAAGAATGTGCCTCTCCTCTGTGACAATGAGAGTGCCATCAAGATTGCTCACAACCCAGTTCAGCACTCGAAGACAAAGCACATTCAGATTCGTCATCATTTTCTTCGTGATCATGTGTTGAAGGGCGACATCTCCATCGAGCACGTGAATACTGAAGAACAGCTGGCTGATATCTTCACAAAGCCCTTGGATGAGAAGAGATTTAGCAAGTTGCGGTGTGAGCTAAATATCATAGAATCTTCTAATATTCTTTGAAAAAGGACACTCATCCTAACACTTATGCAAAATTGATGACTTAGATGTGCAACACATGAAGAAACGTTTTTCTTCAATCAATGAAGAATAACACTCTAAGTGTGAAGAAATTAATGGAGAATTTGATTCTCAGAACCCTACGACAATTGTACACGGTGTCTGAAATCATCATTCTTATACGGTGGGTCACGCCACCACCAAAGTTGAAAATCTTCATTTTTGAAATTCCTCAGTTTTTGAAATTCTTTAGTTTTTCAAATTCTTCAACTTTGCAAAATCTTCACTGTTTCCATCGTTTTTCTTCATTGGCTATATATATATATATATATATATATATATATATATATATATATATATATATATATATATATATATATATATATATATATATATATATATAGAGTTTATGTCCTCTCAAGATTCACTTATGGCTATTTCTTCAAGTTGCATTTTCTGCTAAGTGAATGTGATCGGACCCTTCCCTCTCTATGCTATACTCAACCCAATATATTCACAAATTCTTCATGTGCGTTCTATTTGAAACTCGTTAAAAATCTTCATTGTGTCCTTGTCAGCTGAAGAAATTGCGAACGGAACTTAAAAACTTATCTTATCCAAATTTTCGGTTTTACCGCTCAAACCGTCCTGTATCCCACGATAGACTTATCTATTCACCCACGATCTAACACGATCTCCACTTCTCAGTATGTGGGTGACACATGTCAATCGGATGAGAAGGGTCAGGGGCATGTTCGTCCTAAATCCACGGGCAAACAGTTTTTCACTGCGACTATAAGTACCCCCTCTCCCCTTCTTCACTTCCTTTACTCCGCTCGACCTCTCTCTCTCTCTCGCTCGAGCTTCTCAAACCCTAGCGCCGCCGCTACTCCATCATCGCCGGTGAGGAAGAGCTTCACTGCCTCGACCTCGTCGCTGTCGTACTCGCGCCGGCCGTGGAAATCTTCACTCCGCCGCCGCCGCCGCCGTAGTTGACTTCCTCCGCCGAGTTAGGGCATGGAAGATCTACACCGACGAACTTCACTGTTCTACTTCACAGTTCGTTGTGTTCTTCATCAAGGGTAATTAAAACTTACTTTTACTGCCCTCTTTGATTCAGATTTTATCTACAAAATCTTCAAAGGTGTTTTATTCTTCAAATCCTCACACACAAAACACCTCACTAGTCATATGTTCTTGATTTGTTTCTCTAAGCATCATTTTTCTTCAAGATTCCACAATTGTGTGGATCCTCGATCTATACAACTCTGGAACCTAAGACAAAGAAAGCTTAGTGAAATTCTTCAAGGCTCATCTGGTCAAATTCCTCAAACTTGTTCTTTTTGAAAAACCTTCTGAGAATGCATATGACCTCTCCAAATTCCTCGCAACTATACTCTGTTCACAGGTACTCATGTCCGCTGCTGAATCACTAGGTTCTCATCAACTTAACTCATTTGCAGCGTTCCTCGAAGAAAAGTTGCATACTTCTTCAGAGAATTCGATTGTTCAAATTCCTCATCTGAAGAATATGGCAGACGGTAAGAAGCCACAAAAAGGAGGAAAGAAGCCTGAGGTCATGACTGCTTTTGAAATGCCTGAGGCCATCTATGTTGATTATTGCACACCTGATGAGGCTAAGTACGGAAAGGAAAATAAAAATCAGCGCAAGGTGCGCATACAGAAGATTGAAAAGAGATGGGCAAGAGAATGGAGGGAGTACAGATATGTAACTCCGAAGTATATGAAGAAATTCGCACTAAATCCTCCATGCCCAAGAGCTCCATTGGCACCTGGCCAAGAAGCTGACCCCACCAGCATCAAGCGTGGTGAGGACTTTCCTGAAGAATGGGCCAAACGCCAAGCCAAGTTGGCGAGACAAGCCAAAGAAGCAGTGAGGAAATTCAATGAAGACTCTGCTGCTGCTGCTGCCACTGAGGCCTCTGTCAGGCCAAGAAAATCAATGGCAAAGAAGCCCGCTCACAAGCCAAGTGCTTCACCAACTATGCCCTCACGGCCAAGTTCCTCAGCAATGCCCTCACGGCCAGAATCTTCAAAGCCCTCACGGCCAGTTCCTCATGCTGCTCCTGCTCCTCCAAAGTCCTCTGCTCCTCCTCCAAAGTCCTCAGCTGCTCCGGCAAAGTCCTCAACACCTGTACATCTGGCCACATGCCAAAGGACTACAGGCATCTCTATTGCCTCTGGTGCCTCAGCGAGTTCCTCAGCTGCACCGAAATCTTCATCAGGCCCCACTCTGCTGAAGACAAAGGCAACGGTTGGTCGAGGTCCTCGGCCCAGTCCAAAGAAGAAACAGGTTGCCTTCCAAGTGCCATCTGATGATTAAGCTCATGATGATGAACTTGCTGAAATCATCACAGACCGACAAGAAAGGGCCGCTAGAGCCAAAGGCACAAATGTGCCACTGCTTTTGGATCCAAGGGCGATCCTAGATTACAATGACCTCTGGCACAAGGAGCACATCCAATGCCTGATTTCAATTTGACTCCTGGTCAAAGTCACATGCTGACCCATTTCATCACTGAAGAGAAATGGAAATTTGAGAAGGCCAGGCAAATCAAGAAGGCTCAGTTCAAGAAAGAGAAGTTTCTGAGGAAAAATGTTGTCAAAATGACAACTGATGAACTCCTTCAGATCCAGTCTGAAATCAAAGCCCTCAGCGATGATTTCAATGCTTACTATGCTGATTGGCAAGGAGCCAAAGTCAGGTTTGTTAAACTGACTGAGAAGTTCACAAATGTTGCAGCCTCATCGCAACAAGCAATTCCTCAAGCTGAAGCTTCTGCAAAGCCAACTGAAGAACATGCCAGCACCGTTGATGACATTCAGGCTGCTGATGAAAATGCTAGTTCCAGGGCTGATGACTCCATTCCAGCCGCTGAAGAAATTGCCAGGGCATCCACTGTAGTGCGCTCAAGAAATCGAAGAAGTCGAACAACTGCATCGATTCATACCAAGAAAATCAACCAGATTCCTCAGCTCCTCCTGCGCCTACACCAACTCCTATCCTTCCATCTGCATGAGATCTGAGGAAGACCAAGGCTGCAAAGCGAGCTGCAGTGAAGAAAAGGAAAGCATCAAGTGCTTCAGAATCTTCAGCTCCAAAGAAGATGAAGCCTATGACCAGCTCACTTGAAAATCCAATTGATGTTGTTCCAATTTCCACCATGCCATCAAATGACCTTGTTCCTTTTGGTGAAGAATATGTGATCCCAAACGGATCTGATGAAGAACCACAATCTGCTGCTTCGTCAGAGCAGGTTGATGAAGAAATTGAAGTGGACTCGATCCCTTCAACGCATGTTGCTTCCTCGCCAATGCCTCAGTTCACAGCTGAAGAGGCTGGCGTTGAAGAAAATGAAGATGAAGACGTGGACATTGGCTGCACAACGGCCGTAATGAATGATGACTTTTGGGAAAGTCAGCACCCCAATACTCCACTCTTCACCCCATTACAACAAATACCTCAGTCCCTTGCACCAACCGTTCAAGTGGGCTCTGAAGAAACTCATCCCACCTCGTCTGTACATGAAGAAATTCCAGCCACTAGTGCTGAAGAAACTGCTGTTGTTGCTTATTTGAACACGCAGACTGCCACTGAAGAGGAACCAGAAATTCCTCAGCCTGAAGAACCTGAGATTGCGATTCCAGAGGCTGTGATGCAACTCAATGACACTCCCGTGCCCAAGCCAACGGATCCATTCTCAAAGAAGCAAAAGTTCAAGGCTGAAGATTTCTTCAGCGAGCATGTATTCTTCACAGACTACAACCCCTATGATTCTGCTCGCATAAGGAAGAGGCGTTTCTGGACTACTAGTCAAGCAAATTTCTATTCCTCAGTACTACTCAACAAAGACAAAGTCTTCGATCATGAACATATTCCTCATGTGGACATGGAGTCTCTGCCGTGCTTCGAGCCAGTCCTCGGTGTTCTTCATGATGCTGGATTGCTAAATTTCTGCACTGACATCTGTGATTGGAATGAAGAACTCATTCTTCAATCTTATGCGACGCTGCACATCACCGGAACTTCTGAAGATGTGAATTCATGGGTGCTGGACTAGATGTCTGAAAATACTCACTACAAGGCACCAGCTACTGAATTGCTTTGTGTCTTACCACTCAGTCCTCCCCTTGACGGTGCTCGTTGCGTCTACAGTGAACCTGAGCTTTCAAATCATTACACGCAAGTGCTGATGAAGCCTTTGAAGCCAGGGCAGGCCCCTCGAACCAAATTCCTCGTCAAGGAATTACTGTATGTGCCTCGGACTGTCTATCACATTCTGACGAAGACAATGAGTCCTATCTAAGGCCACGACTCAAATGATGAAGAGGTCGTTGGCATCATGAAGAATATGCTCTTCAATATCATTCATGGCGTTCCCGTCAACTTCCATGATTTCTTCATGAGGACTCTGGCGAATATTGTTATGTCACCATTTGAGCTGAAGCCTTATGCACCATGGATTATGAGATTCATCAGGACAAGGTCTTCACTCAATTACAAGGCTGATACTCTGAACCACGGCAGCTACTTGCCTCCAATTGAAGTCCTCAAACGGACATTTTCCTCAGCCGATGACAAAGGCAAGGCAACTGCAGTGATTGATGAAGGCATTCGTCCATTGGATGGTCCATTTCGCAAGGCAGCATCCTACTCCACCAATGATGACTCTGCCACACATGACTCTGCCGCTAAGCAAAATCCTCAAGCCACTGCACCTAGGGTGATGACTAATTGTGAGTTACTCCTCAGTCTTCATCAGAAAGTTGATCGCAATCATAAATGGGCCAAGCGTCAGTTTGGTTCAATTCTTCACAACATGACCTCAACACACAATGCAGTGACTACCTCCATGAAACCTTCAACCATACCTGGGTTGTTCTATCTCATGTCTATAGCACAGAAGATCTGAAGAGAATGGGTCTCAAGGAAGAATTTGACTGGTCTGCAACTCCACCGAAGAAATTCAAGAAGGTCAAGGTTCCTTCCTTGGTGGCCAGCTCCTATTCTTCATCGCACGACACTGATGAAAATGAAGACTTGGACGACACTGCGACAGGCCCTACTACGACAACCGACCCCGACAACGCTGGCGCTCCTCCATCAACTTGATATTCTTCAGGGGCGTTAGTACTCAGTTTCGATCCTTTTGGTCATTCGATGACAAAGGGGGAGAAATTTGAGTTAGTCTTCAAGCGGGTCTAGTATATGGTTTTTTTGCTAAGTTACAACTCTCGTTCTTCTGAAACTTTATTGGATCGAGTTGTAATCTTAAACCCGATGGTGCTCTGATACTTTTGATGCACTGTGATCTGATACTCTTGATGCGTTATTCTGCATGCTTGTTCCTCATTAATATTATTGCACGCATGTTGAATTTCATCAGGCACCATATTTCATCATGCATTTCAAATTCTTCATATTATATGTCAAATGCATGTATGAATTACAAGATATAGGGGGAGATCTCCATGATTCAACTCTTCAAGTGTGCATTGCTTCAAAAGCAAATTCCTCACTATGCACATCTTCAGGGGGAATTCTTCTATATCTTGCAATCAAATTCCTCAATATCAGTATTTACACTTCACATGTTTATTCCCGTTGAAAACTTAACCTATATTGTCATCAATCACCAAAAAGGGGGAGATTGTAAGTGCATCTAGTGCCCCTTAGTGATTTTGGTGTATTGAAGACTTATAGGTTAAGGGACTAATGTGTTTGTGAGTGTATACAGGTCTATAAGTCCATGAGGAGTTTGATATTTATAGAGAAAGTCGACCCCTAAAAACGAATATCTTCGACTAAAGATTTTGGTATTCCTGAAGACTTTCATGAAGACTTGATATTAATGCGAGGAATATGAAGCTTGAAGACTTTCGTGTTCATAGTTTTGTTTTTCTCTTTCTTGAGTCATAGGAAATACCGTACTGTTAAAGGGGGTCGAGGAAATACTAAGGAAAAATTTCCATGTGATGCTCAACTCAAAATCCTACACCTACCAAACCCTTCGAGTGAAGCCTTTGGAAATCTCATACAGTTCAGTCAACTTCTTCGGTGACAGAGATGACAGAGATGAAGTTCTTCTGGTCGCTGAGGAATTTGTTCTGACTGAGGAGTTAGGAATTCGCCAGCGCGGATTGCCTCCACAGTGAAGAACATGATAGCCCTAAGGAATTTGAGAGTCAAATTTCCGACCGTTGCTGTGTTGCGCGCCAGCTGTCCCAAAATATCTTATCCACCTAACGGTCATATCAGTCAAGGGCATTTATGTCTTATCATGTCGGGCTGCTCCCTAGGCTATAAATAGCCGCCCCCTACAACCACTAGCTGGTTGGCTGCTCCGAGAGAAACTGACACTTGTCATTTGAGAGCAACCCATCCTCCGAGGACTTTGAGCGAAAATCATCGAGTGAGGAAAAACCCAAACCCAAACACCTACAAACCCCAAAGTGATTGAGCATCACTGAAGAGATTGATCCTGCGTGGATCCGACGCTTGTTACCTTTGAAGACTGTGCTTCTTCCAGACGGTTAAGCGTCATGGTCTAGAGCATCCAAGAGGAATTGTGGATCGCCGAGTGACCGAGTCTGTGAAGGTTTGGAAGTCGCCTGAAGACTTACCACGAGTGATTGGACGAGGTTTGTGTGACCTTAGTTCAAGGAGAATACGGTGAGAACTTGGTGTCCTGAGCTGCGTGCTCAGCGACTGGGTGTCCGGGACTGTGTGTCCTCGAGTTTAAATACTCAGCCGCTCCAACCAGACGTACATTTGAGACAACAGTTGGAACTGGTCTACCAAATCATTGTCTTCACCAACCTAACTGGTTCTATTTCCTCAACTCTTTCATTTCCTCATAACTGTGTTGAGTGATTGTTCATATCTGTGTTTGGAGACTTTGACTGAAGACTTTCTCAATTTCCTCAGTTCAATTTCTTCAGTCTATTTGTCTTCATCTTGTGCTATCCTGTGTTTGCGCTTTCTGTACTCTGTGCTTGTCTTCATTTCATCATGATGACTATGTCTGTATCCTGTTATGCTTACTTGAGTACTTATTCCGCTGCAAGTAGTTCTTCGCTAAGGAATTTCTCACCGCAAATTCTCGATGAAGAATTCATAAAATCGCCTATTCACCCCCCTCTAATCGATATAACGACTTTTAGTTTGTAATTTGGTTTCAGAGTTCATTTCAAATGCTTTTCAACTTCATGGTCTTATAGCTCAAAATAATCAGTAAATGCATGAAAAATAACAAATGTAGTCAAAAAGGTTGTAAATTGATGATGTGGCTTTGAATGGCGCATTTTGAACACAGAGAAACAAGGGAGTTCAAATAAGTTCAAAAAACTGAAATCCCTTTGTAACAAACGAGTTTCCGTATGAAACCGTGATACTTCGAAAGAGATTGTCCGTTTTGTACATGAAGTGCATCCAGTTTTTGCCGTAACCCTCTCTACTTTCTCGCACATGCCATGTGGGTGAAATGATGACACCATGCCAACTTGGAACCTTTTCAGAGTTCATTTCAAATGCTTTTCAATTTCATGGTCTTATAGCTCAAAATTGTCCGTTTTGTACACGAAGTGCATCCAGTTTTTGCTGTAACCCTCTCTACTTTCTCGCACATGCTATGTGGGTGAAATGATGATACCATGCCAACTTGGAACCTTTCAGAGTTCATTTCAAATGCTTTTCAATTTCATGGTCTTATAGCTCAAAATAATCAGTAAATGCATGAAAAATAACAAATGAAGTCAGAAAGGGTTGTAAATTGATGATGTGGCTTTGAATGGTGCATTTGAACACAGAAAAACAAGGGTGTTCAAATAAGTTCAAAAAATGAAATCCCTTTGTAAAAGACGATTTTCCGTATGAAACCCTGATACTTCGAAAGTGATTGTCCGTTTTGTACATGAAGTGCATCCAGTTTTTGCCGTAAGCCTCTCTACTTTCTCACACATGCTATGTGGGTGAAATGATGATACCATGCCAACTTGGAACCTTTTCAGAGTTCATTTCAAATGCTTTTCAATTTCATGGTCTTATAGCTCAAAATGACCAGTAAATGCATGAAAAATAACAAATGAAGTTAGAAAGGGTTGTAAATTGATGATGTGGCTTTCAATGGTGCATTTTGAACACAGAAAAACAAGGGAGTTCAAATAAGTTCAAAAAAAATGAAATCCCTTTGTAACAGACGAGTTTCCGTATGAAACCCTGATACTTCGAAAGAGATTGTCCGTTTTGTACACGAAGTGTATCCAGTTTTTGCCGTAAGCCTAAGTACTTTCTTGCACATGCTATGTGGGTGAAATGATGATACCATGCCAACTTGGAACCTTTTCAGACTTCATTTCAAATGCTTTTCAATTTCATGGTCTTATAGCTCAAAATAATCAATAAATGCATGAAAAAATAACAAATGAAGTGAGAAACAAAATAAAATGAAATAAAATAAGTAATTTGAAACAAAATAATATAAACTTTAATAAAATAGATAAGTAGAAACAAAAAAACTTTAATAACATAAATAAAATTTATGAAACTAAAATTATCAAAGTATTTTCTGTTCAAAACATTATAAGCAACCTCTAGTATTATTGAGACTAAAATTATATAAAATTGATGCAACTAAAATTATCAAAGTATTTTCTATTCAAAATCATTAAAAGCAAAAAGAATTTTCATAAAGAACTTTAATAAGTAATTATAAACAAAATAAAATAAAATAAATATGTATTTTGTTGTAAGTAGAAACAAAACAAAATAAATAAAGCAAAAAAAGAAGAAGAAAATTGGGAAAAAATAAAAAAATTGCCACCAACCGGGCCACCACGGCCTGAATACGACTAGAAACCCATCCATGGGCCAGGATTCAGGCCCGCAGAAGGCCCAGAAGGCTCATCAGGCATAGCAGTTACAATTAGGCATGTAAGCCTGGAAAGGAGAGGAGCTCGAGAGGGGTGCAGCAGTGGGGCTTATAAACCACTGCGCGCCCCTCTCAACTAGCAAGGTGGGACTAAACTTTGGCCGCGACGCGGGCAGTGATACGTCTCCAACGTATCTATAATTTTTGATTGTTCCATGCTATTAAATTACCTGTTTTGGATGTTTATGGGCTTTATTTTATACATTATTATCATTTTTGGGACAAGCCTACTAACCGGAGGCCCAGCCCGTATTGCTGTTTTTTTGCCTATTTCAGTATTTCGAAGAAAAGGAATATCAAACGGAGTCCAAACGGAATGAAACCTTCGGGAGCGTGATTTTTGGAACAAACGTGATCTAGAGGACTTGGAGTGCAAGTCAAGAAACAACCGAAGCCTCCACGAGATAGGAGGGCGCCCCCCTATAGGGCGCGCCCCCTGTCTCGTGGGCCCCTCGGGCATCCACCGACGTACTTCTTCCTCCCATATAAGCCTACGTACCACGAAAACATCCAGGGAGCATCCACAATACAATTTCCACCGCCGAAACCTTCCGTATCGGCGAGATCCCATCTTGGAGTCGTCGTCGGCGTTCTGTCGGAGGGGGAATCAACCACGGAGGGCTTCTACATCAACACCATAGCCCTTCCGATGAGTTGTGAGTAGTTTACCACACACCTTCAGGTCCATAGTTACTAGCTAAATGGCTTCTTCTCTCTTTTTGGATCTCAATACAATGTTCTTCCCCTCTCTTGTGAAGAATTATTCGATGTAATCTCTTTTTGCGGTGTGTTTGTCAATATCCGATGAATTGTGGGTTTATGATCAGATTTATCTATGGATAATAATTTAATCTTCTCTGAATTCTTTTATATGATTGAGTTATCTTTGCAAGTCTCTTCGATTTATCGGTTTGGTTTGGCCTACTAGATTGATCTTTCTTGCCATGGGAGAAGTGCTTAGCTTTGGGTTCAATCTTGCGGTGTTCTTACCCAAAGGATGTAAAGGGTTGCAAGACACGTATTGTATTGTTGCCATCGAGGATAAAAATATGGGGTTTATATCATATTGCTTGAGTTTATCCCTCTGCATCATGTCATCTTGCTTAATGCGTTACTCTGTTCTTATGAACTTAATACTCTAGATGCATGCTGGATAGCGATCGTTGTGTGGAGTAATAGTAGTAGATGCAGGCAGGAGTCGGTCTACTTGTTGCGGACGTGATGCCTATATACATGATCATGCCTAGATAACGTCATAATTATTCGCTTTTCTATCAATTGCTTGACAGTAATTTGTTCACCCACCATAATACTTATGCTCTCAAGAGAAGCCACTAGTGAAACCTATGGCCCCCGGGTCTATCTCTTATCATATTTGCTTCGAATTTACTTTTATTTGCATCTTTATTTTCTGCATCTATATTATAAAATACCAAAAATGTATTTATCTTATCATATTATCTCTATCAGATCTCACTTTCGCAAGTAGCCGTGAAGGGATTGACAACCACTTTGTCGTGTTGGTTGCGAGTTCTTTGTTTTTTTGTGTAGGTTCGTGGGACTTGTTGAGAAGCCTCCTAATGGATTGATACCTTGGTTCTCAAAAACCGAGGGAAATACTTACGCTACTATTGTTGCATCATCCTCTCCTCTTCGAGGAAAACCAACGCAAGCTCAAGACGTAGCAAGAAGGATTTCTGGCGCCGTTGCCTGGGAGGTCTCCACTCAAGTCAAGACATACCAAGTACCCATCACAAACTCATCCCCCTCGCATTTACATTATTTGCCATTTGCCTCTCGTTTTACTCTCCCCCACTTCACCTTTGCCGTTTTATTCGCCCTCTCTTTCCCAATATCCTCTCTTTTCCGTTTGTCGTTTTCTGTTTGCTTGTGTGTTGGATTACTTGTTGCCATGGCGCAAGATAATACCAAATTGTGTGATTTCTCGAATACCAATAATAATGATTTCCTTAGTACTCCGATTGCTCCTCTTAATGATGTTGAGTCTTGTGAAATCAATACTGCTTTGCTGAATCTTGTTATGAAAGATCAATTCGCCGGCCTTCCTACTGAAGATGCCGCTACTCATCTAAACAATTTTGTTGATTTGTGTGATATGCAAAAGAAGAAAGATATGGATAATGATATTGTTAAATTTAAGTTATTTCCGTTTTCACTTAGAGATCGTGCTAAAGTTTGGTTTTCATCTTTGCCTAAAAATAGTATTGATTCTTGGAACAAGTGCAAAGATGCTTTTATCTCTAAGTATTTTCCTCCTGCTAAGATCATCACTCTTAGGAAAGATATTATGAATTTTAAACAACTTGATCATGAGCATGTTGCCCAATCTTGGGAAAGAATGAAATTGATGATTCGCAATTGCCCTACTCATTGTTTGAATTTATGGATGATCATACAAAAAATTTATGCCGGTTTGAACTTTACTTCTAGAAATCTTTTAGATTCTGCCGCCGGAGGCACATTTATGGAAATCACTTTAGGAGATGCTACAAAACTTCTTGATAATAATATGGCTAATTATTCCCAATGGCATACCGAAAGATCTACTAGTAAAAAAGTGCATGCTATAGAAGAAATCAATGTTTTGAGTGGAAAGATGGATGAACTTATGAAGTTCTTTGCTACTAAAAATACTCCTCTTGATCCCAATAATATTCCTTTGTCTACTTTGATTGAGAATAATAATGAATCTATGGATGTAATTTTGTTGGTAGGAATAGTTTTGGAAACAACGCCTATAGAGGAAATTTTAATGCTAGACCGTTCCCTAGTAATTCCTCTAATAATTATGGAAATTCCTACAATAATTCTTATGGAAATTTTAATAAGATGCCCTCTGATTTTGAGAATAGTATGAAAGAGTTTATGGTTTCTCAAAAGAATTTTAATGCTTTGCTTGAAGAAAAATTGCTCAAAGTTGATGATTTGGCTAGGAACGTTGATAGACTTTCACTTGATGTTGATTCTCTCAAACTCAGATCTTCTCCTCCTAAGCATGATATCAATGAGTCTCTCAAAGCAATGAGAATTTCCATTGATGAGTGCAAGGAAAGAACCGCTAGATTGCATGCTAAGAAAGATAGCTTTATAAAAGCGTGTTCCTCTAGTTTCCATGAAAATAATAATGAAGATCTTAAAGTTATTGATGTGTCCCCTATTAGATCTTTGTCTTGTAATATGAATCTTGAAAATAATGGGACTGGAGATGAGTCAACTTTATTTAGAAGGCGTCCCAAGAATTCAGAGTTTTTAGATCTTGATGCTAAATTTGGTAAAATTGGGATTGGAGAGGTCATGACTTTAAATAGCATTGAACCCACTATCTCGGATTTCAAGGAATTTGATTATGGTAATTGTTCTTTAGAAAGTTGTATTTCCTTGTTGCAATCCGTTGTTAATTCTCCACATTCTTATAGTCAAAATAAAGCTTTTGCCAAACATATCGTTGATGCCTTGATGCAATCTTTTGATGAAAAACTTAATTTGGAAGATTCTATACCTAGAAAACTTAATGATGAGTGGGAACCTACTATTAAAATTAAGATTAAATATCACGAGTGTTTTGCTTTGTGTGATTTGGGTGCTAGTGTTTCCACGATTCCGAAAACTTTATGTGATATTTTAGGTTTCCATGATCTTGATGATTGCTCTTTAAATTTGCACCTTGCAGATTCCACCTTTAGAAAACCAATAGGAAGGATCAATAATGTCCTTATTGTTGCAAATAGAAATTTGGTGCCCTTTGATTTTGTCGTTCTTGATATAGATTGCAATTTTTATTGCCCTATTATTCTTGGTAGACCTTTCCTTAGTACGATTGGTGCGATTATTGATATGAAGGAAGGGAATATTAGATTCAAATTTCCATTAAAGAAAGGCATGGAGCACTTTCCAAGAAATAAATTCAAATTACCTTATGAATCTATCATGCGAGCTACCTATGAACCAAGTGCCAAAGATGGCACCACTTAGATCTATCTTTGTTTTTATGCCTAGCTAGGGGCGTTAAACGATAGCGCTAGTGGGAGGCAACCCAATTTTCTTTATGTTTTTTGTTTTTGTTCCTGTTTAGTGCTAAATTTTGTTTCTACTTTCTGTTTAGATGTGTTTTCATGTTTTATTTAGTGTTTGTGCCAAGTAGAACCTATAGGATAACCTATGATATGAGTTGATTTGATTCTGCTGAAAAACAGAAACTTTGCGCTCACGAGAAAAAATTCAATAAATCACAGGAACGAGGTTTTGCATTGATTATTTTTTCTTCTGTTCAATAAACAAATTTTTCGGATGTCCTATTTTGGTAGGAGTTTTTAGATTCCAGAAGTTTGCGTTAGTTACAGATTGCTACAGACTGTTCTGTTTTTGACAGATTCTGTTTTTCATGTGTTGTTTGCTTATTTTGATGCATCTATGGCTAGTATGTAAGGGTATGAACCATAGAGAACTTGGAATACAGTAGGTTTAACACCAATATAAATAAATAATGAGTTCATTACAGTACCTTATGTGGTGGTTTTGTTTTCTTTCACTAATGGAGCTTATGAGATTTCTTGTTGAGTTTTGTGTTGTGAAGTTTTCAAATTTTGGGTAAAGATTTGATGGACTATGGAATAAAGGGTGGCAAAAGCCTAAGATTGGGGATGCCAAAGGCACCCCAAGATATTCAAGAATATCCAAAATCCTAAACTTGGGGATGCCCTCGGAAGGCATCCCCTCTTTCGTCTTTGTTCATTGGTAACTTTACTTGGAGCTATATTTTTATTTGCTACGTGATATGTGTTTTGCTTGGAGCGTCGTGTATTATATTAGTATTTGCTTGTTAGTTTACCACAATCATCCTTGCTGTAACACACCTTTTGGCAGAAGCCTCTTTGATTGAAATTTATTAGAATATGCTATGTGCTTCACTTATATCTTTTGAGCTAGCTAGTTTTTGCTCTAGTGCTTCACTTATATCTTTTAGAGCACTGCGGTGGATTAATTTTGAAGAAATTGTTGATCTCTCATGATTCACTTATATTATTTTGAGTGTCTTTTAGAACCGCATGGTATTTGCTATGGTTATAAATTGGTCCTAAAATGATGAGCATCCAAGTTGGGTATACTAAAAACTATCATAGAAAATGAATTGGATGCTAGGATCAATTTGGTGCTTGATAATTGTTTTGAGATATAAAGGTAGTAATGTTAGGATCATGCTAGTGGATAATTATGAAATTAAGAAATAATGTTGTTAAAGTTGGCAAGTCCCGTAGCATGCACGTATGCTAAAAGTTGTGTGACAAATTTTTTGCATGGGGTGCTCTTTTGAGTGTCTTCCTTATGAGTGGCAGTCGGGGACGAGCGATGGAATTTTTTCCTACCAATCTATCCCTCTTGGGGCATGCGTAGTAGTACTTTGCTTCGAGGGTGAAGTAGACTTTTGAAATAAGCACATGAGTTCTTTATGACTAATGTGACTCCACGGATATACGCACACTCATCCTTCCATTTTGCTAGCTTCTATTATACCACGCAATTTTCGCCGGTATCATGAACCCATTATTTACCTTCCTCAAAACAGCCACCATACCTACCTATTATGGCATTTCCATAGCCATTCCGAGATATATTGCCATGCAACTTTCCACCGTTCCGTTTATTATGACACGTTTCATCATTGTCATATTGCTTTTTGCATGATCATGTAGTTGGCATTGTATTTGTGGCAAGGCCACCTTCATAATTTTCATACATGTCACTCTTGGTTCATTGCATATCCCGGTACACCGCCGGAGGCATTCACATAGAGTCATATTTTGTTATAGCTTTGAGTTGTAATTCTTGAGTTGTAAATCCATAAAAGTGTGATGATCTTCATTATTAGAGCATTGTCCCAGTGAGGAAA
The DNA here is from genome assembly GCA_021605205.1 of Aegilops longissima. NCBI lineage: Eukaryota > Viridiplantae > Streptophyta > Magnoliopsida > Poales > Poaceae > Aegilops > Aegilops longissima. Next base: position 699,635,478 of record CM038680.1, read on the forward strand.
GGATGATGAAGACTATGATTCCCCCACAAGTCGGGATGAGAATTCAGACTTAATAAAAATAAAAGAGGCCAAAGAAGCCCACCAAAAAAGAGAAAAGAAAAAAAAGAAAATGAAAAAAAAGAGAAAAAGAAAAAGAAAAAAATGAAAAAGAGAGAAAAAGAGAGAAGGGACAATTCTACTATCTCTTTTTCCACACTTGTGCTTCAAAAATTGCACCATGATCTTCATGATAGAGAGTCTCTTATGTTGTCACTTTCATATACTAGTGGGAATTTTTCATTATAGAACTTGGCTTGTATATTCCAATGGTGGGCTTCCTCAAAATACCCTAGGTCTTCGTGAGCAAGCAAGTTGGATGCACACCCACTTAGTTTCTTTTGTTGAGCTTTCATATATTTATAGCTCTAGTGCATCTGTTGCATGGCAATCCATACTCACTCACATTGATATCTATTGATGGGCATCTCCATAGCCCGTTGATACGCCTAGTTGATGTGAGACTATCTTCTCCCACTTTTTGTCCTCACAACCACCACATTAGACCACCATAGTGCTATGTCCATGGCTTGCGCTCATGTATTGCGTAAGAGTTGAAAAGCTGAAGCGCGTTAAAAAGTATGAACCAATTGCTCGGCTCATCATCGGGGTTGTGCATGATGGGAGTATTTTGTGTAATGAAAATGAAGCATGGCCTAACTATATGATTTTGTAGGGATGAGCTTTCTTTAGCTTTGTTATTTTGATAGGACATGATTATTTGTTAGTATGCTTTGAAGCATTATTATTTTTATATTTTATAAGCTTTTATCTTGAATCATTTGGATCTGAACATTCATGCCACAATAAAGAAAATTATATTGAGAATTATGCTAGGTAGCATTCCACATCAAAAATTTCTTTTTTATCATTTACCTACTCGAGGACGAGCAGGAATTAAGCTTGGGGATGCTTGATACGTCTCCAACGTATCTATAATTTTTTATTGTTCCATGCTATTATATTACCTGTTTAGGATGTTTATGGGCTTTATTTTATACATTATTATCATTTTTGGGACTAACCTACTAACCGGAGGCCCAACCCGTATTGCTGTTTTTTGCCTATTTCAGTATTTCAAAGAAAAGGAATATCAAACATTGTCCAAACGGAATGAAACCTTCGGGACCGTGATTTTTGGAACGAACGTGATCCAGATGACTTGGAGTGCAAGTCAAGAAACAACCGGAGCCTCCACGAGATAGGAGGGCGCCCCCTCCCTATAGGGCGCGCCCACTGTCTCGTGGGCCCCTCGGGCGTCCACCGACGTACTTCTTCCTCCCATATAAGCCTACGTACCCCGAAAACATCCAGCGAGCATCCACAATACAATTTCCACCGCAGTAACCTTCCGTATCCGCGAGATCCCATCTTGGAGCCGTAGCCGGCGCTCTGCCGGAGGGGAATTCCACCATCGAGGGCTTCGACATCAACACCATAGCCCTTCCGATGAGTTGTGAGTAGTTTACCACAGACCTTCGGGTCCATAGTTACTAGCTAAATGGCTTCTTCTCTCTTTTTGGATCTCAATACAATGTTCTTCCCCTCTCTTGTGAAGAACTATTCGATGTAATCTCTTTTTGCGGTGTGTTTGTCAAGATCCGATGAATTGTGGGTTTATGATCAGATTTATCTGTGGATAATAATTGAATCTTCTCTGAATTCATTTATATGATTGAGTTATCTTTGCAAGTCTCTTTGAATTATCGGTTTGGTTTGGCCTACTAGATTGATCTTTCTTGCCATGGGAGAAGTGCTTAGCTTTGGGTTCAGTCCTGTGGTGTTCTTACCCAGTGACAGAAAGGGTTGCAAGACACGTATTGTATTGTTGCCATCGAGGATAAAAAGATGGGGTTTATATCATATTGCTTGAGTTTATCCCTCTGCATCATGTCATCTTGCTTAATGTGTTACTCTGTTCTTACGAACTTAATACTCTAGATGCATCCTGGATAGCGGTCGATGCGTGGAGTTATAGTAGTAGATGCAGGCACGAGTCGGTCTACTTGTTGCGGACGTGATGCCTATATACATGATCATGCCTAGATAACGTCGTAATTATTCGCTTTTCTATCAATTGCTTGACAGTAATTTGTTCACCCACCGTAATACTTATGCTCTCGAGAGAAGCCACTAGTGAAACCTATGGCCCTTGAGTCTATCTCTTATCATATTTGCTTCCAATTTACTTTTATCTGCATCTTTATTTTCTGCATCTATATTATAAAATACCAAAAATATATTTATCTTATCATATTATCTCTATCAGATCTCACTTTCGCAAGTGGCCGTGAAGGGATTGACAACCCCTTTGTCGTGTTGGTTGCGAGTTCTTTGTTTGTTTGTGTAGGTTCGTGGGACTTGTTGAGAAACCTCCTACTGGATTGATACCTTGGTTCTCAAAAACTGAGGGAAATACTTATGCTACTATTGCTGCATCACCCTCTCCTCTTCGAGGAAAACCAATGCAAGCTCAAGACGTAGCAGGCAGCACAGGGGTCTTTGGTCCCGGTTGGTGGCACCAACCGAGACTAAAGGGGGTGCATTGGTACCGGTTCGTGGCACCAACCAGGACCAATGCTCACCCTTTAGTCCCGATTGGTGCCACCAACCGGGACCAAAGGCCTCTGCTTCCCGCCCTTTGGGCTGCTGAAAAGAGGCCTTTGGTCCCGGTTGGTGGCACCAACCGGGACTAATGCACCCTTTAGTCCTGGTTCGTGGATCCAACCGGGACTAAAGGCCTCGCTATATACACTAGTGAAGAACCGGCCTTTAGTGCCGGTTCGTAACGGCCTTTAGTGTCGGTTCGGAAACCGTCGCTAAATAGTGGGGACTAAAGGTCCTCCCCTTTAGTACCGGTTCGTCACGAACCGGCGCTAAAGTGTCACCACGTTGCACGAGCCAGGCCCGGGTGCATGTAGGACATTAGTACCGGTTGGTAACACCAACCGATACTAAATGTTTGGGGGGGGGGGGCGTTGGCTTCATTTTCCATTTAATTCTTTTTTGTTTGCCTGTATTTCATGATACTACAAATTGTACACGTTATGCATATATGTAAATAGATTTTCTCGTACATAGAACCGCATATTATATATATATATATATATATATATATATATATATATCATCGAATGTCTCACAACCAACACCATTAATTATTCACACATACACATGTATATACATATACAATTTCTCCTACATGTTGCCTTGGTTCCTTCGGAGCACAATGACAAGTGGTTCATGGGGGAGGTAGCGGGTAATAGTATTCTCCTTTGGGATCTATGACCTGGTCGAGCAAAAATCTGGCTATTTCCTCTTGAAGTGCTAGTATGCGGTCTGCTGGTAGGAGCTTCTCCCGCACCTCTCGGAACTGTTAAGAAGGAGATCAATATGCATGTGTATTAGTTGTGTGACTAGATATCGATAATGGTGCGAATAGTGTTCTGACAAACGTACCCAGTTCTGCCTTTCCACTACAAAAAAAAGACACATCCGTGACATTTTGGGCCGAACGAATTTTTTTCTGTCATACATATGACACTTCTATAACGATAATTGTGACAAAACCCGGTATCATCATAGATGTGGTGGGCTCCTACTTCTATGACAAAAAATCATGACAGAAAATGGCCTTTTTGTTCTCGGCGGGCCGGAGGCGCAGCTGCATGACATTCTTTGGGCCGTCCATGACAGTAAAAACCATGGTAGAAGCAAGGGTGAGGAAAATTTCGGGGAGTTCCCGATTACGGTGGGAGGTCGGGGGCCGAGCGATGCGCGTTTCTCTAGTACACGTACGCGCGTGTGTGCGAGGCATTGGCTCTAACTGAACCCGAGCGAGGTGTTGCGCTCTAATTGAACCCGAGCGATTGCACTGCAGGCTACGCGTTACTGAACCCGAGCGATTGATCGATGGCTGTTAACTGAACCCGATTGAGCAATTCCTTCGCTACTGCTGCTAACTGAAGCCGATCAATTGGGTGAACAGTGAGCGTCGCGGGGGGGTTTGGATGAACAGTGAGTGGTGGCGTTGCCTCTGGATGAACAGGACCCCGTGGTGTCGAGGGCTGGATGAACAGTAGACGTTGGAGGGGTGCCCGTGGAGGGGTGGTTGAACAGGACCCTGTGGTGTGGAGGGCTGGATGAATAGTAGACGGTGGAGGGGTGCCCGTGGAGGGGTGGTTGAACACGACCCTGTGGTGTGGAGGGCTCGATGAACAGTAGAAGGTGAAGGGGTGCCCGTGGAGGGGTGGTTGAACTGTAGCCGGTGGAGTAGCGCGCGGTGGAGGATGGATGAACAGGAGCCCGTGGAGGCTGGAGGAGGTCGACGGTAGCCCGTGGAGGCTGTAGGAGGTCGACGGTGGAGATGAACAGTATCTCGTGGATTTCCGTTTTGCAGTACGCCACACCCCTCCGGATCAACAGGACCCCCGTTTCGACCGTAGCGCTCCAACACAAGTCCGTTTCGTCCGTTTTGCAGTATGCCACACCCCTCCCGATCAACAGGACCCCCATTTCGACCTTAGGAGGTCTGTTTCCTCCATTTTGCGGTACGCCACACCTCTCCCGATCAACAGGACCCCCGTTTCGACCGTAGGAGGTCTGTTTCCTCCGTTTTGCGGTACGCCAGACCCCTCCCGATCAACAGGACCCCGTCCCGAACGTAGGAGGTCTGTTTCCTCCCTTCTGCGGTTCGCCAGGCCTCGTTTCCATCGCCTGTTCCATCCAAGCCCTCCAGATGAACACGACCACGCATTCCGTTCTGACCCAGCCGGTTGGCTCCCCATGAACACGACGACGACGTTGTTTCTCTGTTCCGACCCAGCCAATGTACACGAGCCCTGGACGTACGTATATATGCACGAGTAGGCGTTCGAGACACCGCCCGTATGTACACATACGTGGCCGTATTTTCTTTCTTGCACCCTGGCCATTGTACGTACGTGTACATGCTACGTGCACGCCTCTACTATGACACATGCGCGCCTCTACATTGACCAGTATATATGTACGTACACGTTCGCGACCAGAATGACAACGGTACGTATGCTTCGACCAGGTGGGTCCCGACTGTGAGGCACTTCCTTGCGTGCGAACATGTAGCTGGTGGGTCCCAGCAGTCAGGGGGGTGAATCGGTATTTTTGCCCGGACGCACTTCCTTGCGTGCGAAGATGTAGCTGGTGGGTTCCAGAAGTCAGGGGGAAACATTTTTTCACGAAATATGGTGGCCCGTCCGGTGGGTCCCCGCTGTCAGGTGGAGGAATAATTATTTTCCGCGTAATAAGGAGGCACTTCCTTGTTGCGGCCGTGGACCCAGCTGTCAGCCTCTCCACGTACAGTCCACGTCCGATGGAAGTCGTTCCTTGACCACGTTGACCACGCTACACCGAGAGCACCAGGGCGGTGGACGACGTTGAGGCCTAGGAAGGGGACGACGAGGAGCCGGGAAGACGCGGCAGTGGAAGCCCGCGCTGAGAGGAGTACGAGGGTTCACTGGTTCGGCTGCGGTGTGAGGCTGCCGTCGCTGCAGGGCCTGGTGAGCGGTGGGAATAATAGGGGGCGGTGAGGCCTCCGCGGTAGCACATCCGGCCACGGGAGGCAGGAGCATGCGGCACAATCGGCGCTGCTTTGGGCGGCTAGAGCAAGAAGACCAGAGGTTGAAGAAGCACTACGGCCGTTGGATGGACATCATACGGTCACTGGAGCTAGAATCGTTTATATTGACTAAGTTGACAAAGCCCTCTGTCCCCGTCAACTTAGTAGGCCCACAAGTCAGCCTCCCACCAAGGCGGGTCCCAGCTAGCAGGGGGTATTCTTTTTTTTGTGTAATAAGGAGGCACTTCCGGTGGGTCCGAGCTGACAGCAGGGGGAACGTTTTTTCGCGAAATACGGTGGCCCGTCGGGTGGGTCCCAACAGTCAGGGGCAAACGTTTTTTTCGTGAAATACTGTTGGCCCGTCCGGTGGGTCCCTGCTGTCAGGTGGAGGAATAATTATTTTCTGCGTAATAAGGAGGCACTTCCTTGCGGCTGCCATGGACCCAGCTGTCAGCCTCACCACGTACAGTATTCTTCCGATGGAATTCGGTAGTTGACCACATTGACCACGCCGCGCCGAGAGCACCACGGAGGTGGATGACGGCGAGGCCTAGAAAGGGGACGACATGGAGCCGGGGAAGACGCGGCACTGGATGCCCACGCGGAGGAGTACGAGGGTTCACTGGTTCGGTTGCGGTGTCGTCGCCGCAGAATAACAGGGGGTGTGGGTGAGTGGAGTGGAGGGATGGCCTGGCCAGCGGTGGGAGTAGTATGGGGGCGGTGAGGCCTCTGCGGCAGCACAGCCGGCCACGGGAGGCAGGAGCAGGAGGCACGACCGACGCTGCTTTGTGCGGCTGGAGCAAGAAGACCAGAGGTTGAAGAAGCACTACGGCCGTTGGATGGACATCGTACGGTCAGTCGAGCTAGAATCGTGCATATTGACTAAGTTGACAAAGCTCTTCGTCCCCGTCAACTTAGTAGGCCCACTATACTGGGTCCCAGCTAGCAGGGGGAGTATTCATTTTTTGTGCGTAATAAGGAGGAACTTCCTTGCATGCAAAGATATAGCTGGTGGGTCCAAGCTGTTAGCGGCGGTAACGTTTTTTTTCGTGAAATACAGAGGCCCTTTCGATGGGTCCAAGATGTCAGGTGGAGGAATCATTATTTTGCGCGTAATAAGGAGGCATTTCTTTGTGTGCGGTCGTGGACCCAGCTGTCAGATGCATGTCGGTCATTGACCACGTTGACCACGCCACGTCGAGAGCACCAGGGCCGTGGACAACGGCGAGGCCTAGGAAGGGAACGACACAGAGGCAGGGAAGACTCGGCAGTTGTTTCCCACGCGGAGGGGAGTACGACTGTATGAGGGTTTACTGGTTCGTCTGCCGTCGCCGGAGAATACAACAGGTGTGGGACTGTGGGTGAGTAGAGGGATGGCTAGGCCAGCGACGGGAGTATGGTGGGGTGGTGAGGCCTGCGCGGCAGCACAGCCGGCCGCGGGGAGGAGGGAGCAGCCAGTCCTGCCGGCGCTTGTTTGAGCGGCTGGAGCAGGAAGAGCCGAGATTGAAGAAGCACGACGGCCGTTGGATGGACATCCAACAGTATACAGGCCATCTGTGGAAAGCCTCAAATATGTGGAAAACAACATATAGCCCATCTACCATTATTTCAAATAATTTACAGCCTATTTGCTAATTCTTACGGGTTTCTTTGGAGCCCATATTCTTTTTGTTAGCATTACAGCCCATATTGTGGCCACAGTTAAAAAATTATACAAAATTTTGCATATGTCGGTGCGGTCTGAACTGTTTTTAATCCCGAAATTTCGAGTCACATTTAGACTGATTTTAAAAATAAATGTATATCAATATAAAATCCAATAAATTGTCCATGCATAAAAATTAATGCAATTTAAAATCTCGAAATGAAAAAGATATTTGAAACTAATTGCCGGTTTGATGTGTTTTAAAAATGTACATCCCATTTCACATTACTGATAGGCCATTTTCTCGGCCAGCTGAATGAAGCTCTCCTCGTCTTGAAAGATTTGCAGCCCAACAGGCCTGATAAAGCGACTTACATGACAAATCACAAAAAAACTGGGCTAGCCATTTTCAGAAAGAAAAAAAAACTACTGAGCTGGTCTGTGGTAAACATAAAAGAAAAGGCTATCTAGACAGGCCAGAGTGTCCCGCACAGCCCAGTTGACACCCTGCTTCCGTCTCAAAAACAAATTAGATAAATGTCACTCCAATTATGGCAATTCATAAAAGTGCCACTGCAATTTCCAAACTTTGAAAAATGCCAGTGCAATTTTTGCAAACTTTGAAAAACGCCACTGCAGTTTGCAAACTTTGAAAAATGCCACTATAAATGGCATGAAATGGCATTTTTCAAAGTTTGGAAATTGCTGTGGCATTTCTCGGATACACCAGATTTGGAGTGGCATGTATCAAATTAACCCAAAACAAAAATAACTAGGCGAGCTGCTGGGTCCCTGGTGTCAGCCGCTCGTTGTGCAATTCTCTCGTTTATTAAATACGTTGACAATGGCATGGGACCCAGATGTCAGAAATCCACTAGCAGGAGCCATTTTTTATTGGCTTGAAATAAGGAGGCACTTGCTTGCATCGCCATGACCTTGGCGGGTCCTGCTGTCATCCTCTCCACGTACAATCATCTCCTGATTGTGTACGCGTCAACTTGCTAGGCCCACAAGTCAGCCTCTAAACCCGTGGAGGACAAATACAACCCATTTAAAAAAATAACAGCCCATTCCATACGTTCAAACGAAAAGTTCAACATTCAGAGCAAAGTAACAGGTCTGATCCACATATAGAGTAGTGAACTTCCACGTTGACAACCATCATAGCCAAGTTAACTATCTACTCTCACTAATACTCTAGTAGCGTACATGTACTAACTTACTCTTAGCTAACTAGATGATGCCGGCCGCCATCTGTGGTACACGCTAAACTCCGGCACCGGCGTCTTGCGCCTTGCCTTGGACTTGCAAGAGGTGCGATAGGGCGCGTTGCTCACGCGCGTTGGCCCTTTCCATGCCGGCGTGGTCCACCGAAGCTTCGGCTTCCAAGCGGGAAACCCACTTGACGAGCTGGTAGTAAAACTCAGCGTCGCGAACGCGTGCGTGCCCGACAGCCTCTAGGGCTATTTGCCAGGCGCCGGCCTCCATGTAGTCGGCCCAGTTGCGGGTGCTCTGCTCGCGACTCAGAGCGTCGGTGCGCTGCTGCTCCATGTCCTGCTGGCGGCGCAAATCGGTGATACGCTGCTCCTCCGCCATGCGGTCGCGCTCCAACAACTTCTCGATCTCCGCATTACCATCTAAAGAAAGATAGAATGACTCCTCCCTCCGTCTGCCTTCCGGTGAAAAACCGAACACTAGTTCCGGCAGTGACCGCCTCCGGCGTCGCCTACCGCGGATGGGCGGGGGCATGGCAGATGTGGTGAGCGACGTCGGGCCGGTGGGGGCTTATGAGGATATGGCGAGTTGGGTCACGGTGGCACCGGAGAATGCCGGGAAACAGTACTTATAGGGGGAAGGTAGCGCGACGGTCATAGGAATTCAATGCATAATGGCTTAGCGTGCCAACTTGCCATGGAAAACTAGAGAAACTGAAATTATGAGTGTGTCGTCCCGTCCCGTCTGGGTCGCACGCCGGCATGGCGGTCAAACGAGTGCACTCGAATCATCTCCCTCCTTGTCAATAATGAGTCCACGGATTTAAAAAGCCTGCAACAATTAAAGCGTATCTTTTTCGCATCAGTTAGCTGCCTTAATTATGGCCGGCTGCATGCAGGCACTCAGAATCGCTCACAGGCAGTATGTGAAGCAGCATGCAACGAGTCGCAGCCAAGGGCACGCATGCAGCCACTTAAATCGCTGGAATTAATTAGGCTTAAACTTCTGCATGCCGTTAATTATTGCCATGCCTTGGTCTTGCTGCTTTGCTCACGGGACTAATAAACCCGGATGGAGGGAGTACCTTGGTTGGTGAGAGGTTTGAATTAAGCCCTGCAAACCGGAAAGGAGGTACTAGTACGTGTGTGATCCGCTATTTATTCATGTAGGATCGAGTAGGTCGTTTCTTGAATTGAGCCCTGCAAACCGGAAAGGAGGTAGTACGTGCGTGATCCTCTATTTATCCGTGTAGGATCGATAGTGTAGCTTGTCAGTTTCTTCAGAGGTAGGCATTTTTATCCGTGTAGGATCGATAGTGTAGCTAGTCAGTTTCTTCAGAGGTAGGCATTTTTATTCAAAAAACTGCCACTTTGCATCTTGCGTCACAAATAAAACTGCCAGGAGCGCATTTGTAGGCTAGCTAGTGATCGATCAGTAACTTGTAAACACTGAGCGAACAGAAATAAGTAACTGTTAATGCATCTCAATGATTCAAATATCATATACAAATATGTAGCTTCAGAAGCAAAGATCAGCCACTTCGGATCTTGCGTCGCAACTAAAACTAACTAGTACGATTCCCATACATAAGATCAACATGTTAATGCATCTCAATGATTCACAGATCATATACAAATATGTAGCTCCAAAAGCAAAGATCTAGAAAAAACATATGATCTTCCTACTAACATGGATGCTTCTCTTGGCCAACATTCAGTATAGACTAGAAGACAAATTTGTTTGTGAAGTCTACAATTCCTCTTGCAAACGTAAGTGGTTCCACCAACAGCTGGAACCATGAGAATGAACCACACATGATGGAGGAACATCCACTGCAATATGATTGGGTCTTCTCTCGATCACACCGCGAGACTATTTTCACAATACAAACTTTAACTTAGCCAAAATTATGCCCATTGTATAATCAGACTAAAGCAATGAAGCACCTAGTGTTGGCCAGTAAATAGTACAGTACTACTTTTCTGCAGTCCATGAAGTGACTATCCAATCTTTGTGTCTATTTTCGAATGGCACTGCATGCAGTGATTACTATTCTCTTGTGTAGTTCAACCAAAATTGAGGACACTTTGTTTGTTTGCCAAATAGCAACGGGCAGACATCTCTGTCTGCACAAATATCAAGCAGCTAGTAAACATATACCACACCATGTATTTTTGGTTTAAACATGTCTCTTCCGCTTAGCATCTGTCATGTTCTGCACTGGACAATCTGATACAGTTATGTTTTGCCCTGGACAATTTCATACTGAATTGATTTGCTAATTCAGAGAAGAAATATAGCGCCTATTCTTCATCAGACCAAGGAAATCCATGTTCGCAATGATGGAAAAGGTGAAATCGATACAACCGAAATTGAGCATCCAATCATTGAATCATGTCCTGCACCTCCAATGTAGGTCCACCCTGCCAATAAATTCACATGCAAACCACTAGTATCTTATATTTACTAATTGGAGGCACCATTAGAGGCTCTACAGTAAACCACATCATTCAAATTAAATTAGCCATTGGATATTAAATTTGATGGTCAAGATCTATTAATAGAAGATGTTGCCTAATAATTAACAAAAGAGATACCACGTACGTACACTGTACACACGTACAAAAAGAGGTTCTGAACCCCCCACGTTAAAGTTAGTTGCAAGGAAAGAAAACCACGTCTAGGTTCGGAAAGTACAAAATAAAAAACACATCTTCTTTCTTTTAAATTTGGTGGTCAAGATCAATTAGCTGCTTCATGTTTTAGTAACAAAAAAACAGAACGTACATGAATAGATTAATCCCACATGTACCAAAAAATCCCCAAGGCCACGTCTACGTTTATCTCAAAAAGAGGCGACTTCTAAGTTATTTCCAAAAGAAAAAAACAGCAACATCTACGTTCTGAAAAAAATAAATAAAACAGCATGACTTCTTTTCTTAAAAAAAACACACGCACAGAAGTCTTCAAACCCCACGACCAAAAAGTGTCCACATCTTAGACCCAAAAACAAAATCGACGACGTACATAAAAAGAGACCCCAAGCCTCACGTCCAAGAAAAGAGAGTCGCGAGATTTTTTTAAAAGATCTATAGCTTCCTCTCGGTAGCTTTGCTTAGAGTCATGAAAGATTACGATCTATTTCAAGCAAAAGAAGAAAAAAAAACTGCAGCCTCCTCACGGCAGCTTCTCCCTTGCCCTTAATCTGTCTCTGCCTCCCCGTGTCAAACTCCATGCGCTTCCGATGGTGATGAGGATGGGACTGATCGGTTCCAATGACCAGGAAGACATTGGCACCTCCCAAACCCTCCTCCTGTTCTTACATATGGCAAAGCAAAATTCAGGCGGATGCCCTGCAGCAGCAATGCGATGGATGGATCGGCTACAGTGGAAGCGCCGGCATCGCACGATCGCATACCAGAGCCCTTGGTTCTATCACGTGCCTCACTTCTCCTGTCCTTCGCATATTTCACGCCTTCGTGGACAACCTAAATTAGAACTGTTAATATATTTGCACTCTCGCCAGGTTCTTTCTCGCCCTGCTGTACAGTCCCAAGAAGTACTGCATGAGATTTCGGGACAAAGTGTGTGCGGACCAGATTAGTGATTGGAGCATTGGTTGTTTTTTCTACAGTGATTGCAGCTGGAATGAAAATTCTGGACGGAGCTGAGAGGCGAGTCAACAACATGGAGGAGCATGGATTGTACGTGATACTGAGGGTGACCCGTCGTTGGAGCACCCTGCAGCACAACAGGTCCCCGTGTGAATCAAGGAGCATGCAGTGGACAAGAGGTACATGATAGGAAGCGAAGAAGGTGTCCGTGTGAGAGAAGGAGATGTTGTCGCAAGCGCATTTATCCAACAGTCATACAGATCATCTAGCAGATCGGGCAAAAAGTTATACTACTATTTTTATGAATTTTGCTCTATTTTCTATTATTAGTGTGGAGGCAATCATGATCCAGTGTCAAGAGTTTCTCCCAGGCCTTTGACGCAAGTGTCAGGCTACATATGATGTCTCCTGATGTTGTGCACCAGCTATCGTCCAATGTCTAACATAGTTTGGTGTATATTAGTACTAAACCAGCTAGAATGACCTATTGTTGTCATGCAATCACATCGTATATGGTACACAATTTTCTCCTTAATTTACTACCTATTCTTGCATGATTCTTGCCGGTATGAGATACAGTGTTCATACTTACCTACATATATAGTTTATATACATGTCTAGATTTCTTTATTAACATCAGGTTTAGATTAAGTTATTTTGTGTGTAAGTGCGAAATAATAATATCCACAACAGCCTTCCCAACTTCATCGGTTAGCTTGCCGTCGGATTCCAATGCTATCGTTTAGATTCCAGTATGGCTAGCCCCAGCCACAAACCTAATGTATTATATATAATTTCCTTTTTCTCTGTTTTTATAATAAAAAATAATTGAAGAATATACTATACTTAAGTGAAATAAATTGGAATATGTGCATGAAGGGTGCATGGAACAAAAATTTCAAATATCATGCCCCTTTTCTTATTTCAGAAGGATGTATTAATTATCCCACAAGTGAGCTGTATGAACGTAAACCCCAAATATCTGTTTCTATACTGATCACAGAATTTTGGTTCTTTAATTCGAAACTAAATTGCATGTCTTAACTTTTTATCTTCTTTTCAGAGAGTGGTTTCGTACTTTCCTTTTCAGATTATACTATGGTCAATTGATGGCGCACATATTGTGTCTCCTCTAATCTTTGCGCTTAATGCATCCAATATTAATTAATGTATCTTCCTCTACAGGTTTGCCAGTGTGGCTCCCTGGCAATGGTTTCACGATCACATGTGATCATGTTCTAAATAGCTACGGGTTGGGTAAAATTAATATGTAAACATCTACTTCCACATGAGATGGCAGAGACAAGTCTTTTCTGTTGCGATGTTGTTTGCAGGTTAGAATAGTCTTCATTCATACCAACCCTGAAATTTCCAATGGTACCATCATGAAGATCAGGTACGTGCATGTGCCATTATATTGATGCTGAAGTAATAAACTAAGCACTTTTCTAATTAAGTGTATCCATTTAGCACTTTTTGCAAGTTCAGTTCAGCGTTGTCTCATTGATAATAAACGTCAAATTTGGAAACTTCAAAGCTCAGGTGGGTCAATAGTAGAGTATTTTCTTTCACTAAATACAGTAATCCGAGAGACCATTCGGTTTTGCAAGTTGACCATACTTATTGACCACCTGGCAAACATGAGAATTTCAAGATAGTAATACTATAAAAATTATATTGTAATTCTCTTTATGTTAGTGTCATTTGTGCTTTTCCAATTTTTCTATTCAGTGTGATTCCGTATCTTCTAATACATTGTTGAAACTACTGAGGTTTTGTATGTATATGATACTGCTACCTGAAGATATTGCTACTTTTGCATTCCTCGCTTTCGGTGTAATATTTGTTCGGATTAATTAGCTAATTATTATAGAGGTATATCTATTGCATTTGACATACATTGTATCATGTCGCTTTTATAACCCCAAGTACAATAAATATCGCTTCAAATATGAAAATATATACTAATTTAAAAAATAAATGTTTGAAATGAGGAATCATTTCCAAATAAAGTTAAGCTCATATTTTGAAGCATATATAAATGTTTGTTTCATAATACCATAAATTTCACAACATTGGTAAAAGAAAAAATATGCCTAGCCCGTGCAGGTGCACGGGTTGATGACTAGTTACTATCTAATGACAGTACAAAAAGAGTAGCAAGATAGTAGCAAACCATGTACCTTCGTAATGAAGAGCTCATAGTGCCACCAATTGGATATAAAGGTTTGGAAAAAAAACATGCTCCTAATGTTCAACCAGTTAGACTTTTTGTGCACTTCCACTAAAATCGAGCATCCCTGTTTGCATAGATATTGAAAGTGTGATTACTATAAAAGTGGCACTAGTTGAAGCATAGACTCACAGATATAAGCATTCCAATTTCTTAGTGGGAAAAGGTAGCAAGACTGTTTCTAACCACCTGTTTGAAGGAATAAATAAAGCAACAACGGCTGATGTCAGGAAGGCATACATAGTTTTTTCTGAAAACCTGAGCCATTCCTGACCTTTCCTCTTCTTTTAAGCAAAATTTGTGCAGTTCTACTAAAATAAAATGCCATCACCGCCTTGTCAATTCAGTGACACTGTACAAAAGGAAATGACTTAACATTGCATCATGATGTCAGGTATGTAGTTGACAGGCATTAGAGACAAACATACAAACCTCCTCTGATAACGTAATGAACATTAATTTTAACGAATGTGTGACTAGCTTTACCGGGATAATTTGAGTGAACTCTACACCCTCTGTTCCTTAATATAAGACGTTTTCGTGGTTCAACTTAAACTTAATGCTCATGCACAGCTAGTATACCAATGATGAAACTTGTTACCTTTACATTTTGTATTGTTAATTCTTATAGAAACCTTCCAGTGCTAGAGTTTATTGAAATATGTTCAGTAAAACCATTGTACTGTACCCTGTAATAAACTAACTATTCTACTGTTGCACTAGCCACTGTATTAGTGTATATTTGTAGTATTCGAATGGTGTTGCATTAGCGTATGGACATAAATAAAGTGTGGCAAGCTTTCCCAGATATGTTCTCAAGAATCCTTATGCTTTCGGTACGTTTGTCTTCCACCATAATTATAGTTGTTTCATCCACATGCATGCGGGTTAGTAAGTTTCCCTTTACTAATTATCATTCTTCTTGTGTTTCCAAGGTCCTGTGAACATTCCACCACCCATACTTGAAAATTTTTATAACCAAGGGGGAGATGACGATGGTGATGATCACGAGCATGAGGACGAGCAGCGCCCATATACTTTGTGGCGCCTGGCAACTAATTCCGATGGATCGCCTCTTCTTGTGTGTATACAGCCCACTGATGATGTTACTGCTAAGGAAGCAGTTGTAGTCTCCCATGGTCGCACTCTCCGGACCTATTCCAACACCCGTTGCATGGTATTCGGGATGGATACTAGTGTGCTAGCGCCAACTCCTTCTCCCTGGTACAGAATTGATAGTCTTGGAGAAAACTCGCTCTTCCTTGGACAAAACTATCCAATGATGGTGAAAGGCGATCCAACTGCCTATACCTCGGACATTTGGGTGGTTCCCTACCCTAGTACTGATATAGTAGGCCGCTTCAGCCTAGATGATCAGTCTTGCGTTGGTCTCTAGATCGACAATGGATGGCCCGTCCCAGAGAATTACTTGTGGTTCAAAGCAAGAGTTTCCAACACCGAGGAATGGTTGAGTTGAAGTTCATTTCATTGCTTGTTATTTGTTGTGTGGTCAAAACTTAGTATTTATAATGTATCCTCATTGTCGATGTGGGTTGATGACCTGTTGTATGTAATAAAATGATATGCCTGTGATAAACTTACTAAATTTATGAATGGCTTTCGAGTCGCTTCTCTGAGTGAGTGGTGCGACGAGGAAAAAAAATATTTTCTGAATAAATAATTGTACGTGCATTGCAACAGGTTGTCGGATGAGGCCAATCAACAATAGTAGTACTAGTACACTATTTGTACTAGCTTCACATGCCTCGCGCGTCGGGCGGGTGTTTTTACTGTAGACATATGTTAATGTGTTCACTGTACGTAACCAGCACCTTGAATCCTCGATACTAGTACTATATAGTAGGAGTAAGTAGTAGGACTAGTAGGGTGGCATGGGCCAGAACAAGCATTCACGTCCAGGAGTACGGCACACACCACCACCACGACATCCATCTGACACCATATTATTTCTTGGAGTCCGTGCTAGAGCAATCTCTTCAACCTCGTCATTTCGCTAACTTCAGCCATCGCGCGGCGGGCGAGGTGGGGGTTTGCCGATAGTCGGTTTCCCTAACTGCGGTCCCACTTGTAAGGCCAACTCCAACGCACGACCCCAAACGGACCTCGGTTTTGCACGAACTCCAACAATAATTTTGACTAGAAAAGCCAGACCAAAGAAAACAAGAACCACAAGAATACATTTTACTACTCACGTAAGTTGGATTAGTTCCTTCTCGGTGCATTCATTGTTGATCTGCGGAGGCTCGATCTTGCGTTCTTTCGACGAAAGAGTGTAAATAAGTAGACGTCGCTTCCTCGCATCTAGTCTCATGTGTAGCCTCTATTCTAGTAGGAGTATCAACAAGTGCACTAATCTCATCTCTAACCTCTGTGCTAGCTAAAAGTGATAGAACATCTACTAAATTACGCTCTATCAATATATGGATGTACTCTTCTTCCCAATACAAAAACTTGCATCCATTCTACTCCCTCCGTTGCACAATACATGCCTTCTATTTGTCAAAATATATATCTATCTAGACATGTTTAATTACATAGGTACATCCATTTTTGGACAAATGGAAGTCAAGTATTTTGGAACGGAGGGAGTACACAATAAAATTTTTAAGTTCGCACAACTAGTCTAATCCGAGAGCACAACCGAAGATTTTGTCGGGTTCTTTCTAATTTTGCTGACACGTGGGACATCTAGCATCCAGGTCGTGTCATGAAAGAAAATAGAGTGGTAGTTGAAGCCACAAGATGTCCATCTTGGATTAAACTGGAAATAGAATCTTACTACTCTTGAGTAACTCCAAAAGCGGCCACTGAAGATCTTTATTGGATTTGTTTTTCATAACCAGCACGTCGAGATGAAAGATGTGCAGGTTCAGTGGGTTCGCTTGCGTTTTCTCTGACATGTGGGACCGCATGTGAGCAAACAGACGATGGTCTCCGCGCGTCCGCTGGCTGGCTAAGAAGAGAGATAGAGGAGGGTTGAGCACGGACTGCAGGAAATTTGTTCTACGTACCTCGATATAGGCTCGATATAGTGGGGTGGCATGGGCCATAACAAGCATTCACGTCTAGCAGTACAGCACACGCCACCCACACGAGTCCCATCCGACACCAATTTTCTTGGAGTCCATGCTACAGCCATCTCTTCTCCCTCATGTTTTCCCAGCCATCGCGCGGTGGGCGGGGTGGGGTTTTGCCGATAGTCGGTTTGCTCAACTGCGGTCCCACTTGTAAGTGAAAATGCAACACCGCACGCATTCCCGCTTGAGTGGCGTGCCGGACCAACCGTGTGGGGGTGCGACGCAAACACGGCAGGCTTTTCCTTTTGAACTCGTAACTTGTAAAATTTGGTTCTGCTCTATGGTGCGACCGATAGATAGAAAATAAAGATTTTGCCTAGAGTAATGAGAAGTTAGGTTATGGCGCCGTTCATGCATGGAGTACGTACGAAAATTATGAAGTTCGCGCCGTTCATAATTATTGTAGTACCCCCTCTGTCCCAAAATTCTTGTCTTAAATTTGTCTAGATACGGATGTATCTAATACTAAGACATGACTTGATACATCCGTATTTAGACAAATGTAAGACAAGAATTTTGGAACGGAGGGAGTATCATATACTACTACATGGATTTGACGGAAAGATAAAAATACATACAGATCCATCAACGACATCCTCACGCCCTAGTGCGCCGGGTCACCAACCGATGTGAGGAGCAGCGGCGTTGGCGGCGAGCTCAACCTGCTTCTGAACAGTGCCGTCCAAGGTTGTCATGCGGTCCAAGAAGGCCAGTGTCCTATCGTCCTCCTCTTGCATGTAGTAGTCCTTGTGGATGATTTGCGCGTAGACATGGGTGATTATGTCGATGGTGTCTTTCTGCGCCAGGCGCTGCGCGGCGAGCGCGACCTCGAGGTGGACATTCTCCGGTGCGACGGCGGGCAGTCGCAAGGCCACCAGTGTGTCGAAGAGGTTGTCACCATAGTGGTCGTTGAGGGTGGCTGGTGTTGGAAATATGCCCTAGAGGCAATAATAAAATGGTTATTATTATATTTCTTTGTTGATGATAATAGTCTGTTATTCATGCTATAACTGTGTTATCCGGAAATCGTAATACACGTGTGAATATATCGACCACAACATGTCCCTAGTAAGCCTCTAGTTGACTAGCTGGTTGATCAACAGATAGTCATGGTTTCCTTTCTATGGACATTGGATGTCATTGATAACGGGATCACATCATTAGGAGAATGATGTGATGGACAAGACCCAATCCTAAGCATAGCTCAAAGATCGTGTAGTTCGTTTAGCTAGAGCTTTTCCAAATGTCAAGTATCATTTCCTTAGACCATGAGATTGTGCAACTCCCGGATACCATAGGAGTTCTTTGGGTGTGCCAAACGTCACAACGTAACTGGGTGACTATAAAGGTACACTACGGGTATCTCCGAAAGTGTCTGTTGGGTTGGCACGAATCGAGACTGGGATTTGTCACTCTGTATGACGGAGAGGTATCTCTGGGCCCACTCGGTAATGCATCATCATAATGAGCTCAATGTGACCAAGTGTCTGGTCACCGGATCATGCATTACGGTATGAGTAAAGTGACTTGCCGGTAACGAGATTAAACGAGGTATTGGGATACCGACGATCGAGTCTCGGACAAGTAACGTACCGATTGACAAAGGTAATTGTATACGGGATTGATTGAATCCTCGACATCGTGGTTCATCCGATGAGATCATCGAGGAGCATGTGGGAGCCAACATGGGTATCCAGATCCCGCTGTTGGTTATTGACCGGAGAGGCGTCTCGGTCATGTCTGCATGTCTCCCGAACCCGTAGGGTCTAGACACTTAAGGTTCAGTGACGCTAGGGTTATTAGGAAGACTTGTATGTGATTACCGAATGTTGTTCGGAGTCCCGGATAAGGTCCCGGACGTCACGAGGAGTTCTAGAATGATCCGGAGGTGAATATTTATATATGGGAAGTTGTCGTACGGTCACCGGAAAGGTTCGGGGACATATCGGTATTGTACCGGGGCACCGGAGGGGTTCCGGGGGTCCACCTGGAGGGGCCACCTCTCTCGGAGGGCCTCATGGGCCGTAGTGGGCAGGGAACAAGCCCATGGAGGGCTGAGTGCATCCCCCCCCCCCTTGGGCCCATGCGCCTAGGGTTGGGGGTGAAACCCTAGTGGGGGCGCCCCCCCTTGCTTGGGGGGCAAGCCCCCTCCCCTTGCCCCCCCCCCTCTAGATCTCATCTAGAGGGGGCCGGGCCCCTTCCCCCTTTCCCTATAAATAGAGGGTTGATGGGAGGTCTGTACAAAACATCCAAGGCGCAGCCCCTCCCCTCCCCAACACCTCTCCTCCTCCGTTAAGAGCTTGGCGAAGCCCTGCCGGAGTACTGCCTCTCCACCACCACCACGCCGTCGTGCTGCTGCTGGAGCTCTCTTCCTCAACCTCTTCCTCCACCTTGCTGGATCAAGGCGCGGGAGACGTCTCCGCTCCGTACGTGTGTTGAACGCGGAGGTGCTGTCCGTTTAGCACTAGGATCATCGGTGATTTGGATCATGACGAGTACGACTCCCTCAACCCCGTTCTCTTGAACGCATCCGCTCGCGATCTACAAGGGTATGTAGATGCACTCCTTTCTCTCGTTGCTAGATGAACTCATAGATTGATCTTGGTGAAAGCGTAGAAAATTTTTATTTTCTGCAACGTTCCCCAACAGTGGCATCATGAGCTAGGTCTATGCGTAGTTCTCTTTGCACGAGTAGAACATAAATCTGTTGTGGGCGTAGATGTTGTCAACTTTCTTGCCACTACTAGTCTTATTTTGCTTCAGCGGTATTGTGGGATGAAGCGGCCCGGACCGACCTTACACGTACGCTTACGTGAGACAGGTTCCACCGACTGACATGCACTAGTTGCATAAGGTGGCTAGCGGGTGTCTGTCTCTCCCACTTTAGTTGGAGCGAATTCGATGAAAAGGGTCCTTATGAAGGGTAAATAGAAGTTGACAAATCACGTTGTGGCTTTTTCATAGGTAAGAAAACGTTCTTGCTAGAACCCTATTGCAGCCACGTAAAAGATGCAACAACAATTAGAGGACGTCTAACTTGTTTTTGCAGCAATTGCTTTGTGATGTGATATGGCCAAAAGTTGTGATGAATGATGAATGATATATGTGATGTATGAGATCATGTTCTTGTAATAGGAATCACGACTTGCATGTCGATGAGTATGACAACCGGCAGGAGCCATAGGAGTTGTCTTAATTATTGTATGACCTGCGTGTCATTGATTCAACGCCATGTAATTACTTTTCTTTATTGCTAAACCGTTAGCTATAGTAGTAGAAGTAATAGTTGGCGAGCAACTTCATGGATACACGATGATAGAGATCATGATGATGGAGATCATGGTGTCATGCCGGTGACAAAGATGATCATGGAGCCCCGAAGATGGAGATCAAAGGAGCTATATGATATTGGACATATCATGTCACTACTATTTGATTGCATGTGATGTTTATCATGTTTTTGCATCTTGTTTACTTAGAACGACGGTAGTAAATAAGATGATTGTCGGTGTACTAGAGTAGGGGTACCCTAGTATCCCGAACTCGTGCACGGGCAGCCGCAGCACCCTGCGGCGGGGCTTGCCAGGTAACCGCCAAGATCCTCCGTGGTTCCTTTTGAGCCATTCAAGAACAAAGTATTTAAGTCAAAGAGACAAGACCCCGGCAAGAGGAGCTTGCCGGGAAGGCCACTCAAGGCACCTAGAAGACAAGGTCCCGGCAAGAGGAGCTTGCCGGGAAGGCCCGGTGAGCGACAAGCTTCCGGACGCGACGAGGCAATAACCGCGGCAAGGCGCTTGCCGCGGCAGACCACCACTCCGTTCCTGCGTTCCAGCACATCCACCAACGTGTCGCTATGGGACCTTTCCAGGCGCGCGTGGCAAGAGGCTGTGCGGCCAGCGGAGCGCGGTGGCAAGCGGTGCTGACAAGATCGCCATCGTGGCGAGCGGTGGCGTCCCTGACGGTCCCTTTCTGCACTGTTAAGTCGACTTAGACGGGCAATTAATGCCTTTGTCCCCTGCCGTCAGGGTTAGGTAGGATACACTATACAGGTAGCTGTACCAACCACGACTCCTTTTACGTTTTTGCCCTTGTCTACGTTGCCACCTGTCGGAGACCCCTTGAGCATATAAAAGGAGGCCCATGCGCAACGTAGAAGGGGGTTCGGTTCATTCGAAACCAGAGAACACTCACGCTAGGTCTTGTAGCTCCCAGCGCTCCCTAGCAAGAACACAATAGAATCAGACAAGCAGCAGTAGGAGTATTATCTCTCCGGAGAGCTCCGAAGCTGGGTAAACTGCTCGTGTGCTTCGCCTCGATCTGCTCTTCGTGCGACCTCCGCCCCCCACCGAATCGAAAGGGGCTCGGCCCGCCAGTCCCATAGGTGTTCGTGGGTACGATCAGCTTCCCCGACATCTTTGGCGCGCCAGGTAGGGGTGCGTCGAGGCTGTGTGAACCTGATCCGACGTTCACACGAGCTACATCTTCATTGTAGCGACCCGACCCGAATGGATCAAGTCTCTGTGCTTTCGTGTCATCCCTGGATCGGTATGCTGACACACACAGTACTCGAAGGATTTATAACAGAGGTAAATCACATGTATAAAGTAACGTAAAAACTATTACCTCAATCCAAAACATAGCGGAAGCAACAAGGTTGTGGATTCCCATCAACACCAACGGCAAAGTTGAGTATAGGAAATCGTAACCCTAACGTATCACTTACTCGTCGTCTGAAAATTCTGCAACATGAAAAGTTGCAGCCCGAAAACGGGTCAGCACATGGAATATGCTGGCAATGTAACACATAGAGAACAATGAAAGAATAGGCTATACTACATGCATATATGGCTGGTGGAAAGCTCTATGGTTACGGTTTTTGCGAAAAGCCAATTTTTCCCTACTTCAAAGGAATAAATTTATTTAACTATCATGGTGGTTGTTAAACATTGAGAATGGTTGACAGCATCCTCAATCCCAATTAAAAGTACTCATTAAAACCCAACAATATTAATTAGAAGTAACATGATGAGATCAACAGGATATCCGGTACTAGATACTCAAAATTGTCCATAACCGGGACACGGCTAACCATGATTAGTTTGTACACTCTGCAGAGGTTTATGACTTTTCCCCACAAGACTCGATCGCCTCCGCTTGGTTCTCGCACTACATGGTGTTTGAGAGACGGATGACCGAGACATAGTCTTTCAGAAGCGCTAGCACCTTACATGTGGGTAGACCGTACCAACCTACATCCCCTACATCAGCTAGCCTACCCGTAAGAGTTCGCACAACTTAGTCAACTACGCCAGAGCCCATAATTGGCTTGTGGCTGCACACGGAAGTTTCCAGTTTGAATAATCTTATGATCCCTTAGAGCCTGGGTGGCGGTCCGAAGAAATACAGGCAAATCCTGATAGAAACCAGGTGCCTCAATCCACCCAGATGTGTGTTTAGGTTGCCACCTTAGATAAACCATTAATTAACAATCTCACATCTGTCATGGATATTCACTCACCCAATCCACGTCTACTAGCATAGCATGGCACAATAAGCAAACGTAGAAGTAACTCCCAAGGTTTCATAAGTAAAACAGGTAATAGGTACTACCTCAATCTACTTCCCAAACCCACAATTTAATTTGATCCTAAACATGCAAGTGTTTGAGGGTTTGATCTAATGCAATAAAACTGGGTAGTAGAAAAGATATGATCAAGTGTTACTTGCCTGCAAAGTTGATGAAGATGATTCGCACTCAAAACTCTTGATAGATCTACTCGTCACACTCCGGTCAATCTATCGTTATCAAGCAATAGTAACCACACATAAGCAATCACTCAAAAGATCGGAAAGAACGAAGAAAACAATTCGGAAAACGTCAAAACCAAATCAAATAACTCTTGCAGCATAAAACAATTTCTAACAGTACCAAAATTATGTGAATATGGCCTTATCAGAAAGTTTAGGTCAAGAGCTTCGATTAGCAAAAAGAATCAACTAAATCGGAGTTACAAAACTCAAGTTATGATCAAACGAAGTTCAAATACAAATTTGTTTGAATTCAAATTTTAAAACTTTCAAAAACATGTTTGAGTTGTATTACTGGATAGAGGAGATCATAGCGAAGAAGTGGGCGTTGGTTTCGTTGGATTCTGACTTACGAGTAAAAAGTTATAGCCGTTTGAAGATTACGGACACTACGGATAGGTCCATGACGGAAATTAAAAATAAAAAGAAAAATCAATCGAGCGAACGCTCGCTAAACCAAACCGGAAAGAAAAACCGGCGAGAAAACCGATCTAGGGTTTCGGAAAGGAAACCGAAACGAAAAACCGATCTAGAAAACGGAACGGAAACCGATCTAGAAAACGTGACGCGGCACGGGGCTAGTACCTCGAAGAGGCGAGGGGCTCCGGCGGTGGCGGCGTAGGGCGGCGGCGGCGGCAAGTGGCGGCGGCGGCGCTGGTGAGGGGCGGCGGCGTGGGGGCGGCGGGCGGCAAGTGGCGGCGGCGGCGCTGGTGAGGGCGGCGGCGAGGGCGGCGGCGGCTGCTGCTGCTGCTTCTTGCTGAGGAGAGAGAGGAGAGGAGAGGGGAGTTGATTTGATGTGTTGGAGGGGGGTGGGGTGCTTGGGTATTTATATTAGGGAGGGGAGAGATTTGCTTGGGGTAGGGGGCAAGAAATAGATTTGGATTAGGAATCCTAGGAAATAGATCTAGGAATAGATACGGAATAAACGAAGTAGGAAAAGAGTCCTACTAGGACTTGGGAAAAAGGAAAAGGGAAGCGGCTCCCTTGCTCCCTTTGGTGCGTGCGCGTGCGATGGCCTTGTGGCCTTGGTCGGCCGGCGGCTAGCGGCTTGGGCCTTTGGCCCAAGGCGCTGTAGCTTTTTTTTTTTTTGAAATTTTTTTTAACAGAGACAAATAAAAATAATAAATCCAAATAAATAAATATATTATATAGGCATATAATATATCAAAATTTTCAGAAAAAGATTTCCTACATGATGAACTTTATTCTAGCTTCAAATAAAATACACAAAAATTCAAATAAAACAAACAGTGCTACTACCCTAATACAATCCACTGAAAATCATTTTAAAAATACCAAAATGATTTCAAATTAATTTCTCTCCAATTTTCTGATGTAGGGAATCATGTTACCCTATTTTATTTTTGGGGAAAAATAATTTGAAAAAAACTCAAATAACTCCAAATTGAAAAATAATTCAAAGAATTTTGAATTTTAATTCTTTGAAACTCCCAACTCATATTTCATATGTTTTGAAGAAGTCATTTTATCTTCGCTCGTGAAAATCATTGAGTTGCATAAAGTTTCAGAATTGGAAATATTTTCCAAATGAATTTCAAATATTTTCAGCACCCCTTGTCATTTAAATAAATGGAAGAAGTCATGTCATCTTCTCTCCGGGTTTTGTGATGAAAAGAATTTGAATTCGAAGTTCATAAAAGCAAAATGAAAGTTTGGGAAAGTCCTTTATTCCTCTCATTTAACTTTCAAAAGTTTCAATTCACTCACTTTCACCAATCAATCAAGCAATCAATCAAATCTATCTATTTGTTTATAACATTCCAAAATTTAGAATTTTGGGATGTTACAAACTACCACCTTTAAAATGAATCTCGTCCTCGAGATTCGGAGAGGCTAGCAAGAAATAGGTTAGGGTTTGGGGTCTTCTCAAAATCCATCGATCGTCTCCGGGTCTCGGTGCTACCACCCTTAGAAGCATTGTTAAGGTTCCATCAAAACTCATATACTCCATCCTTATTCTCGACAAAGTCGGTCTTCTCGTGTCGGAAGGATAATTCCTTCTCTGGGCTCTTCCGTCGTGGCATAACCTTTTCCTCAATTCCTTTGTCCTTTCCTCTTGGTAAGGTTATCCCAAATAGGGTCTTCTTAGTGACGGTCCGCGCCAATTCTAAACAAATATCGGTATCTCATGGTGGTCAACGATTTATGGTTTCTCCTGCAGAAAACGGGTCAGGTTGAACCTCACCGTATGACCTACGGTTGGCAACAACTGCCGTGTACAAGGGAAAAAGAAATACCTATACCGTCCTAAGGTTTAAACAAGGTTTAATATCGCTGCCTTGCAACTATAGGTAAGTCACTCAGATTTACTATCCCATATAGCAAAGCGAATAATAAGAGTAAGTCGGTATGGTGATCAATCCATCCCGCACCCAAATCATTACCTTGTACATGGTTGAGTGAATCTCGCATTCTAACACTCGGTCATCCTCATAAGCATTGCAGAATTTCTCTTGTCGACGAACCAAGTTCGGAAAATCCATTGATTCTGCAAGCCAAACAAACATCTATCGTTCCTTAACAACTCTCAGGTTTTGCGTAAACTCCTATAGAATCATCGGTTGATAAAAGTCATAACTTCTTCCAGGGTTTTTCCTTCAGCAAGAGTGTGCTTGCTTCTTGGCAGGTCCTGGGGCCTGTGGGTTATGGCCCATCTCATCACTTGCAATCCTTGAACACATCCTCGGGGCAACTGATCGTTATCCCAACATCCAACTCCCTGGCATACTTAACTCCATCCAATTGTACTGTCTCTTTTCCTTATATTTGCACCAAACTAAGACGTCATTACTCAGACTCATCATGGAATTTCCATTGATCCATATTTCCAACATCATACCCCATTTATATCCAATAACACTTCATCTCTTCATCCTCGTGGGATGTCCCACATACCGTGATAAAATTTATACTTATGAAATCCATACTCCACTTCGTGGAACCTCATTATCCTTTCCAGGGTCAAGCGTCCTTACAAGGAAATATTGGCCATCTCTGCATGGCACTTCGTAAAACACATCATGAACTCCTGACAGTCCTTCGGGTGACTTCAACTTGTTAGCCTATTCTCCCATACGCTCCAAAACTCGGTATGGTCCTACAAATCTCGGGGCTAACTTTCCCTTAACTCCAAATCATTTAACTCCTCGCAGAGGTGGCACACAAAGATATGCTCTGTCTCCGATTTCATAGACTACCTCCTTGCATTTTGAGTCTGCATAACTCTTCCGCTCTGACTGAGCTATCTTCATCTATCTCGAATCAACTTAACATTCTCTTCTGACTCCTTGATCATATTTGGTCCAAACAACTGACGGTCCCCAACTTCATCCCACATCAACGGTGTCTGGCTCTTTCTCCCATACAAAGCTTCAAAAGGGGCCATGTTCAAACTGACTTGGTAGCTGTTGTTGTATGAGAAACTCCGCGTAAGGTAAATTATCATCCCTACTAGATCCATAATCTAGCGCTACGCTCTCAACATGTCCTCCAAAATCTGATTGACTCTCTTGATTTATCCATCATCTCATGGATGAAAGGCTGCATCGACTCTAGCCTAGTACCTAAAGTCCAGTGCGGCTGATTCCAAAACTTTGAGGTAAACTGTGTTCCTCTACGATGGTCCTCGGAACTCCATGCAGACATACGATCCTTGTCCAATATATCTTGGCCAACTTCGCACTCAGATTTCATCGGATAAAGTGAGCCACTTTGGTCAAGCGAGTCAACTACTACCCAGATAGAATCATATCCCAATCGGGTTCTGGGAAATCCGGAAATGAAATCATGCCAAGCTTATCCTACTTCCATTAGGGTATCGGCATAGGCTGTAGTAATCCTGCTGGCTTCTGGTGCTCTGCTTTTACTTTCTCTGGCATGCATCACTTACGACTACATACTCCATAATATCCTTCTTCATACCAGTCCACCAGAAACACTCCTTCAAATCCAAATACATCTTGGTGTTTCCTGGGCGAATCGAGTATGGTGAGTCATGAGCCTCCTGAAGTATTAACTTCCTGATCTTTGCATTATTGGGTATATGTACACTGTCCTCAAACCATAAGGTGTCGTGCTCATCCTTACGAAAACCTTTGGCCTTTCCTTTGCTCATCCTCTGTTTTACCTCAACAATATCTTTGTCATCCTTCTGAGCTTCACGGATCTTTCTCAACAATGTAGACTGAACTTCCATTGCTGCAACAAAACCTTTGGGAACAATCTCCAACCAAAGTTCCCTGAAAATCCTCGGCTAACTCCTTTGATAATCCTCCGATTATGAGGGTATTCGTCCTTATTTTCTTTATGGTTGTGTCCTATTTCTCCACAAAGCTTGCATGCACTTTCTCCATATCATTTCCATAAGGCTTCAACTTCTGGGACACCAACCGAGACTTTAGCAAAGTCAACTTAAATTCTTCCCAAGTGGTTACTCCTGGCCACATTGATGGTTTGGTACATCCTCCACTAGATAGCAGCACCTCTTTCAAAGCACTGAAGAGCATGCTGGGTCATATCCTTTCTGACTATAGGGTTGTTCTTCATATGATCTTCCATGTTCTGAATCCATCAGTCTGTCTCCAATTGACTCATTGGTCCGGAAATTACAAGCTCATCTCCATCCATCCTCTAATGGGTCCATGGGTTTGGGGTGGGATAAGAGAGATCGAGAGGCATGCACACAATACAAACAATGGTTTTGAAAAGGCAGATTTTATTGTGGCTGTCGGAAAAACATCAAACAAATGACAGCTCACAATCGTCGCATCTAACGTAGGTATGTAACAGGGTTTGGTCTTCTAACGGTCAATAAATCTTCAAAGTCATCAAACTCTTCCAATCTTGATCATGTCTCGATGGCTCCTTCGATCATGCTTGTCCTTATCAAGTTCTTTGCCGATCATCTCTGTTGACGCCAAGTCTCTCGCGACGCCCTTCAATATTTCGAGTTATGTTCCAACCGCGGTTTCAACATCCTTGACATGATCCATGATCCTCTGTCCTTCGCCATCACAAATCTCCGGTATCTCGATGTTTTGCTCCTTCATCTTGTCTACTTTCAGCTTTTGGGTCCTGAGTTCTTCACGAACTACCTCCTTATCAAATACTGCTTCCTGCAGATCCACCTTAAACTTCTTCATGTAATACTCCAGATCTTGGTGATACACCAGCTAAGGTTAAAACTCCAACGTTTGCAGATAGATGCTCCATCAGCTTTCTACCATCCAATCCTTCCATGCATCTGCATGCTTAACTCCGCACGGTGACAATAGCATAGGCGGGCGATAACATCATGGATAGCGTGTTTCTGCTCTTGTCATTTTCATGAGCTATCATTTCATAGTTGATATCTCCTGCCTTAGGGTTTTCCTGACAAAGCTTTGAATTCTAATGCTCCATGTTCCAGTCTTCCTCCGATACACCTTGATCTCGGTTATTGATAACTTCCATAGTCTGCCGAGTTCCATAAGCGTAACCTTCCTAGGTCATACAAATCCGGAATTTATTTGGAGCCTTCAAATCTCCTAGTCTTCGGAGTCTTCACCGTTGTAGTTTCCATTTACACGGTAAAATCATCTTCATTCCAAATGGTCTTAGTTTTCCGATATCTTGTCTCCTTGGAGTGGTCTCATCAGTCAAATCTTCGAGTGGTCAAAAGGGAAAAGGGGTATGGTCTCACTACAAGGAATATTTGAATAAACTCAGAAGAGAAGAGAGGTAAAAGATCTTTTTGAAAATGAAGTTGTAGAGAAAAATCTTTCCTATGGGCTTGTCAGTTTCTAGGGTCACGTCCTCACACCAACATGTGCTCGATACCATCTTGTAGCGACCACCGAATGGATCAAGTCTCGTGCTTCGTGTCATCCTGGATCGGTATGTCGACACACACGATTACTCGAAGGATTTATAACAGAGGTAAATCACATGTATAAAGTAACGTAAAAACTATTACCTCAATCCAAAACATAGCGGAAGCAACGAGGTTGTGGATTCCCATCAACACCAACGACAAAGTTGAGTATAGGAAATCGTAACCCTAACATATCACTTACTCGTCGTCTGAAAATTCTGCAACATGAAAAGTTGCAGCCCGAAAACGGGTCAGCACATGGAATATGCTGGCAATGTAACACATAGAGAACAATGAAAGAATAGGCTATACTACATGCATATATGGCTGGTGGAAAGCTCTATGGTTACGGTTTTTGCGAAAAGCCAATTTTTCCCTACTTCAAAGGAATAAATTTATTTAACTATCATGGTGGTTGTTAAACATTGAGAATGGTTGACAGCATCCTCAATCCCAATTAAAAGTACTCATTAAAACCCAACAATATTAATTAGAAGTAACATGATGAGATCAACAGGATATCCAGGTACTAGATACTCAAAATTGTCCATAACCGGGGACACGGCTAACCATGATTAGTTTGTACACTCTGCAGAGGTTTGCGCACTTTTCCCCACAAGACTCGATCGCCTCCGTTTGGTTCTCGCACTACATGGTGTTTGAGAGACGGATGACCGAGACATAGTCTTTCAGAAGCGCTAGCACCTTACATGTGGGTAGACCGTACCAACCTACATCCCCTACATCAGCTAGCCTACCCGTAAGAGTTCGCACAACTTAGTCAACTACGCCAGAGCCCATAATTGGCTTGTGGCTGCACACGGAAGTTTCCAGTTTGAATAATCTTATGATCCCTTAGAGCCTGGGTGGCGGTCCGAAGAAATACAGGCAAGTCCTGATAGAAACCAGGTGCCTCAATCCACCCAGATGTGTGTTTAGGTTGCCACCTTAGATAAACCATTAATTAACAATCTCACATCTGTCATGGATATTCACTCACCCAATCCACGTCTACTAGCATAGCATGGCACAATAAGCAAACGTAGAAGTAACTCCCAAGGTTTCATAAGTAAAACAGGTAATAGGTACTACCTCAATCTACTTCCCAAACCCACAATTTAATTTGATCCTAAACATGCAAGTGTTTGAGGGTTTGATCTAATGCAATAAAACTGGGTAGTAGAAAAGATATGATCAAGTGTTACTTGCCTGCAAAGTTGATGAAGATGATTCGCACTCAAAACTCTTGATAGATCTACTCGTCACACTCCGGTCAATCTATCGTAATCAAGCAAATAGTAACCACACATAAGCAATCACTCAAAAGATCGGAAAGAACGAAGAAAACAATTCGGAAAACGTCAAAACCAAATCAAATAACTCTTGCAGCATAAAACAATTTCTAACAGTACCAAAATTATGTGAATTTGGCCTTATCAGAAAGTTTAGGTCAAGAGCTTCGATTAGCAAAAAGAATCAACTAAATCGGAGTTACGAAACTCAAGTTATGATCAAACGAAGTTCAAATACAAATTTGTTTGAATTCAAATTTTAAAACTTTCAAAAACATGTTTGAGTTGTATTACTGGATAGAGGAGATCATAGCGAAGAAGTGGGCGTTGGTTTCGTTGGATTCCGACTTACGAGTAAAAAGTTATAGCCGTTTGAAGATTAGGGACACTACGGATAGTCCCATGACGGAAATTAAAAATAAAAAGAAAAATCAATCGAGCGAACGCTCACTAAACCAAACCGGAAAGAAAAACCGGCGAGAAAACCGATCTAGGGTTTCGGAAAGGAAACCGAAACGAAAAACCGATCTAGAAAACAGAACGGAAACCGATCTAGAAAACGTGACGCGGCACGGGGCTAGTACCTCGAAGAGGCGAGGGCTCAAGTGGCGGCGTAGGGCGGCGGCGGCGGCAAGTGGCGGCGGCGGCGCTGGTGAGGGGCGGCGGCGAGGGCGGCGGCGGCGGCAAGTGGCGGCGGCGGCGCTGGTGAGGGGCGGCGGCGTGGGCGGCGGCGGCACTGCTTCTGCTGCTGCTGCGGAGGAGAGGAGAGGAAAGGAGAGGGGAGTTGATTTGATGTGTTGGAGGGAGGTGGGGTGCTTGGGTATTTATATTGGGGAGGGGAGAGATTTGCTTGGGGTAGGGGGCAAGAAATAGATTTGGATTAGGAATCCTAGGAAATAGATCTAGGAATAGATACGGAATAAGCGGTAGGAAAAGAGTCCTACTAGGACTTGGGAAAAAGGAAAAGGAAGCGGCTCCTTGCTCCCTTTGGTGCGTCTTGCGTCATGATGGCCTTGTGGCCTTGGCGGCGGCTGGTTAGCGGCTTGGGCCTTTAGCCCAAGGCGCTGTAGCTTTTTTTTTTTGAAATTTTTTTAACAGACAAATAAAATAATAAATCCAAATAAATAAATATATTATATAGGCATATAATATATCAAAATTTTCAGAAAAAGATTTCCTACATGATGAACTTTATTCTAGCTTCAAATAAAATACACAAAATTCAAATAAAACAAACAGTGCTACTACCCTAATACAATCCACTGAAAATCATTTTAAAATACCAAAATGATTTCAAATTAATTTCTCTCAATTTTCTGATGTAGGAATCATGTTACCCTATTTTATTTTTGGGGAAAAATAATTTGAAAAAAACTCAAATAACTCCAAATTGAAAAATAATTCAAAGAATTTTGAATTTTAATTCTTTGAAACTCCCAACTCATATTTCATATGTTTTGAAGAAGTCATTTTATCTTCGCTCGTGAAAATCATTGAGTTGCATAAAGTTTCAGAATTGGAAATATTTTCCAAATGAATTTCAAATATTTTCAGCACCCCTTGTCATTTAAATAAATGGAAGAAGTCATGTCATCTTCTCTCCAGGGTTTTGTGATGAAAAGAATTTGAATTCCCGAAGTTCATAAAAGCAAAATGAAAGTTTGGGAAAGTCCTTTTATTCCCTCTCATTTAACTTTCAAAAAGTTTCGAATTCACTCACTTTCAGTCAATCAATCAAGCAATCAATCAAATCTATCTATTTGTTTATAACATTCCAAAATTTAGAATTTTGGGATGTTACATTCATCATCTTCATCGACATGCCACCGAAGAAGAAGGCTTCGGCGGCAGCGGAGCCATCCACGTCGATCCCACCACCACCGGA
This sequence comes from Aegilops longissima, assembly GCA_021605205.1. Taxonomy (NCBI): domain Eukaryota; kingdom Viridiplantae; phylum Streptophyta; class Magnoliopsida; order Poales; family Poaceae; genus Aegilops; species Aegilops longissima. Next base: position 699,667,772 of record CM038680.1, read on the forward strand.
GCAAATGAGTGGTGGGGTGGACGCTGGCGGAAGAACGGACGCTGGCGAGGGAGCTCACGACGCTGCCAAGTCCAAGGACAAGGCAGCGCAGACCTCGGCGTCCGTACATGCACCGCGTCCGTCTCAGGAGGCGCCGGACCGACAGCGTCATGGTATTCACAATACCATACGTTCATTGGATCAAGATCGAGCTGGTGGATCCCGGGGCCCTCAAGACCAGCGCGCACGCCAACACACTGGCACGGGCGAGGCACGGTCGCCCGGACGAGATACTGCTCCTTCTAACATAGTTAGGAGTCCGAGCATATCCCGCTCCTCGCACCGTTCGCCACTGCCACCCACCACTCCAGCAGAAGCTTTGGCGAGAGCTCAACTGCTCCTAGATTACCCTCCAACAGCCGACATGGTCGACGAATGGAGGGCCACCATACAGAGTCTCATCGGCTTTGCCAACGGCGACACTCCGCGGCAACCGACTACATCGCTACCGCGGCAGGACGACAAGGCATGAGCCGGTGGCGACAAAACCTGTGGGGGTGCAACCACCATGCACTCTCCACCCCGAAGGCCAAGATCGCCAACTCGTCGGATCCACCTCGACAGTGACTCCACCGCGTCATCAGATCCACGAGCTTGTCGCGATCAGCGCCAAGTTCTTCACGAACGACAGCAAGAAGACGCTCGAACTCGCATCGAGCGCCGAAGAAAAGCGCGGCGTCAATCCGACCAGGGCGCTGGGCCCTCTGTCGACATGCATGCGCCAGGGGAACCAGGCGATTTGCCGTACGTGGTAGGTTGCCCTGCATTCACTTGTGAGCTGCGGCAAGTCCAGTTGCCCAGCAAGAAGAATTTCAAGCCAGACGTGCCAGAGAAGTACGACGGCAAGACGCATCCGTCGGAGTTCCTCAGCATCTACACCATTGCGGTGCAAGCTGCCGGGGGGCGAGACGACAAGATTCTGGCCAACTACTTCCCACTGGTACTCAAGCCCAATGTCAGGTCTTGGCTCATGCACTTGCCGGACAACTCCATATCCACTTGGGCGGATCTATGCCATCAGTTTGTCGGCGCCTTCACAGGCGGCCACAAGCCTCATGGCCAAGAGAGCGACCTTCATCTGCTAGCCCAGAAGGAAGGAGAACCCTTGCGCAAGTACATTCAGAGATTCAGCCGTGTACAGCACAACATTCAAGATGTCCACCCTGCCGCGGTGATCAGCGCGTTCCATCAGAACGTGCGAAACCGCAGAATGCGGGAGGAGATGGCGATGTGCAAGATCAGATATGTCAGTGAGCTATATGCCCTGGCCGACAAGTGCGCACGTGCTAAAGAAGGGAGGAGACTCCCCGGAGAGAATACAGAAGCTGCAGGATCTGATAGTGAGGAGTCCACCCCGGCAAAGAAAAGCCGGCGGCGGAATAACAGGAAAAAGAAAGGCAAAGATGTGCTAGTTGTTGAGCAGTCCGGCAACGGAGGTGGCGCCAAGAAGGCCAAGATTGGTAGCTCCAGCAAGGAGGTTGCCGCGGGTGCCAACTGCCAAGCTATGGCGGTCGCCGACAAGCAGGACGGCTCCAACAAGCAGTACTGCAAGATCCACCGCACCAAGGGCCATGACCTCCAGAGTTGCAAGAAGGTCGAGCAGCTTGTTGAGCAGCAGAAGGCTGAGTATGAGCGGCGCGACAAGGAGAAGGCCCAGGAAGGTGCTGGAGGAGCCGGCAAGAAACGTCCCGGCCGGGGAGGACGCCGCGGCAAGGCCAAGCAGCGGCAAGGAGACAGACCTCCCCGCGGTCGCGACAAGGATGAAGATGACGACGACTATGAAGACATGGAAGATGATGAGACCGATGAGCAGGAGTTCCAGAAAGCCACTGAGGTCCTGTGCGTTGACGGTGGTGCTTCTCTGCATACTTCACACCGCCAACTCAAGCAGTGGATGCGGGAAGTTAATGCGGCAGAACCATCCATCGAGTCACGCAAGTCTCTGAAATGGTCCAGCACGCCTATCATCTTTGATATTGAGGACCACCCTGATCGCATCACTGCGGTCGGGTGCTTGCCGATGTTGGTTTCACCAACTATCCGCAACCTCAAGGTCACCAAGATGCTAGTTGACGGCGGGGCCGGCTTGAATCTGATCTCCTCCGCGGTACTCCAGAAGCTTCAGATCCCTGATGGCGAGCTTGAAGAGACCGGCACATTCCAAGGAATCAATCCGGGAAGGAGCAAGCCGAAGGGAAAGATCATGTTGCCGGTAACGTTTGGCAGCGAGTTGAACTTCAGGACTGAGAGGGTCACTTTTGACGTTGCTGATTTTCCATTGCCTTACAATGGGATACTTGGCCGTCCAGCACTCGCCAAGTTCATGGCAGCCTCTCATTATGCATACAACTTTCTCAAGATGCCGGGCCCAATAAGTGTCATTTCTGTCCCTGGCGACAAGAAGGATGCTCTTATCTGCGCCGACAAGATCTACCGGGAAGCAGCAGCCGCAGCAGATCACAAGTCACTTGCCGTTGAAGCTCCCGGGGGGAAGAAGAAGACCGAGTCCGGCAAGAGCTCTGATGCCCACTCCGGCAAGCACACCTCTTCGGAGTGCTGCGCTACCATCGAGGACGCACCATCGAGCTCCACCGGCAAGTGTAAGAAGACGATGGCAGCTCCACCAAAGACCAAGAAGGTGTCCGCCAAGGAGGACGGCACTGGTGGTACCTTCACCATCAGTGCCACTCTCGACCCTAAATAGGAAAGCGCGCTCATTGCTTTCCTGCGGGCGAACGTCGACGTGTTTGCATAGCAACCTTCTGACATCCCTGGTGTTCCCAGGAAAGTAATTGAGCACCATCTCGCTATCTGTCCTCATGCGCGGCCTGTCAAGCAGAAAGTCAGAAAACAGGCAGTGGAGCGCCAAGAGTTCATAGCAGAAGAAATCAAGAAGTTGGAAGCAGCAGGCCTTGTCGGGAGTGCTCCATCCTCGTGGTTGGCCAATCCTGTAGTCGTGCGCCAAAAGGCAAACGGAAATGGAGACTTTGTATCGACTTTACCGATGTTAATAAAGCTTGTCCCAAAGACCCATTTCCCTTGCCGCGCATCGATCAGATTGTTGACTCCACGGCCGGATGTGATTTGCTTTCATTTCTTGATGCATACTCAGGGTACCATCTGATCTTCATGGCAGAAGAGGATGAGGAGAAAACCGCATTCATCACCCCATGTGGCACATACTGTTTCATACGGATGCCTTTCGGTTTAAAGAATGCTGGTTCAACATTTGCAAGAGTAGTCCATGACGCTTTTGAGCCACAAATGCACAGAAATGTGGAAGCCTACATGGATGACATAGTGGTCAAGAGCAAGGACAAGACGACTCTGATTCAAGATTTAGATGAAACCTTTGCAAATCTGCGCAAGATCAACCTAAAGCTCAACCCCGAGAAGTGTGTGTTTGGAGTCCCTTCCGGCAAGCTTCTCGGGTTCTTCGTATCTCAGCGGGGAATTGAGGCCAATCCCGACAAGATCAAGGCCATTAAGCAGATTGAAGAACCAAAGGGCGTCAAGGATGTACGAAGACTTGCCGGTTGCGTGGCTGCTCTCAGCAGGTTTATCTCTAGGTCTGCTGAGCGCGCCCTGCCATTTTTCAAAATATTGAAAAAGGCAGGTCCAATAAAATGGACTCCGGAAGCGGAGGCTGCGCTGCAGGACTTAAAGGGATACCTGTCCTCCACTCCAATACTTGTCGCACCTAGGCCACAAGAGAAGTTGCTGCTATACATAGCGGCAACCAATCAAGTGGTTAGTGCTGCGTTAGTAGCGAAGAGGGAGGCGGATGATGAGCCGGCAACCATGGCAGAGGCATCCAGCGACAAGCAAGGAACTTCACCGGCAAGCTCTGGTCCCGACAAAGATGAATCTGCGCAGACGTGTGAGAAGATGCAGAGAAAGATGGTGCAGCGCCCAGTTTATTTTGTCAGTTCCCTTCTGCAGGGGGCTAGGTCAAGGTATTCTGGTGTACAGAAATTGCTTTTCGGCCTTCTCATGGCCTCGAGAAAGCTGCGCCATTACTTCCAAGCACATGAGATCACAGTCGTCACTCGCTTTCCGCTGAAGAGGATACTACAAAATCCAGAAGCAACAGGCAGGATTGTCGAGTGGGCGCTGGAACTGTCAAGCTTTGGTCTCAAGTTTGAAAGCACTTCAACTATCCAAAGCAGAGCACTGGCAGAGTTCATAGCGGAATGGACGCCAACACAAGACGAAGAAATTCTAGAAACGAGCATCCCTGTCAAGGAAGCAAGCAAAGAGTGGCTAATGTACTTTGATGGTGCCTTCTCGCTGCAAGGCGCCGGTGTCTTTGGCGTCGCTTGTAGCACCCACGGAGAGCACCTCAAGTACATAGTCCAAATGCACTTTCCCAAGGAGCAAGCAACAAACAATACTGCAGAGTATGAAGGTTTGCTTGCCGGTCTCAGGATCGCAGTAGACCTTGGGATCAAGAAGCTCATTGTCAGGGGTGACTCACAACATGCCGTCCGCCAAGTGAACAAGGATTACCAGAGTCTGTTGATGGAAGCCTATGTTGATGAAGTGAGAAAGTTAGAAGAGCACTTTGACGGCCTACAGATGGAACATGTTCCAAGAGCTCAGAACAATATTGCTGATGGCCTGTCAAAGTGCGCCGCACTCAAGTTACCTGTGGAAGCAGGAATTTTTGTGCTCAAGGTGACTCAACCGACTGTAACGCCATCAACTGGACAGAACAAGAAGAGGAAGTTGATTTATGGTGACTATTTTCCGGCAGAGCTCCCCGAAGCCGCCGCCTATAAGGTCCCCAAGATCAACGCCAAAAGTGCTGAGGAGCAGTTTGCTCCGACAAGCCCTAGGGTTTGTTTCATTGAAGCAGACGCTCGCGACAAGTTTTGCTCCGGCCAGCTTGCCGGGGAACGTCAAGCTCCGGCTGAGCCGCAGGTTCTCGCCGTAGAAGCGGATGTTCCCGCAGCAGCAGATGTGCCTTTAGTCCTTGTTGTCGAGCCGCAAGCTCCAGCATGGGCACAGCAGATTGTCCATTTCCTTCAGACAGGAGAACTTCCCGAAGAGCAAGAAGAAGCGGAAAGAGTAGCCCGGCAGTCAAGTATGTACCAGTTTGTCGACAACCACACTGTACGGAAGAAGACTCAACGGTGTGAAATTGAAGTGTATTCACCGGGAAGACGGACAAAAGCTGTTGGCGAGATACATGGAGGCATATGTGGTCACCACATTGGCGCAAGAGCACTTGTCGGCAAAGCATTCCGGCAAGGTTTCTTTTAATGACAGCCTCCGTGATGCAACTACACAAGTAACCAAGTGTGAAGCGTGCTAGTTCCATTCCAAGCAGATACACCAGCCAGCTCAAGCTCTCCAGACGATCCCTTTATCCTGGCCATTTTCGGTCTGGGGGCTCAACATCCTCGGCCCTTTCCCCGAGCTGTTGGGGGCTTTGAGTACTTGTACGTTGCAATCCACAAGTTCACAAAGTGGCCAGAAGTGGAAGCAGTGAGGAAGGTGACAGCACAATCAGCAGTCAAGTTCTTCAGGTCGATTGTTTGCCGTTTCGGGATTCCTAATAGGATCATCACCGACAACGGCACGCAATTCACGAGTCGCACCTTCATGCAGTACGTCCAAGATCTTGGTGCCAAGGCCTGCTTCGCTTCTGTTGCTCATCCAAGGAGTAACGGTCAAGCGGAGAGGGCAAATGCTGAAGTGCTGCGTGGGCTCAAGACCAGAACTTTCGAGAGGCTGCACAAGTGCGGAAGAAACTGGATTGAGGAGCTGCCGGTGGTTCTTTGGTCGATCAGGATGACGCCAAATCGAGCCACTGGCCAGACACCTTTCGCTCTAGTCTATGCAGCAGAGGCAGTTCTCCCCACGGAACTCGTATTCGGGTCACCTCGAGTGCTCACTTATGATGAGCTTGAGCAAGAGCAGCTGCGACAAGATGACGCTACTCCTTGAGGAGGACCGTCTTGAGGCTGCTGCATGAGCTGCTCGATATCAGCAAGCTTTGCGCCGCTACCATAGCCGCAAAGTTAATGCCAGAAGTCTCGAGGAAGGCAACCTTGTTCTTCGGCGCGTTCAGTCCGCCAAGAATTCCAACAAGTTGCCGCCGAAGTGGGAAGGCCCTTATCGGGTGAAACGAGTCACTAGGCCTGGCGCTGTCCGCCTTGAGACCGAAGATGGCATTCCGGTGAGCAACTCCTGGAACATCGAGCATCTTCGTAAGTTTTACCCGTAGGGCGCGGTTGTCGGAACCTGTTCCGGCAACCACCTTTTGTACAAGTTTTGCCGATGTTGCATGTAATCCTTTGTACAAAGCCGGGCGCAGATCCCGTGCATAAGTAAAGCTCATGTGTTTCGCACAACTTGTTAATTTCATGCTTTTATCATTTTATTGCATGTGTTATCTAACACTTTGTGCAGCACCTACACCCGGTAAGCAATAACGAGCCGCAAGGCTACATAACTTTATTTTCTCTTCTTTCTCTTCCTCAAAGAAAGGAAGGTTCCCTCGCCCACAAGTTAGCCAGGGGGGAAGGAGAAGATAATGGTGTGGGCCACCAAGCGTCGCTCAAGGAAGTTTCGCCTTACCGGGAAGCAAAAGACAGATAAGCTAAGTTATCAAAATTTGAGCAACCAGCTTTTAAATTTTTAAGTTATCTTCCTCAAACGACCGTACTTTGTATGGAAAACCTGTGCGCAGAGGAACCAACTCGTAGCTAGTTGCGCCCTTACCTTTTTTTGAGTCCGCTCAACAACTTAAGTGAGCCGCAACTAGTTGCGACAAGGTTGCTTGTCGGAAGCGGCACTGCCAGCACGCTGCTGACATTCCGCACTCAGCGCTCGCGGCTAAGGTGCCCGCGCCGGCGAGTTCCCTAAAAAGCGTAGGGCAAAAACATACAAAGGAAGGAATCAAGTAAAGGAAATAACGTTGCAATCATTGCCCGAGATAGAGTTATATTACAAGATAGCTTGTCGCAGCTTTAATAGATTGTTCTCCTAACATGGCCAGCAGCGACAAGGAAAAGATAAAATTGGCGACCTAATCTACGCGGTCGCCATCAACCCTCTTGATCTTGCCCACCTTGTCCACAATGGGTGCGACAAGGGCCTTGAGCGCTTCCACATCAGCATCCGGCGGCAAGGACTTGAGGACGCCGGTGAGGTTCAGGCCTGGATTGCGGAAGGCCACCTTCATCAATACCTTCTGAAGAGCTCCCGCACATATCTGGCGCGATTCCTCGGCCAGCTGCTTTGGGATCTCTTCCCGGAGTCGCTGGAGAGCCGTCACCACGCCCTTGAAGAACAAGCTGAGCTTGGCACTGGGTTGGAGGCGCTCGTCGGCGGAGTACCCAAGATCCACCATCCCCAGCTCCTTCAGCTCTCTGTCGATGGCGGCGGCAATATTCACGAGACCCTCGGTCCAGTGCTCCACATTCTCCCTGATGGTGCTCTGGGCGGCGGTAGCGCTCGCCAACAGCGCCTCGTCGGCCTTGATCTTCTCCAACAAGGCCACCTCCCGCTCCTTGGCGCCGTCCAGCGTCTGCATCAAGGTGGTCAGCTTCAGCTCAAGATCTGCCTTGGAGTCCTTGGCGGTGCTGAGCTCCTTCCTCCTCTCGGCGAGACGGCCCTGCAGCTCGCCAAGAGTGTAGGCGTTCTTCTCGCGCTCGTGCTTGAGTGCAGCAAGCTCCTCGCCGCTCTTTTGGAGATTGGCCTCCAGCTGCGTCACCTACGTCTCCAGCTCCTTCTTGGCGGCCTCGGCAGCTGCGGCAGCGTCCTTTGCTTCCTTGAGAGCCCCCCCAAAAGTTTGCTCGCGCGCGGCAAGCTCCTCCTCATGGCTGTCAAGATTTATCTTCCGCTGCGCCAGCTCGCCTTCCTGCGCAGATAGCTTCTCGGCGACAAGCCGCTGCTGCTCCTCAACCTCAGCCTTCTCGAGGATGAAGGCTGTGCGCTCCTCAGCGAATCGCTCCCGCTCCTCTGCCAAGGACCGGAGAGCTTCTTGGTTGGTGCCCCGGAGCTCCTCCGCGCGCTTCTCTATGTCTGCTCCCGCCTTCGCGACAAGCGCTTCCCGGGATTCCAGCTTGGCTTGTCGGGCGCGGTAGAGCGACAACAGGTTCCTCAGCAGCTGCTCCTCCTCAGACTCGCTGCTGCTACTGCTTGGCGCGTCGACCAGCGTCAACCCAGCGGAGGCGAGCAGCTCTTCGTCGAAAGTCTCTCCTTCGACCGGCGCCCTGGAGCTTGACACCCAGGGGAGCTTAATGAAGACACCATCGCCGGCCTTCAGATAGGCGCCGGGCTGGAGCTCTTCGGAGCCTGACGCTGCAGCAGTGGCAGAGGGATCGGCGGTCGGTGTAGCGCCTGGCGCTCCTGCGGCCTCTGGGCCGTAAGTGCGATTGCCGGACCCCTCGCCAGTCTCTGCAGCTGCAGCCTTGGCGGCCTCTTCGCCGGCGGGCTCATCGACGCCAGCCTCCTCTTCGATGGCGGCGGCGTCGTCAGTGTTGCCGCACGCGTCCTCCTCGCCGGCGACCTCAGTCTCCATCGGCTCTGCGGCGGATGGATCTGACGACCAGAAAAAGAAAGAACAGTCAAGCAAATGTTCAAAAAGAAATCAGAAAAAGAAGAACACGAGGGAAGTTTTTAAGCAAGGGGATTACCTGCGATGGGATCTGCAGCCATGGTCTCAACCACCGGAGGGTCGCTGGCGCTATCCCTTGCCGGAGAACTGCCCCTTGCCGGAGAAGCCTCCCTTGTCGGAGAACGCTCCCTTGCCGGGGGATCCTCCCTTGGCGGTGTAGTTGAAGCAGATGGCATGACAGGAGCGGCCTCAGGGCACTCCTGGTGGGTCTTCTCTGCTCCTACACAAACCAACAGTCAGATATCAGCAAAGGAAGAGCACCCGTGCACACCTGAAAGCACGAAGTAAACCATATACTTACGCTGGGGGCTGTGCTGGGGGCTGCTTTGAGGAAGAGTTGCCGCGTCCGGCAAGGTGGTCTCGGACCCGCCTCCTGCTACCGCGGGGGGATCGTCCTCGATGACAACCACCGGGGTCTTGGCTCTCTTCGACGCTCTCTGGGCCAGCGTCCTGAAAAGGAAAGGGTTCAGAATGAAGCAAATCAGATACAAGATAAAGCAACAAAATTGAAGAAATACAAGTACAACACAGAAGCTTACTCTGCTTCTTCCTCGTCGGAGCTGAGCGCAGAGAGATCAAATTCGGGCTCGCCTCCGGTACGACGAGGCGGAAGAGTGGGTTCCCTTGACCGCTTGGCGGGGGTGGCAGCGGTGGCCTGGGAGGGCCCCGCTCCAGTTGCTGCAGCGGCGAGAGGTGTTCCCGCGGCAACAGTGCTTGCTGCGGTGGAGCGTGTCGCGCGGCGCGGCGGCTGTTGGCCCGTCTGCCACCCCGTTTCGTCTCCAGTCTTGCGGAGACGCCTTCTTGGTGGAGCTGGGGGCTCCGCTCGCGGCAAGCTGCTAGATGGTGGGGAGGAGGCGCCCTCGGCGGGTTTGCTCGACTCAGCTTCAGGTTCGGCAAGCTCCTCCTCGCTGACGATCTCCTTTCGCTCGACAAGGCTTGCCGCCTCTGCTGCCTCTGCCTCCTCCACGGTGAACCCGACTCGCCAAGGCAAAGAGCTGCTGCCGCTTCTTCCAGCTGGTGGCGTCGCGCTGCATCTCGTCGTCAGTGGTGTCGCGGGTGAGGCTCTTCTGCTCATCGGGGCGGATCGGAACTTCTTCCAAGCTATCGAAGAACACCCGCACGACGTCATCTGCAGGCTCTTGCCAAGTTGGGACAATTCCATGCGAATCGCACGAAGGCATCATTGCATGGATGCGGTCGAGTGAGGAATTGTTGCACAATGGGACGACTCCCCTCAGCAACCTGAACCATTCGGGATGATCAGGGTCGTGCTTGAACAGCTCCAGGAGCATCGCATCCAACTCCAAGACGGTGAAATTGAAGTTGAGGCCCGGACGCAGCCTCATGATATCCGCCGCATTTTGGAACTCCCAAGCAGGTCTCCTCCTCTCCTGCAAGGGGGCGATGCGGCGGCGAAGGAAGTCTGCGCCAACGGCGCCCACAGTGAGTCCGCAAGCTTTGAGGCGCAGGATCCGGGTGACGGCAATCTTCAATCTAGCATCTTCCGGCGCCAAGTTGCTCCAATCGTTGCCGCGCACTATTGGGGTTTGGCGTTGGGCAGTGAAGGGCTGCGGGTTCTCCTCAACAATCCAACACCAATCTACCCTCCACTCTTCCCACTTGCTGCGGAGCTCTCCCTCCAGATAGGCTTCTTTCTTGCCGATCCTTGAGATCCAAGCGATTCCTCCGGCAAGAGGCTCTCCTCTCTCTACTCGAGGCATGAAGAAATGGCGGAAGAGGGCTACGTTTGGGTGGACTCCGACAAAGTTTTCGCAAAGATGTGCGAAAACTGCCATGGTCAGGACATCATTGGGGGTGAAGTCAAGGAGGCGGAACCCGTAGGTGTTCATGATATCGCAGAAGAATTCAGAGAAGGGCGGGCAGAGCCCGCAATAGAAGAACAGTGCGAAGAAAGGGTACGCCGTTGGAGCTAATTCTGAAGCAGCGGCTGGGAGTACCTTTGTGCGCGGATCCGCTCGCATTTCCGTCGACCAGAAGAGGTAGTAGTCCTCCCTTAGCTCCTTTGCGGCGAGCTGGGGGGGGGGGGAAGATGGCTCGCTCCTTTCGCAGCGCCGCGAGCCGCTGCGCCTCGGCCGACTTCACGCCCTTCCCCTTATCGGCTTTCGGAGCCATGGCGGAGGCGGTGAGGGAGATCGACGACGTTGGTGGTGCTGGTGGCGATGAGGGGCGGAGCGCTGCTCCCTTCAGACTTGGGAAGAAGGGGGGAGTAGCGGTGGTCTTTGAGATTGGACAGCAAATGGCGAGGTGGGCGAACTGCCCCTGTTTCCCCTATTTATAAGGGGGGAGAGGGGGCGGGCGTTCCGCTTTTCCGAATAAAGAAACCCTCCCACGATCTCTCCCACGATGCCGCACTCGACGCGTGCCGTTCGGGGGGGACGTGGTGGGTCCAGAGTGAATTACGGCGTTCCCCAGACCGCGCGTGCCTGTGCCCTGTTTTGGGCCTGGCCCAACAGCGCTCGGCACCGTATGTGGCCCAGGCCCGGGGGCTCCTGTCGGTGTACTAGAGTAGGTGTACCCTAGTATCCCGAACTCGTGCACGGGCAGTCGCGGCACCCTGCGGCGGGGCTTGCCAGGTAACCGCCAAGGTCCTCCGTGGTTCCTTTGGAGCCATTCAAGAACAAAGTATTTAAGTCAAAGAGACAAGACCCCGGCAAGAGGAGCTTTCCGGGAAGGCCACTCAAGGCACCTAGAAGACAAGGTCCCGGCAAGAGAAGCTTGCCGCGAAGGCCCGGTGAGCGACAAGCTTCCGGACGCGACGAGGCAATAACCGCGGCAAGGCGCTTGCTGCGGCAGACCACCACTCCGTTCCTGCGTTCCAGCACATCCACCAACGTGTCGCTATGGGACCTTTCGGTAGCGCGGGCAAGAGGCTGTGCGGCCAGCGGAGCGCGGTGGCAAGCGGTGCTGACAAGATCGCCATCGTGGCGAGCGGTGGCGTCCCTGACGGTCCCTTTCTGCACGGTTTAGTCGACTTAGACGGGCAATTAATGCCTTTGTCCCCTGCCGTCAGGGTTAGGTAGGATACACTGTACAGGTAGTTGTACCAACCACGACTCCTTTTACGTTTTTGCCCTTGTCTACGTTGCCACCTGTCGGAGACCCCTTGAGCATATAAAAGGAGGCCCATGCGCAACGTAGAAGGGGGTTCGGTTCATTCGAAACCAGAGAACACTCACGCTAGGTCTTGTAGCTCCCAGCGCTCCCTAGCAAGAACACAATAGAATCGCATAAGCAGCGGAGGAGAGTATTATCTCTCCGGAGAGCTCCGAAGCTGGGTAACTGCTCAGTGTTAGCCGCCTCGATCTGCTCTTCGTGCGACCTCCGCCCCCCACCGAATCGAAAGGGGCTCGGCCCGCCGGTCCAATAGGTGTTCGTGGGTACGATCAGCGTCCCCGACAATGATCCCTCACAATAATTTCAAGAAAGTGTTCCCCCTAACTGTGCACTGATGAGAAGGTTCGTTGTTTCGAAGCACCACGTGATGATCGGGTGTGATAGATCCTAACGTTCGAATACAACAGGTGTAAGCCAGATTTACACACGCAATACACTTAGGTTGACTTGACGAGCCTAGCATGTACAGACATGGCCTCGGAACACGGAAGACCGAAAGGTCGAGCATGAGTCGTATAGAAGATACGATCAACATGGAGATGTTCACCGACGTCAACTAGTCCGTCTCACGTGATGATCGTACACGGCCTAGTTGACTCGGATCATGTTTCACTTAGATGGCTAGAGGGATGTCTAATCTGAGTGGGAGTTCATTAAATAATTTGATTAGATGAACTTAATTATCATGAACTTAGTCTAAAATCTTTACAATATGTCTTGTAGATCAAATGGCCCATGTTACCCTCAACTTCAACGCTGCTCCTAGAAAATCAAGTTGAAAGATGATGGCAGCAACTATACGGACTGGGTCCGAACCCGAGGATCATCCTCATAGCTGCCAAGAAAGATTATGTCCTAGAAGCACCGCTAGGTGAAGCACCAATCCTGAGAGAACCAAGACGTTATGAACGCTTGGCAGTCTCGTCTTGATGATTACTCCCTCGCTCAGTGTGGCATGCTTTACAGCTTAGAACCGGGCTCCAAAAGCGTTTTGAGCAACACGGAGCATATGAGATGTTCAAGAGCTGAAAATGGTTTTCCAAGCTCATGCCCGGTCAAGAGATATGAAGTCTCCGACAAGTTCTTTAGCTGTAAGATGGAGGAAAATAGTTCATCGGTGAGCACATACTCAAGATGTCCAGGTTGCACAACCGCTTGACTCAACTGGAGTTAATCTCCGGATGACGCGGTCATTGATGTAATCCTTCGCTGCTTCCACCGAGCTACAAGAGCTTTGTGATGAACTTCAATATGCGGGGATGGAAAAGACCATTCTGAGGTATATTCAATGCTGAAATCAGTAGAGGTAGAGATCAAAAAGGAACATCAAGTGTTGATGGTGAATAAAACCACTAAGTTCAAGAAAGGCAAGGGTAAGAAGAACTTCAAGAAGGACGACAAGGGAGTTGCCGTGCCCTGTAAGCCAGTTACAGGGAAGAAGTCAAACAATGGACCCAAGCCTGAGACTGAGTGCTTTTATTGCAAGGGAAGTGGTCACTGGAAGCGGAACCGCCCCAAGTACTTAGCGGACAAGAAGGCCGGCAAAACCAAAGGTATATTTGATATACATGTAATTGATGTGTACCTTACCGATGCTCGTAGTAGCTCCAGGTATTTGATACCGTGCGGTTGCTCATATTTGTAACTCAAAGCAGGAGCTGCGGAATAAGCAGAGACTGGCGAAGGACGAGGTGACGATGCGCGTCGGGAATCGTTCCAAGGTCGATGTGATCGACGTCGGCACGCTACCTCTACATTTACCTACGGGATTAGTTTTAAACCTCAATTATTGTTATTTAGTACCAGCTTTGAGCATGAACATTGTATCTGGATCTTGTTTAATACGAGATGGCTACTCATTTAAATCCGAGAATAATGGTTGTTCTATTTATATGAGAGATATGTTTTATGGTCATGCCCCGATGGTCAATAGTTTATTATTAATGAATCTCGAACGTGATGTTACACATATTCATAGTGTGAATACCAAAAGATGTAAAGTTGATAACGATAGTCCCACATACTTGTGGCACTGCCGCCTTGGTCACATTGGTGTCAAGTGCATGAAGAAGCTCCATGCTGATGGACTTTTAGAGTCTCTCGATTATGAATCATTTGACACATGCGAACCATGCCTCATGGGCAAAATGACCAAGACTCCGTTCTCCGGATCAATGGAGCGAGCAACCAACTTATTGGAAATCATATATACTGATGTGTGCGGTCCAATGAGCGTTGAGGCTCGCGGAGGATATCGTTATGTTCTCACTCTCACTGACGACTTGAGTAGATATGGGTATGTCTACTTGATGAAACACAAGTCTGAGACCTTGGAAAAGTTCAAGGAATTTAAGAATGAGGTAGAGAATCAACGTGACCGAAAGATAAAGTTCTTACGATCAGATCGTGGGGGAGAATAACTAAGTCACGAATTTGGTATGCACTTAAGGAAATGTGGAATCGTTTCACAACTCACGCCGCCTGGAACACCTCAGCGTAACGGTGTGTTCGAACGTCGTAATCGCACTTTATTGGATATGGTGTGATCTATGATGTCTCTTACCGATTTACCGCTATCATTTTGGGGATACGCTCTAGAGACAGCTACATTCACTTTAAATAGGGCATCGTCTAAGTTTGGGGATGCGATGCTTATGTCAAGAAACTCCAACCTGAAAAGCTCGAACCCAAGTCGGAAAAATGCGTCTTCATAGGATACCCTAAGGAAACCATTGGGTATACCTTCTACTTAAGATCCGAAGGCAAGATATTTGTTGCTAAGAACGGGTCCTTTCTGGAGAAAGAGTTTCTCTCGAAAGAATTAAGTGGGAGGAAAGTAGAGCTTGATCAAGTATTGCCTCTTGAAACGGTAAGTAGCGCAACTCAGGAAGATGTTCCTGTGGTGCCTGCACCGACAAGAGAGGAGGTTAATGATGATGATGAAGATACTTCGGATCAAGCTCCTACTATACTTCGAAGGTCCACAAGGACACGTTCCGCACCAGAGTGGTACGGCAACCCTGTCTTGGAAATCATGTTGTTAGACAACGGCGAACCTTCGAACTATGAAGAAGCGATGGCGGGCCCAGATTCCAACAAATGGCTTGAAGCCATGCAATCCGAGATAGGATCCATGTATGAAAACAAAGTATGGACTTTGACAGACTTGCCCGATGATCGGCAAGCAATAGAAAACAAATGGATCTTTAAGAAGAAGACGGACGTGGATGGTAATGTTACCATATATAAAGCTCGACTTGTCTCTAAGGGTTATCGACAAATTCAAGGGATTGACTACGATGAGACTTTCTCTCCCGGAGCGAAGCAGAAGTCCGTCCGAATCATGTTAGCAATTGCCGCATACTATGATTATGAGATATGGAAAATGGACGTCAAAACGGCATTCCTTAACGGCCATCTTAAGGAAGAATTGTATATGATGCAGCCGGATGGTTTTTGTCGACCCTGAGAATGCTAACAAGGTATGCAAGCTCCAGCGATACATTTATGGGCTGGTGCAAGCATCTCGGAGTTGGAACATTCGCTTTGATGAGATGATCAAAGCGTTCGGGTTTATGCAGACTTATGGAGAAGCCTGCGTTTACAAGAAAGTGAGTGGGAGCTCTGTAGCATTTCTCATATTATATGTAGATGACATACTTCTGATGGGAAATGATATAGAACTTTTGGACAGCATTAAGGCCTACTTGAATAAGTGTTTTCCAATGAAGAACCTTGGATAAGCTGCTTACATATTAGGCATCAAGATCTATACGGATAGATCAAGACGCCTCATAGGTCTTTCAAAAAGCACATACCTTGATAAGATATTGAAGAAGTTCAATATGGATCAGTCCAAGAAAGGGTTCTTGCTTGTATTGCAAGGTGTGAAATTGAGCTCGGCTCAATGCCCGACCACGGCAGAAGATAAAGAAGAGATGAGTGTCATCCCCTATGCCTCAGCCATAGGGTCTATTATGTATGCCATGTTGTGTACCAGACCTGATGTAAACCTTGCCGTAAGTTTGGTAGGAAGGTACCAAAGTAATCCCGGCAAGGAACACTGGACAGCGGTCAAGAAAATCCTGAAATACCTGAAAAGGACAATGGATATGTTTCTCGTTTATGGAGGTGACAAAGAGCTCATCGTAAAGGGTTACGTCGACGCTAGCTTCGACACAGATCTGGATGACTCTAAGTCTCAGACCGGATACGTGTATATTTTGAATGGTGGGGCAGTAAGCTGGTGCAGTTGCAAGCAAAGCGTCATGGCGGGATCTACATGTGAAGCAGAGTACATGGCAGCCTCGGAGGCAGCGCATGAAGCAATATGGGTGAAGGAGTTCATCACCGACCTAGGAGTCATACCCAATGCGTCGGGGCCGATCACACTCTTCTGTGACAACACTGGAGCTATTGCACTTGCCAAGGAGCCCAAGTTTCACAAGAAGACCAGGCACATCAAGCGTCGCTTCAACTCCATACGTGAAAATGTTCAAGATGGAGACATAGATATTTGTAAAGTACATACGGATCTGAATGTAGCAGATCCGTTGACTAAACCTCTCCGTAGAGAAAAACATGATCAACACCAGAACGCTATGGTTGTTCGATTCATCACAATGTAACTAGAATATTGACTCTAGTGCAAGTGGGAAACTGTTGGAAATATGCCCTAGAGGCAATAATAAAATGTTTATTATTATATTTCTTTGTTCATGATAATAGTCTGTTATTCATGCTATAACTGTGTTATCCGGAAATAGTAATACACGTGTGTATACATAGACCACAACATGTCCCTAGTAAGCCTCTAGTTGACTAGCTCGTTGATCAACAGATAGTCATGGTTTCCTGACTATGGACATTGGAAATCATTGATAACGGGATCACATCATTAGGATAATAATGTGATGGAAAAGACCCAATCCTAAGCATAGCTCAAAGATCGTGTAGTTCGTTTAGCTAGAGCTTTTCCGAGTGTCAAGTACCATTTCCTTAGACCATGAGATTGTGCAACTCCCGGATACCGTAGGAGTGCTTTGGGTGTGCCAAACGTCACAACGTAACTGGGTGACTATAAAGGTACACTACAGGTATCTCCGAAAGTGTCTGTTGGGTTGGCACGAATCGAGACTGGGATTTGTCACTCCGTATGACGGAGAGGTATCTCTGGGCCCACTTGCTAATGCATCATCATAATGAGCTCAATGTGACCAAGTGTCTGGTCATGGGATCATGCATTACGGTACGAGTAAAGTGACTTGCCGGTAATGAGATTAAACGAGGTATTGGGATACCGACGATCGAGTCTCGGACAAGTAACGTACCGGTTGACAAAGGGAATTGTATACGGGATTGATTGAATCCTCGACATCGTGGTTCATCCAATGAGATCATCGAGGAGCATGTGGGAGCCAACATGGGTATCCAGATCCCCCTGTTGGTTATTGACCGGAGAGGCGTCTCGGTCATGTCTGCATGTCTCCCAAACCCGTAGGGTCTACACACTTAAGGTTCGGTGACGCTGGGGTTATTAGGAAGACTTGTATGTGATTACCAAATGTTGTTCGGACTCCCGGATAAGATCCCGGACGTCACGAGGAGTTCCGGAATGGTCCGGAGGTGAAGATTTATATATGGGAAGTTGTCATACGGTCACCGGAAAGGTTCGGGGGCATATCGGTATTGTACCGGGGCCACCGGAGGGGTTCCAGGGGTCCACCGGGAGGGGCCACCTCTCTCGGAGGGCCTCATGGGCCGTAGTGGGCACGGAACCAGCCCCTGGAGGGCTGGGCGATCCCCTTGGGCCCATGCGCCTAGAGTTGGGGGAACCTTGGTGGGGCGCCCCTTGCTTGGGGGCAAGCCCTCCCTGCCCCCCCCTAGATCTCATCTAGAGGGGGCCGCCCTTCCCCTTTCCTTACAAATAGAGGGGCGAGGGAGGCTGCACACAACATCCAAGGCGCAGCCCTCCCTCCCAACACCTATCCTCCTCCGCTAAGATCTTGGCGAAGCCCTGCCGAGTCTCGCCTCTCCACCACCACCACGCCGTCGTGCTGCTGCTGGAGCTCTCTTCCTCAACCTCTTCCTCCACCTTGCTGGATCAAGGCGCGGGAGACGTCTCCGCTCCGTACGTGTGTTGAACGCGAAGGTGTTGTCCGTTCAGCACTAGGATCATCGGTGATTTGGATCACGACGAGTACGACTCCCTCAACCCCGTTCTCTTGAACGCTTCCGCTCGCGATCTACAAGGGTATGTAGATGCACTCCTTTCTCTCGTTGCTAGATGAACTCATAGATTGATCTTGGTGAAAGCGTAGAAAAATTTTATTTTCTACAATGTTCCCCAACAGCGGGCATTGCAGAGCCTGGGCGCGTCGGCTGGAGGCTTACGTCAAAGTCGTCTGTGAGCTTCTTGACGATGGTGAACTTGTCGAGGAAACCGACGAGGACCTCGTCGAACAAGGAGATGAATATGTCGTCCAAGCGGCCCCTCGCCCTGGCGGCCTCAAGCAATAGTACCTAGAGACGTTCCTCGGTCCCGGGCCGCAGGCCGGCATCGTGGACCATCTGGCACAGCCTCCATGGGTCTAGCTTAACTTCTAGTCAACTGATCTTGCGATTCGAGTGATTACTCTTGCCCTTGGTTAGCGTATGAGGTGCGTGGGATTTCATGACTACTCTCGGCCCTCTACTGCACCTGCCTTTGGCTGTATGATAGGTGGGCCAGCCACCCCCTGGGCCCACGTGTCATTCACCCAAAGGCAGTTGCCGTAAGTCAATGAAGCTGGGTCCCCCTCCATGCCGGTGCAGTATAGTCATCTCACCGGACCTCTAGTTGGGGCAAAATGAGAGAAGTTTGATGTTTACTGGTTCATTGGTCCCCTTTGCATTTTGCGCCAAGTTTTGACCTTTGATTTAACTAATAAAATGTTAATGCATGTAAACAAAAATGTTGTGGAAGTCACCTTACGAAAACCAAATAATCCCAAAACACTTAGGCACGGTGCATTAACTCCCTCCTTGTTTCTTATTTCGTGACATATCATCCAATGAGAGATGTGGGCCGTGCATGCTTTCAATGACTTGAGACTACCAAACATGACATGCAGTGTTTAGTTCATTGCATGTAATCCTATTAGTACTCTAGTTAGCAAAAAAACATTAAGTTCTCTCGCCGATAGGAATAAAACGCCATGTATTTATTTACCGAGGGAGTAGTACATTTTTTGTGACATGCATTACTAGATATTGCTAGTCAAATACTAAAATCCAGATGGACGTGGTAGTACTCCTAAGTCCAGACGGTGGTGCTACTAGTACTAGTAGTAGTACTACCAATGTAGTAGTAGGAGTACTAGCACTGTACTACCCGTTGGTCAAATTATTATGTGCTGCTCCTCACAGTGAAGTGACAAGACCCTCGCCGGCGATGACACCTGAGTATAGGCGCCGTGTTCGGCATACCATAGTGAGCCTCACCGACTGCAGTCACTATCATCATGGCTGTAGAGCTAGCCTGCTATCGGGGGTGAGCTGGTCGTGCCCCACGAGCACCTACGGGACCCTGGTCCCTTGTGGTTCGGAGGGGGGCGGAGGTCGCACAAAGAGCAGATCGAGGCGATGCACACGAAGCGGATTTTACCCAGCTTCGAGCTCTCCGAGAGATAATACTCCTACTGCTGCTTTGTGGATTATCTTGTGTTCTTGCTAGGGAGCAATGCGGCTACAAGACCTAGCGTGAGTGTGGTCTTCTATCGAGTTGAACCGAACCCTTTCTACGCTGCCCCGGCCTCCTTTTATAGGCACAAGGGGTTACCACATATGGCAAGTAGACAAGGGTAAGGTAGTAAAACATAGGTTGGTACACCGCTATGTACAAAGGTACAAGAACCTATACCTAACTCGACGGAAAGGGACAAGAGTCATCAATGCCCGTCATGGTCGCCTCGAAAAGGCAACAGGGACCGTTATGTGCCTCCGTCACCACGATGGTAGCTTGTCACGCTGCTTGTCGCTATTCTCCGCTGGCTGCACAGCCCCGACACGCTGCCCTGGGAGAGCCCGCAGGTGACACGCTAAGGTGAGCTGGAGCGGAGATGAAGAGAGTCGCCCGCCCGCAAGCGCCTTGCCGCGGCGGGAACCTTGTCGCTTTGGGGTTCGGCGCCCGTCAAGCCTTCCCGCAAGCTCCTCTTGCCGGGTCTTGTTTCTTTCGCTACCGAGTATTCTTCCGCAAGCTCCTCTTGCCGGGTCTTGGTTGCTTTGTTTTGAATGGCTCCAAGGGAGCTACCGAGGGTCTTATGGCCATCAGGCCGCCCGGCCTTGGGCATTATGACTGTCCGCAGACGAAGTTCGGGGTACTAGGGTACCCTACTCTAGTACACCGACAGAGCCCCGGCTCGGGCCACACACGGCGCCAAGCTCATGTTGGGCCCAAAACAAAGTGAACGGGCGCGTGGTCTTGATTACGCCATTATTTGCCTTTGGACCCACCACGCCTCCCACGAACGGCACGCGCCGGACGTGGCGTCGTGGGGAGATCGTGGGGCTTTTTTATTTGGAAAAATCGAACGCCTGCCTCCTCTCCCTTTATAAGCGGGGAACCGGGCAGGACGCCCACTTGCCCTCGCTGTCACATCGAAAACCCCGCCGCTTTCCCCTTCCTTCTCGAGCCCCTAGAGAGCGACGCCCGCCCCTCCACTACCACCGTGCCACCCACGCCGCCGGCTTCCTTCACCGCGACTCGGCGGCTCGTAAGGCCGATAAGGGAAGGGCGTGAATTCACGAGGCGCAGCGGCTCAAGGGCGCTGCATGGAAAGAGCGGGCCTTCTTCACCCCCGCTCAACAGAAGGAGCTGGTGGATGGGTACTACTCTTTTGGTCGACGGTGACCGGGCGCATCCGCCAGACGAGGGTCATCTCCGCCGCCACATCTGCTGGAAGGTCTCAATCGGGTACCCTTCTTCGCGATTTTTTTTGGTGCGGGCTCGCCCGCCTTTTCTGAATTTTTCTGTGATGTCATGAACACATATGGCCTCCGCCTCCTTGACTTCACCCCCAACGCCATTCTTACCATGGCTGCTGCACACCTCTCGAGAACTTTGTCGGGTCCACCCAAACGTCGCACTCTTCCGCCATTATTTCTCACCCCAGAGAGAGAGAGAGCCACTTGCCGGAGGAATTGCATGGACCTCTAGGATCGGCAAGAAGGAAGCATATCTTGACGGATAGTTGCGCAGAAGTGGGAGGAGTGGAGGGCTGATTGGTGCTGGATCTTAGAGGAGGAGCCCCAGCCTTTTACGCCTGCAAGAAGACCCCCATAGTTCGTGGCAACGATCGAGCAACTTGGCGCGGAGGACGACAAGTTGAAGATTGCCACGACTAGGATTTTGCGCTCCGATAAGCAGGGCTTACCGTAGGAGCAGTTGGCGCGGACTTCGCTTCGCCAGATGGCGCCTTGCAGGAGAAAGGGAGGCCTGCTTGGGAGTTCCAACGCGGCAGATATCATGAGGCTGCGCCGGGCCTGAATCGAACTTCACCACCATGGAGCTTGACGGCATGCTGGGAGCTGTTCAAGCCTGAGCCGGATAACCTGTGATGGTGCATGCTGCGAGGGGAGTCGTGCCTTTGTGCAACAACTCGTCACTTGATGGCATCCGTGCGATAATGCCGCTGTGTGACTCCCATGGGATCATTCGAACCTGGCAGGAGCCTGCCGACGACATAGTGCAGCAGTTCTTTGACACTTTGGTTGAAACGCCGATCCGCCGCCAACGAGAAGAGGCGGCTCACCCGCGACACCACCGCCAGAGTTGGCGCGCATTGCCACGAGGTTGGAGGAGGCTGCCGAGGCCGCTGTCGCCCGGCGCTTTGGGTTCACCGCCGAGGAGGCGGAGATGGCCGAGGCGGCAAGCCTTGCCGACCAAGAAGAGTTCATCGGTGGGGAGGAGCAGCCCGAGCTCGACAATGACCAGTGAGCATGCCGGGCGCTTCTCCTCCGCTGCCAAGTAGCTTGCCACAGGAGGAGCTCGCTGTCCCGCCAAGGAGACGTCTTCGAGGACCGGAGAAGTGGCGGGGAGCACACGGTCCAGCAGCCGCCTCGCCCGCCGACGCGCTTCCACCGCGGCAAGCATCACTGTTGCAAGGGGCGCCTCATTCCGCCATGGCGACGGGCGCAGGGCCTTCGGAGCCACGGCCCCGCACCCGCCAAGCGCCGAGGGAGTCCTTCCCCAATCCGTCGTGCCGGAGCAGAGTTTGATCTTCCGCCTCAGCTCGAGGAAGAAGAGGAAGAGTAAGATCTTGCCACCGCTATTCAGATCTCCCAATTTATTGCTTTATCTTATATCTCGACTGTGCCACTCTGAACTTTCTTCTTCGGGCATTGGTTCGTGAGAGCGTCAAGAGGGCCAAGACGCCGGTGGTTGTTGTCTCGCACGACTACCTCAGTAGCAACGGGGCACGTCTGAAACTCCCTTGCCGGATCCGCAACCCTTCAACAGAGCAGCCCCGGCGCAGTCCCCAACAGAAGTACCGAACGCTTCACGTGGTTTGGCGCCATGGTGCTTTTTCACATCGGTATCTGGTTTGTTGGATTTCGCAGGAGCAGAGCAGCCACCCCATGGAGCGCCGGAGGCTACCCCTGAGGTTCAGCCTCATCAGGAGGCCCCGGAGGTCACCCCCGAGATTCCGCTTCCTTCAACTACGCCACCAAGGGAGAATTCTCCGCCAAGGAGCACTCTCCGACAAGGGAGGCTTCTCCGCCAAGGAGCTCTCCGACAAGGGCTGGCGCCACGACCCGGTGGTGGAGACCGCGCCACAGCCCCACCGCCGTAATCTTCTTGTTTGATAGCTTCCTTGGGTTCGCTTGCTTTCTCTTTCAACATCTGCTTGATTTGTGCTTCCCTCTCGACCATCGATCTATCTGCCGGAGACCCGATGGAAATCGAGGCCGCCGTGAGGAAGACGCCGCGGCGATAAAGGTCGACGCCGCCAACGTGGAGGAGGAGGAAGCTGGTGTCGACAAGCCCGCCGCAGGAGGCTGCCGAGGCCACTGTGCAGGGCTGGGAGGAGCCCGGCGATCGTGATCGACGGCCCGGAGGTCGCAGGGAGCGCCAGCGCTGCACCGACCGCCGATCCCCGCCACCGATGCCGCCGCCAGACCCGAGGAGCCCCAGCCCGCGCCACCGAAAGCCGGTGAGGGTGTCTTCATCAAGCTCCTGTGGGCATCGAGCCCGTGGCGCCGCCGAGGGGAGACCTTCGATGCGGAGCTGCTTGCCTCCGCCGGCTGTCACCGTTGATGCCCCGAGCAGCAGCAGTGGTGAACCCGAGGAGGAGCGGCTGCTCAGAGGCTGTTGTCGCTTACCGCGCCGGCTAAGCCAAACTGGAGTCTGTGGAGGCGCTTGTCGCGAGGGCGGAGCTGACTTGGAGAACGTGCGGAAGAGCTCCAACGCGCCAACAAAGAGACTCTCCGGACATAGCAGAGGCTCGGGAGCGGCTTGCCGAGAGCGCACGGCCTTCATCTTGGAGAAGGGCGAGGTTGAGGAGCAGCAGAGGCTTGCCGGTGAGAAGCTCTCCGCCGAGAAGGTGAGCTGGCGCAGCGGAAGATCAACCTCGACAGCTTTGAGGAAGATCTCGCGCATGAAGCAAACGATTGGCGGGCTACCCAAGAGGCAAAGATGCCGCCGCTGCTGCCGAGGCCGCCAAGAGAGATCTGGAGACGAGGGTGGCTCAGCTGGAGTCCACTTCCGAAGAGTGCCGAGGAGGTCGCCGGGCTGAAGCGCGAAGCGTGAGAAGGACGCTACACCTCGGCGAATCGCAAGGCCGCTTGGCTGAAAGGATCAAGGAAATCGATGCCGCCAAGGTCGCCAAGGCGGATCTGGAGCTGAAATTGACCACCTTGTCGGAGACGTTGAACGGCGCCAGGAGCGGAAACGGGCCTCACGGAGAAAATCAAGGCCACCGAGGAGTTGTTGCCGAATGCTGTGACCGCCCGTAATAATCTTTCGACAACATAATGCATTAGATGAAGGTCTCGTGGACACCGCCACGACATCCATAATGAGTTGATAGCGTTGGGGATGACAGATCTTGGATATTCCACCGACGAGAACCTCCAATCCAGCGCCAAGCTCAGTCTATTCTTCAAAGGCGTGTTGGCGGGCATCCGCGGCTCCGGATGAGGTTCAAGCAATCATGGAGGAATCACGCCAAGTCTGTGCCGAGGCTCTCCAGAAGGTGTTGATGAAGGTGGCCTTCCGCAACCCAGGCATCGACTTCTCCAAGGCCCTCAAGTCCCTGCCTTCATCCGCCGATGTTGAAGCGCTCAAGACCCTTGTCGCACCCATTGTGGACAGGGTGAGCGGAGTTAAGAGGCTCGAGGGCGACCGCGTGGATTAGGCCGCCAAGTCTATCTTTTTCTTATCGCTGTAGATCATGTTTGGGCAAAAAATCTATTAGATCTGCGACAAGTCATTATGTAATATACACTATCTTAGGCAATCGAATGCAACGTTATTTCCTTTGCTCAATTTCTTCCCTTGTATGTTTCTGCCCTACGCTTTCCGGGAAACTTGCCGGTGCGGCACCCTTGCCACGAGCGCCGAGTGCGGAACTTCAGCAGCCTGCTGGCGGGGTCGCTACCGACAAGCAACCTCATCCCGGACTAGCCGCAGCTCACTTAAGTTGTTGAGCAGACTCGAAACAAAGTAAGGGCGCGACTAGTCACGATTTGGTTCCTCCGCGCACAGGTTTTCCATACAAAGTACTTATCGTTCGAGGAAGATAACTCGAAAATTTTAAAACTGGTCGCTTAAACTTAGCAACTTAGCTTTTCTGTTGTCCATTTTCCGGCAAGGCGATGGTTCCTCGAGCGACGCTTGTCGGCCCACATCATTGTCTCCTCCTCTCCTCCCCCCGGTTAACTTGTGGGTGGATGAACCTTCGTCTTGTTTGAGAAGAAAGAAGAGAAAAAGAAAGTTGTGAAGCCTAATGGCTCATTATCGCCATCGGTGTGGGTGCTGCACAAGGTTGTTAGTAAACACATGTATATATGATTATGAAAGCATGTATTAACAAAATTGTGCGCAACCATAGGCTTTACTTATGCACGGGGTCTGCGCCCGGCTTTGTACAAAGGATTACATGCAACAGCGGCAAGACTTGTACAAAAGGGTGGTTGCTAGAACGGATTCCGCAATCGCGCCTCATGGGTAAAACTTACGAAGATGCTCTATGTTCCAGGAATTGCTCACCGAAAGCCGCTTCGGTCTCAAAGCGGACAGCGCCGGCCTAGTGACTCGCTTTACCCGATAAGGGCCTTCCCACTTCAAGGCCAACTTGTTGGAATTCTTGGCGGATTGAACGCGCCAAGAACAAGGTTGCCTTCCTCGAAGCTTCGGCATTAAATTTGCGGCTATGGTAGCGACGCAAAGCTTGCTGGTAACGAGCAGCTCGTGACAAAGAGCCGAAGACGATCTTCCTCGAGGAGCAGCGCCATCTTGTCGCAGCTGCTCTTGCTCAAGCTCATCATAAGCGAGCACTCGAGGTGACCCGTATACGAAGTTCCGTGGGGAGAACTGCCTCTGCCCGTAGACTAGAGCAAAGGGTGTCCGCCATGGCTCGATTTGGCGTCGTCCGATCGACCAAAGAACCACCGACAGCTCTCGATCCAGTTCCTTCCGCACTTGTGCAGCCTCGTCGAAAGTTCTGGTCTTGAGTCCTCGCAGCACTTCAGCGCTTGTTTTCTACGCTTGACCGCTGCTTCTCGGATGAGCAACGGAAGCAAAGCAGATCTTGGCGCCAAGATCTTGGGCGATCGCATGAAGGTGCGACTCGTGAACTGTGTGTCGCTGTCGGTGATGATCTGGTTAGGGATGCCTAAACGGCAAACAATTGACTCAAGAACTTGACGGCCGATCGTGTTGTCACCTTCCTCACTGGTTCCACTTCCGCCACTTTGTGAACTTGTCGATTGCGACGCATAAGTACTCAAAGCCCCGACAGCTCGGGGAAGTGGCCGAGGATGTCGAGCCCCTGCACCGAGAAGGGCCAGGATAAAGGTATCGTCCGAGAGCTTGAGCTGGCTGGTGTATCTGTTTTGAATGGAACCGCACGCTTCACACTTGGTTACTTGTGCAGTTGCATCCGGAGGGCTTCGCCGGAAGAAACCTTGCCGAAAGCTTTGCCGGCAAGTGCTTTCGCCAATGCGGTGACCACATATGCCTCCGTGTATCTCGCCAACAGCTTCGTCCATCTTCCCGCAAATACACTTCAATTTCACTCCGTGAGTCTTCTTCATGCAGGATGTTGTCAACAAACTGGTACATACTTGACCGCCGGGCTACTTTTTCCGCTTTTTTTGCTCTTCGGAAGTTCTCCTGTCTGAAGGAAATGGACGATCTGCTGTGCCCAAGTTGGAGCCTGTGGCTCGACAACGAGGACTAAAGGCTCATCTGTCACTGCGGGACCATCAACTTCTATGGCAAGGACCTGCGGGTCCGCCGGAGCTCGATGTTCCCCGTCAAGCTTGCCGGAGCTAAGCTTTGTCCGGGCGCTTGCTTCAACGATACAAACTGATGGTTTGTCGGAGCAGACTGCTCCTCGCTGATATTTGCGCTGGTTTTAGGGACCTTCTTGGCGGCGGCTTTAGAGAGCTCTGTCGGGAAGTAGTCGCCGGAAACCAATTTTCTCTTCTTGCTTTGTCCTGTTGATGGTGCCACGGTTGGCTGAGTCAGCTTGAGCACAAAAATTCCTGGTTCCATTGTGTAACTTAAGTGCGGCACATTTGGAGAGGCCATCAGCTATATCATTCTCGCACTCTTGGAACGTGTTCCATTTGCGTGCCTTCAAAGTGCTCTTCCAGCTTCCTCACTTCATCGACGACGCTTCCATCAACGGACTCGTAGTCTTTGTTCACTTGGCGGACGACAAGTTGTGAGTCTCCCCGACAATGAGCTTCTTAATCCCAAGGTCCACAGCAATCTCGAGACCGCAAGCAAGCCTTCATACTCTGCAGTATTGTTTGTTGCTTGTTCCTTGGGAAAGTGCATCTGGACTATGTACTTGAGGTGCTCTCCGGTGGGTGCGATGAGCAGCACGCCAAAGACCGGCGCCTTTGCAGCGAGAAAGCACCATCAAAGTACAACAGCCACTCTTTATTTGCCTCCTTGACGGGGATGCTTGTCTCCGGAATCTCTTCATCCTGTGTTGGCGTCCATTCTGCTATGAATTCTGCCAATGCCCTGCTCTCGATAGTTGGAGTGCTCTCGAACTTGAGACCAAAGCTTGATAGTTCCAAATACCACTCAACAATCCTGCTCTGCTGCTTCGGATTCGCAAAATCCTCTTCAAAGGAAAGCGAGTGACAACTCGTTATCTCATGTGCTTGGAAGTAATGGCGCAGCTTCCTCGAGGCCATGAGGAGGCCGAAAAGCAGCTTCTGCACACCAGAGTACCTCGATCTAGCCCCCTGTAGAAGGGAACTGACAAAGTACACTGGGTGATGCACCATCTTCTTCCGTATCTTATCGCACCCCTGCGCTGATCCGTCCTTGCCGGGACCAGAGCTTGGTGGCGAAGCCCCCCGCTCGTCGTGGGACGCACCTGCCTCGGTTGCCGGCTCATCATCTGCCTCCCTCTCCGCTACTAACGCAGCACTAGCCACCTGATTGGTCGCTGCTATATACAGCAGCAACTTCTCTTGTGGTTTAGGTGCGATAAGTATCGGAGTGGAGGACAGTATCTCTTCAAGTCTCCGCAGCGCAGCCTCCGCTTCGAGTCCATTTCATTGACCTTCCTTTTCAAAATCTTGAAAACGGGCGGCCGCCAGCAGACTTAGAGATGAACCTGCTGAGAGCAGCCACGCAACCGGCAAGCTTCCTGACATCCTTGACGCATTTTGGTGCTTCGATCTGCTCGATGGCCTTGATCTTGTCGGGATTGGCTTCAATTCCTCGCTGAGATACAAAGAACCCGAGAAGCTTGCCGGAAGGGACTCCAAACACGCACTTCTCGGGGTTGAGCTTGAGGTTGACCTTGCGCAGGTTTGTAAACGTCTCAACTAGATCTCGAACCAAGGTTTCCTTGTCTCTGCTCTTGACCACTATGTCATCCATGTAGGCTTCTACATTTCTGTGTATCTGTGGTCCAAAAGCATCATGGACTACCCTTGCAAAGGTTGAACCAGCATTCTTCAAACCGAAGGCATCCGTGATAAAGCAAGACGTGCCACATGGTGTGATGAATGCGGTTTTCTTCATCCTCTTCGCCATGAAGATCTGATGATATCCTGAATATGCATCAAGAAACGAAAGCAGATCGCACCCAGCTGTGGAGTCAACAATCTGGTCGATACGCGGCAAGGGAAATGGGTCCTTGGGACAAGCTTTATTAACGTCTGTGAAGTCAATACAAAGTCTCCATTTCCCATTAGCCTTGCGTACCACTACCGGATTGGCCAACCACGGGGTGGAGGACTCCTCGACAAGTCCCGCTGCTTCCAATTTCTTGATCTCTTCGCTATGAATTCTTGGCGCCCACCGCTGCTTCCTAACTTTTGCTTGGCGGGCCGCTGCGTGAGGACAGACAGCTAGGTGGTGCTCAATTACTTTCACAGGAACACCGGGATATCGATGGTTGCCATGCAAATACATCGACATTCGCCCGCAGAAAGCAACGAGCTCGCCTTCCTATTTAGGATCAAGCGTGGCAATCGATGGTGTAGGTACCACCAAGCCGCCCTCCTTAGCGGTCACCTTCTTGGTCCTTGGCGGAGCTGCCATCGCCTTGTTGCACTTGCCGGTGGAGCTCGATGGTGCGTCCTCGACGGTAGCGCAGCACCAAGAGGTGCGCTTGCTGGAGTGGGCAACAGAGCTCTTGCCGACCTGGTGGTCTTCCTCCCCGGGAGTTTCAGCGCAAGTGGTTTGCTATTTGGCACTGCTGCTGCATCCCGAAATCTTGTCGGCGCAGATAAGTGCATCCTTCTTGTCGCCATGGACAGAAATGACGCTTATCGGGCCGGGCATCTTGAGTAGGTTGTAAGCATAATGAGAGGCGGCCATGAACTTGGCGAAATGGACGGCCGAGTATGCCATTGTAGGGCAATGGGAAATCGCGACGTTGAATGTGACCCTCTGCTCGAAGTTGAGTTCGCTGTCAATGTCACCGCAACGTGATCTTCCCCTTGGGCTTGCTCCTTCCTGGGTTGATTCCTTGAAAGTACCAGTTTCTTGAGCTCATTGTCAGGATTTGAAGCTTCGAGCACTCGAGAGGAGATCAAATTCAGGCCGGCCCCGCCGTCAACCAGCATCTTTGTGACCTTGAGGTTGCGGATGGTTGGTGAGACCAACATCGGCAAGCACCCGACCGCAGTGATGCGATCAGGGTGATCCTCAATGTCAAAGATGATGGGCGTCTGGACCACCTCGTAGGTTTGCGTGACTCTATGGATGGTTCTGCTGCATTGACCTCACGCATCCATTGCTTGAGTTGGCGGTGCGGTATGCAAAGACGCACCACCGCCGACGCAAAGGACCTCTGTTGCCTTTTGAAACTCATGCTCATCAGCTTCATCGCCTTCATAATCCTCGTTATCTTCATCTTCATCTTCTTCCCTTGTCGCGCCACGGGAGGTCTGTCTCCTTGCCGCTGCTTGGCCTTGCCACAAGGCGTCCTCCCGACCGGTCTCTTTTTACTTGCAGCACCTGCACCTTCTTGGGCCTTCTCTTTGTCTCGCTTCCTCAGATTCAGCCTTCTGTAGCTCAACAAGCTGCTCGACTTTCTTGCAGCTTTGGAGATCGTGGCCCTTAGTGCGGTGGATTTTACAGTACTGCTTGTTGGAGCCGTCAGGCTTGTCGGCGGCCGCCACAGCTTGGCGGTCGGCATCAGCGGCAACCTCCTTGCCGGGGCCACCGGTCTTGGCTTTGTTGGCGGCACCATCCTTGCCGGACTGCTCGACAACTAGTACTTCTTGGCTTTTCTTCCTCCTATTGTTCCGCCGCCGGCTATTCCTTGCCGGGGCGGTCCCTTCACTATCAGACTCTGCTCCCACACTCTCTCCTGGGAGCCTTCTTCCTTCTTCAACGCGTGCACACTTGTCGGCCAGGGCGTAGAGCTCGCTGACGTCTTTCACTTTGCACATCGCCATCTCCTCTCTCATCCTGCGATTTCGTACATTCTGATGGAATGCACTAATCACTGCAGCAGGGTGGACGTTTGGGATGTTGTAGTGCACTCGACTGAATCTCTGGATGAATTTGCGCAGGACTCCTCCTTCCGGGCAAGCAGGTGGAGATCACTCTCCTGGCCATGAGGCTTGTGGTCACCGTGAAGGCGCCAACAAACTGGTGGCACAAATCTGCCCAAGAAGAAATAGAGCCACCGGCAAGTGCATGAGCCAAGATCCGACGCTTGGCTTGAGCACCAAGGGAAGTAGTTGGCGAGGATCTTGTCGCCTCGCCCCCGCAGCTTGCCCCGCGATGGTGTAGATACCGAGGAACTCCGATGGATGTGTCCTGCCGTCGTACTTCTCCGGCACATCTGGTTTGAAGTTCTTCTTGTCGGGCCACCGGACTTGCCGCGGCTCACGAGTGAACGCAGGGCAACCTATCACAGACGGCAAGTCGCCTGGTTCTCTCGGCGCATGCATATCGACGGTGGGCCCGGCGCGTTGGTCAGATTGACGGCGTGCTTCTCTTCGGCGCTCGATACGGGTTCGAGCGTCCTCTTCTTGCCGCTCCCGAAGAACTTGGCATTGGTCGCGACGAGCTCGTGGATCCGACGACGCCGTGGAGTCGCTGCCGAGGTGGATCCGCGAGTCAGCGATCTTGGCCTTCGGGAGGGGAGTGTACGGTGGTGCACCCCGCAAGTCTCATCGCCATCGGCTCGCGCTTTGTCGCCTGTCGCGCTGCGGCACTTGGTTGTCAGCGGGACGCGCCGCTGGCGAAACCGATGAGACTTTGAATTGTGGCCCTCCATTCGTCGACCTTATCGGCCGTTGGAGGGTAATCTAGGAGCAATTGAGCTCTTGCCAAGGCTTCCGCTGGTGTGGTTGGCGGCAACGGTGTACGGAGCGAAGAACGGGATGTGCTCGGACTCCTAACCAAGTTAGGAGGAGCAGCATCCCGCCCCAGTGACCGTACCCCACTCGTAATGGCATGCTGGGGCGCATGCGGGTCTCGAGGGCCTCGGGATCCCCCGGCTTGGCCTTGATCCAATGAGCGTATGGCGCCACAAGTATCATGATGCTATCTTTCCCGCGCCTCCTGCGACGGACGCGGTGCAGATTCGGACGCTGACGCCCGCGCCGCGTTGTCCTTGGACCTGGCGGCATCATGGGCTCTCTCAGCGACGCCGGTCCCTCCGCTAAGCTTTCCACCACCGGCCGACGGGTGGTGGTGGGTTCGACGCAGACAGCTCAGCTGCTGCCGACGGCTTCTTCTTCGGCGCCATGTCGATGAAGATGTCGATGAAGTTGCTCAGGCGACCACCGGATCAGGTTCGCACAGCCTCGACGCCCCCTACCTGGCGCGCCAAAGATGTCGGGGGTGAGCTGGTCGTGCCCCACGAGCACCTACGGGACCCTGGTCCCTTGTGGTTCAGAGGGGGGCGGAGTTCGCACAAAGAGCAGATCGAGGCGATGCACACGAGCGGATTTTTACCCAGCTTCGGAGCTCTCCGTAGAGATAATACTCCTACTGCTGCTTTGTGGATTATCTTGTGTTCTTGCTAGGGAGCAATGCGGGCTACAAGACCTAGCGTGAGTGTGGTCTTCATCGAAGTTGAACCGAACCCTTTCTACGCTGCCCCGGCCTCCTTTTATAGGCACAAGGGGTTACCACATAGGGCAAGTAGACAAGGGTAAGGTAGTAAAACATAGGTTGGTACACCGCTATGTACAGGTACAAGAACCTATACCTAACTCGACGGCAAGGGACAAGAGTCATCAACGCCTGTCGCGGTCGCCTTAACAAAGGCAACAGGACCGCTAAGTGCGCCTGCTCGCCACGATGGTAGCTTGTCAGCGCTGCTTGTCGCTATTCTCCGCTGGCTGCACAGCCCCGACATGCGCCCTGGGAGAGCCCGTGGTGACACGCTGGCGGGTGAGCTGGAGCGAGATGAAGAGAGGTCGCCCGCCTGCAAGCGCTTTGTCATGGCGGGAACCTTGTCGCGCTTTGGGGGTTCGGCGCCGCCAAGCCTTCCGGCAAGCTCCTCTTGCCGGGTCTTGTTTTTTCATACCGAGTGGCCTTCCCGGCAAGAGGGTCTTGGTTGCTTTGTTTTGAATGGCTCCAAGGGAGCTATCGAGGGTCTTATGCCATCGTGCCGCCCGCCCTGGGGCATCGCGATCGTCTGCAGACGAAGTTCGGGGTACTAGGGTACCCCTACTCTAGTACACCGACACCTGCTTACAACTAGCCCTGTTCGACATAATTTCCGTGCGTAGATGCCCGCATTGCACGGAACACCAAGATTGGGGGTGGATGGCTCGGCAGCGCCATCGCGCCAGATTTTTCCACGGCCTTCTAGATGTGGTGGGGAGGAGATAAGGCTGATTGTGAGAGACAAGGAGTTGTTTGTAAATAGGGAACAAGTGCGGCATCTTTTGCAAAAATGGAGAAGCTTGGTTTGTATCGCCGATCTAGATCCGACGGCTATTGGTGAAAGATGGGAGCCACAACATCATCACCAACTCAGGACCTGTTTGATTCGCATGATTTTGAAAACGCGGGAATAGGACACGGCAATATTACAAGTTTCAAACTGATATTACAAATGTTAGGAGTAATGCTGCACCTACGAAGAGGGAATTACTAGGAAGATCAAGTAAGAACTTTCGTTACTTTAGGTGGATGCAGCATTATCGTACAAACTAAAATCCACTGCCCTGACAAGTCACTAATGGGCAAATAAGTTTTCGAGTCTCTGACCACTTGATGTTTCAAAAGCAGATTCAGCTTCTGCAGAGACTTTATCATTTAGGCTTAGACGCTTGCGGTGATCAGCACGCCATTCATTATTGCGCCAGAGAACACCAAACCTCATTACCTTGAGCACACTTGCCTCCAGAACAAAGAACCTGGCCAATATAATCTCAGATGTGCAGC
Source organism: Aegilops longissima (assembly GCA_021605205.1). NCBI lineage: Eukaryota > Viridiplantae > Streptophyta > Magnoliopsida > Poales > Poaceae > Aegilops > Aegilops longissima. The sequence goes on from CM038680.1 coordinate 699,700,672, forward strand.
CTCGGTAGTCGATCAAATCAATTTCTGTAAGATGGACATCAAGGCATTCGATGAGATTGTTATAGTGCAACACATTTTTCACTTTCGGGTCTTCTTTATCTGCAAAAGAAGAGAACATATTAGAGCAGCTGGCTGCATAAGATTGTTGTGTCATCAAGAGGTACCAATATCATTCGCTCATACGATAGGGTTGGCTGGCTAGTGATATTTTTTCACTCTCTCTCTCTCTCTCTCTCTCCCTCTCTCTGTTTCCTCTCATTTAACTAGGAGCACGTGAAGAGCTTGGGCATTTGTTACCTTCCACTATGTGGCCGATGCAATATTTCGCAAAACTATGCCACATAATACACATCGATGTCAAATCAAAAGATTTTCGCACCGCTCTCGCGATGTGAGAGAGTTGGCACCGCTGTGCACACAGACCCACATGTATAAACAAATCAATCAGACCAACAACACCAGCCTCTCACTCTCCCAAACAAGTGTTTTTTTATTGCCTCAGTCCTCTCTCTCTCCCACGCAGTGTTTTTTCATTACGTGAGTTAATTTGGCACCAGAGCAAAGTAGGTGATCCAGATTGGGGCACCAGGTGAGCAATGGAGGGGCATCGATGCCATTGCATCACAAGTGAATTTGACACATGTTTTGGCCTACATAGCCCACTTTTGTACTCCCTCTGTCCCAAAATTCTTGTCTTAAATTTGTCTAAATACGAATGTATCTAGTTACATTTTAGTGTTAGACACATCCGTATCTAAACAAATGTAAGACAAGAATTTTGGGACAGAGGGAATACTACCTCGTATTTAGTATAAAATTTTGACCATGGATTTACCTAAGAAAATGCCAATGCATGTCACTAAAAATTACACCACTTGAAATTATGTTCAAATACGAATCCAATGATATAGTTCTTAGTGACATGCATTAACATTTTGTCAGTTAAATATATGGTTAAATTTTGATACTACAAACTGGAAGAGTAAACCAGGACAGAGGTAGTACTTGCTCTTAGGGTAACCATAGAGTTACTGGAGTAGTCTAAGTTACTTTCCACTATGACTAGCCTAGGCTACTATAGTAGTACAGCATAAAAAGATGCAGGTGATCACGTGAGAAAAAATACTAAAAACATTTCTTTCGGTGCAGTGCGTAGATGCAGTTTCACAACACTTGTCATCGTAATTTGGGAAAATTACGAAAAAATTGAGCTACGTTGCGATTACCGTTTACTTATAGGAAAGAAGTTTCACCTCGATGAGTAGCTTCTTCGTGCACCGAAAGCATGTAAGGAATCCAACAACTTGATCCAGATTAAATGATAGATTTTAGTGCTAAGATCTTCATTGTGCGCATGGACTGGGTCAAGCTTGTGGGAATCATTTTCTGGAAGACGGTCGAATACATCAAGAAGAAATTTAAAAATGTGAATTTCAAGAAGACGGAGAAGAAGATGAGTGTTGTACCTGAACGATTCGGATCCAATAAAGAGTTCGGAGAATTTGGCGATTTAGTACACCAACGCTGTCAATTTCGTGTGTCAATGACCCTGATTTTTGTTGGACCTTCTAGATCTGATACAAGCAATCTCTCAAGGAAAGGTGCATTCTCAATGACCATAACGTGGAACAGCTGGAGTGATCTCTTCCCAATTGATGCCTTGTTGCGGGGCTAGCAAGACACATAAATCCATCGGAGATTCGTCGAGGCGATGTGGAGGCTAATGAACCCGTGGATCTGCTCAAGACGAAGGTACTGAAAGAAGATAGCTGCGGAGCAGGTGCTCCATAGCCTTCTTCGAGATGACAACGTCGAAGAGGTTGGGCTGCTTGAGTTGAGGGAGAAGAAGGGCGGGCGGGGCATTAATCTGGCGAAGATAGTAGGAGCTGAAGCTGGCGCGGCGCAGCGTTGGCGTGAGGTGGAGCACGGACGGCGGCAGAGAGCGACATCGTCCAGCTTCAAAGCTGAGCTCCTCGTGCCGATCTAGGGCAGGGGATAAGAACCACTCGTCGAACTTGGGTTGGACCTTGCAGTTGGTACTGAACATGCGGATGTCAAGGCGTCTGGCTGGCCCAGGGTGCGATGAAAGGATCTTGGGAACTACGGCCATGCGTTTGCAATCCCCGTTGCAGAGGCAGCTGTCGACGGTGAGGTTGAGGGGGACGTGGCGCCAGAGGGGGCGCCACCGCTGGGAGAGCAGGGCGGTCCGCATGGCAAATTTGGTGGGGAGGAGGCCAATGATGACAAGCAGCATGTCATCGGGGAGGCTGCTGATGAAGTCCAGGCTCGCCGGATGCGGTTTTGGCTCGAGCCGCCTTCGCTTGTTGGTTGCCTCGTCGTCCGTCTCAACCGGCGGTGACACCGATGTACACGTGTGCTGGTGTGTGTGTTGTGTGCTGGGTGTGCGAGAAAGGCCCTTCATGCATGCCGCCGCTGCAGTGGTGAATTGTGCGCGAAAAGGCCCTTCAGCATAATAAGTTTGTCCTCAATGCGCCCTCAATTTACTAGCGCGGGGTGCTACCCCGAGTGGTTTCAACTTTGTTTACATCACAATATGTCAGATGGGCCTCTAGTTTACTTATTTTCACCCACTGCCACATGGGGCAGCACACGAAGATACAGAACCCGAGCTGACAAGGCAGCATGTGGATTGGTTGATTGGTCAACTAAACAATATATGGAGCTATACGCTGACACAGTAAGTGTATACTCCGTCGGTATAGAGAGCTCGAGTGAGAGGGGAGGCCCGTGAGAGATAGCGGAGAGAGAGAAAGAGCTACTCCCTCCATTCGATAATGTAGTTCCAACTTTTTTTTTAAGTCAAACTTTTGAAACTTTGACCAAGTTTATAAAGAAATTACTTATATCTACAATACCAAAGATAAATGATAGTATGAAGTAAGTACATGTTGTGATTAATCTAATGATTGTTCCAGATGTAAATGTTTTTCTCCACATATACCTGGTCAAACTTTTCTGAGGTTTGACTTTTCAAAACATCCATATGCTTACGGACGTGAAAGAGTCCCTAACTAGAGAGAGAGAGAGTGAGTGATTGAAAAAAGTGGGTGTGCGTGTGTGAAAGAGACATGGACAACACACGATAAAAGTAGAGAAAAAGTGTGTGTCTTATGCAAACATATCACACATGCATCTTCGACAACGGAGGCAAGGTGAGGAGATAGTGTGTGGTTGTTTGGAACCGAGGGAGCAAGACCCCTAGCACGTGGCCAAGAGGGGTCTGACAAACAAGGGAGAGAGGTCGAGAGAGACGTTATGGAGAAAATGCAGACATGGGGAGGAGAGAGTGTATGTTTGTCATAGAGAGATCCCCTGGAGATCGTGATGGTACTACATGGGTGGGAGATCAAGTGACAAGGTGTGTGCGCAATAGAAGATGCCCCGAGAGATATTGAGATAGACGTATGGATGGAAGGAGACAATACGTGTGTTCCTGATGGCTAGTAAGAGATAAATGTACTTAGGAGGGGGGGAGTGCTTGCGCCTATGATGGAGTGAGGGATTATGGTACTTAGGGGGTGCGTGTCACATGGAGAGCGAACAAGGGCGAAGAGTGTTGGATGGGTCTATATGTATAGCGAGCAAGACATGTGTATGTGTGAACCAGGAGATATAAGGCCAGTTTGGCTTAAGGCCCCGAGCATCTTTTTCCTGGCCTGGGTTGTGGCTCGATTTCATGCACGCTTGTTTGGTTGCTACCTGTGAAAAATAAAGCCCGCTGGCATGGGTTCCTTGCACTTTAATTAGCTTGGCTAAACTCCGACACTTCAAGTAGCCTAGCCCAGCGAATCGATTTGAACGCTGGCCGTGCCTCGTCAGTCGTTGCCACGAGGCTAACAGCAACATGGATGGATATTAGCATTACATAATTGATGCATGGATTGATTGATGGGACGTTGATGCTTTGCTCTGCCCTGCATGAACCAAACGCTTCAGCACCACACAAGCCTGGCCAGCAGAAATATTTTACATCTCACGTCCACACCAGCAGTACCGCCATCAAGGCATGAGGGTCAGTCCAAACTGACCAATAAAGTTTGAGAGAGATTGAGGAGCCCCGATAAGGCTAAGTGGTGCGCCGATAGCTGAGAGGGGAAAGAGATATTCCATCCGCCGATAATGCAAAGGCATGTAAATTTTTAGAAGTCAAACTTTGGAAACTTTGATCAGGTTTATGCAAATGTTATTTATATCTACAATACCAAAGATACATCATACAAAACTACATCTCATGGTGAATCTAATGGTATATGTTTGTCGACTAGATGTAATTCTTTTCTCCACGTACATGGTCAAACTTTGTGATGTTTGACTTTTCAATAAATCTATATGCTATGGACCGAGGAGAGTGCCTCAGTTATGACAGATCAAGTGCGTGTGAAGGAGAATGAGTAAGTGTGCAAAAAGAGTATGTGTGTGAAAGATAAAGTGACAACAAACGATAAATTAGAGAGAGTGTGTGTTTTTTCATTTCTTATGCGAACATATCACGCATGCATCTCCGAGATGGAAAAGCGAGGCAAGGAGATACACGAAGATAGCTAGTGTGTGATTGTTTGCAACGGAGAGAGACACCCCTGTAGCACATGTCCAATAGAGGTCTGGCCAACAAGGAAAAAAGGTCGAGAGGGACACATGGATGGCATGGACGCATGGGGACGGAGAGAGGGTGTGTTTGTGATAGAGAGATCCCCTCGAGAACGTGAGGGGACTATATGGGTGGGAGATCGAGGGGGTGCGTGCGCGATAGAAAGATGCCCCGAGAGAAATCGAGATAAACCGTGCACATGTCTGTGATGGAGACTAAGATTAGCTAGTCATATACATATAGGGGGGACTGCGAGTGCCTACAATTAAGTGAGAGACCATCATACTTGGCTAGCTGGGCATGAGATTGTGTGTGTGTGTGTGTGCGTGTGAGATGGATAGAGAACGAGGGAGAGAGATAGAGTTTTAGATGGGCCTATCGAAAGTAGTGAGATATGCATGTGTATGTGTGACCTGTGGATGGAGAGTTTGAGAGAGGGGAGAGCTCTCGACGACATAGTGGTGCGTGAGAGAGTTACGGGCAAAGAGCCAAGGAATTTGTGTGCGTACCATGAGTGCACCCAAGATATCTAGCTTGGACTAGCTAGAGTATCATACATAGTGTGCAAGAGAGACCTAGAGATGGTGTATATATGCATGCGAACTAGAAAGACCACCCCCCCACACACACACACAAAGAGAGAGAGAGAGAGAGAGAGATGGAGAGAAAGGGAGAGGGACCAACAAGGTTTTTGTGTCGGATGCGTGCGACAGAATTGAAGATTGTCGGCGAGAGAAAGAGAGAGAGAGAGAGAGAGAGAGAGAGAGAGAGAGAGAGAGAGAGAGAGAGAACAGTAGTCCGGGAGAGGGGGAGGTCGCGTTTTATGCATCAAAGACTGATATAAACCATGTTTCGATATAAACTTGCATTCAAATATTTAAATTGGAGAACATGTTGTCTGCAATCCACACATGAACGTATATATGCGTATATCAAACAAGTTCATTAATTTGACTTTCAACATGTTCATGGAGTACTATAATACTGTACAACATGCTACTTGATTGAGGTGTTCAATTTTGAATTTAGTTCACTATTTTGACCTACTGAACGAGCTATTTCATTGAATCGAGATATTTCATTTTGGGTTTGATTCATGTTTTTGAGTGGGTCAACTATTTGTCATATAGTAAATCGCTAGCAACGAGCATGTAAAAACACATTGCTCCCGAGCATCATCTCTCCATCTAAAAAAGAAGTGGCAAGCTAATATTTCAAAATTTGATTTGAATCGACTTGGTAAGGTAGACGTGGATGCTCGTTCTCCCAAAATTTGAACGAACTGTTAAACATCCTCTCTGCTCGGTGGAATTCGCCCGAGCAAATAAATGGGAGACGTGAAATTACCGTCCTATGTGGGACACGCATCAATTGGCCCGTTGTACATCGAGGGTAGGTTCGTAACTTCATCCAAGCGTGCCTTCTCCTCGGTCGAAATGACATGTGCCGAATAATTCATAAACCATGGTTGGAAAACACGCCTCCCGCCTCAAATAGCTCGCGCCACTATTTCAAAACACGCCTCCTCGCCTCAAATCGCTCAAGCCCACTATAGTTCAAAACACGCCTTCCTCGCCCGAAATCGCTCCCGCCCACTATTTGGGGAGAAGCAAAGTTACTCTACTATCCCCGACCCTCAGTACACATACCCAAGCCAAGAATCCTATAGGGAAGGGTAGAACTGTAACTCCCCCTCACATTTCAGACAAATGCGTCCGTAAGACATGGTTCCACTCCCCTCCCAATTCCCCCCGCCCCGCCCGCCCCCATTCATACCTCGTGGGCGCCAAATCACCTTCTCCTCGGGAAGCTCCCTTCTCCCGAGCCGCGAAACCTCAGCCCCACCTTCATGGCGCCCCCACCGCACCAATTTCACAGCCGCCCTCCTCCCTAATGCCGGAGATGTTGTTCATTTGCCGTCATGCACTGTGCCGTGTGCCTCTTACTCCGTGCTGCTGGTTCTGCCTCGACGACGGCCGCGTGAACTGTACTGGAGTCGATTCACCCCCGCCGTTGTTCACGGCGCCGGAGTGGCTCCAACTTCGGATCCGTCCAGAGTCCTGGCGCTGCTTCCGCGTAGCCGTCCACCGTCGCGACATTACTCTTTCCCTGCCGCCGGTCACCACTACAATTGCGCCGGCCTCACCGACTCGGCAGCTGGACCTGCCTACTTCACCATGCCGCCAGATAGGTCGCACCCTCATCTCAAATCACTTTATTTAGGCGTCAGTTGTCTGAATTTATTCTGGGCCAATCGATTCCCAATGGGAAGCAGCACGCCTCGAGGCGGCAGAGCTCCTAGGCTGACGGTTGGCTGGTGTCTAACGTAAGGGTGCGGGGCCACAAGTTTGCTGCGGAAGCAGTGCTTAGATGGCTATCTTTTAGAGTTGCATGGGTTGAAGGTACTGCTGCCGCCGGATCTAGATGACGGGGAGTCTTTGTGGATTGGCCCACGGGCGGCGCAACCACAGCAGTGCAGTGGGGCGGGGAGCGGGGTTTTGGCCGGGGCCACGGATGGCGGAGGCAGGCTGCTCTGCCGTTGGTCGCTGGCTCTTCGGGGAAGATTCCGAACAGTGTCAGTCAGGAGGCACAAGACGGCCATCAAGCCATCCGGCGTAGATCGGACAGTACCAAAATAAAATAAAATCATGTGACCCCAATTTAGTCTTCAGTCAATAGACGTGTGACCACTCTCGTACCTTGTTGTTGATCTCTTAGTGTATTTCTTCATATCAAAGAGATATGTCGTTTTTAACATTATGCGTTATCTGCATCTTCAGACACATCGTCTTCCGACTCACCGCGGCTGCTCCAACAAGGGAAGCATACACCAGAAGGGAACTATAGTCCCCACTCAACAGTTCCCTACATCGAATGCGTGTTCCCCACATGGACAGCCACAACAACTGCAGGGCCATCGACAAGTCAGCACATGATGCTCGCTCATATGGATGGCAGCCAGATAGGTTGTACCCTCATCTTACTTGTGTGCAACATTTATGGCATTGTTATTCATCTAAGCATGGAAAACAGATCATCACATTTCATTGTATATTCATGTTGATCTCTTACGGGTCTTGTTCAGGACTTCACGTTGTTCCATAGTTCAACTAAGATACTTGTTCTTTAGGTAACGTTGTTCCATAGTTATCATCCATCAGCCAATGCTATCCCACAGGCTGGTGATTATAGTATTATACCACTTCTAGTATTACCTATGTTGTTCTTTAATACTTTTGTGTGCCATCTAGTTAATCTCGAGTACAAATGATACATATTCTGTAGCTTTCATCCGTGTTCTCCTTTAGTTTATGAGACCTGTTGCTGCTAGTTAACCCCAGTCCTACTATTTATGTCGCTCTCTACAGGCACTCATTACATAAATCTAACTACTAGTTGTCTTCCATGCATGTCAGATATAATTGCACACACTGATATATCCACAAGAACCTCACGGAGCAATGCAAAGGCCAATAAACTTGATGTCAATGATACCCATCATGATGGAACATGTAAAGGCAGTTCTTCAGAAGACTTGCAGAAAGATGATGAATCCTCTTCACCCCACAAGGTCCCTGTGATATGGGTACAACATGCATATAATGTCCTGGAGTGTATCTACTCTGTTGCAATGCCATGTGCTTAGCATGCTGATCATGCATGTAAATATGTCATGCCTTCCTGTTTTTCAGTACCTATTCCATTCATGATAACGTGTTTTCAAATTCAAGTACTGCCATTCTACTCTATCGCAATGCCATCTGCTTAATTTGGACATCATGCTTCTGAATATCTTATGCATTGTTATTAACCAGTATGTACTTCATCTGTCTGCCATACCATTTTTTTACATTGAAGTGCTTTTCTAGTGCTTTGTTGCAATGCCATCTTATTTTCCCAATCATACACGTGTATGTTGCCTTAGTTATTTCTGTACGTATTCCGCTAGCATATAGTTTTACATTCAACTAGTGTTTTTTTTGCTATGTTGTCCTATCGTATCCCTAGCTCTTACACCATACTCCCTCCGTCCGGATTACATGTTGCCGAAATGGATAAAAATGATGTATCTAGAACTGAAATACGCCTAGACCCATCCATTTTTTTCCGGATGGAGGGAATACATGTCAATATGTCATGCCTTTCTATTCTTCAGTACCTATTCCATCTCTCTGTTGTCGCATGTTTTATAATTAAAGCACCATTCTTCTATACAAGGCATGCAAGGGGAAGACGACTATGTTAGAATCTGAAGGGTTACAAACAAGGCCTTTGCAAAAGATCCAAACGCCAGGAGATAATATACCAACTCCAGTTTTTATAGATACTGCTCCAGCATAGAGAAACCCAACTCCTATTGATAATAAGCAGATTGCAGTGGCCAAGGAACTAGTCCGCTCCAATCTAGCAAAAATATGTCAACTCAATTCTAAAAAGCGTGTGCGTATCCTTGCATCATGAAATTTTATAGCATGATGATCATATTTTCTACATGTTTCTTACCCATCTCTCTTTTAGAAAATAAGCTTAACAGATAGAAGAATTTCTGCAATGGTATCGTTTATGAGGAAAGATTCTTGCAGGAATTCTCTGTGCTCCAATGTAGATGTAAGTACCTGTTGTATATCACTATATTTTTACATCAGCATGTATTTTTTTAATCGCGTGAGTCCAACCTTTATCTGATCTAAATTTAGTTGTAGCAAAATGTATGATTAAAGGCCACAATGTTGATTTTTGTAAGGAAAACTGCCTCGTAGTTTTGCATCCTGAGCTGCATGATTGTACAATCTCATATCAGTGTGTTTGAATACTTTGGTTCTGCAGTGGGTTTTACAGTGTTTTTTTACTATGTTGTCCTGTCGTATCACTAGCTCTTACATCATACTCCCTCCGTCTGGATTAAATGTCGCAGAAATTGATAAAACTGGATGTATCTAGATGAAATACGCCTAGACCCATCCATTTATTTCCGGATGGAGGGAATACATGTCAATATGTCATGCCTTTCTATCCTTCAGTACCTATTCCTTATCTGTTGTAGCATGTTTTATAACTGAATCACCATTCTTCTATATAAGGCATGCAAGGGGAAGACGGCTAAGATTAGAATCTGAAGGGTTACAAACGAGGTCTTTGCAAAAGATTCAAACGCCAGGAGATAATAAACCAACTCCATTTTTCATAGATACTGCTCCAGCACAGAGAAACCCAACTCCCACTGATAATAAGCAGATTCCAGTGGCCAAAGAACTAGTATGCTCCAGTCCAGGAAAAGAATGTCAACTCCATTCTAAGAAGCGTATGCGTATCCTCGCATCATGAAATTTTATAGCATTCTGATCATATTTTCTACATGTTTCTTACACATCTCTCTTTTAGAAAATAAGGTTAAACGATAGAAGACTTCCTCCATTGGGATCAGATTCGAGGAAAATATCTTATGGAGTTCTCTCGTGCTCCAATGCTGATGTAAGTACTGTTGTATATCACTATATTTTTACATCAACATGTATTTTGTTAATCGGCGTGAATCTAACCTTTATCTGATCTAAAATTAGTTGTAGCAAAATGTTAAAGGCGCCAATGTTGATTTTTGTAAGGAAAACTTCCTGGTAGTTTTGCATACTAAGCTGCATGAATGTACTATCTCATATCACGCACATTACTGAATTGTAGTGCTTCTCTGGTTGCCCATTCATTCATTGTGTCAATGTTGCTTTCGTACTACCTTACCTATCTGATGATAGTTGTGCCATATTGTGTTAATTTGGTGTAGGCTAGTTGCCCAAACGTTCGTTGTGTCAATGCTGCTTTCCTATTATCTGACTTGGCCAATGATAGCAATGCTAGTGTGTTAATTTTGTGCAGGTTGCTGAAGATAAGAAGCCAAACTCTGAAAATAGCAAGGCAACCCCATTCTTTCTTTCCAGTAAATCTAGGCCAGGTAATATGGCAATAACTCATGATTAATCTGTTTGGTTCCCGTCCTAATTTATGTTATGATGCAAAGGGTCGAGACACTCTCCACTATCAATAATACAAGCCTCGCCAAAATCGCCATCCTGAATCTGTTCAAGATCCTCTGCCTCGAATGCAACGGAATAAATGTATGTTTGTGAACCACTTAATGGCTGAAGCAATGATGGAAATGGTGGATGAATCAGAGGTGCAGAGTCGTGCGACACAACAACTGATCAATGTTTTCAGAGACAATGTAGCAAAGCAGCAAGAATTTGCCCACATGCTTATGGGCGTCATCTGTGTTGAGGTTGCAGATTGTGACGTTGTAGATGGTTAGGTTCTGCTCATTTATTTGCACTGGTATCAATCTTTGATTGCCCAGTGGATGTAATTTCCTGTAATATATGCTGGATGTGCAACGTTATTCCCTGTATGTCGTACCTTTGCTTGATCGGTTTTGGTCCTGTGCATAATTGCTCATCGTAATGGGCTCAAATTATCTAATTTGGCCTAAAGACAGGTACAAACTTTAGTGGGCCCATTAAGTTAATGGGCCGTTACTAGGCCGAAAGTTAATGGTCGGCCCTCTTACCTCACGGGTCGTTAACAGGCTGACATCGAAGCGGGCCGTTAACAGGCCGTTACTAAGTTTGGGCTACATATGGCCCAACTATACTATAGGCCTTTAGCGGGCCGAAAGAGACAGCGGGCTTGTACTGGACCATGAAGATCATGGGCCGCTAAGAGGCCGAAAGTCAGGTCGTATTGTAAATGGCCTAACTGTGTTGTGGGCCTTTAGCAGGCCGAAAGAGAAACCGGGCTGGTATTGGACCATGACGGGCATGGGCCGTTAAAAGGCCAAAACTAAGGTCCGACTACAAATGGCCCAACTCATTTATGGTCACACAGGATCGGGAATTGGCCAACACTTAAATGGGTCGCTAAAAGCCAAAACTCAGGTCCAACTACAAATGGCCCAAATGATTTATGGGCCGTCAACGGGCTGAAAGTGACACCGGGCCAGAAATTGGCCCAACACTTAAATGGGCCACTAAAAGACCAAAACTCAGGTCCGACTACAAATGGCCCATCAGATTCATGGGCCGTCAACAGGCTGAAAGACACACCGGGCCAGAAATTAGCCCAACATTTAAATGGGTCGCTAAAAGGCCGAAAGATGTACATCCTGAAAATTGGCCCATCCATTAAATGGGTCGTTAACAGGCCGAAATCTCATCGGGCCGATATTGAGCCCAAATATATAGCGGGCTGTTAACGGGCTCAAACTGACGATGGGCTGCAATGGTGTCAAATCTTTAATGGGCCGTTGACGGCCGAATTGGCACATCTCGTATGGGTCGTGGGCTTAAATGGACCTGACACAAGTAGGCCTTATATGTGCCGGCCTCCTAATTTTTACTGGGCCGGCCTTTTTCACCGGAATGGGCCACTGTTGGGCCGTGCCACATGTCGACCTATCATAGGCGCCTCCTGTCCAATGAGTGGATGACATCTATCCTAACGGTGAGGCAACACGTTGTCACGACCGGTTTTTCAATAAAATACTTATTGAGAAACCGATCCTTTTATTTCCAACATAGGAGAGTCCTCCTTACTGGTAGACAAATTCTTGACACAGAAATCCAGAAGTACTAAATATATTACAGGGTTGAGCTGAGGTTGCTCAACAATTTATTACAAGCACGCCAATAATATACATAAAGGCGGATATGACACAAGGGTGTGGTGGCATACTACTGACTCGTATTTAAAAGTGGTGGTGGATATGTCACAGTGAAGTGGGTGACATTGACTCCTACTCTTGCGGCTCATCGAGCATCGGAGTGAGGCTCGATGATTTATTCGGGTAGTGGAAGCGGATATGGTACAAGTGACAAATTTCCAGGATTCGCACGGGGCTGACTGGGATTCCTCTAGGCGTCGGACTCGCTATCGAACTCTTCATCCATAAGATCGCCTTCGTCAACATCTGGCCAAATCAACAAGCCAGGTGAGTACTTTGAATGTACTCGCAAGACAGTTCGGACATAAGATATAACAAATGTAAGCATGATGCATCATGAGCAATTGGCAATGCACACTCAAGTGAATAACTTGCACGACATGTTAAATAAAAGGAAGTCAGGCGGTAATCCTCCCGAAATCCCAACAAAATAACTGAAAACCGATCGAGTGTCTGAAGTGACGCCTCGAATGGTGAACAAATAAATTAACATGCCGCAGTCGGGCGTCTAAGCGACACCACGTAAAGGGCTTATATTGGAAAAATAAATGACAGTGTGTGCCACAGTCGAACGTCAAAGCGACATCACATAAAGGGCTTATATCGAAAGTAAATAACAAGAGTTCCACAGTCGGATGTCTGAGCGACATCACATACAGGGCTTATATTGAAAGTAAATAACAAGAGTGCCACAGTTGGACGTCTGAGCGACATCACATAAAGGGCTTATATTGAAAATAAATAACAAGAGTGCCACAGTCGGACGTCTGAGCGACATCACATAAAGGGCTTATATTGAAAATAAGTAACAAGAGTGCCACAGTCGGATGTCTGAGTGACATCACATAAAGGGCTTATATTGCATTGTCGTATTCAAGCAATATAGACCATTCCAAGGAAAGATACTCGGCACACAATAATAAACGGGTTAGTCCATCCACAGGATTAATCATGCAGCCGAGTTTTCCACTCATGTCTGTTCACCGGAGATTTGTCAAGGAGACGACATCGAGACCGACAGACAAGTTGAACACGACATTGACCATAGATACGGTTACTTGAATGAGTTTGACTCTGCAGAGTTTGTACTATTAAACCACAGCCAACGGATTTCAGTAGTCGCAAGGGACTAGTTCCATTTACGGTATTTTAGAAGAAACTCATCTAACCAGTACACACCCAATTCCACATTCCGCTACTAGGAATCACCCTAAGCAACGTTCAAGAAAAACTCTAAGACGGGGAGGTCACAACCTCGAATAGCATGGGATCAAATTTATCTCGCGCGCTCTAAGGGGTGCCCCCCTCTCGGTCCCAACCAGAAACACCCATGATCCCTGACCGGATGACGGGCTTTAATCCAGGGCCATGGAACCCTCATCCCGGCCCCTCTGTTTTGTGTGTACCAGGAAAGAGGTTTGCAACTTACTAAACCATATTCTTTGCAGAAAACATTTGGTAGTACGAGGAAAAGAACGGATGGTAACGTGACTTGACTCACGTTGACACTGTAGTTAAATGGTTTGGCATAAGACTGGCATGCTACAACAATACCATCTTAACACCTATCATGTCACCACATGATCATGTAAACTCTCATCGAATAACACATCGAGTTTCCAGGCTCACTTGCAATAGCTTTGCATGTAATATAACCCTTACTGCTATGCATATAATCATGCCATGAACTGACTACTCAATGCAAACATGCAAAACACTCATCATATCAAAGGTTCAAACATGATTGCCTGGTTCGGAGTAGTCGGAGTCTAGCTCGGTGAAGTTCGCGGTTCCGTCACCTCCTCCGGTATCTACGGTATAAAGAAAAATACGTACTATCATAAATACCATGTGTACAAAAAAAGTGTCCCAAATATTTTTCAAATAAATATGATAAAAAGCTAGACAAAAAAATAAAGAGGACAGAAAAAGAATCAATCAAAAATCATTTTCTGTTTAAGAGTTATTAGAGTTTTAGTCCAGGGACTTGTCTGTAATGAAACAGAAAGTTTCCAGGGGCTAGCTTATAAAAACAGAAAACGATTCGATTAAAAACCCGCCAACTCCAAAGGAAAATGTATCCTGCCCGAAGGCGTTTTCAGAAAATGGTTCGGTAAAGGGGAAGAAGCTGATGAGGGGTCCCACCCGTCAGGTTTGAAATTTCAAACAGAGTCACCGACGACCAAAGGCTGCGGTGGTCGCCGGCGACGATCCACGGCGAGTTAGGAGGAGTGGGTGGTACATACGGTTTCCTTGGGTCCTTCCGCACCTGTGGGTGGTGGAGTTGGTCGACGGCCAGCACCACGTCGATGGCGGTCCCAAATCTGGCGGGCGGTGGTTCGGGTGGATCTCGTCGGGGAGGGCTACAAAGGATGAATTGAGGCTCGGGTTAGAATACTGGGTGCACCAGAGGGCTGCTGACGCGGTTTGGGAGGCGGGGGTGGCCTCACCTGAGTGAATCAAGCCGGAGCCCGAGGGGGATCGGGGCGGCCGGAGTCGGGGAAGGAGACCTCCTCGGGGTCCTCCTGGTGGTTTGGCGGGGCTCTGGTGAGGTGGAGTAATGGTGCGGGGTGGAGAACGAGCTCGGGGGCTCCTTTTATAGCTGATCCGAGGCGGTGGCCGTGAATGGGATAACTCCGGCGGCGATTACGGCGGTGCAACGGTTGGTCTGGTGGTTTAGGGGGCTAGGCATCACCGTGGGGGCCTACTGGTTCGGTTTAGGTGCTAAGCTTGGCCTGCCTTGGTTGATACCCCAAGTTCCGAACGGAACAGCGCACGGAGCTCGTCGGCGGCAGGGAGCACGCTCTGCGCTGCTCAGGCCACGGCAACAGTGCCGCAGCGTGCGCAGGCAAGCAGACGGCCACACAGAGGCCTCGAGTGGCTTGGGCAGTGCTGGACGGCGCCGAAAGCTGCAGCTGATCCCTGCTGGCCGCCACAGGTGGCTCTGCCACCGCAGAAGCTGCCGGCGTCGGCGGGACACGTCACCACCGACGATGGTGCCCGTCCAAAGGACCGTGCTGCGCTCTGGATAAGAAGAAGGAGCAGTGTGCATGGCGCCAGAGTGGGCACTGGTGAGATATATCGACGACGTGTCTCTGAAGAAAACGACACTGACGGTCGAACTGAAACACTGAACTCTGAACATGTACAGCAACAGTGCAGGCCACGTGCTCGATGAAATGATTTTGGCATGTGGAGAAATTTCCTGGAGCTGATCTTTGGTGGGGTGGCCTCTCAATGCACCTGGGGGCTGCCTGATTTTTGTCAGAATTTTTCGAAAAGGAAAAATATGAATTTCACCAAATCTGGTCCAAACTTGCAGTGAGTAAAACTTGAAATTTTGAACTGTGGAAGAGTGGATCTTGATGGATCTAGGTTGGGGGTGCTAGGGACTAGCCAGAGGAGTTGGTTTGAGATCAAAACTCAAAGGAAAATTGATACTTCCTTTGTAAATCACCTAGGTCCATAATAAAAGACAGAAATAGTTTTGGGGATAAAATAAATGGAATAAAAATCCAAAATTGGTTGAACTTGCTAGGATTGGCTACTTGACTTGACCCAAAGTGGAGGGAGGTGTTTTGGAGGAAAATTTTAACATGAGGCATGGTGAAGGAGGGTGGTTGGGATAAAAGGAATAAATCCAAAACCCTAAGGATTACTATTTAATTAAAAAATCCAAAAAATATTTATTGTGATGAGTTAACATCAGAAGGAAAGTTTTTTTAACCAAACACCAAGGTTGAGGAAGACACAAAAGTAAAATACTTGTCATAGGTGAAAAGTTTTTGAGAAGGAGGGGCTTTTGGAAAGATTTTAAATAGCCTCCTTCAAATCAAAATAAAGGGTTTTGTTAAAAAAACCTAATAAAAATTTTTGGAGTGTCACAACACCTACCCCCTTAGGAAAAATCTCGTCCCCGAGATTTCAGCTGATCCTCAAATAGGTGTGGGTGTTCTGCCCGAAGGAAATCTTCTCTTTCCCATGTTGCCTCGCCTTCGGTGTGATTGCTCCACTGTACCTTGAAAAACTTAAAAACTCAAATAGGTGTGGGCGTTCCCTGTAGGTCAGGTCTGGCTGTACGTCAATGTCCTCATGAGATACCTGCTTTTCTGGGTTGCTCACACATTTCCTCAACTGTGAGACGTGGAACACGTCGTGGACGTCGGACAGCTCTTCGGGTAGGTCTAGCTGGTAGGCTACCGTGCCTCTTCGTGCAACTACACAGAAGGGTCCGATAAATCTTGGTGCTAGCTTTCCTTTAACTTTGAATCGTTGTAGGCCCCTCATAGGAGATACTCGGAGGTACACATACTCACCGGGTTCAAAACTGACTCCCCGATGTTTTCGATCGTAATAACTCTTCTGTCGGCTTTGAGTTGTCTTGAGTCGGTCCCTGATTAGCTTAACTTTCTCCTCAGCTTCCTTGAGCATATCTGGGCCGAAGATATGGCTGTCTCCTGTCTCTAACCAATTCAATGGAGTACGACATCTCCGTCCATACAAGGCTTCGAAGGGTGCCATTTGCAGGCTGGCTTGGTAACTGTTGTTGTATGCAAACTCGGCATATGGCAAGCTTTCTTCCCAACTGGTCCCATAGGTGAGGACACATGCTCTCAGCATGTCCTCTAGTATTTGGTTTACGCTTTCAATTTGTCCATCAATCTGGGGGTGATATGCTGTACTGAATGCCAGTTGGGTTCCCAGAGCTTGCTGTAATTGATTCAAAAATCTAGAGACGAATTGGGTGCCTCGATCAGATATTATAGTCTTTGGGACTCCATGCAGGCAAACTATGCGAGAGAGATAAAGCTTAGCAAGCTTCTGAGTGGTGTAGGTTGTCTTTACGGGAATGAAATGTGCCACCTTGGTTGATCTGTCCGTGATGACCCATATGGCATCATTTCCGTGTTGTGACCGAGGTAGTCCAACAATAAAGTCCATTGTCGGTGTCAAAACCGGCGGATCTCGGGTAGGGGGTCCCGAACTGTGCGTCTAGGCGGATGGTAACAGGAGACAAGGGACACGATGTTTTACCCAGGTTCGGGCCCTCTTGATGGAGGTAAAACCCTACGTCCTGCTCGATTGATATTGATATTGTGGATGTTTACAAGAGTGGATCTACCACGAGATCAAGGAGGCTAAACCCTAGAAGCTAGCCTATGGTATGATTGTAAGGGTTGTTGATGTTGTCGTCCTACGGACTAGAGCCATCCGGTTTATATAGACACCGGAGAGGGCTAGGGTTACGTAGAGTCGGTTACAATGGTAGGGGATCTACATATCCAGACGCCAAGCTTGCCTTCCACGCCAAGGAAAGTCCCATCCGGACACGGGGAAGTCTTCAATCTTGTATCTTCATAGTCTTGGAGTCCGGTCGATGATGATAGTCCGCAGATGATAGTTCGGTGATGATGGTAGTCCGCTGTCCGGACACCCCTAATCGAGGACTCCTCAAGAGCCCCTGAACCAAGCTTCAATGACGATAAGTCCGCGCGTATATTGCTTGGCATTGCAAGGCGGGTTCCTCCTCCAAATGATAGAAGATTGTGAACACCAGGATAGTGTCCGCTCGCAAAATAAATTCCACATTCCACCGCAGAGAGAATAATAATATATACACAAGCTCAATCTGCTGACGTTTTCTGTGGCATGACGTCACGCCACTACCAAGCCATTACTTGAATCGTTTTTTACTTTACCACCTCAGCGCATTTAGCGAGGCGGTTTCCTTGGCACGTCTTGTCGAAGCAGAGATCGTGTTTCCCCTTAATCCGGGATTCTCATCAATACGGACGTGGGTAACCCAACCGCGCCCGTCGCCACGCCCCCTCTATCGCAGGCGAGTCCCAAACGGTCACGGAGACGGCTCTTGGTATTCTCCCTCTTCATAACGGGACCAAGGCTCGTTTCTTTTCTTCAATCCTCCATCGAATCCTCTCCCGCTCCAGGTTCCAGCACCTAGAGCTCCAGATTCGACCGTTTCGGACCTTCAACGATGTCCGGTTCCGACCTCCAGGGCCGGTGGATGCCCTCCTCCGTCACGGAGGAGGATGTGCTAAAGCTGCGGGATGCCAAGTACCTGTCTAACGAGATTTCGCACAGGCTGCCTGCCGAAGGGCAGGCCATCCCCACCCCCGAGCCCGGCGAGTATGTCGTTTTTGTATCCCACCTCTGTCGGGGTTTAGGCTTCCCGATGGATCCTTTTGTGAGAGGGCTCATGTTCTACTATGGGTTGGAATTCCACGATTTGGCTCCGGAGTCCATCCTCCATATTTCCGCATTTATCGTCGTCATGAAGCCTTCCTCCGTCACCCTCACTTCGCATGCGGTGAAGACCTTTAATGTGGCGCCAAGATGATCGGGGCGCTGCGGAGTGTGGCGGGGCGGCCATAAGTAGGAGGGCCGATGCGCCGTGGCCCGCTGGCTCCTTCCAAGAGGAGCTCGGCCTGTGGCAGCAAGAGTGGTTCTATATTACCGTTCCAAGGGGCCGCACACAAAAGCCGTCGCCCTTATTCCGCCAGGGACCTCCACGACGGTTGATGTCGTGGGTCAACCAAGGGCTCAACTGGGGGCCGTCAAAGGACATGCCCCTACTGCAGGGCCAGATTCGAGATCTCCAAACGAGGGAGATCGATATGGTGGTGGTGATGCAGGTTATGCTGATTAGGCGTCTCCTGCCCTGCAAACGCCACCCTCTCCGGCTATGGGAGTTCGATCTGGAGGGTCCACGGATTCTTCAACACTTCATGGGCTTGACACCCCTGGAGATGTACAAATTATTCTTCGGATCGCAAGAGGCGTGTCCGGAATTAACCGAGGATGCTGGACTAAGCTGCAATCGCCCGGATACTCAAGTAAGTAGTTCCGAGTCCGGGCATACCGTTTGTTTGCCTTTCGATGATTCGCCTTATGACCAATTTCCTTCTACACAGGAGTGGTTAGCGGAAGCAAAATTGATACGGTGTCCAGCCCCACTCCCCGAGACCGCGCCGGATCCCGTGCTGGTCCGGATGCTTGAGGTTGCGCCTTCAGAGGAAGACGAAGGGGAAAACAAGGAAGCTACTGTCTCGCCTAAGGAAGCTCTTGAAAGAGGGGGGATCGAGAATCCCTCCCCCCCAAGGGGAGAAGAGGACTGCCTCCGAGGACCCGGGGCAAAGCCCTAAACGGGGAAGAATCTTCGCCAGAGGTCCTGCGTCCGGGAGGCCCCGCCGCACAATCTCCTTAATGAGTCAGCCTCCAACAAGCCGTAAGTAGAAAAAAGGAGTTTTATAATAAGGGACATACCTATTTGTGCTTCGAGGATAACTAAAGTTTTTACCTTGTAGTTCGGATCTCCGCCCTTCGCAGATGAGCTCGTCTTGGGGACCTTCGTCCGGAGATGATAGAGAGCGAGACGCCTCTGTCCGGGCGCTGCCGGATAGGGCGGACGAGCCTGAAGTGTCGCCACGGAGGAGCCCCGGGTTTGGCAAAGCCGGATAGTTCGCGCCAATCGGTGTACGGTGAAGGATCTGCTTGAGAAGGCGTCTATCTCGTAAGATCGAACGCGTTGATGAGCGTGGTGATTGAAAGGATTTTGTCCGCCAAGGCGGTTGCACGATGCCGCTGAGTTTATCGCGGGTTTGAGGTACGTAAAATGACACACCTTTTAACAGTTTTGCATATAGAATGCGCCTCAGATAGATAGTAGCCCCGAGACTCGGTAGGTTGTCGAAATCGACGGCGCGTCGAGGATCAAAATCGCAGGTTTAAATTCCCGTCGTACCGATGCAGGTGGCGGGTCGTCCGGGGGCCAGCCGGACTGATGGAGTTGCTGAACTAAAGCGGCAACTCGATGCTGCGGATACGGACATCACGCTGGTCAACAGGCGACTTGATGAGTCGCAAGGTAAGTATTACTGCGCGGTCACTTGGTAAGGGAGCCGAAGCCATCTCCTTACAACATGTGCGTGAAATGCAGATAGTGCCGCTGCCGTGGAGAGCCTTCGGGCCGAACTTGCTCAAGCCAAGGAGCAGGCCAGAAGGAGTAATGCGGCAGCCTCGAAGGCGGCCGAGGAGTTGGCGGCCGAAAGGGTCGCACACTACCGGAGCAGGGAAGAGATAGCCGAAATGGCCGTGAAGTTAAAGGATGCTACCGACCGCAATAAGGCTCTTGTGAAGGAGCGCCTAGCGGGGCAAGAAGACCTGGAGAAGGCCACCGCCGAAGCCAAGGATGCCCGCTCTGCAATGCGGGCTATAAAGGAGGAGCTGCGCCAGGCCGAAGATATTGTAGCTGGCAAGCCCTTTCTGCTGCGCCGAAGGTTTACGGATCCAAAGTATGCTCAGCTGGGCCAACTGTGGGGTTCAGAGGACCCTTATATGGACTTAGCAGCGAAAAGGGCGGATGCCGCAGCATTTTCGGAGTCAGAAGGATCACAAGACGGAAGAGCTGTTTTGGTCTCAATTCTGTAGTCCGGAGCGTTCACTTCCGCTGACCGACCGTTTGGCCGAGTGGGCTGAGGTAAATAGGTTGTCCGGGCTTGCTATGACGGATGTAGTGACCCATATCTGGCCGGATAGGCCCAAGCCGAAGAGTTACTTTGGCTTATTGCAGCAATTTCTTGGGGCGGTGCCGCATATCAAGGCGATAAAGCGGTCGGCCTGCATAGAGGGTGCGCGGATGGCGCTCGCCCGTGTGAAGACACATTGGACAGAGATGGATGCCACCGCTGTTGCGACCCCGGGTTCGGATGATAACCGGTTGCCCGCCGAGCACTATTTTGGCGAAGTGTTGCGTGGTGCTCGTGTAATAGAGTCGCAGTGCTCAAAAAATGTTACGTTCAAATGAACGTTTATATGATGTAAAACTATATTTATGATGTAAGCGCCTTTTATACTTGTGCGTTCAAGTAATAGAATATCTCCTATGCGGCCGTTCATGTATACGTGTGTATAACCTGAAAGATGGCAGTCGTCGGCTTCAGCTCCCACGCACAAGGTGCGGGGGTGTTCGCAAAAAATAGCGCGTTTTCACACTTAATCTGACGTCTCGGTCCTGTGAAGGAGGTGGTAGCGTAGAAAACGAGGCAACCGGACTATAATGCTTTATCACTTTCACTTAGCCATGGAGTTCGAGGGTGGGGCTACGACATAGCCCCTGGGGGCACCGCGCTCTCCGAATTTGGGGCGCGTATGTGCCTGGCCGGGAAACGGCCCTTCGTCAAAGCGGAGGAATCCTAAACATTCCCATAGTCGATCGAGTGGTTGACCAGTCTCTCGTTGTATCATGACAGTCAGTTTTCGGCTTTCTCTACTGAGGTGCTCGCCCAGCCGAACTGGGGCACAATCGCAGTAGTTCTCCTGGAGCCGCGTTAGCCGATGATACGGAACGTAAGGCAGCAAAACACAGGAGCCGGGCAAACCCAACATTTGACCAAAGACATGATTCCGAGCTGATGCATATAAGGCCTAACTCGAGACGCCGAACACTCCCGAAGGTGTTCGGTCTTTATAATAGCGGGCAAAACAAAGCCCTAAGCCCCTTGTGTCCGTGCACGGCAGGTTCTTCCGGCGCGCCGATGCCAAAACGCCAGTCTCCACACTCGATATAATGATAAACCAGGGATTATAGCAACAAGAGACAGAAGAAAGGTTTACGTAGGGTCTTAGTCCAAAAGAGTCCTTGCAACGGGTCCCTACCGCACGCTGCGCTGTGTCTCCGTTGTGCCGTATCCTGTACGGGTGTGCACGCTGTTCATCTGTAAAAATAGAAGAACTTGGTTGGAAAAGAAATCGTGCGAGAAAGTGCATAAAAAATTGAAATATAGATTAAGAAGGCTGAGCGTATGCTAGCTCATTATGGCTTATATGTGCAAACCCTTGTGAAGGGATGTGCGGCTAGGTAGCCCCTAGCTTATTTATTCCGGGCTCGTCCAGCCGTGTCCGGGGTCTCAAGCGACCTTTTAATGAAATGATGCCACGTGGACCGGGCATTTTAAGCGTAAGAGACGAGTAATGTGGTATTGCATTGAAGCGGACGAGAGCTTCCCGTCCCAGTGCTTGATAGCTACTTTTAAATGGGGCGACATGAAAGGTTAGCTTTTCTCATCGGAAGTTGTCAGGTGACCCTGAAACAACGTCTAGTAATAATGAAACTGTGCCCCTGGCGCAAGGGCCTGCCGCCACTCCTTTGAAGGAAGTGCGGCTATGCCGAATTGTAGTAGGGTCTATCCCAACTTTGCGGATTGTGTCCAGAAATAGCAGGTTCAAGTCACTGCCGTCGTCCATCAAAACCTGCGTTAATTGCAGTCCGTCTATTATGGGATCCAATATCAGGGCAGTCTATCCTGCGTTCCGGATACTTCTGGACTGATCCAGATGGTCGAAAGTGATTGGTTTTGACGTCCAATCTCGGTCCACTGGGGTGGATCGTGCGACACTTGTCTTAGCGAGTGCCGTGTTGGCTTTCCGTACAATCACGTGAAGCGAGTTTACTGTTTTGACTTCTTGTGGGAAAGTCTTTTGACTTCTGGTGCTCTGCTGGTGGGGTTAGTCATCGTCCTCGCTTGGCGCATTGAGCCCCTTGTGTCCGGCGTTGAGTCTGCCGGACTGTTTAAAAACCCAACAATTTCGGTTGGTATGGTTTGCAGGCCTTCCGGAGGTACTGTGGATTTGACATATCCGATCTAAAATTTTGTTTAAATTTGATAGCTCGTCTCTGTTCTCCTTACGGGGTCGTGTTGTATTGTTTGTCCGCGAGCTTTTGAATCCGACGTTGACCGCCGTGCCCTTTGGGCTTTTTTCTTTATTCCGGCGCTGGTCTTTCTTGCACCGTGACTGTCCGTTTCCATCTCTGATCTCGGATGTACTCGGGTCGCTGGTGTTGCATCTTGCTAGCCAGCTGTCTTCTCCTAACATAAAGCGCCATGAGGCTTGTTAGCGGCCATTGTTCTTGGCTTCTCTTGGCTGAGGTGTCGGCGAGCCATTCATCTCGGACGTTGTGTTTAAAAGCTGCTAGGGCTTCTGCGTCCGGACAGTCGACTATTTGGTTCTTTTTGGTAAGGAATCTGTTCCAGAATTTGCACGCTGACTCTCCGGGCTATTGGGTTATATGACTCAGATCGCTCAGATCCGGAGGGTGGACATAAGTCCCTTGAAAATTTGCTCTAACGCATCCTCAAGCTCTTCCCAACTTCCAACAAGATTACGGGAGGCTTTTGAGCCAATGCCGAGTTGGCCCTTTGAGCTTGAGGGTAGGTATTTTATGGCGTGGAGATCATCTCCTCTAGCCATGTGTATGTGTAGTATGTAATCTTCTATCAGACTCTGTGGTCTGTTGTGCGTCGTATGCCTCTATGTTTATGGGTTTGAACCCTGCTGGAAATTCATGATCCAGCACCTCATCGGTAAAACATAGCGGGTGTGCGGCGCCCCTGTATTTGGGTGTGCCGCTGTCTTCGAACAGTTGTCGTGGTGTGTTACTTCCTGGGGTCCTCTTTTTTGGCCCATAGATGGACCTAGTTGGGCCGTCCGTTTTCCCAGGATTATAATTCGGCTTGTGTGCAGCCCCGCTTGTCGCTTTGGGCCTGTCGTCTGGCCGTCTATCCGGCCAGGCGGCCTCTTTATTTTTTGACCGTGAAGGCTCTATGGCTTCCTCGTCAAATTCTGGCAGCAACTTGCGCTTCGAGTAGCTCTTAGTTTGATGGCCATTGCCATATTTGTCTGCAGTCTTGAATACTTTGCTCCACTTCATTCTGAGTGTGTCTTCTGCTGTTTTGAGCTTCCGTTTCGCCTTCTTCAAACTTCTTGCAGTGGCGACGAGTTTTTTGTGTATGTTCTTATGCTCCGGTGTTGTGTCCGGACTGTTGATTGCTCCGTGAAGGGGTTGATTATCCGGCTCGTCCTGTTCGTCGTCCGCTGGTTTGCCCTGCTCTATCGCTGGGTCGTTAGGAAGGCTGCTTTGATCGAGGCGGGACTTAGGGCGGCGTTTACGTCACCGTTTTGTTGTTTATCGGCGGGATCATCCTCTGCCGCGTCCCGTTGTTCCTCGTTGTTGCTTCCCTTTGGGGTGTCCACCATGTATATGTCGTATCACGAGGTGGTCTTCCAGTGTCCTGTAGGCACTGGTTCTTGGTAGTCTCCGGCATCGTCGTCCATACCGTCGATGTCTTCGGAGTCGTAGTCGAGTACGTCGGTTAAATCGTCGATGGTGGCTACGAAGTGGGTGGTGGGTGGGCTCTGAATTTCTTCGTCCCAACCATCCTGGTCGTAGTTCGGCCAGGGCTCTCCGAATAGCGAGAGATGCTTCCGTGAATTTATGATATCGCTGAAGGGCGAGTGCTGAAAGATGTCCGCAGCGGTGAATTCCATGATCGGCGCCCAATCGGATTCGACTGGCAGGGGCGCGGGAGTTTCGGAGTCCGGCAGGGAGTCCGGCACCTCGGAGTCATGAGCTTTATGCGGGACAAGGTAAGTGTTCGGCTCCATCGCCGTAGAAGTTGCAGCTCCCGAGGCGGTGTCCAGCCATCCGTCCTCGATCCGAGCGATCGGCTCCGGACTATGGGTCGGAGCGGATTCGTGTGCGGCCTCCAAGGTGCTGTCCAGCGGCAGAGTTAGGTCATGCCCATCATGACAGCTCGGCAGGATCGGCTGTGGCTCAGATCCATCGAAGATCAAGTCTCCGCGGATATCGGCCGTGAAGTTTAGGCTTCCAAACCTGACCTGACGGCCAGGGTAGCTTCGATATGCTCCGGATGGCCAGCGAGTTGGCCCACAAGCTGGCCGCCGAATCTGAAGATCTGTCCGGGAGAAAAGACTCACCCAGGACTGCGTCGTTGTTGATTGAAGAGGCCATCAAGCCTATCGGTGGCGACACAGAGGAACTCTCAATGAAAGCACCAATGTCGGTGTCAAAACCGGCGGATCTCGGGTAGGGGTCCCGAATCGTGCGTCTAGGCGGATGGTAACAGGAGACAAGGGACACGATGTTTTACCCGAGTTCGGGCCCTCTTGATGGAGGTAAAACCCTACGTCCTGCTCGATTGATATTGATATTGTGGATGTTTACAAGAGTGGATCTACCACGAGATCAAGGAGGCTAAACCCTAGGAGCTACCCTATGGTATGATTGTAAGGGTTGTTGATGTTGTCGTCCTACGGACTAGAGCCATCCGGTTTATATAGACACCGGAGAGGGCTAGGGTTACATAGAGTCGGTTACAATGGTAGGAGATCTACATATCCGTATCGCCAAGCTTGCCTTCCACGCCAAGGAAAGTCCCATCCGTACACGGGGGGAAGTCTTCAACCTTGTATCTTCATAGTCTTGGAGTCCGGTAGATGATGATAGTTCGGCTGATGATGGTAGTCCAGCTATCCGGACACCCCCTAATCCAGGACTCCCTCATCCATCCCGATATCATCCCATTTCCACTCTGGTATCCTGTTTGGCTGTAACAACCCTGCTGGTTTTTGATGCTCGGCCTTAATGTGCTGACACGAATCACAACATGCAATGAAGGTGGCTATATCCCTCTTCATACCGTGCCACCAAAAAAATTCCTGAATGTCTTTGTACATTTTGGTTCCTCCCGGGTGGATTGAATACAGAGTGGTGTGGCCTTCGGCCAGGATTTGCTGTTTGAGGTCTTCTACATTCGGTACGCAAAGTATGTCTCCGTACCATAGTATTCCCTTATTGTCTATGATAAATTCGGGTGCCTTGCCCAAACTCACTTTCCTTTTTATGCCTTCGATGCTGGGGTGTCTATGCTGAGCCTCCTTGATTTGCTCCATTAAGTTAGGCTGTATTTCCAAATTTAACACATCGCCCTCGGCGACCATTATCATGTTGAGCTTGGCGAACTCTTGCTGAAATTCAGGTCTCAAGTTTGGCAGACCGTCGTTGCCCGAACTGGGTTTTAGACTAAGAGCATCTGCCACCACATTCGCCTTTCCTGGATGGTAGTGAATACCGACATCATAATCTTTTACTAATTCCAACCAGCGTCGTTGTCGTAAGTTGAGTTCTGGTTGTGTGAAAATATACTTGAGGCTTTTATGGTCCGTGTATATTTCACAACGATTTCCAAGTAAAAAGTGCCTCCACTCTTTGAGTGCATGAATGACTGCTACCAATTCCAAGTCATGAGTAGGGTAATTTTCTTCATGCTTGCGTAGTTTCCTGGAGGCATACGCGACTACCTTGCCTTCTTGCATTAATACGAATCCGAGGCCCTTCCTGGATGCGTCACAATACACCTCAAAACTTTTGTGTATGTCTGGCACAACCGATACTGGTGTTGTTGTTAATTTTCTTTTGAGTTCTTGGAAACTTTTCTCGCAAGCTTCCGTCCAAACAAATTTCTTGTCTTTCTTGAGCAACTGCGTCATTGGCTTGGCTATGGTGGAGAACCCTTCAATGAACCTTCGGTAATACCTTGCCATTCCCAAGAAACTTCTTACATCCATTACGCTGGCTGGCGGTTTCCAACCAAGCATGGCCTTGACTTTTTCCAGGTCTACGGCAACACTTTCTTGTGTTAACACATGGCCTAGGAAACCAACTTGTCCTAACCAAAATTCACATTTGCTGAACTTGGCGTATAATTGATGTTTCCTTAATTCTCCTAGTACAATTCTGAGATGTTCAGCATGCTCTTCTGGTGTCTTGGAGTATACCAAAATATCATCGATGAACACCACAACAAATTTGTCCATAAATTTCATAAACACTTTGTTCATGAGGTGGAAAAAATATGCGGGGGCGTTGGTCGGACCAAACGGCATCACTGTAAACTCATACAGCCCGTATCTGGAGGTGAAGGCTGTCTTGGGGATATCTTATGTCCGTACTTTTAATTGATGGTATCCCGACCTTAAGTCAATTTTTGAGAAAACCTTGGCTTGAGCGAGCTGGTCAAATAAATCATTTATCCGTGGCATCGGATATTTGTTCTTGATTGTGACCATGTTGAGTGCTCGATAGTCTATACACAATCTCAGTGTCCCATCCTTTTTCTTGGCAAATAAAACTGGTGAGCCCCAAGGTGAGGAGCTGGCTCGAATAAATCCTTTGTCCAGTAATTCTTTTATTTGCTTCTTTAATTCCACCAACTCTAAGGGTGCCATTCTGTATGGTTTCTTGTAAATGGGGGTGGTTCCAGGTGCTAGCTCAAAGCTGAATTCTATCTCCCAGTCTGGTGGCATGCCTGGTAGTTCTTCGGGAAATACGTCTGGGAACTCGCACACTACTGGAACTTTGCTTAACTCAGAAATGTCCACCTTGTTCAACCTTGGTTGCCGTGATATTTGTCTCTCTTGAGCTGAAACTTTTATTGTCTTCCCATGATGATGGGTAAGAATAACTGTCCGGTTGAAGCAGTCAATAAATCCTTTGTTGGTGGTTAACTAGTCCATTCCTAGGATGACATCTAGTCCCTTATTTTCCAATATAATAAGGTTGGCGTGAAACTTTAATCCCTCAAACTCAATAACCACACCTTGGCAGTAACTCTGAGTAACTTGCTTAATCCCGGGGGACTTGATGATCATGGACTTTTCCAGGGGAAGCATCGAAAAATCATTTTGCAAAGCAAATTTCTTTGAAATGAACGAGTGAGAAGCTCCAGAATCAAACAAAACCGTGGCAGGTATTGTGTTGATAGGGAACGTACCGAGTACGATATTCGGGGCATTCTGTGCTTCCTCCTTGGTCACATGGTTCAAGTGACCCTTCTTGTGATTATTATTGGGGTTGAAGTTGTTACGCTTGGGTGCTGAATTGTTCCCACCGTGGTTCGGCGTGGGAGCCAAGTTTCTTGGCTTTGGGCACTGCTTAGCATAGTGCCCTTCTTCTCCACAAGCGTAGCAAGTGACACCTGGGCGGTATGTAAAATCCTTGTCCCTTGCATGAAAATTCTTGATCGAGCGCGGGACATTGGTTGTGGACTTGTTTGCTCCACTTTTCTGAAAGTTGGTCTTGCTTCGGTTGTTGCGAGCTTGAGTAGTTTGGTCCCTCTTGCGCTTGTGAAAATCTTCCAAACTGCAGCGCTCATTTTCCAGGGTAATGGCCTTGTCCACAAGTGTTTTGAAGTCTAGAAAGGTGTGTACGACCAGCTGGCATTTGAGTGCTGGTGCAAGACCATCCAGAAACTTTTCCATCTTTTTATTCTCAGTCATGTGCTCTTCGTTGGCATAACGAGATAATTGAGTAAACTGACTGTTGTACTCAGTCACCGTCATGCCTCTCTGCTTGAGGTCATCAAACTCCCTCTTCTTGATTTTCCTAACGCTTTTGGGGATATGCGCCCCACGAAAACCTTCTTTAAATTCTTCCCAGGTGATGTTATTCTCATTGGGGTGCATGTGTAGGAAATTTTCCCACCATGATGCAGCTGCTCCTGTGAGGTAGTGAGGTGCATAAAGTACCTTCTCATGGTCTGAACATTGTGCAATAATCAATTTCTTTTCAATGTCTCGAAGCCAGTCATCAGCCTCAAGAGGTTTGTCAGTGTGCGAGAAAGTTGGGGGACGCGTCTTTTGTAGTTCTGATAATTTGGATTGCTTTTGATACGGTCCACGGTGATTTCCCATATTGATGACATGGTTCATCATTTCTTGGTGCTGTTGCTGGCTTTGCTCATAAAGGCGGCACACTTGAGAAAAAGCTGTCTCACTGCCCTGTTGACTTGACTGTCCCTGTGTGAAATTGTTGCTTGTTTGGGTGCCATAATTCTCTTCTGGCGGATTTGGCATGGAACGAGTCCAAGGACGAGGCATTTTCCACTCTCGGGATATATTTTGAAAAATTTCATAAGAAAAGGAAATTGAGCCACAAAAATAAATAAATACTCAAAGGCGAAAAATTTAAACACTCCAAGATTTATCAAGAAATTTTTTGATTGCGCATGGAGAAGGACCGCTCAGTACATATCTTACACGCAAGCAGTAATTATACAATACATCACTCAGGATGTGCGTACACATTCCTGACATGTTATTTAGGCTAGTGCACTTCTCCCAGTTCCTACATGATGCGCATACAAACTACTTCTCACAACCTATATACATATAAACATATCTTACAAGCTGGCACAACGCAGGGTTGCTAGGCATACTCAGTCGGAGATGGTAAGGATTTCCCTTGGCCTGCCGAGGGTGAGGCCCAGTGATGCCGGGGACTCAACCTCCTCCTCACTAATAGGCTCCAGGCGTGAAGTGCTGCGCTGAGAAGCTGGAGCGGGCGCGAGAGGCGGTGCAACACGGACTGGGGCGGGCGCAATAGGTGGTGCCGCACGGACTGGACCGGACGCTAATAAACTTGGTATCATAAAATCGCACTATGATCGAGTGTCTGAAGTGACGCCTCGAATGGTGAACAAATAAATTAACATGCCGCAGTCGGGCATCTAAGCGACACCACGTAAAGGGCTTATATTGGAAAAATAAATGACAGTGCGTGCCACAGTCGGACGTCAAAGCGACATCACATAAAGGGATTATATCGAAAGTAAATAACAAGAGTGCCACAGTCGGACGTCTGAGCAACATCACATACAGGGCTTATATTGAAAGTAAATAACAAGAGTGCCACAGTTGGACGTCTGAGCGACATCACATAAAGGGCTTATATTGAAAATAAATAACAAGAGTGCCACAGTCGGACGTCTGAGCGACATCACAGAAAGGGCTTATATTGAAAATAAGTAACAAGAGTGCCACAATCGGACGTCTGAGTGACATCACATAAAGGGCTTATATTGCATTGTCGTATTCAAGCAATATAGACCATTCCAAGGAAAGATACTCGGCACACAATAATAAACGGGTTAGTCCATCCACGTGATTAATCATGCAGCGAGTTTTCCACTCATGTCTGTTTCACCGGAGATTTGTCAAGGAGACCCGACATCAGGCCGACAGACAAGTTGAACACAGACATTGACCATAGATACGGTTACTTGAATGAGTTTGACTCTGCAGAGTTTGTACTATTAAACCACAGCCAACGGATTTCAGTAGTCGCAAGGGACTAGTTCCGTTTACGGTATTTTAGAAGAAACTCATCTAACCAGTACACAGCCAATTCCACATTCCGCTGCTAGGAAACACCCTAGGCAACATTCAAGAAAAACTCTAAGACGGGGAGGTCACAACCTCGAATAGCATGGGATCAAATTTATATCGCGCGCTCTAAGGGGTGCCCCCCTCTCGGTCCCAACCGGAAACACCCATGCTCCCTGACCGGATGACGGGCTTTAATCCAGGGCCATGGAACCCTCACCCCGGCCCCTCTGTTTGGTGTGTACCAGGAAAGAGATTTGCAACTTACTAAACCATATTCTTTGCAGAAAACATTTGGTAGTACGAGGAAAAGAACAGATGGTAACTGTAACGCCCCGGATTCGATGCGCCAGGTGTCTGCCAGTTATCCGCCGTCGTTGCCATGTCATTTTCTTGCGTGTTGCACTTTGCCATGTCATCATCTGCATTTCATATCATGTCATCATGTGCATCTCATTTTGCATACATGTTCGTCTCATGCACCCGAGCTTTTTCCCCGTTGTCCGTTTTGCGATCCGGCACTCCTATGTCCCCGGCGTCCCCCTTTTGCCTCTCGTTGTGAGTGGGTGTTAAACTTTATCGAAATGGCCCGAGGTTTGCCAAGCGGCCTTGTTACACCACCGGTAGACCGCCTGTCAAGTTTCGTGCCATTTGGAGTCCGTTTGATACTCCAACGGTTAACCGGGGTACCGTAAAAGCCTCTTTTGTTGCAGCCCAACACCCCTTCTAAAGTGGCCCAAAACCCAGCAAACTCCTCGCCATGCTCTCGGTCGTTCGATCACGATCGTGTGGGCGAAAACCGCACCTCATTTGGACTCTCCTAGCTCCCTCTATCTATAAATAGGTGCCCTCCCCCGAAATTCGCGGATGAAACCCTAGCCCTCTCCCTCTGCACCACCGGACATGTCCGCCGCCGTCCGGACGCTTCCCCGCCGCCGCTCCCAGCCAGTGGCGCGCCACCACGTGGCGCCCCGCGCCGTCCCGCCGCCGCACGGAGAGCCCGGATTGGGCCCTCCGCCCATCTCCCGCCGCGCGCCGCCGCCGCCGCCGCTGTCCCAGCGCCTCCGCCGCCCGGTCGCCAGCGCCTCCCGCCGCCTCGCTGCCTCGCCTCTCCGCCCGCGCCGCCAGTGCGCCGCCTCCCGCCGCCCTGCGCCGCCGTCCGCCGCCGCCCTACGCCGCCGGTGGCCCGAGCCCGTCGGCCGCCCGCTCCCCGCCGGATCTCCTCCGCCGCCGCTCGCCCCCGCGCCTTCCCCGATGTCGCCCGCGGCCTCCAGCTCCGGCGAGCCGCCGCCCGTCTCCGGCCCGCCTCGACCTCGGTTCCCGTGCCGTCCCCGATCCAGATCTGGATCCGAGGTAGTCCCCGATTTTGCCCAAGTCCCGAGTGTTTTTGACATTATCATGCCATGTTCATCGCATCATAACTCTGCATGCGTAGCTCCGTTTCGTGCGTGTAATATGTCAAATTGTTCGTCTCGACGAGTACATCACTTCATTCCATTGCATCATGTTCATTTGGGTTCATCTTGATACCTGAATCATCGTTGCAAGAGTGCTATATGATGTTAGTCTGCTGGAACTGTTATAACTTGATGATTTGTCATTTTTACCATGATTGATGTGTGCATCCTATGAGGTTGATGTCTACATGAGTTTTGATCTATATCATGCCATCTCTACAGGGGTGTTATCCATGTATTTTTGTGATTCTTGTAGTGAGTGCATCAAGCTTGTTAAATAGGGTACTTGCTGTTACTGTTTTGCTTGTCTAAAACTGCTATATCGTGATGCTATGTTAACCTGCTTCTACAAGTCATTATATGCATAATCTGGAGATGTTCACTAAGGGTGTTTTGTTCTACATGTCATTCTCTATCCATCCATGCCCCTGGTTGCATTTATAGACTGCTGTAGCTTGTTGTAATCTTGCTCTAAAATTGCTAAATGATGTTGCTGTCAGCCTGTTATCATTAAGTTCAATATTGCCATGATTGTTGTTAGTGATCCATGCACTCTATGAACTTGATCTTGCCATGCTTAGCTTCATAAACATGTCTAATTATTGTTTGTTGCCTTGCCATGCCATTTATTGATCTGTGGTGAGTGGATCAAGCTCACCAACATGCCTACTTATTGTTGTTCCTGCCATGTATGAATCTGTAATATAACTTGCCATGTTTACATGGGTGCCCTCATATCTTCTGGTCCTTTTTGGCTCATGGTCAGTAAAGGACTTTTGTTCTATGCAATTAGTACATTCATTACATGCCTTTGTTTGCGATGATCAGTTCATGTAACATGTTCTTTGATAGCCCTAAACATTGCAACCTGATGTTATTTCTGCAAAGTCTGAAACTGTTATTATTTGCAATCTTGCCATGTCCTTTTGAGCATGTTTTAGTCATTTCTGGAGATAGCTCAGTGTTCATGTTTTGTCATGCTTTACATGTACATCACGTCCATGCCTTTTGTTATCATGTTAAGATAATGTAGCTTGTTGTTTTGATGCTTGCAATATGCCTAGTTGCAGTTTTGGACAGATTGTTGCTATAACTTGTTTCATGTGTATGTGTTGAACCGTTGCTCCGTTTTGAGTGTGCTCTATATGAAACTTGCTTAGATTTGCATTTAGTTTCATATTATCATGTTGCATGCTTGGTTTGAGAGGGTTTGCTTGATGTTTGTATGCATTTTGCATCAATGCCATGTTTAACTTGTTTTGCTCATATCTTCTAGACCGTAGCTCCGAATCTAATGAACTTTATATGTAACTTGACTAGAATTCCGGGTAGATCATCATGGTGCATCTTAACATGCTGTTTAACAACTTGAACATAAGGTCTATTCAGATCTGGACCAATTTCGAAATTTGCATATGAGGACTTACCGGAGTTGTTCTATGTTGTTTCCGGCCTCATTTAAACTTGCTTTGATGTGTTGGTCTTGTATGCATCATCTTTTGCCATGAGTAGCTTCATGTAGCCTTGTCACGCATCATGCTTGTTGTGCATCATGCCTTGCTCATGTGCGGTGTGTTTACCATGTTGTGTGCTTCTTCTCGATAGTTCCGTTTAAATTACGATCGTGAGGACTCGTTAAATCACGCTTGGTTTGTCTTCATGGCTTGATCTTCTTCATGGACTCGTTCTTCTTCCTTGCGGGATTTCAAGCAAGATGACCGCTACCCTGGATCTCACTACTATCATTGCTATGCTAGTTGCTTCGTTCTATCGCTATGCTGCGTTACCTACCACTTGCTGCTCAAGCCTCCCAATTGCCATGAACCCCTAACCTTTGTCACCCCTCCTAGCAAACCGTTGTTTGGCTATGTTACCGCTTTTGCTCAGCCCCTCTTATAGCGTTGCTAGTTGCAGGTGAAGATGAAGATTGCTCCATGTTGGATTATGTTTATGTTGGGATATCACAATATCTCTTATATTATTAATGCATCTATATACTTGGTAAAGGGTGGAAGGCTCGGCCTTATGCCTAGTGTTTTGTTCCACTCTTGCCGCCCTAGTTTCCGTCATATCGGTATTATGTTCCCGGATTTTGCGTCCCTAACGCGGTTGGGTGATTTATGGGACCCCCTTGACAGTTCGCTTTGAATAAGACTCCTCCAGCAAAGCCCAACATTGGTTTTACCATTTGCCTCACCTATGCCCTTTTATTTCCCTTGGGTTTCCGGAGCCCGAGGGTCATCTTTATTTTAGCCCCCCCCCCCCGGGCAAGTGCTCCTTCGTGTGTTGGTCCGAACCGAGCAGCCTGCGGGGCCACCACGGGGAAACTCGAGGCTTGGTTTTACTCGTAGCTTGACTTATCCGGTGTGCCCTGAGAACGAGGTACGTGCGACTCCTATCGGGATTTGTCGGCACATCCGGGCGGCTTTGCTGGTCTTGTTTTATTACTGTCGAAATGTCTTGTAGCCGGGATTCCGAGACTGATCGGGTCTTCCCGGGGAAAAGGAATATCCTTCGTTGATCGCGAGAGCTTATCATGGGCTAAGTTGGGACACCCCCGCAGGGTTTAAACTTTCGAGAGCCGTGCCCGCGGTTATGTGGCAGATGGGAATTTGTTAATATCCGGTTGTAGTAAACTTGAAGTAAACTCTTCTAAAATACACCAACCGTGTGCGTAACCGTGAGTGTCTCTTTTCGGGGTTGATCGAGAGGTGAACACGGTTTCTGGGTTATGTCTGACATAAGTAGGAGTTCAGGATCACTTCTTGATCATTACTAGCTGACGACTGTTCCTTTGTTTCTCTTCTCGCTCTCATTTGCGTATGTTAGCCACCATATCATGCTTAGTCGTTGCTGCAACCTCGCCACTTTACCCCTTCCTTTCCCATTAAGCTTTGCTAGTCTTGATACCCATGGTAATGGGATTGCTGAGTCCTCGTGGCTCACAGATTACTACACCAACAGTTGCAGGTACAGGTTATGCGATGATCTTGACGCGAGAGCGGTGTTACTGTTTTGGAGTTCTTCTTCTGCTTCTTCTTCGTTCAGGGGATAGGTTCCAGGTCGGCAGCCTGGGCTAGCAGGGTGGATGTCGCTGAGCTTACATTTATGTTTCATCCGTAGTCGGATGTTGATCTTGTATATGATGTTGATGTATTCTTGTGGCATTTGTGCCTAATGTATGTATCCCCACTATTATGTAATGTTGATGTAATGATATCCAGCTTGCAAAAGCGTTTCAATATGCGGGTCTATCCTTGGTGGGACCTTCGAGTTCCTATTGGATAGGGTCGCATATTGGGCGTGACAAGTTGGTATTAGAGCCTCGACCGACCCTAGGAGCCCCCTTGATTGATCGTGTCGTTTGGTCATTGTTGAGTCTAGAAGAAAACTATTTTCGGAGTCTAGTTATATCGGAGAGTAGGATTTCTTTTACTCCTCAGCCCCTTCGTCGCTCTGGTGAGGAATCTTGATGTAGGTGTTTTGAATTACTCCTCTTCCCCTTCAAATTTTCTTTAGGATCGCGCAATTGGTTTTTTTTCTTTTTTCGATCGTTGTTCCTCAGCTCTTTTCATCCGGTGCATTTTTCGTCAAGTTGACTCGAGCCTCTTCATCCTTGAGTTCAATCCCCAGTTGTTTTCTTTTCCCACCCACCCTCCCTTCATCTTCTCGAATCCGGAGCCCGTAATCGAGTATCCATCCCACTCGTGCGAAGTCTTTGCTTTCTTTACTCAATGATTTCAACCGGTGTTCTCTCTTCAAGATATTCGTCGGTTCCCCCTTCCAAATTGCCTTTGTTTTCCCGCCCTCCCACCCTCTTCTTCCCGGAGTCTAAGCCTCTATTCGAGCATCAATTTCATTCGTGCGGAGTATCTTCAGTCTTTCCTCAATTGTCTCAACTGATGAATTCTCGTCGAGCTAATCATTGTTCGTCTCGTTTTCGTTCCGGTGGATCCAATTCAAGTTTTTCGTTATCAATCGTATTTTTCCCTCGGCTCAAATATTTCCCTTTGCTCGTTCGCCTCTCGCCATTCTATCATTCCGGGGTTCGGAAGACATCTCAGGAGATTCGTCTGTGTTCCAATTAATTCGAGGTTGTCACCTCATTCATATATTTCAATTGTTCCGGCGCATCATCTATCTGTTCAACAACCCTTTCCAACGATGTTTTTTTCTTTTAGTGGGCCCTAACCCACAGGTCTTTTCCCAGGATCTTACCTGACTCTTCTAATTATTCCGGAGCTATTCTCTAATTCTTTCGGAGGTTGACGTAAGTATGAATTTCATCAGTCAGATGCCATCTCCAATATAGTTTTCAAATTCTTTTCATTGTTGGCTCAACCCCTTCGCTTTTCGTTCCCCCGGAGTGCCTTAGCAATTTTGGTGGTGTTTATCATCGTCATTTGAAGACTGAAGTAGAGTTTTCCCTAAATCTTGTATGTTCTCCCGAAGATTTGTGGTGCTAGCTCGATGTTATCCTATCAATTTGTTTCCAGTTGTGCAATTCTTTTCATCCATCCGGAGTACTTCAGGTGTTGCTTTCGCTCTCGATCATCCGGAGGCCATCTTTTTGGATTATTTCTTCGTTTCAAGTTCTCAGTTCCGTTCGTTCCTATATTTGTACCGGTGCCTAGTTCAGTTCTCTTTTCCCCAAATTCCCTCTAGTATCTTCGTGCTTTTCTAATTCTTTCCGGCGATCCGTTCTCTTCTCTATGTTCATTTTCATTTTTCACGGTGGTTTGTTCAAGATTCTTTTTCTTTGATTATCATATTAATCCATTCGTTCTTTCCAATCCTACCGGTGGTTCATGAAGACTTTCTCAAGTTTTGTGCCATACCCCCTTTAATCCTTTTTAAGAAGGATAAGTAGTATGAAAATCCATTGCTTGTCATCAATTTAATTTGATGAAGGATAAGCATACAATAAATCTTATTCTTATTTCATCCAAGTGAGTAATCCCTTTCTTCGGAGTTTGTTCTTGATGAATAAATTCTAGTTCCAAGTGTTTTCATCTTTTCTTTTCCGGAGTTCAAATTTTCCTCGGCCATTTCGTCGGAACATCCATCTAAATCATCGCAAGGCTCATCATATTCTTTTTTCCTTCATTCTATCTCATCATCCTTTTTGTCACCGGAGTTCTTCATGGTGGTTCGTCATGATTTAATTCACTCCTCAAGTGTTCATCAAGATTCTTGTTCAAGGAGTTCTAGTATCTTTTGTTCTTGCATCTCGAAGTGCAATTAATTCTCCGTATTCTTCTAAAGTGGATTTTTGCATTTCTTCGTTCTTCTCAGCTATCCAATTATTTCCGTTTGTGGCCGGTTATCATCTTATGATCTTGAGATGTTACCTATAAGCCCACAACAAGCTTATTTCTTTTCGTTGTTGATTTTCTCAACAACTCCGTTCAATCGTTCCTTCTAAGTTCTTTTCATTCAATTCTTTCAATTATTTCCGGAGGTTTTGTGTCATGTCTTCATCAAGTATCATTCCATCCTCTCAAGTTCATGTTCTATTCTTTCCATGTTCAGTTGGAGTGCTGCCTAAATCCTTTCAGCCTTATTCGTTTCTTATCTCGTTCTAACCGGAGTGGTTTCATAGACTATCTGATTCCGTGAGCCTTCGATTCTCGTCATTCTCGTCGTTCCTCTCTTCTTATCGAGTGCTCTCGATTCTTTGCTTCTTATCTTGAGTTCTTATTTCGCCTCTTCCTCTTTCTCATTCGTCTCGGTCCTAAGATCTCGGGACGAGATCTCTTGTTAGTGGAGGAGTGTTGTAACGCCCCGGATTCGATGCGCCAGGTGTCTGCCAGTTATCCGCCGTCGTTGCCATGTCATTTGCTTGCGTGTTGCACTTTGCCATGTCATCATCTGCATTTCATATCATGTCATCATGTGCATCTCATTTTGCATACGTGTTCGTCTCATGCATCCGAGCTTTTTCCCCGTTGTCCGTTTTGCGATTCGGCACTCCTATGTCCCCCGGTGTCCCCCTTTTGCCTCTCGTTGTGAGTGGGTGTTAAACTTTCTCGAAATGGCCCGAGGTTTTCCAAGCGGCCTTAGTACAACACCGGTAGACCGCCTGTCAAGTTTCGTGCCATTTGGAGTCCGTTTGATACTCCAACGGTTAACCGGGTACCGTAAAGCCTCTTTGTTGCAGCCAACACCCTTCTAAAGTGGCCCAAAACCCAGAAAACTCCTCTCCATGCTCTCGGTCGTTCGATCACGATCGTGTGGGCGAAAACCGCACCTCATTTGGACTCTCCTAGCTCCCTCTATCTATAAATAGGTGCCCTCCCCCGAAACTCGCGGATGAAACCCTAGCCCTCTCCCTCTGCGCCACCGGACATGTCCGCCGCCGTCCGGACGCTTCCCCGCCGCCGCTCCCAGCCAGTGGCGCGCCACCACGTGGCGCCCGCACCGTCCCGCCGCCACGACCGGAGAGCCCAGATCGAGCCCTCCTGCCCATCTCCCGCCGCCCGCGCCGCCGCCGCCGCTGGGTCCCAGCGCCTCCCCGCCCGGTCGCCAGCGCCTCCCGCCGCCTCGCCAGGCGCGCCTCTCCGCCGCGCCGCCCGGCGCGCCGCCTCTGCCCGCCCTGCGCCGCCATCCGCCACCGCCCTCGCCGCCCGGTGGCGAGCCCGTCGGCCGCCGCTCCCGCCGGATCTCCACCGCCGCTGCTCGTCCCCGCGCCTTCCCCGACGTCGCCCGCGGCCTCCAGCTCCGGCGAGCCGCCGCCCTATCTCCGGCTAGCCTCGACCTCGGTTCCCGTGCCGTCCCCGATCCAGATCTGGATCCGAGGTAGTCCCCGATTTTGCCTAAGTCCCGAGTGTTTTTGACATTATCATGCCATGTTCATCGCATCATAACTCTGCATGCGTAGCTCCGTTTCGTGCGTGTAATATGTCAAATTATTCGCCTCGACGAGTACATCATTTCATTCCATTGCATCATGTTCATTTGGGATCATCTTGATGCCTGAATCATCGGTGCAAGAGTGCTATATGATGTTAGTCTGCTGGAACTGTTATAACTTGATGATTTGTCATTTTTGCCATGATTGATGTGTGCATCCTATGAGGTTGATGTCTACATGAGTTTTTATCTATGTCATGCCATCTTTACAGGGGTGCTATCCATGTATTTTTGTGATTCCTGTAGTGAGTGCATCAAGCTTGTTAATAGGGTACTTGCTGTTACTGTTTTGCTTGTCTGAAACTGCTATATCGTGATGCTATGTTAACCTGCTTCTACAATTCATTATATGCATAATATGGAGATGTTCACTAAGGGTGTTTTGTTCTACATGTCATGCTCTATCCATCCATGCCCCTGGTTGCATTTATAGACTACTGTAGCTTGTTCTAAACTTGCTCTAAAATTGCTAAATAATGTTGTTGTCAGCCTGTTTTCATTAAGTTCAATATTGCCATGATTGTTGTTAGTGATCCATGCACTCTATGAACTTGATCTTGCCATGCTTAGCTTCATAAACATGTATTCTTATTGTTGGTTGCCTTTCCATGCCATGTATTGCTCTGTGGTGAGTGGATCAAGCTCACCAACATGCCTACTTATTGTTCTTCCTGCCATGTATGAATCTGTAATATAACTTGCCATATTTACATGGATGCCCTCATATCTTCTGGTCCTTTTTCGCTCATGGTCAGTAAAGGACTTTTGTTCTATGCAATTAGTACATTCATGCCATGCCTTTGTTTGCCATGATCAGTTCCTGTAACATGTTCTTTGATAGCCCTAAACATTGCAACCTGATGTTATTTCTGCAAAGTCTGAAACTGTTATTATTTGCAATCTTGCCATGTCCTTTTGAGCATGTTTTAGTCATTTCCGGAGATAGCTCAGTGTTCATGTTTTGTCATGCTTTACATGTACATCACGTCCATGCCTTCTGTTATCATGTTAAGATGATGTAGCTTGTTGTTTTGATGCTTGCAATATGCCTAGTTGAAGTTTTGGACAGATTGTTGCTATAACTTGTTTCATGTGTATGTGTTGAACCGTTGCTCCGTTTTGAGTGTGCTCTATATGAAACTTGCTTAGATTTGCATTTAGTTTCATATTATCATGTTGCATGCTTGGTTTGAGAGGGTTTGCTTGATGTTTGTATGCATTTTGCATCAATGCCATGTTTAACTTGTTTTGCTCATATCTTCTAGACCGTAGCTCCGAATATAATGAACTTTATATGTCACTTGACTAGAATTTCGGGTAGATCATCGTGGTGTATCTTAACTTGCTGTTTAACAACTTGAACATAAGGTTTATTCAGATCTGGACCAATTTCAAAATTTGCATATGAGGACTTACCGGAGTTGTTCTATGTTGTTTCCGGCCTCATTTAAACTTGCTTTGATGTGTTGGTCTTGTATGCATCATCTTTTGCCATGAGTAGCTTCATGTAGCCTTGTCACGCATCATGCTTGTTGTGCATCATGCCTTGCTCATGTGCGGTGTGTTTACCATGTTGTGTGCTTCTTCTCGATAGTTCCCGTTTCGTTACGATCGTGAGGACTCGTTCGTCTACGCTTGGTTTGTCTTCATGGCTTGATCTTCTTCATGGACTCGTTCTTCTTCCTTGCGGGATTTCAAGCAAGATGACCGCTACCCTGGATCTCACTACTATCATTGCTATGCTAGTTGCTTCGTTCTATCGCTATGCTGCGTTACCTACCACTTGCTGCTCAAGCCTCCCAATTGCCATGAACCCCTAACCTTTGTCACCCCTCCTAGCAAACCGTTGTTTGGCTATGTTACCGCTTTTGCTCAGCCCCTCTTATAGCGTTGCTAGTTGCAGGTGAAGATGAAGATTGCTCCATGTTGGATTATGTTTATGTTGGGATATCACAATATCTCTTATATTATTAATGCATCTATATACTTGGTAAAGGGTGGAAGGCTCGGCCTTATGCCTAGTGTTTTGTTCCACTCTTGCCGCCCTAGTTTCCGTCATATCGGTATTATGTTCCCGGATTTTGCGTCCCTAACGCGGTTGGGTGATTTATGGGACCCCCTTGACAGTTCGCTTTGAATAAGACTCCTCCAGCAAGGCCCAACATTGGTTTTACCATTTGCCTCACATATGCCCTTTTATTTCCCTTGGGTTTCCGGAGCCCGAGGGTCATCTTTATTTTAGCCCCCCCCCCCCCCCGGGCAAGTGCTCCTTCAAGTGTTGGTCCGAACCGAGTAGCCTGCGGGCCCACCACGGGGAAACTCGAGGCTTGGTTTTACTCGTAGCTTGACTTATCCGGTGTGCCCTGAGAACGAGGTACGTGCGACTCCTATCGGGATTTGTCGGCACATCCAGCGGCTTTGCTGGTCTTGTTTTATTATTGTCGAAATGTCTTGTAGCCGGATTCCGAGACTGATCGGGTCTTCCCGGGGAAAAGGAATATCCTTCGTTGATCGCGAGAGCTTATCATGGGCTAAGTTGGGACACCCCTGCAGGGTTTAAACTTTCGAGAGCCGTGCCCGCGGTTATGTGGCAGATGGGAATTTGTTAATATCCGGTTGTAGTAAACTTGAAGTAAACTCTTCTAAAATACACCAACCATGTGCGTAACCGTGAGTGTCTCTTTTCGGGGTTGATCGAGAGGTGAACACGGTTTCTGGGTTATGTCTGACGTAAGTAGGAGTTCAGGATCACTTCTTGATCATTACTAGTTGACGACCGTTCCTTTGTTTCTCTTCTCGCTCTCATTTGCGTATGTTAGCCACCATATCATGCTTAGTCGCTGCTGCAACCTCACCACTTTACCCCTTCCTTTCCCATTAAGCTTTGCTAGTCTTGATACCCATGGTAATGGGATTGCTGAGTCCTCGTGGCTCACAGATTACTACACCAACAGTTGCAGGTACAGGTTATGCGATGATCTTGACGCGAGAGCGGTGTTACTGTTTTGGGGTTCTTCTTCTGCTTCTTCTTCGTTCAGGGGATAGGTTCCAGGTCGGCAGCCTGGGCTAGCAGGGTGGATGTCGCTTGAGCTTCTGTTTATGTTTCATCCGTAGTCGGATGTTGATCTTGTATATGATGTTGATGTATTCTTGTGGCATTTGTGCCTTATGTATGTATCCCCACTATTATGTAATGTTGATGTAATGATATCCACCTTGCAAAAGCGTTTCAATATGCGGGTATATCCTTGGTGGGACCTTGAGTTCCTTTTGGATAGGTTCGCATATTGGCGTGTTCAAAGTTAGTATCGAGCCTCGATCGACCCTAGGGCCCCTTGATTGATCGTGTAGTTTGTCCGTTCTTGAGTCTAGAAGAAAACTGTTTTGGTCTAGTTATATCGAGAGTAGGATTTCTTTTACTCCTCAGCCCCTTCGTTGCTCTGGTGAGGAATCTTGACGTAGGTGTTTTCAATTACTCCTCTTCCCCTTCAAATTTTCTTTAGGATCACGCAGTTGGTTTTTTTTCTTTTTTCGATCGTTGTTCCTCAGCTCTTTTCATCCGGTGCATTTTTCGTCAAGTTGACTCGAGCCTCTTCATCCTTCAGTTCAATCCCTAGTTGTTTTCTTTTCCCACCCACCCTCCCTTCATCTTCTCGAATCCGGAGTCCGTAATCGAGTATCCATCCCACTCGTGTGAAGTCTTTGCTTTCTTTCCTCAATGATTTCAACCGGTGTTCTCTCTTCAAGATATTCGTCGGTTCCCCCTTCCAAATTGCCTTTGTTTTCCCGCCCTCCCACCCTCTTCTTCCCGGAGTCTAAGCCTCTATTCGAGCATCAATTTCATTCGTGCGGAGTATCTTCAGTCTTTCCTCAATTGTCTCAACTGATCAATTCTCGTCGAGCTAATCATTGTTCGTCTCGTTTTCGTTCCGGTGGATCCAATTCAAGTTTTTCGTTATCAATCGTATTTTTCCCTCGGCTCAAATATTTCCCTTTGCTCGTTCGCCTCTGGCCATTCTATCATTCTATGGTTCGGAAGACATCTCAGGAGATTCGTCTGTGTTCCAATTAATTCGAGGTTGTCACCTCATTCATATATTTCAATTGTTCCGGCGCATCATCTATCTGTTCAACAACCCTTTCCAACGATGTTTTTTTCCTTTTAGTGGGCCCTAACCCACAGGTCTTTTCCCAGGATCTTACCTGACTCTTCTAATTATTCCGGAGCTATTCTCTAATTCTTTCGGAGGTTGACGTAAGTATGAATTTCATCAGTCAGATGCCATCTCCAAGATAATTTTCAAATTCTTTTCATTGTTGGCTCAACCTCTTCGCTTTTCGTTCCCCCGGAGTGCCTTAGCAATTTTGGTGGTGTTTATCATCGTCATTTGAAGACCGAAGTAGAGTTTTCCCTAAATCTTGTCCGTTCTCCCGAAGATTTGTGGTGCTAGCTCGATGTTATCCTATCAATTTGTTTCCAGTTGTGCAATTCTTTTCATCCATCCGGAGTAC
Organism: Aegilops longissima; assembly: GCA_021605205.1. Classification (NCBI taxonomy): domain Eukaryota; kingdom Viridiplantae; phylum Streptophyta; class Magnoliopsida; order Poales; family Poaceae; genus Aegilops; species Aegilops longissima. The sequence goes on from CM038680.1 coordinate 699,743,909, forward strand.
TTCAGGTGTTGCTTTTGCTCTCGATCATCCGGAGGCCATCTTTTTGGATTATTTCTTCCTTTCAAGTTCTCAGCTCCGTTCGTTCCTATATTTGTACCGGTGCCTAGTTCAGTTCTCTTTTCCCCAAATTCCCTCTAGTATCTTCGTGCTTTTCTAATTCTTTCCGGCGATCCGTTCTCTTCTCTATGTTCATTTTCATTTTTCACGGTGGTTCGTTCAAGATTCTTTTTCTTTGATTATCATATTAATCCATTCGTTCTTTCCAATCCTACCGGTGGTTCATGAAGACTTTCTCAAGTTTTGTACCATACCCCCTTTAATCCTTTTCAAGAAGGATAAGTAGTATGCAAATCCATTGCTTGTCATCAATTTAATTTGATGAAGGATAAGCATACAATAAATCTTATTCTTATTTCATCCAAGTGAGTAATCCCTTTCTTCGGAGTTTGTTCTTGATGAATAAATTCTAGTTCCAAGTGTTTTCATCTTTTCTTTTCCGGAGTTCAAATTTTCCTCGGCCATTTCGTCGGAACATCCATCTAAATCATCGCAAGTCTCATCTTATTCTTTTTTCCTTCATTCTATGTCATCATCCTTTTTGTCACCGGAGTTCTTCATGGTGGTTCGTCATGATTTAATTCACTCCTCAAGTGTTCATCAAGATTCTTGTTCAAGGAGTTCTAGTATCTTTTGTTCTTGCATCTCGAAGTGCAATTAATTCTCCGTATTCTTATAAAGTGGAGTTTTGCATTTCTTTGTTCTTCTCACCTATCCAATTATTTCCGTTTGTGGCCGGTTATCATCTTATGATCTTGAGATGTTACCTATAAGCCCACAACAAGCTTATTTCTTTTCGTTGTTGATTTTCTCAACAACTCCGTTCAATCCTTCCTTCTAAGTTCTTTTCATTCAATTCTTTCCGGAGGTTTTGTGTCATGTCTTCATCAAGTATCATTCCATCCTCTCAAGTTCATGTTCTATTCTTTCCATGTTCAGTTGGAGTGCTGCCTAAATCCTTTCAGCCTTATTCGTTTCTTATCTCGTTCTAACCGGAGTGGTTTCATGGACTATCTGATTCCGTGAGCCTTCGATTCTCGTCATTCTTGTCATTCCTCTCTTCTTATCGAGTGCTGTCGATTCTTTGCTTCTTACCTTGAGTTCTTATTTCGCCTCTTCCTCTTTCTCATTCGTCTCGGTCCTAAGATCTCGGGACGAGATCTCTTGTTAGTGGAGGAGTGTTGTAACGCCCCGGATTCGATGCGCCAGGTGTCTGCCAGTTATCCGCCGTCGTTGCCATGTCATTTGCTTGCGTGTTGCACTTTGCCATGTCATCATCTGCATTTCATATCATGTCATCATGTGCATCTCATTTTGCATACGTGTTCGTCTCATGCATCCGAGCTTTTTCCCCGTTGTCCATTTTGCGATCTGGCACTCCTATGTCCCCCGGCGTCCCCCTTTTGCCTCTCGTTGTGAGTGGGTGTTAAACTTTATCGAAATGGCCCGAGGTTTGCCAAGCGGCCTTGGTACACCACCGGTAGACCGCCTGTCAAGTTTCGTGCCATTTGGAGTCCGTTTGATACTCCAACGGTTAACCGGGGTACCGTAAAAGCCTCTTTTGTTGCAGCCCAACACCCCTTCTAAAGTGGCCCAAAACAAAGCAAACTCCTCGCCATGCTCTCGGTCGTTCGATCACGATCGTGTGGGGGAAAACCGCACCTCATTTGGACTCTCCTAGCTCCCTCTATCTATAAATAGGTGCCATCCCCCGAAATTCGCGGATGAAACCCTAGCCCTCTCCCTCTGCGCCACCGGACATGTCCGCCGCCGTCCGGACGCTTCCCCGCCGCCGCTCCCAGCCAGTGGCGCGCCACCACGTGGCGCCCGCGCCGTCCCGCGCCGTGGCTTGAGAGCCGGATCGGGCCCTCCGGCCCATCTCCCCCGCCGCGCCGCGCCTTCGCGCCCGCCGCCGCTTGTTCCACGCGCCTCCGCCGCCCGGTCGCCGGCGCCTCCCGCCGCCTCGCCAGCCGCCTCTCCGCCCGCGCCGCCCGGCCCGACTCCGCCACCTGCGCTGCTGTCCGCCGCCGCCCTCGCTGCCGGTGGCGAACCGTCGGCCGCCCGCTCCCGCGGATCTCCTCCGCCGCCGCTTCGCTCAGCTTTTTCCCGATGTCGCCCGGCCTCCAGCTCCGGCGAGCCGCCGCCCGTCTCCGCCCGCCTCGACCTCGGTTCCCGTGCCGTGCCCGATCCAGATCTGGATCCGAGGTAGTCCCCGATTTTGCCCAAGTCCCGAGTGTTTTTGACATTATCATGCCATGTTCATCGCATCATAACTCTGCATCTGTAGCTCCGTTTCGTGCGTGTAATATGTCAAATTGTCCGCCTCGACGAGTACTTCATTTCATTCCATTGCATCATGTTCATTTGGGTTCATCTTGATGCCTGAATCATCGTTGCAAGAGTGCTATATGATGTTAGTCTGCTGGAACTGTTATAACTTGATGATTTGTCATTTTTGCCATGATTGATGTGTGCATCCTATGAGGTTGATGTCTACATGAGTTTTGATCTATGTCATGCCATCTTTACAGGGGTGCTATCCATGTATTTTTGTGATTCCTGTAGTGAGTGCATCAATCTTGTTAAGTAGGGTACTTGCTGTTACTGTTTTGCTTGTCTGAAACTGCTATATCGTGATGCTATGTTAACTTGCTTCTACAAGTGATTCTATGCATAATCTGGAGATGTTCACTAAGGGTGTTTTGTTCTACATGTCATGATCTATCCATCCATGCCACTGGTTGCATTTATAGACTGCTCTAGCTTGTTGTAATCTTGATCTAAAATTGCTAAATAATGTTGCTGTCAGCCTATCATCATTAAGTTCAATGTTGTCATGATTGTTGTTAGTGATCCATGCACTCTATGAACTTGCTCTTGCCATGCTTAGCTTCATAAACATGTATTCTTATTGTTGGTTGCCTTTCCATGCCATGTATTGCTCTGTGGTGAGTGGATCAAGCTCACCAACATGCCTACTTATTGTTGTTCCTGCCATGTATGCATCTGTAGTATAACTTGCCATGTTTACATGGGTGCCCTCATATCGTCTGGTCCTTTTTGGCTCATGGTCAGTAAAGGACTTTTGTTCTATTCAATTAGTACATTCATTCCATTCCTTTGTTTGCCATGATAAGTTCGTGTAACATGTTGTTTGATAGCCCTTAACATTGCAACCTGATGTTATTTCTGCAAAGTCTGAAACTGTTATTATTTGCAATCTTGCCATGTCCTTTTGAGCATGTTTTAGTCATTTATGAAGATAGCTCAGTGTTCATGTTTTGTCATGCTTTACATGTACATCACGTCCATGCCTTTTGTTATCATGTTAAGATGATGTAGCTTGTTGTTTTGATGCTTGCAATATGCCTAGTTGCAGTTTTGGACAGATTGTTGCTATAACTTGTTTCATGTGTATGTGTTGAACCGTTGCTCCGTTTTGAGCGTGCTCTATATGAAACTTGCTTAGATTTGCATTTAGTTTCATATTATCATGTTGCATGCTTGGTTTGAGAGCGTTTTCTTGATATTTGTATGCATTTTGCATCAATGTCATGTTTAACTTGTTTTGCTCATATCTTCTAGACCGTAGCTCCGAATCTAATGAACTTTATATGTAATTTGACTAGAATTTCGGGTAGATCATCGTGGTGCATCTTAACTTGCTGTTTAATAACTTGAACATAAGGTTTATTCAGATCTGGACCAATTTCGTAATTTGCATATGAGGACTTACCGGAGTTGTTCTATGTTGTTTCCGGCCTCATTTAAACTTGCTTTGATGTGTTGGTCTTGTATGCATCATATTTTGCCATGAGTTGCTTCATGTAGCCTTGTCACGCATCATGCTTGTTGTGCATCATGCCTTGCTCATGTGTGGTGTGTTTACCATGTTGTGTGCTTCTTCTCGATAGTTCCCGTTTCGTTGCGATCGTGAGGATTCGTTCGTCTACGCTTGGTTTGTCTTCGTGGATTCATCTTCTTCATGGACTCGTTCTTCTTCCTTGCAGGATTTAAGGCAAGATGACCGCTACCCTGGATCTCACTACTATCATTGATATGCTAGTTGCTTCGTTCTATCGCTATGCTGGGTTACCTACCACTTGCTGCTCAAGCCTCCTAATTGCCATGAACCCCTAACCTTTGTCACCCTCCCTAGCAAACCGTTGTTTGGCTATGTTACCGCTTTTGCTTAGCCCCTCTTATAGCGTTGCTAGTTGCAGGTGAAGATGATTGCTCCATGTTGGATTATGTTTATGTTGGGATATCACAATATCTCTTATATTATTAATGCATCTATATACTTGGTAAAGGGTGGAAGGCTCGGCCTTATGCCTAGTGTTTTGTTCCACTCTTGCCGCCCTAGTTTCCGTCATATCGGTATTATGTTCCCGGATTTTGCGCCCCTAACGCGGTTGGGTGATTTATGGGACCCCTTGACAGTTCGCTTTGAATAAGACTCCTCCAAAGAAGGCCCAACATTGGTTTTACCATTTGCCTCACCTATGCCCTTTTATTTCCCTTGGGTTTCCGGAGCCCGAGGGTCATCTTTATTTTAGCCCCCCGGGGCCAGTGCTCCTTCGAGTGTTGGTCCGAACCGAGCAACCTGCGGGGCCACCACGGGGAAACTCGAGGCTTGGTTTTACTCATAGCTTGACTTATCCGGTGTGCCCTGAGAACGAGGTACGTGCGACTCCTATCGGGATTTGTCGGCACATCCGGGCGGCTTTGCTGGTCTTGTTTTATTAATGTCGAAATGTCTTGTAGCCGGGATTCCGAGACTGATCGGGTCTTCCCGGGGAAAAGGAATATCCTTCGTTGATCGCGAGAGCTTATCATGGTCTAAGTTGGGACACCCCTGCAGGGTTTAAACTTTCGAGAGCCGTGCCCGCGGTTATGTGGCAGATGGGAATTTGTTAATATCCGGTTGTAGTAAACTTGAAGTAAACTCTTCTAAAATACACCAACCGTGTGTGTGTAACCGTGAGTGTCTCTTTTCGGGGTTGATCGAGAGGTGAACACGGTTTCTAGGTTATGTCTGACGTAAGTAGGAGTTCAGGATCACTTCTTGATCATTACTAGTTGACGACCGTTCCTTTGTTTCTCTTCTCGTTCTCATTTGCGTATGTTAGCCACCATATCATGCTTAGTCGCTGCTGCAACCTCACCACTTTACCCCTTCCTTTCCCATTAAGCTTTGCTAGTCTTGATACCCATGGTAATGGGATTGCTGAGTCCTCGTGGCTCACAAATTACTACACCAACAGTTGCAGGTACAGGTTATGCGATGATCTTGACGCGAGAGCGGTGTTACTGTTTTGGAGTTCTTCTTCTGCTTCTTCTTCGTTCAGGGGATAGGTTCCAGGTCGGCAGCCTGGGCTAGCAGGGTGGATGTCGCTTGAGCTTCTGTTTATGTTTCATCCGTAGTCGGATGTTGATCTTGTATATGATGTTGATGTATTCTTGTTGCATTTGTGCCTTATGTATGTATCCCCACTATTATGTAATGTTGATGTAATGATATCCACCTTGCAAAAGCGTTTCAATATGCGGGTCTATCCTTGGTGGTACCTTCGAGTTCCTTTTGGATAGGGTCGCATATTGGGCGTGACAGTAACGTGACTTGACTCACGTTGACACTGGAGTTAAATGGTTTGGCATAAAACTGGCATGCTACAACAATACCATCTTACCACCTATCATGTCACCACATGATCATGTAAACTCTCATCGAATAACACATCGAGTTTCGAGGCTCACTTGCAATAGCTTTGCATGTAATATAACTCTCACTGCTATGCATATAATCATGGCATGAACTGACTACTCAATGCAAACATGCAAAGCACTCATCATATCAAAGGTTCAAACATGCTTGACTGGTTCGGAGTAGTCGGAGTCTAGCTCGGTGAAGTTCGCGGTTCCGTCACCTCCTCCGGTATCTACGGTATAAAGAAAAATACGTACTATCATAAATACCATGTGTACACAAAAGGTGTCCCAAATATTTTTAAAATAAATATGATAAAAAACTAGACAGAAAAATAAAGAGGACAGAAAAAGAATCAATCAAAAATCATTTTCCGCTTAAGAGTTATTAGAGTTTTAGTCCGTGGACTTGTCTGTAATGAAATGAAAGTTTCTGTGGGCTAGCTTATAAAAACAGAAAACGATTCGATTAAAAACCCGCCAACTCCAAAGGAAAACGTATCCTGCCCGAAGGCGTTTTCAGAAAACGGTTCGGTAAAGGGGGAAAAGCTGACGAGGGGTCCCACCCGTCAGGTTTGAATTTTCGAACAGAGTCACCAGCGCCCGAAGGCTGCGGTGGTCGCCGGCGACGATCCACGGCGAGTTAGGAGGAGTGGGTGGTACCTACGGGTTCCTTGGGTCCTTCCGCACCTGTGGGTGGTGGAGTTGGTCGACGGCGAGCACCACGTCGACGGCGGCCTCAACTCCGGTGGGCGGTGGTTCGGGCGTTGGTGGATGTCGTCGGGGAGGGCTATAAAGGTTGAATTGAGGCTCGGGTTAGAATACTGGGTGCACCAGAGGGCTGCTGACGCGGTTTGGGAGGCGCGGGTGGCCTCACCTGAGTGAATCAAGCCGGAGCCCAAGGCGGATCGGGGCGGCCGGAGTCGGGGAAGGAGACCTCCTCGAGGTCCTCCTGGTGGCGTGGTGGGGCTCTGGTGAGGTGGAGTTGTGGTGCGGGGTCGAGAACGAGCTCGGGGGCTCCTTTTATAGCTGATCCGAGGCGGTGGCCGTGAACGGGATAACTCCGGCGGCGATTACGGCGGTGCAGCGGTTGGTCAGGTGGTTTAGGGGGCTAGGCATCACCGTGGGGGCCTACTGGTTCGGTTTAGGTGCTAAGCTTGGCCTGCCTTGGTTGATACCCCAAGTTCCGAATGGAACGGCGCACGGAGCTCGTCGGCGGCAGGGAGCACGCTCTGCGCTGCTCAGGCCACGGCGACAGTGCCGCAGCATGCGCAGGCAAGCAGACGGCCACACGAAAGCCTCGGGTGGCTTGGGCGGTGCTGGACGGCGCCGAAAGCTGGAGCTGATCCCTGCTGGCCGCCATGGGTGGCTCTGCCACCGCAGAAGCTGCAGGCGTCGGCGGGACACGTCACCACCGATGATGGTGCCCGTCCAAAGGACCGTGCGGCGCTCTGGATAAGAAGGAGCAATGTGCATGGCGCCAGAGTGGGCACTGGTGAGATCGACGCCGTGTCTCTGAAGAAAACGACACTGACGGTCGAACTGAAACACTGAACTCTGAACATGTACAGCAACAGTGCAGGCCAGGTGCTCGATGAAATGATTTTGGCATGTGGATAAATTACCTGGAGCTGATCTTTGGTGGGGTGGCCTCTCAACGCACCTGGGGGCTGCCTGATTTTTGTCAGAATTTTTGGAAAAGGAAAAATATGAATTTCACCAAATTTGCCAAATCTGGTCCAAACTTGCAGTGAGTAAAACTTGAAAATTTTTAACTGTGGAAGAGTGGATCTTGATGGATCTAGGTTGGGGGTGCTAGGGACTAGCCAGAGGAGTTGGTTTGAGATCAAAACTCAAAGGAAAACAGATACTTCCTTTGTAAATCACCTAGGTCCATAATAAAAGACAGAAATAGGTTTGGGGATAAAATAAATGGAATAAAAATCCAAAATGGGTTGAACTTGCTAGGATTGGCTACTTGACTTGACCCAAAGTGGAGGGAGGTGTTTTGGAGGAAAATTTTAACATGAGGCATGGTGAAGGAGGGTGGTTGGGATAAAAGGAATAAATCCAAAACCCTAAGGATTACTCTTTAATAAAAAAATAATTTCAAAAAAAAATTATTGTGATGAGTTAACATCACACTACTAGAAATACCACTACTAATGGCGCACCTAATATGGCCATTAATGGCGCATCACTGGTGCGCCATTGATAGCAAGCCATTAGTAATTTTTACTAATGGCGCACCACCTGTGCGCCATTAGTATCTGAGATACTAATGGCGCACCACCTGGTGCGCCATTAGTATATCTTGAGGGTGCGCCATTAGTATGCCTCCCAGAGGGCATGTATACCAGTGCTTTGGCATACTAATGGCGCACCACCTCGGATCGCCATTAGTAACCACAGCATACTAATGGCGCACTACCCGTGATGCGCCATTAGTATGCCTTGTCATACTAATGGCGCCTTGTCATGTGATGCGCCATTAGTATGAATATTAGGTTTTTTATTTTTTATTTTCTGTTTTTGCACAGGTTACAAAATGTATAATTTGACAAAATATAGACAGCACACATCAACAATAGATTCATCAAATACAATAGAAGATTAGTCTTTGAATACAATTCATCATATTAGTCTCCTAATACAATTCATCATATTAGTCTCCTAATTGAAAAGACCGAACAAAGATAGAACATTATATTACAAGTCTCAAGACCGCGAGTAGCGAGTTTATCTTCGCATTACAAGTCGATATCGATCATCTAAACTACCATCACATAGAAGAGAGCTGCGGTCATCACGATGAGCATCATCACGATGAAACTCATCTTCATCCGGTTCCTCCAACGCCCTCCCTCTCCCGCTAGATAGCGGGCGATCTAGATTCGCCTCGGCCCTAGTGGTGTACCCTTTGTAACTGTTACCGCTGAATCGGTGAACCTGTCTCCGACACTCCTCCCATCATCGTGACTCGGGAACCTTACCCTTGTACACGACATACGTCGGCATCGCTATGCACTAGCCAAACGAAACGTTAGTACCAATTCACGAGACAATACATAAGCAATATATAAGTATGCAATGAACGATCGGAACAGAAAAGCAAGACATTAATAGCATCGATTACATCTAAGTTGAACGACTCTCGAAACCAAAGAGACATACTACAAGTTCATTAAAGTTTAATTACAACATGAGCCAATCGATGTTTCAGAACTAGACAACTCGACTCAAGGGACCGGAGCGTGGATGAAGCCGCCGTCTATCGTGGAGTCATGAAAGAACGGGCGTTGTCATCCTGCATTTGTAGCATTGTGTCGATGTCACTGTTGGACGGTTGATTTCTGAGGTAGAACTGCCCCGAGGTACGAAGGACATCTTGATGGATGATTTCCGCAAACTCCGACTGGATGCGAAAGAATTCTTGTCGGAGGTCCGCGTCTGGATTGCCGACACGCCGCGCCCAATCTTGGAGTTTACTCGGTAGCGAAGTTGATGATGGTCCCGCACGATCGCCGCATGTGATGGATGGCGTAGTAGGCACCCTTCGACCGCCCGGTTGCTTGACGCAGCAGAACGTCAGATTGTGGGAGAACACGTGCTTGCCGTGCTTACGAATAGGCCTGGTGAAGGTGCCTCCAGATTTGGCGTGGCAGGGAGAACATCATCAAGAACCTTCTTGACATTTGTGTAGTCTACGTTCGATCGACGGTCCGGTCGAAATACGTGGCCATGGAATATTTGGGGCTTAGGAGGATGAGCGCAACGTGTGTCACTGCGAAAACACGGAATGTTAAAAGAAAACGATCGAAATGTAAGAATTCATATGTTACGGGCGGTTGAGGGAGGACTTACTCGGAAAGTAAGGCACGAGGAAGTTATCCTTATCTTGGTTTGCCGAATGACGCCTTGAGGTAAGAACTCGCGACTTGCGGTCCCAGCGCTGCCCAAGATCTTGGCATGCATGTAGAAGGGGTCGACTATCACGATGTCCGGGTCTTGTCGCGAATGATCCGCATCTCCATACTCAGCGAAAATAGCCGAATGAAGGTGTAGTGCAGCGGATGAAGGTTCAACATAGCGTGGATGTCATCAAAACGCAGGACGATCATACGCCCGATGGAGTTATCCACAAAGCCCTTGCCCTCTCGGCACCTTGGCCGCGAAACCGGGTATGCCACATCCTTCTCCACGAGACGCCGCTTTCTACAAAGAAAGAACACTGTCATGCAGACTCCGCATAGCACCGGTTGCAGCATTGAGCATATTTGTCGGTAGCATCGCCCTACCCGCCACATGCACCCTCCTCGAGATATCCTGCGGTGAAGGTGGCCCGTCCTGAGCACGGATCGTACTCGGTGCCGGCTGGCTCACACCCTTCTTAGTCTTTCTTTTGCGTGCCTTCTTCTTCTCCTGTAATGGGACCGAGTTTTGCTCACAGACCGCCTTCTTGAGTGTGTTGGGGCTGATAATATTTCGCACCTCGCCTATCTGAGGCTCGGTGAAGTCGGCAGCTGGAGGCGTCTCCTGAGAGCTGAACGCCAGACGGCGCCTATTGCAACTTGGCTTCTCCGCGGTACGAGCTAGATCGCACACGTCTTTTGTTGGGTTTGGTTCTTGAGAAGGAGGCCCCATGAAGTCGCCATCGTACCCATGCTCGGTAAAGTACTGATCGACGTTGCCAAATGTATCATAGTCGTCGTCGTCGTCATTCTGATCCTGTGCCATATGCATGTTTGGATCCATGGCATAGGGATGTCCGCACCGTTCGGGCGGTCTTGCCATGGGGCCGACTTGGCGCCGCACGACCGGCGGTGTTGTCTTTGGGGTGGTGTCCCCGCCCCAAACGAATCTGCTCTTCGCCAAAGCAGGGCCAGCTCAGGCAAAGCGCTGAGGGTCATCACGTCATCATCGTCGGCCCCGATGGGTCGATTCGGAGATAACAAGTCGTCGCAGCCTGGCAGCACCCGAACCAGTTGAACCCTAAAAAAGTTGGGTGGCATCTGGGTACCGTGGAACAAGAGGTTGCCCGGTTGAACGATTTTGCCCTTGGCGACATCGACCAACTCGTTGTTCACGAAGTGGAGGAGAGTGCACGGCGTCGGCGGCGCCTGCGAAAACATGTAGGGCGTCGGGATGCCCAGTCAAAGGCAAGGAGATGAAGTCCTCGGCGAGAGAGCTTAATTAGTTACCGTGATGATGGCGTCGAGCTCGGCTAATGTAGAGGCACCGCCAACGGCGGCGTGCAGTTGACGGAGGGGCCGCTTGCTGCGGAGGTGCCGCAGGCGACACCCGGTGCATTAAGCTCCGTGCGGCGTCGGAGACACCAATGCCGCCTCGCCGGAGGCACCAATGGCCCCGCCATCGCATTATGCGAGTTGCTGGCCGTGAAGCTAGGAATCGGGCGGCCCTGTTGGCGCCCGCAATCCACGACTCAACCCCGAGATCAAGGTAGGCACAAGGGCGGTGATCGTCGCTCCGAGTCGTTGTTCCACTTGCTCTTGGACAATCTCCGAATCCGCCACCTGTGCCTTGAGTTCTTGAACCTCTCGCTACCGCTTTCCGAGCTGGTCTTTTTCTCCTTCCGCACACCAGCGGTATAGTATGACCCCATTTTGTCGACAAGCCTTTGCCGCCACACGACCAGCCGACGTCGACTTCTCGAGCTTATCCTTGTTCTTCATTACATTCAACCCCTATTTAGAGTGGTGTCCCAAGGGTTGCTCTTAGTCGACCCTGCTCTGCTTTCGATCGCTGCGGAAGGAATGTGAACCATTTAGAAATTCGCCTTCATTAATTAGAATGCAACCATATGGAGCTAATTACGCTGGGTGTATTCCTTACTGAACAAGCTCAAGCTGCCTGGTCTTGGATCCGTGGTAAGCTCCTTTGTTTTCGGGTCCTTCTTGTACCGGGCCCTGACAAAGTTCCTGGTCTGCTTGTCACCGTATGTATCGAAGAGGGGCGGTAGGCCTTGCTCGGCACGGTCCGCCTCCTCCTTGTCCCATATAGGCTCCGCCACTCTGTAACCGCCGGGACCGAGTGTGTGTTCCCCTATGTTCAGCTCCCGCATTTGTTTCCCCCACTCACTTGATTGGGAGCTTGCGGTGCTCGAGCAATTGATCTTGAAGTCGTTGTAGTCATCTTCGGTGATCGAAGGATTTTTCTCCTTGATCTTCTCATAACTCTCACCTTTCTCGATCATTCTCTTCACATTGCTTTTCCAAGTAGACAGGGCCTTGCTCATCTTCGTGAGGGCAGCATTGTTCACTTTATTCCCTTTGAGGCTTGTGTTTTCAAATTCAGCGGGGAACTTGTATCGTTCGTGCAGCTTCGTGAAGAGGAGGTTGCGCAAATTCCCTCGGTCAGGATGCCTCAGGTTCTCGGTGTTGATCGAGACGGTGCTCGGACAATGCACCCGAGCTGAAGCAAGTACCCTTGACTATTCGTTCGGCGCCGTTGGATTCCGTTTGAGTCCACTTCATAACTTCCTCCTTGAGGGTGCGGAGCACGATCGGGCGCCGGTCCTTCCGTTGCCTCTTGGCTGGCTGCCATCGTGCGTGCGCCGCCATCATCGATGGTGGCATCCTCGGCGGCACCATCAGTGGTGGCATCAGTGTGGTCATCCTCGGCGGCACCATCCGTGGTCTCAGGATCGGTGGGGAAGGCGGCGGCCTCATACAAGTGAGGTTGTTCCTCCATCTCCTGGGACAGCTCCTAGAATGCCTTGCCGCCCGAACCCCCGGCCTCATCGTTGTGGGCCATGTTTCTCTCTAAATAGAAACAAAGTTTGGTCAAAAGTTGGTTATTTTCAAGGAACAAGATCATGGTCTCATCATTTAGGGTTTGTCGACACCGAGGCATCCTAAAATCTAAGCTTTTATCATTGAGGGTTTTTCGACGCCAAGGCACCCTAAAAGCCTAACTTTTCATCATTTCGGTTTTATCGACACCGAGGCACCCTAAAAGCCATGCATTAGTCACAAGTACGCCGGGGCACTTGATCCTACTTAATTAACTACTAAGATACCCCGGCCCATGCATTAGTCACAAGTACCCCATATGTCCTATTTTTAGCAAAGTCATGCTAAAATTCACGGAAAATTTCAGCATGACCTTTGCTGAAAATAGGACATATGGAGTACCAATTTGCGGAACGGAAGTTAATCGACATTCCGGCAAACTCAAGGGCCTCTCGGGGTACCTGCAAAATCATCACGACACGATGGTCGGAGACAAAACCCAGCAAACTAGCAAAATCATCACAAATTGTTTTCTGTTAAAGATGATCATCATCTTTACAAGTCTTTCTCAATGTGATCACAAGTAATTCAGAGGCATCACAAGTAATTCAGAGCATCACAAGGCATTAGTAGTTCAGTACATGAACAAGTTTTACAAAGCACATCAATTTGTGTGCCTAACTGAATTAACTGAATTTTCAAGAACGAATAAACTGAATTTTCAAAACTGCAAGAAGCCAATTAAAAAAAATCCCCTTCTTCTTGTCTCCTCTCACTATCTCTCACACATGTACACATGGCAAACCACAAAGGGTGTGTCAAGAAATTACTAAACTAATAATCCAACCACTAAAGCACTAGATCACTATGTGTATATAATCTTTTATAACTTTGTATATATGTATGGCTCCAATGGGTGCCACTGCCATGCATCCTCTCCATCATTTAATCATGATTAGCCCATCATTTTGACCAAAGGTTAGTTAATTAATTAACTAGTGTATGCCACAATGAGCAGATCGCCATCTAGCTAGTAGCTTTCTAAGGCCCCCTCCTCCCTCTTGACTAATGGTTCTCGTTAGTAGTTGTACTCCACTAATAGGTTCCAATGTTTTTGTTGTCACTGAAAAACATGACACTAGATTAACACTAGTTTGCAAGTCAGAAATGTTGCAATTAATTTTCATATATGCTAAAAGTAAAATTCCTCAAATGAACATCTCAATTCTTACAAATGCCTGCATAATTATTATTTTTAAAAGAGGCAATGCCTGCATAAGGTTCAGTTTTAAAGCATTTGCTCATTTATTCACAGAAAAACAAGGCAACGCGAGCTATCATTTATTCAATTCTAAAACCAAATGGGCCATTTTGGCACCACCAAGGCTCAACTATCATGCGTACTCTTACAAGGATCATCAAGTATATGCACTTTTGGAAAACTTAAAGGTAGAGGTTTTCTTGGGTGTGTTTTAGCCTTTTGAAGTTCACTCGAAGAAAGTGAGGATGCTTATTATGCTCCATATAATTTGGGGCAGAAAAGATACTAGGTGGTGGCACGAAGGAAGAACAATCCTACCTCTGTCCCAAATTTGGGGCAGATGAAGTACTTATAAACTGGAGATAGTGCCTACTGTGGTAGGGAGAAACTAAATTTGATAGTGACTACTCTCGATAATCCATCCATAAATTCAACACCGCATCCGTCAAAGATTAACCTTATCTGCCCCAAGGTGAGATAGGTGGTCACCGAGTATGCTTTTCTTTCAATAGATTTTCTTTTCACAAAGATGGTATGCTTGTCTTACATGGATTATGTGTCCTCTCGCATTTCTACACTTGGGGCTATATCTGAAATATATTTCAGCCATTCTGTAATGCTTGCATCCGACACCACACTCCACATCCAAGTTGGGAAGTGGTACTACATAACATTTGGCTTTTAAATTTCTATACAACAGAAGTGAAAATAGCTGAAAGTCTGAGAAGTGAGGTACTTTATTGTGATCGATGACATATGGGATGCAATCACGTGGATTATTGTTAGATGTGCTCTGCCGTAAAACTGCAATGGCAGCAGAGTAATGACAACTACACTAATCGAGACTGTGGCTACAGCGTGCTGCTCCAATAGCTATGACTATCTTTATAAGATGAAATTACTTAGCAATGGAGAGTGAAGAAAGTTATTTATCGTAAGGGTTTTGTTTGTCAAATAGTCTTTGTAAAACTAATCAGCTGCTCGACGGGCTACTGTAAGAAGCAACATTTTCCATCTTGATATACGAAATTTAATTTCTTGAAAATGTCAACTGAACTTACGACCAAGTGCAAGCCTCATAATCATTCAAGAGCTAAAGCAAGATGAAAGAGGCTGGAATCTTCTTACATTGGAACCAGCAGTCTTAGTGGCACGCCAATCGTAGCAGCCGGAGAGGCCGCGGAGGGAGGACGGGTGCCCCGGCGACGGTGGTGTGGACGGGGCGGGGTCGAGGTGGGGCAGCGGCGTCCGGGCGGCGGGGTCGGGGCGGCGTCCGGGCGGCGGGTCGGGGCAGGCCCGGGCGGCGGGTCGGGCGGCGGCCCGGGCGGCGTCCGGCAAGCGGGTCACAAGGGGTCGAGGTGGCGCTGGGCGGCGTCCCGCGGCGGGTCGCGCGAGGCGGCGGGCAGCCGAGGTGGCGGGGACGATGGCGCGAGGGAGGCGGGCGAGGGAGAGGGAAGGCGAGGGAGGGCGAGGGAGGGAGAGGGCGAGGGCGAGGGCGAGGGCGAGGGCAGGCGGCGCGGCGGCGGTGGATCGAGAGGAGAGAATCAAGCGGGGGGAGAGGGAAGGGGGATCGGGCGAAGGGGATCGGGCGAGGGGCCACAATACTAATGGCGCACCTCACCGTGGTGCGCCATTAATATTTTTTTTTATTTCAACTCGAGCCAAAAGGTTATGTAGTACTGAACCTATCCATGTCAAGCCCACTCTACTAGCTCGACCGGTCAGCAGCCAGTTCTCACACCAGAGGTCCCGGGTTCGACTCCTGTGCTCCACAAATTTTTTTTAGCATTTAAAAAGCTGTTTGATACTTATTTATGTTTAAATATGTTCAAACTTGTTTAAATAATAACAGTAATATTTTTTTATAAGACAGTAGCATTTAAAAAGCTGTTTGATACTTATTTTTTTATAAGACGGTGCGCGGGGTGCGGGGGGTCGGCGGCGGCGGTTGAGTAGGGGAATCGAGGGTGCGGGGGGTCGGCGGCGGCCGTGGATCTGGGGGTGCTCAAGGCGAGGGGGGGCCGGATCTGGCGAGGTGGGATAGCGATCGAGATGGAGGGGGATCGAGATCGAGTGTCCATGAAATTTAAAAATATTCATGATAGTTCAAAAAGTACCCATGAAATACAATCGAGAAATGAAGGCTACGATTTAAATACAATCGATCTTAGCTAGCTATCTGTTCACAATCTTCTTGCCCTTCTTTTTCGCAAATGGAGTTCTTCTGTGGAACGGACGTCCTTTAGGTAGGGTGGTCCTGCTTCTTCTTGTGGTGTATGCTGCTACTTCATCATCGTCGTCATGTTCGATCCTCGTCGCCGTGCTTGTCGAAGTCTTGCTCATTGGCTACTCCATCCATTCCGATGATCTTCCTTTTGCCTCTCCTCACGACAACACGACTGGGCTTTGGCGGGTCGGTAATGAAGAAGCATTGGTCCACTTGGGAAGCCAGTACCCATGGCTCATTTTTCGCGGTGACGTTTGCGCCCGCGGTCTTGGATTTGGCTTCGGGTATAACCATGGTGGTGAAATACCGGTCTTCTTTTATGACGTTCTTGGCCCATCTGACACGGAACATCGGGACCTTCTCTCCAGCGTAGCTCAGCTCCCAGATCTCCTCGATCCTTCCGTAGTATCTGTCCTTGTCGTTACCGGTGTAGGATTCCATCGTTACCCCGGAGTTCTGATAACCATCGCTCTTCATGTCCTTGGCCTCGGTGTAGAATGTGTAGCCATTGATATCGTACGCCTCATAGGTCATCAGGTTGTGCTCGGCGCCCTGTGACAAGGCGAATATGAGTTGTTCTTCCGCGGAAGAATCCTCATGTAAAGGGTACGACAGAAGCTTATGCTTGAACCAACGCGAAACATGAGTTGTGCTCTTTGAGTGTATCTCCGTCCGTCCTCTGCTGGCCTCGGTCATTGTAATGCCTTTTTAATAAAGGTTTTGTGCTCTACCACCCAAGGATCGACCACGCCTATGTGTTGTAGCGCGACTAGGTTTGCTCTTTCAAAGTCGGCGAGTCGACCCTCGAAGTCGACATGCATTTCGCGGCGACCCTCACGGTGACCCCATCCAGCGAGCCTGCCGAGGTGCTGCTGACGGGCAGACCAACGGGTTCTCGATGCCTAGATAATTCGTGCGATGAGGAGATGCACTCTTCGGTCGAAAGCCCAGCTATGCTTCCTTCGGACGTGACATGTTGCGAACGTATCCTTTGATGACACCATTCATCCTTTCGAACGCATCATGCTGTGCAGGAACGCCGGCCCGAGTTGGATGATATCCTCCACTATATGGACCAGCAGATGCACCATAACGTCAAGAATGCGGGCGGAAGTACATCTCAAGCTCGCATAGTATCACCACGATCTCTTCCTGTAGCCTTCGAGTTGCCTCACGCCAATCGACTTCCGAGATGACGTCAAGAAGTTGCATAGGCCAAATAGCATTTCACGGACGTGCGCGTCCATGATCCCACGGATTGCAACCGGAAGTATCTCGCGTCATCAGCCGTGTGATACCGTGAGACTTCATCCCGCTGAACTTCGCTTCACTGGGTCTAGGTATCTGCTTATCTTCCCAGCGAATCAGAAGGAAGTTTTACTCATAGGAGGCAGGTGAAAAACTGCTCGATCTCCTCCTCGACTTAGAGTGAAGCACGCGGAGGGTAGTCATTTCCGGTCTTCTTGGCCTTTTTGCCTTTGCGACGACTTTACGTGTCCTGCTTCACCTCATCATCATCATCATCATCATCATCATCATCATCATATATAGCGTGAAGCTCCCGCACGATGCCCATTGATTTCAAGTCTGCCTTGCTTTCGCCCATCTTTGGTCCTCTCTCGCATGTTGAGCAGGGTACCAAGCAGACTCTCGCACACGCTCTTCGTGATATGCATGACATCAAGGCTGTGAGGCACACGGTGGATCTTCCAAGACGGCAAGTCCCGTAAAACAGACCTCGTTTTCCATACCTTCAGCAGCGGCTCTGGCGCTTTCGCTTCTTTCCGGCTCTCGCGCCTTTTGCTTCTTTCCGCGGTGGGCAGTCTTTCCAATTTTTCAACAGCTTGTCTATTTCCTCGCCGCCTCGTGACATACGGCGTTGGGTTCGGTTTCACCATCGAACAGATCCTTGCGTTTCCTCCACGGGTCATCGCCACGGCCACCTTCGATGTCCCATGAACACGGTTTTCAAGACCCGGATCTCTATCTAGCTGGCGATACGTTGTGTCATCCATGCACCTTACGCATCCGTAAAATCCGTCGACTACCTGCCCCGCGACATATCCAGAATCGAGATAGTCGTGCACCGTCGTGAGCAGTGCGGCTCTCATAGGGAAATATTCTTTCTCTGCGGCGTCCCACGATTGGCTGGCGTTTTCCACGGTGTGTCAAGCTCCTCTTCAAGAGCCCCAGATACAGATTGATGTCGCTCCTGGTTGTTTCGCCCTTCAATTAGCATACTCATGTGAATGTACTTCCTCTTCATGCACAACCAGGGGAAGGTTGTACATCCACACAAACACAGGCCAGGTGTTATGTGTGCTTCTCGCTGCCAAACGGATTGACTCCATCGGTGCTCGCGCCCGAGACGATGTTCCTTGGATCGCTCCCAAATTCGAGTCTTGAAGTTCAACGCTTGCCACTGGCTCGCATCCTTAGGGTGACTCAGCACCTTGTCTTTTTATCTATCTCCGGATCATTTGCGCCATCTTCCCGCTTCTTCTCCTCCCTATCCGCGTGCCAACGCAGGAGCTTTGCTACCTTAGGGTCCGCGAAATAGCGCTGCAGACGAGGAGTGATCGGAAAGTACCACACCACTTTTCGAGGAGCTTTCTTCCTCTTCTTGTATCGAGTGACGCTGCACACGGACATATGGTAGACTCCGCGTGCTCGTCCCGATAAATGATGCAATTGTTCATGCACACATGGTATTTCACGTCGCGGTAAATCCAGAGGACACACGATTTTCTTCGCCTCCTCAAACTGGTCGGGCACTTGTTCCCCTTGGGAAGACGTTCATGCCGTAATGACATGTTCTCGCCGGCATCGCGCCGGTCATTTTGTGTTTTACCTTCATCTCCGTGGCCATGAGCGTTACTTTCAGCGGTATCCTCGGCCTGCATCCTTCATACAATGGAGTAACCGCGCCTAACCAAGTTGATCCATCTTGGCTTTCTCTCGGCGGCAGCTCTTGCGTATCCGTCTCGCTTGAGAAGCAGCTCTTGAATATGAGGGTCCTGCACCCAGCCCATCGATGGTCCAACGTCGTCGCTCCGCCGCATCATCATCTTCATGATCATGCCCGTCGCCTGCTCCGCATCTTCCTCATCATCATGTCCTGCATCTTGTACATGATGATCGTACAACATCACGCCGTGATCATCTCCTGGGATTCTTCGCCTTCTCGCCACCCGAACCGCGGTGGTTGTCTTGCTGCCGCTCCTCATTTCTTGCCCGCCCGCATGGACGACTTCGTAGTCATCTTCATCACCTTGCCACCGATAGCCATCCATGAAACCACGCAACAGCAGGTGGTCCCGCACCTGCCCGGAATCCGGGTCCGCAATAAGGCTCTTCAGCTTGCATCTTCGACACGGACATCTTATCTCCGCCTCGTTCTTTTGAAGCATCTCGCCTTCATGGACCTCAAAACCTATTCACGATGCCTTCGGTCATCGTGCGGACCATGGTCGCCTGCGGGGTAGAGCAAAACGATATTTTAGAACCAAACAAAAATTTGGCATGACTTTCCCTAAAAATAGGACCAAAAAGAATGCTTAATGCATGCCAAAATTCTCGCCGAAACGGAAATGAATCAACATTCCGGCAAAATATTGGCAACTATCACATTTCAAATACCGGTACACCTCCAAACACAAACACATATGCAAACACCACAAACATATGCAACACCACGAACATACATAGATCTAGCTAGGCCGTAAAAAGTGCATGTGCACATTGTTGTAATTAAGGAGAACAACCTAAATATAGCTTCCCCCCTTACTTACCTATTAAAACAAGGTAATTTAACCAATTAATTTGAATGAATCTATGGTGGAAATGAGGTGAAAAAGAGGAGGCACCCGAGACAAGGAGGAGGTGGAGAGAATGAAGTGGGGAGAAAGTGAGTGTGTGGATAGGAGAGGCTGTCCCAAATATCTTGTTGCTGCCCACTTACTAATGGCGCACCTCTTGCATGGTGCGCCATTAGTAGTTACCACTACTAATGGCGCACTTAAGCAGGATGCGCCATTAGTATGTTTGGATAGGCGCACTAGTTCAAAAAAAAATTTATATACTAATGGCGCACCCACTGCCTGGTGCGCCATTAGTAGTTACAACTACTAATGGCGCACTTTGGCAGGATGCGCCATTAGTATGTTTAGATAGGCGCACTAGTTCAAAAAAAAGTTTCTATACTAATGGCGCACCACTCCTGGTGCGCCATTAGTAGTTACAACTACTAATGGCGCACTTGGGCAGGATGCGCCATTAGTATGTTTGGACAAAGCGCACTAGTTAAAAAATTTGATACTAATGGCGCACCCAATGCATGGTGCGCCATTAGTAGTTTAGACTCTAATGGCGCATCGATGGTGGTGCGCCATTAGAGATACTAATGGCGCACCATCTTTCCGGTGCGCCATTAGTGTCATTCCCATCTATAGCCCTTTTCCTAGTAGTGTCAGAAGGAAAGTTTTTTTTTTAAACCTAACACCAAGGTTGAGGAAGACACAAAAGTAAAATACTTGTCATAGGAGAAAAGTTTTTGAGAAGGAGGGGCTTTTGGAAAGATTTTAAATAGCCTCCTTCAAATCAAAATAAAGGGTTTTGTTAAAAACCAAATAAAAAATTTTGGAGTGTCACACACGTGTTTCCTGCGGCTAATGATGATTTTACACGTGGAAAATCCCCATTGGCCCGGGCTGTTAACGGGTTATCGGATCCAAAACCGGACCCGATAGCTTAACGGCATTTCATTACGGTGGATGCCACGTGTCGGTCACCCTTGACGAAAGCACTTCTGTGACGCACGATTTATTGTCATTGAAGTGGACATTTCCGTGATGATAATTTTGGTAATGTCATGGAACACTTCTACGACAGCACAGGTATGACTATCTTGATTCTGTCATAAATTTTTCATGGATGTACATGCATGACAAAAAACGCGACCTACTGTGACAAACATGTATCATCACGGAAGTGTATTTTTTTTGTAGTGTTCAGATCTGCTCCTTTCGGACGCCATCATGCGGATGTTCTCGCAAACATAGAGTGCACACAGATCATTCCTCGACGCCTGCTTCAGGGCCTTTACGAGAATGGAATTGAATCATATAATGATTAATCAAGCATGATAATTAAGTAATGGTATTGAAACAAGAATTAAAGAGATGGTAGCTAGGTAGTACTACTTAATTACTTACCTTTAGTCAATGCCAAAACAACTTTTTTGGCCATTTGCGTGGAGTCACCTTGATGAATTTTTCCCAAGCTCTGCCCGCTGGCAAAGAAAATTAATAAAGGGGTTATTAAATAGTTCATATCAGGAAATGACGAACTAATAATAGGCCGAGATATAGTTAATAATGATTGAAATTACCTTTTGGCAACGAATACATCGTCAAGTATCTTTTGAACCGAAACAAAGGGACCTTCAAACCACCTCCATAGTTAAGTTCCCATATGTCCTCTGTGTAACCATAATATGTTTGTTTCCTTTCCCGTGTTGGTTGTTGCATCAAAGCGGACACCACTGTTTTGGTTGTTGATCTTCTTATCTTGGCCGATTGTGTAAAATGTATTCCCATTTATCTGGTACCCTTTGAAAGTCATTATATTCGAAGATGGTAACTGGGACATCGAGTACAAGTCATCTTCAATATCGCCATCATGCATGGCACGTTTCTGCAACCAACCGGCAAAAGTCCTCGTTTGTTCACGTGTAATCCAGTCGTCAGACTTCTCCAGATGTTTGGAGTGTAGAAACTTCTTGTGTTCCTCCATATACGGAGCCACTAACGCGGAATTCTGTATAACTGTGTAGTGTGCTTCAGTGAGAGAATGCCCATCCATACATATTATTTGATCCCCTCCTAGCGTGCCTTTTCCATCCAGTCTGCCCTTATGCCGCGATTCAGGAACACCAATCGGCTTAAGGTCGGAATAAAGTCAATACAAAACTCAATGACCTCCTCATTTTCATGGCCCTTCGAGATGCTTCCTTCCGCCTAGCACGGTTATGAACATATTTCTTCAAGACTCCCATGAACCTCTCAAAGGGGAACATATTGTGTAGAAATACAGGACCCAAAATGTTAATCTCTTCAAGAAGGTGAACTAGGACGCAAGCGCCATGATGTTGAAGAAGGATGGTGGGAACACCAACTCAAAACTGACAAGACATTGCACCAAATCATTCTGTAACCTTGGTATGATTTCTGGATCGATTACCTTCTGAGAGATTGCATTGAGGAATGCACATAGCTTCACAATGGTTAATCGAATGTTTTCCGGTCGAAGCCCCCTCAATGCAACCGGAAGCAGTTGTGTCAGAATCACGTGGCAGTCATGAGACTTTAGATTCTGGAACTTTTTCTCTGCCATATTTATTATTCCCTTTATATTCGACGAGAAGCCAGACGGTACCTTCATGCTGAGCAGGCATTCAAAGAAGATTTCATTCTCTTCTTTGGTAAGAGCGTAGCTAGCCTGACCCTGATGTATGTCATCTTTTCCGTGCATACGTTGCTGGTCCTCCCGTGCCTCTGGTGTATCTTTTGTCTTCCCATACACGCCCAAGAAGCCAAGCAGGGTCACGCAAATATTCTTCGTCACGTGCATCACGTCGATTGCGGAGCGGACCTCTAGGTCTTTCCAATAGGGTAGGTCCCAAAATATAGATTTCTTCTTCCACATGGGTGCGCGTCCGTCAGCGTCCTTCGGAACAGGTTGTCCGCCAGGACCCTTTCCAAAGATTACCTTCAAATCCTTGACCATATCATGTACATCAGCACCATTACAGTGGCGAGGCTTCGTCGGTGATTCGCCTCACCTTTGAAATGCTTGCCTTTCTCTCTTACGGGATGCCTGCTCGGAAGAAATCGACGATGTCACAGGTACACATTCTTCCTACAACTCTCCAAATATATACTGTCGGTATCATCCAAACAGTGCGTGCATCCGCGGTATCCCTTGTTTGTCTATCCTGAAAGGTTACTGAGAGCAGGCCAATCATTGATGGTCACGAACAGCAACGCCTTTAGGTCAAATTCTTCCTGTCTGTGCTCATCCCACGCACGTACACCTGTTCCATTCCACAGCTGTAATAGTTCTTCAACTAATGGCCTTAGGTACACATCATTGTCATTGCCGGGTTGCTTAGGGCCTTGGATGAGCACCGGCATCATAATGAACTTCCGCTTCATGCACAACCAAGGAGGAAGGTTATACAAACATAGAGTCACCGGCCACGTGCTATGGTTTCTTCTCTGCTCCCCAAAAGGATTAATGCCATCTGCGCTTAGACCAAACCATACGCCCTTGGGTCACCTACAAACTCCTCACTTTGTATTTTCTTTCGATTTTTCTCCACTCGCGAACCGTCAGCGGTACTCTCAACTTTTCGCCTTTCTTACGGTCTTCTATGCCACCGCACGCTTTCGCATGCTCTTTGTTTTGGAACAACGTTTCAACCGTGGTATTATAGGAGCATACCACATCACCTTGGCAGGAATCTTCTTCTTGGGGCGCTCGCCCTCGACATCACCAGGGTCATCGCGACTAATCTTATAATGCAATGCACCGCATACCGCGCAAGCATTCAAATCCCCGTACTCACCGCGGTAGAGGATGCAGTCATTAGGGCATGCATGTATCTTCTGCACCTCTAACCCTAGAGGGCAGACATCCTTCTTTGCTTCATATGTACTCTCGAGCAATTTCTTGTCCTTTGGAAGCATATTCTTTATCATTACCAGCAACTTTCCAAATCCCTTGTCAGATACACCATTCTCTGCCTTCCATTGCAGCAATTCAAGTGTGGTGCACAACTTTTTTTGTCAGCTTCGCAATTCGGCTACAACAATTTCTTGTGATCCTCTAACATGCGCTGCAACTTCTTCCTCTCCAAATCACTTGCGCAGTTTCTCTTTGCATCAGCAATGGCCCGACCTAGATCATCAGCGGGCTCATCTGATGCCTCTTCTTCAGCTTCTTCCCGCATTTCCGGCTCAGCTTCTTCCCCCATTGTTCTATCATCGTACTCAGGGAACCCATGGCCAGGATAGATGTCGTCGTCCTCTTCTTCTTCATTTTCTTCCATCATAACCCCTCTTTCTCCGTGCTTGGTCCAAACATTATAGTGGGGCATGAAACCGGACTCAAATAGGTGGACGTGAATGGTTCTTGACGTAGAGTAATTGTGACCATTCTTACAGCCAGCACACGGACAAGACATAAAACCATCCGCCCGCTTGTTTGCCTCAGCGGCAAGCAGAAAAGTATGCACGCCATTAATGAACCCGGGAGAGCATCGGTCATCATACATCCAATGTTGGCTCATCTTCATTATACACAACACTGAATAGACTAAATTAATACAAGTTCATACATAAAGTTCATATACAACACTTAATTAAATGCAACATACAAATAACTTTCCAGTTAAAGAATTTAAATGCAACAACAAATGCGATCAAGATCGCAACTAAGGTAACAATTGATCCAACGGCATAATGATACCAAGCCACACTATCAATGGCATATTTTCTAATCTTTCTAATCTTCAACCGCATTTTCCCCATCTTGATCTTGTGATCATCGACGACATCGGCAACATGCAACTCCAATTCCATCTTCTCCCCCTCAATTCTTTTCAATTTTTCTTTCAAATACTTGTTTTCTCTTTCAACTAAATTTAACCTCTTGACAATAGGGTCGGTTGGAATTTCCGGTTCACATACCTCCTAGATAAAAATATCTATGTCAACTTGATGGACATAATTTTTCATAAACACGAAATGCAACAACTAGTTTTAAAAGAGAATATACCACATCCGAATCATAACAAGGACGAGGACCGACGGGGACGGATATCAAAACCATGGCACTATGTATAACAAACAACGTACAGGTAAGATAATTATACGAGTAACTATATATCCAAATCACACAAAAATCAATTTGTTAATGTAAAACATTCATGAACAAGAGCCTCACCACAAGGTGGTGCCGGAGACGGGACGGTGCGGGCGATCGACGGTGGTTACGACGGAGATTTAGAAGGCAGTAAGTAAACCACACCTACATATGCAAACTAAGTTTTATTTTTGACCTCAAATTGCATATAAATCAAATACTAGCACATATAAATCCTCCCAAATTACTAAACTCACAAATGAATCACTACACAAAGCATTACAAGAGCTAATCTAGCAATAAGCGATGAAAGGACAAAGTTGCTAACCTTTGTGATCATTTGAATGGATGGGGGCCTTCAAATCTTGACAAATTTTGGGCAAAATTTGTGATGAGCTCGAGGAAGAGAGGGGAAGAACAGAGGAAGTGAGGGGAAAGGGGAAGAAGAGAGGAGCTCGGGTAGACGAAGGGCTTATGTACGACGACCTTTAGTACCGGTTCGTTCCACGAACCGGTACTAAAGGTGCTGGAGGGGCCCCAGACTGACAACATCCTGCCACCACTCTCTTTACTACCGGTTCATGGCACGAACCGTAACTAAAGGTTCGCCATGAACCGGTACTAATGATAGCGGCCGGCTAGCCGTTGGAACCGGCACTAATGTACACATTAGTATCGGCTCAAAAACAAACCGGCACTAATGTGTCTCAGATTTGACGCTTTTTCTACCAGTGATAAGTTCACACTTAGGAACTTTCCACTCTCATCTCGCAGTTGCCACCCCCGACGACGCCGACGACATTGACGCCGCCAGTTCTCCCCGACGCCGCCCGCCCCCACCGTCGCCAGCGCCCTCGCTGTTGCCCGCGCCCTCGCCGCCGCCCGCTCCCCCGACGCTGGCAGCCCTGCCCGCCTCGCCGCCGCCTCGTCGCCGTTGCCCCTACCCCACCCCTGCGTTGTCGTCGCCCCACCCGTCACTGCCGCTTGCTCCTCTGCCTCGACGCGCGCCCGCCCGCCCCGTTGCCTCCGTGAGCCGTCGCCCCTACCCGCCCCGTCGTCGCCGTCGCCGTCCTCCTCACTTGGTCCGGCCGGCGCAGCATTTTTTTCATTTATATATATGCTTATTTTTTTCATATGTATATGCTTGTTTTTCATATATATGATATATGATGATATATATGCTTGTTATCATAATTGTTTTTGTTCATATATATATGATGATTTTTTTATAGAATATGATGTTTTTTTAATAGATGATCACATATATATATATATGATGTATGCATGGATGTGGATGAAATATATGATATTTTTGTGTTCATAGAACATGATGTTTTTTTATTCATAGTTTTTTTTTGTTCATGAGAGAGGCGGGGACGTCGAGGGATCATAGATGTCATTTTTTCAGAATTTTCTATCGTGCATAGACCGATTTTAGACCACGGGATAGGAAAAAAGAAAATAAAAGAAGAGGAAGAAAGAAGAAGAGGAGAGGAAGAAGAGGAGAAATAAATAAGAAGAGGAAAAAGAAGAAGAAGAGAAGAAGAAGGAATAGAGGAGAAAGAAGAAAAAAATTCTATTTTTTTTCTTCTTTCTCCTCTATTCCTTTCTTCTTCTCCTTTTTTTCTTCTTTTTTTTCTTCGATTGCTTCTCTTCTATTCCTTTCCTCTTCTCCTCTTTTTATTTCTTCTTTTGTCTTCTTATTTTTTATCGGGTATGTCGTTGTCGATATTCCCTCTCCCGAGAACTTCAACACGAGGGGGGTCGATATACCCCCTCCCCGATAACATTATTTTCCTATGTATATGTATGTCGCGTCGTTGTTGATATAAGCCCCTCCCAGATAACTTCGACATGAGGGGCGGTCGATATATATACCCCCTCTCGACTGTGATAACTTATACCACGGAGCACCCTCGCCCTCTCGCCGACCAAAACTCTCGAGGACACCCAAACCCTAGAGAAAAACGATGTTGGTCTCCTACCCCCTCCCGCCGCCCCTACCCGACAAACTCTCTCGAGGCCACCCAAATTTACCAAGTTAAAAGAGCGTTGTCGTCGAGGCCACCCCAAACCTTTGAAGCGTTGTCTAGGCCACCCCAAACCCTAGAGAAGCAGCGTCGAGGCCACTAATATGATTCCTTATTGTGATTAGCTAGCTAGTTCTATGTTTGCCACTAATATATATCCATCTGTCATGTTTGAATAATAATTGACATGTTGTAAATATTTGCAGAAACTATGGAGCACTCCCGAGACGAAGCAACAGAAGCGATGTTGGGGGAGATAATCGCACAAGGAAGTGATGTCGTTGCGTCGTTTCTCAACGACACCGATGGTCGGGAAGGACGGGGTAGTGAAGAAGGCTATGATTATGATGGCTCCGGTGACCCATTAATGCTGGTACAAGAAGAGGGCTATGTTCATGATGGCTCCGGTGACCCAATGGAGGTACAAGAAGGAGACCGTGATGACGGCTCTGGTGACCGAACCGAGTCCAGCCAGGTATATATATATATTAGTTAAGCTCGTGCTGACTAGTTAATTGATGCATTCATTGTTTTCATATGTACACATATTAATTAACTCTCATCTTTCTTCTTTTCTCTAGCCCTCCGGATCGAGCTCAACTTCGGAAAAGAAACGAGGCCCGAAAAAAAAGTTACGCTCGGATGAAAGGTTTGAGATCACAGCAATCACGCGTGATGGCAAGCCGATTGAACCCATTCGGACAAGTGATGCATTTCGTGCTCAGTGCGGGGTTCTTGTTAGGGACAAGATCCCGATCAGTATCCAGCAATGGTTAAAGCCTAAGAAGGAAGACCCTAAGGTGTCGACGTCTTATGTCTCCGATTTGCAGAAAGAAGATCTTTGGACAACGCTTAAGGCAAATTTCACCCTACTGCTAGAGGAGGATCCGGAGAAGCCAGTTAAAGAGCAATTGATCAAGTCTCATGCTCTTAAGAAGATGGCAGAACTATTCAGGAGGTGGAAGAATGAGCTGAAAATGTTTGTCGACAAAGAAAAGACACCAGAATTCATCGAAAAGTATGAGAAGATCAGAGATCAATGGCCCGCATTTGTGGCCCACAAGACATCGGAAAAGAGTAAGAAGATGTCAGCGACAAACAAGATTAATGCTGCGAAGAAGAAGCATCACCATCGCACGGGGTCAGCTGGTTACCTCAAAGCCCGACCTTTGTGGGACAAGGCTGAAAATGACTAGATTTCTAAAGGGGTCGAACCAGAGACATTGAACTGGCCAGACCGTTGCTGCACTTGGTTCTTCAGGGTTGGCGGAACCTTGGACACTGTATCACGGAAGTGCGTTTGGACGGAAGAGCAACTGCGAATACCCGTCAGGAGGCTTCAGGAGTATATCGAGAAAGCGCAGCAAGGGACGTTCGTTCCAGACAGAGAGAACGACGAGCTCACAATGGCCCTTGGGAATCCTGAGCACCCTGGACGGACACGAGGCACGCCAGGCTCCCTTCCATGGAAGGCTGGGTTTCCGGACGCAGGGGGCTACAAAACCCAGGAGAGGAGGAAGAAAGTGGAGCATAGCCAATTACAGGCGCTGCACGAAAGGGTACAAGGGCTAGAGGAAGGAGAAGCAGATCGCAGCAAATGACCTGCCGAAGCTTCCCCTGAAGCTACCCCGCCATCTCAGCGGAGAAGCAGCATGGCTTCCACCGAGCAGACTCAAGAGTGGAGCTCGCCTTCACGGGCTACCCGTGGATGCTATCACGTAGTCTCAACATTGCCACCTTATGACGTGATGGATGACATTGACAGTCAAGGCGGCTGTTGGCTCTGTTATACCTAATGAACCTGGCTCAACCTACCACGGCCAGCCGATTCCAGAAGGATATGCTAGGGCGATGATGGATCAAATAACGGACGGATTTGAGGACCTTCAGCTTGACCACCCTACGGGTGAAGGGGAGATTTTGCTGGGTTCTTCTCTGAAGACTCCATGCTTATGGCAGAAGGAGCTCATCAACCTTCGAATCGGGCGCCTCCGCCTCCTCCTCCTCCTCCCGCGAGTCGGGGCACTCCACCTCCTCCTCCGCCTCCTCCGAAAGTGATCGTGGCACTCAGCCTCCTTCTCCGGCGCGCGTGGCGGCACTCCGCCTCCTTCTCCGCTCATGCTGGCAAGGCCACCACTGCCAACTGCCTCCTCCTTCTCCGCCACAACAAGGGCGAAGAGACCCGCCGTCGCCCGGCTGATCCGCGCGTCATCCTTCTCCTCCGCCAGAAGAAAGGAAAGACAGTCGCAGCCGCCGCTCCGTCTGCTCCGCGTTAGCAAGACAGCCAGAGGCAGGCAATATAGATACGGTCCTTCTCAAGACTCCAGAAGTTACCATACGAGAGGAGCCAGGAGGAAAACGCGAAGATCGTGCAAGCCAAGTGACCAACTTCTTTGAAGGGGTCAAAGCAAAGAAAAATCCACCTCCGAGGAGAAGATAGATCCGTAAAAGCGGCGCACTCAGCTGCCCCGACGAAACCACCAAAGTCTCCGGTGAAATACAACTATGAGCGCATTCTTACAAAGTCATTTATTAAAGCGGAGCGGTCAAGAAGTACTGTCAGTGCTCAAAGGTTAGCAGAACGACGAGCTGGGAAAAAAGTTGCCCAACTCGGCGAACAAGCGAACTAATCGTTGCCCCCGCTACAGGTGTCTAGCGTCGTCGCGAATCATCCGGGCGGGATGGTGCCCGGTTATAACGATCTTGGAGATTACCTGCCCGACGATGCACATTTTGATTTCTTGGAGGTGGACGAACACAGATACGTGTACAGGAAGCCTCTCGTCAAAGATGAAAAATCTCTAACAACGATGATGCGAAGATTCCATGATTGGTATATGAAAACCTGCAGAGAGTCTGAGGGGAGGAATATTTTGACGCTCGGAGTTAAAGAGGAGCATGACCTCGTTGGAATTGAACTGTTGAATGTTCCATTTGAGGAGTTCTTCGAGTTTTTCAATCTAAAGGCCCTCGATAAGTTAATGATCACTTGCTACTGCCTGTAAGTAGTACTAATTATGTCATTAAGTCTCTATATATAGGTCAGCTCTTTCATTGCATGTATTTTTAATTATTCTCACTATATTATGCAGATTGAAGATCGCCGAATTGAAGAAAAGACAAATCGGTGATATTGGGTTCATTAACACAAATCTCATAGATGCATATATGGTTAGATTTCAGGCCAAAGATACCGAGGCCAAGCTGCTACAATCATTTATATTAAATCAAAACAAAGCTATAATACTCTTCCCTTACGAATTCGAATGAGTGTTACTGTCTTGTGCATATTCGATTTCTCTTATTAGTCGAGGTTATACTAATGTAATTAATGAGGTATGCATGCGTGCGCAGGTTTCACTATATTCTCCTAGAAATTAAGGTTGAGCAGGGACTAGTAACCGTCTTAGACTCGAGACGAAAAGCTCCCAAGAAGTACGCGGACATGACTGAAATTCTAGACAAGTAAGTTAAATCGATCATTATCGCACCATATCGGCAATTTCAATTTGTTCATTTCCTAATATCAAGTAATTGTTTTCTTTGTCTGGCAGGGTTTGGAATAAATTCACCTCAAAAACTCTGGGACTGCCGAAGAAGCTGCAATTTAGACACCCGAAAGTAAGTACTATAGTAGCATATATGTTCCACGCATCTACTAGTGATTCAAGTGCTAGTTTCATCAATAGCATTTAGCATGCTTGCTAATTATCAGTTTGATTGACCTCTATTTCTTGTAAAGTGGTTGTGACAGGAAGAAGGGACTAATTAGTGTGGATACTACATTTGCGAGTCCATCCGCCACACGACCTATGAGCGGGGCTACTCCGACAAACAATATGAAGTGCGTAAACAATTATATTCACAATTTTATTTTATTACCATCATTTGTGTTCAGTTTCATTTATTCATATATATGTATTGACCCCTTTCTTCAAATTAGATATTTCGGATGCTGGATGAACTCCTACCATCAGATCGTATGCGAGGAATTCAAGAGGAATTGGCGGCATTCTTTCTTGACCATGTGATCGCTAAAGACAGAGAATACCATGTGGAACCTGATGCGTTCAATTTTAATTAGGAGATTATATTGTAAAAGATACTTACATTGTATATATATAGCCAGTAGCATCGGATAGATATACGAGAACTTGTTGTTCGACCAATCTCTCAGAGAAGGAGAGGTGGTCGATATCACTTCTCTTTGTATGCATCTGTTCATGACGATCTTCTGTTTCCTTCATTTGCTTAACTAGCTAGCCTGTCTAGTCCTCTCTATGCGTATAGTACGTAGCGTCAACCAAGCACGGAGATAAGAGAGGACACTTCCCTCTATTAATTAGCTAGCTAACACAATATATGAAACGCCTAAATTAACCCCCCAAAACCCCCAAACCCTCCCCCACCTTTCAAAAAAAAACCCAGCACCTGAGATGCTGATGCGCGGATGCCTATTGGTCCTGGTTGGTACCACCAACCGGAACCAAAGAGCCTCCTGCCTGGGCTCGCCGCACCGGCCACGTGGAGGCCCATCTGTCCCGGTTTATGCAAGAACCGGGACTAAAGGTTTAGGGCATTAGTACCGACACTTTAGTCCCGGTTCAAAAGCCGGGACAAATGGCCCTCACGAACCGGGACAATAGGTCCTTTTTCTACTAGTGAGCACCTAATGGATATCTCTGGCCGAGCATTCCGAAACTCGTCAACAGCCACATCAAAATGGTCGGCATCTAGCAGAACACCATGTTGGAAAAAGAAGAACCCTACGAGCAGGAGATGGGGGCCATGGCCACCCATCTAGATCCATTACCTCCACCCTGCCCAAATCTAGGCAAAACTGGAGCACCTCTGGCTACCAGCCCCCAGCCCACGGCTGTGCGAAGAGGCCGCCGACCCACCCAGTCGTAACCACCTCATGAGGACAGTCGGCACCATAGTCCCCTGGTTGCGACCACCACCACGGTCTAAGATCCCCGTCCTGATCCAGATCTGGGCCAAGACGGGCTACAAGCGCGGGCATGGCCTCAGGCCAAGGTGGGGCAGGAACCAACCCTTCAGGCATCGACCGCCACCCTAGAGCGGCGGCACCACGAGGACGAAGTAGGGAGTTCATCGGCGACAATTTGTGCATGTTACATGCGAGAGGAAGATGGGGAAGAGAGGAGGCTGTGGGGCACCCCACCGCCGCCTACCCACATCGCGGCTTTGCCCGGCAAAGAGGGAAGTGGGGTGGGAGCAGGCGACGGTGATTTGGGGCTCCGCTCGTGTC
Organism: Aegilops longissima; assembly: GCA_021605205.1. Taxonomy (NCBI): domain Eukaryota; kingdom Viridiplantae; phylum Streptophyta; class Magnoliopsida; order Poales; family Poaceae; genus Aegilops; species Aegilops longissima. Next base: position 699,776,142 of record CM038680.1, read on the forward strand.
GGCCTGAGGGGACGACGCGGGGGCCGAAGTGCAATTTGCAAGTTTTTTTTTCGATCAAAGATGGGCTTTCTCCCTTCCGATTTTCATTACTGAAAACCAGACCAACAAAGTTCACAAAGTACCAGCAGCAAAAGACAGGTTCCACACAGTGCAATTTGCAAGTGTTCACAAACTAGCTAAATACTGTACCTATATATCTGCCAAGTGCGATCTGCACATATGTGACATATTGATCTTCCGAGGTTGCATGTAACTATGTTTTTAATCAGGAAAGCCCCTCTGTTCCCTAAAGAAAGCAGGGAGGAAGGGAAGCCGGGGAAGAGAGGTCACTCGATCCACAACAACGTCTGATCATTGGACAGCTCCTTGATGAGATGACGGGTGAATAGCACAACGACTTTGGCACTGCGTAAAACTTTGCTGCATTTCCTGTTATTTTTTACTAGAACAGCGGGAGCTCTGCCTTTGCATTATAAGGGAAAAGAAGTCAAGGCATACAAACTCTAAATTAGTCATGCTACAAAGTCTAATTGAAAACTAGCTAAACTTGAGGTGATAGCCCAACTCAGCCCGCTCCCGTGTCGCTTCCCAGGGCAACACTGGGGCGAAACCTAGCGCCGCCTAAAAAACTCCACGGATCAGATCTTCACCACCGCTCTGCTGCCGGCCTCATCTGCGGCGGTGGTGGGGCCCAGCGCCGAAGGTGTTGGGGGGTAGAGGGTAACGACGACAGACGAGTAAGGCTAGGGCGGCGCGAGTCTCCTGTCACGTCCGGCAGCCAGGGCGGGGTTCCCCAGTTGAGGCGGCGACGCCGATCTGCTCCGTCGACGACGCACAACGGCGATCTGCACGGAGATAGCGGGGTTGTGGATCTGGGTCCCACTAGGATCTGTCGTTGAGACGGTCAGCCGTCCGACGATGCGTGGAGGAAGCCGTGCCCTGCGGTGTTTGAGGTGGCCGGGCAGGGCGCGGGGCGTCCTCTGGCCATAGCTTCTGCGCGTGGCCTCCCTGGTTCAGGCGGGTATGGGCCGGAGTATGTTGTGCCCAAGATCGGTTTTCTGGCTGTTAGGGCATCTCCAGCCGTTGGCTCCCGGGGGCGTCTAAAAGCGCCGCCTAGGGGTGAGCCGGCGCAAAAAATGGCCCTGGGCGAAGTCGATCCCACCGTCGGCCCCGTGGCCGCCCAGCGCGTATTAAAATGAAAAAAGAAGAGCTGTTCGGCGAAGTTATGATAAAAAGTAGTTAAATTTCGGCTAAACATGGCAAATTTCGGCGAAATTCGCACATTTTCATTACATTAACCTAATCTAAAAAAGAAAAAAGGCGCTGAAGTCGTCGCCGCCATCGCCGTCGCCGGCCTTCTCCTCCTTGACGCTGGCGCCCGCTGACCCGCGTCGCCATGGCGGATCGGCGGCGGCGTGTCGTCGTCGCTCCGTCGCTGTCACATAGGACGACGACCGCTTTCATCGCGGCCGCGTCGGCGCTCCTTGAAGCGGCGCAGGGCGGCGCTACCGGCACTCTTCGCTTTCTCCCGCGCCTTTCTCCATCGCAATGGAGTCTCGCGCGCCCATTCTAGGTCGCGTCATCGTCGCCGAACTCCGCCTTCACCGGCGCCAGCCCGCCCCGCTTTCACCGGCGCCAGCCCGCCCGCTTTTTGGCTTGATGAAGCGCGAGGAGCCGCCGAGGAGGAGCGCCGCCGCCTCGTTGATGATGATGCCGGCGCCGCGAAAGCGCGCGGCCGAGCGGCGATTCCGCCTGGCTCGGCCTTGACGCCGAGCAGGGCCGAGTGCCGGAGGAGGCGGCGAGGATCGGGAGGAGGAAGAGGAGGAGGAGGAATCGAACCTCCTTGGCGCCCATGGCCCGACGCGCCGGTGCTGCGCGGGGTACGCCAACGGCGGTCGTTGCCCTCGAGGTACGTGAGCACGCCGAGTGTGCGGCCGGGACGCCCACCGAGGTGGCGCCCTCGCTGTTCTCGCGCCGCCACCACCGGCGCGCTGTTGGTGGACGCCATCGCTGCCGCTGGCGGCGCTGAATACGCCGCCTGTGCCACGTGGTTGTCGGCGGCGTCTCGGGAGGGAGAGTTGTGCGCCGGTGAGGGCCGCGCACGATCTCGACCTCCTCGGCGGCATTTCGCCGCCACGGCGTCGGGCAACGGGGAATGGGCACTCCCGGCGAGAGTTCACCCGCTGCCCGGTGGGCATGTCCGGCGGCGCCGGGATGTTCGCCGAACAGAGCTGGACTCTGTTCGCGGAGCGAACGGCGGCCGGTTGCGCCGCCTGCCTCCGGGAAGCGCCCGCCATGGCTACGGCGGGCTGGGCGGGCTCGGGAGAGGTAGAGGAGGGGGTTGGCAGCGGCGCTAGGGAGAGGCAGGAGAGGGAGGGGCTGGACGGCGGCGGGGCGGGCTGGTGGGCACAGCGAGTGGAGGCCGCCGGCTTTATAGCCGGGCCGCGCCTGTGTACGCTGCGAGAGGGAGGGGAGGCGCGGCGCGCGTCCGTGGAAGCGCCGCCGTGAGGAATCAATGGCAAGGCTGACCGGCGGCAGCCTTGCCATTGATTCCCAAGGAACCGAGGCCGCTGGGGAAGACGAGGCGCCGAAGTCGCCGACGCTGCTGGCCCGCGTTTTTCGCGCTAAAACAGCTTCGCCTGGCGCCCAGGCGCCCCCAGCGCGCCAGGTTCGGGCTGGGTCCGCCGGCGCTGTTTTCGGCCCAAGCCGGCGAAAATCGGGCTCCTGGGGGCGCGACTGGGCCGTTTTTTCGGCGCCGGCGCGAAAAAATCGCCTGGGGAGGCCTTCCTGGGGGCGCGGCTGGAGATGCCCTTAGCCCTGCTTATCTTGAGGTCCTTGGATGCGGCTGTGCTCTGGCCGGACAAATCCTGAGCTTGTTGGATTTGGGCACAAGGGGTGCGGTGATCCAGATTCAGTCCGTCGAGTGGGGTGTCTGCAAACTGGTGCAGCGACCTCCTGCAGCTCCACGATGGTTGTGATCACCGGGGGATCTTCAGGAGGGTTCATCTCTCTATGTCTAGTGGTTGACTTTGGCGGTGTGATGTAAGCTATGAACGGCGGGGTGACGCAGATGAATGGCGGCGATCGCATCACATGTAGCTGTTAGGATTGCGGAAAAGGGTGGCGACAACACTTGAGTGACTTCGATGATGGTGCTGTGAGCACCTCGTCGTGAGCTTCGGGGTGAAAGCCTAGGTTGACCCGAGCTGGTTATACCTGGCAATGGCGATGTTCTTTTACATTGTTACCTTGTTGAAGGCATTGCTTGGATATACTTTCGATTCTTTCTTTCAGGGTGAAAACCTAGATTCAGGCCTTGGTGGTTGGATCCGGTGACGGCAACACTTGAATGTCGCTCCCTTCTTGAAGACGTTGTTGTTGAAGAACCTCCTGGTCTGTATGGTGTCATGAGATGGTTGGTGGGGATATGGTAACTAATGTAGTTTGCATATCGTGGATCTGATCGCTTCGGGTTTTTCTTTTACTCGCCTACACATAGCTTTGGTCTTATAAGACTTTGCTATCTGGCGTGTTTTTGTGTGTGTGTTAGTGTAGGCTGTGTGCATTCTAGTCGTGCAGGGGCTGGGTATGTGCTCTTTAGGTTTGTATCCTCTTAATGCTGATTTTTGAGCAAATAAAATCCACTTTTTATTGAAAAGCTAAACTTGAGGCCACGACTGAATAATAGGCACTGCCATCCCAAATTTCCATGGCCGCACACCCGTCGCCCTACTTCACGGCTCCATCTTAAGACAAAGTCACAACTATGTCCGTCCTACCGAAAACGAACTTATCCGCCAAGTCATGAACATACTTATGCTGCCAATAATGCTACACACACGGACCTGTGACGGGCGTTTTACGGATTGGTTAACGCTAATTGGCCTCTTCTCCCTGATTTTCAAGGGGTGGGCGCCCCTGTCTCCCCCTAATCCCAATTAGAAGATGCCACCTGTGCTGGTCCGTGAAGTATGTAAAAACTTCTCGGTGTGTCTAGCATCTCTCTTGTGCAAATCTTTGCCACACTAAATAACAAATCTTCAAGAGCCCACGAATGTCATATCGATACGAGACAAGAATGATAGCTCAAGAAAGCTAAGCAGAATCACGAGGTGTGCTAAAGAGCATGAACTGTGGATGACGGGCCGGCCGGTTCATCTTGAATGAAACGGCACAAGCAAGGCACTATCGTCGTTCCTTCTCTCTGTTGTACTCGGACAAGTGCGTGAGAAAATCTCGCACGCGCTGGTCATTCACCTCGTCTTCTCCAATCACTCCGGCGAGCTCCTTCACCTTAGCCCCGAGCTCCTCGCCCTCGTCTTCCACCATGGCCTTCCTCAGAGCTGCAGCGATGTCCTCGGGCGCGAACGACCCGTCCTGCTCGTCCCGCGCCACCTCCACGCCGATCTTCTTGTCCACCAGGCTCCTGGTGTTGAGGCCCTGGTCGTACGCCAGCGGCAGCAGCACCAGCCTGACGCCCTGCGCGAGGCCCTCGGCGACGGAGTTCCAGCCGGCGTGCGTCAAGAACCCCCCGACCGATCCATGGGCCAGGAACCTCACCTGCGGCGCCCAACCTCGGCAGACGACTCCGCGGCCGCCGAGCCGCTTCTCAAATCGCTCTGGAAGCCCGTCCAAGCCATCGTCGCCGGTGGCCATGGCGTCCGTCGGCGCCCTGAACGCCCAGAGGAACGGCAGCTCGGACGCCTCCAAGCCGAGCGCGATCCGTTGCAGCTGCGCGCTCGTCAACTTGGCCTCGCTGCCGAAGGCCGCGTACACGACGGAGTCCCGTGCCTGTCCGTCCAGCCAGCGGATGGTTGCCTCGTGGCCGGCGACGATGTCTTGATGTGGCGGCCGGGGAAAAAGACCGACCGGGATCACCGGCTTCTGGTGGAGCTCTCCGAGCAGCTGAAGCCACTCGGGCTCGAACTCCACGCTGCTCCTGACTCCCACGAGCTGGCACCCTTGAATGGACGTGGCGAACCGGTAGTCCTCCGACACGCCGGACTCGTAACGCCCTATCTTCGGCTTGAACATCTCGCGCACCTCGTAGCCGCGGTTCGCCACGGTTGTCGGAAACGGGATGTACTTGGGGACGGCTGTGAAGTGCTCCGGCTTCGTCCTGGCGTGCTCCCCGAGGCCGAGGAGAGTTTCCGGGGAGCCGAAGAAGCCGAGCGCCGCGGCGCCGAACACGCTGAGGAACGCGCAGGGCACGCCGTGCCTCGCCGCGGACGCCGGCGCCCAGTAGGACGCGTAGTCGAGGACGAGCCAGTCTGGCCGGGACGAGTCGTCCTGGAGCAGCCGCGAGAGCTCGTGCTCGAAGGCGGCGTCGTAGGCGCGCCTCAGGCAGGGGCCGACGTCATGGTCGGATGGGAGGTCGATGGTCGCCTCGGCGTGCTCCGGCAGGCCGTCGACGCGCGGCAGAGGGATGTCGACGACGCGGATGAGGCCTGCGAGGGCCTCGGGGATGTGGATGAGCCGGCGGGTGTTCCTTGGAGTCGACAAGAGGGTCACACGGTGGCCCTGCCGGGCCACGCGCTTGGCCAGCTCGGTGAAGGGCAGTATGTGGCCGAAGGCCAGCCATGGAAGCATCACCAAGTGCATCGTCTTGCCGTCGCTCTGCTGCTTCGCCATCTCACCAAAGCTAGCTCCGGCAATAATACGAAATGCTTGTTGTTGATCCTGTGGAGATGCATGAGAGATCTGTTCTACTCTTCGTTTTATGACCATCCAAGCGTTAATTAAGTACCCACTAGCCAGTGAATGAACATATTAAAGTTGTAACCAAATCAATCAGTGGGTGTTACTATTCCTCAGTCCTCTTTAGTCTGCATATAAATTTTGTCTAAAGTTGAAGTATCAAAGTTTACAAGCCCAAATCAATGGTGTTAGGTTCACTCCCTAGTGTCAAGAAACGTCATATATTATGGCACGAAGGGAGTAGTATATATCTTTAATAGTGTAGACGTTGAACTCTTGGTTTTCTGACCAAATCAATCAGTGAGTGGTAGTAGCTTCGATCACGCATGAGGTGGTGCCAGTGGGGCACCCACTCGGCGTACCTGGATCAGGGTTACTAAATCTCAGTCAAGTAAGATTTAACAAAGTCTGTCGATGCTATTCCTTTCGTTTTAAAATAGATGACTCAATTTTGTACTAACTTTAGTATAAAGTTAATATTATAAAATTGGGTCATCTATTTTAAAACGGAGGAATTATATGCCAAGATATGACATATGAAGATTTTGTGTGTTTTCTTTAAATCTCTTTTTTCAATACATTCTATCATTTGACAGGGACTTCGTTAAGTCACTAAGATCTAGCCACATCCAACTTGAATCGACTTAACATGGAGTAATATGCATGCGAGCGAGGTAGATAATGCAGGTTCGATCCAGCGCAGTTTCTACTGTACATGTGAGAACGGATGAGCCGCACAAGGATAGGTACACTTAATTAAGCTGGTAGCCATATGCGTGTTCAATATGACTTGGGCACTTGTACCAGCCCGGATTGCAACTTGAGCTCAGGGGCGACATGGGCTTCGTGGATCGTGGAGAAACTCAGTTATCAGTTACCAAGGGCAGAGAGCAACTAATTAACGAGCGCTCTTTCAGGGACGAGACTTGCCTGCTCCCCCATGTGCGTCCATCCGTGCTCCCGGATATGTTGCTTGATTTGATGGAACAAAATAAGGTCCGGCCTCACCCTCTTAAAATTAGGAGGGGAGATGATTAGATCAGAAAGGAAAAGGGAAAAAGACAGCCGTAGGATGAAGTGGGAGCTCGGATGAGAGCATGTGGAGGGAGCAGGCAAGCCGGATCCCTCCTTCGGGAACCTCGCAATGATCAGCGCCACTTGACGCGCTCTCAGCGATTCGCCACGTGTCGCGCTCTGGGCGCTCCCTCCGATTTTTTTTTTACTTTTTCGCACGTGTTTTTAGCTTTTTAAACGTTTTTCTCGGGTTTTTTTTTATGTTTTGGCTTTCCACCCATCTTCCCTAGCTTTCCGACCAAAAAATGTTTCGAAACAAAATTCGTAAAAAAACACGTTTTTCTTTTTTTTCGCGAGAGTCATGGTTTTGTTTCCGCGAGAGACACGGTTGTGCTTTCGCGACCGTGCCTCTTGGAAACAGAAAAAATGCTTTTCTGTTTTTTTTTCATTCACGAGAGTACCGGTTTTGCTTCCGCGAGAGGCACGGTTTTGCTTCCGCAAGAGGCACGGTTGTGCTTTCGCGAGAGTCCCGGCCGTGCCTCTTGGAAACGGAAAAAACACATTCTTTCGCGAGAGTCACGGTTTTGCTTCCGCGAGAGGCATGGTTGTGCTTTTGCGAGAATCACAGCCGTGCCTCCTCGAAAACAAAAAAAAATGGGTTTTTTGTTTTTTTTTCTTTCGCGAGAGTCACGGTTTTTGCTTCCGCGAGAGGTATGGTTGTGATTTCGTCAGAGGCACGGGCGTGCCTCTTTCGGAAAGGGAAAAACCCGTGCTCCCGGTTTGTTTTTTTCGTTCGTTTTTTTCGTGAAAAAAAGCTCGTCAAAACCTATCAATATGGGATCTAGTTTTGAACACCTCGACGCGAGGAATCCAACGGCGAAAGCGGTTCGAGATTTGGACGCACGGTTTAAGAGATAAAACGTTTTGAATAAATTGATCTACGGAAAAAGCGAAAACTCCCAGGTTGCGACAAGTGGCGCACATGCAGCGCGCCACTTGTCGCAACCTGGGGAATTGGAATGATCTTTGCAACGAGTACTCCTTAACTAGTGATTTTGCGAAGGGCACGTTTTTTCCTAAACAAAAAGAGAGAGTACTTTTTCGTCAGGAATATCCTATGTGACGCACGCTGCGGCAAACTGTCGAGGAAACGCACAGGGTTCACGCGCGAGCAACGCAATATGGGCCGGCCCGTTAGCGGTTAGGGTTTCTTCCGGTTTTGGGAACCTTTTACAAGGTTCTACCAATTTTACAAGATTTCTGTTGTTTTTCTGGCTGGTTTTCTTGTAGGTTTTTTCTTTTTCGTTTATTTTCTGTTCTGTTTCTTTTTTTATTTCCATTTTGGTTTTATCTTTCCTGTTTCTTTCTTCTTTTTTCATTTCTTTTCCTTTTTCTGTTTCTTTCTTGAAAAAATTGGAAATTTTAAAAATGTATAGAATTCAAATTTGTTCGCAAATTGGAACATATGTTCAGGGTTTACAAAATAATGTTCGTGTTTTCAAAAAAATGTTCAAAAAATTTGAAAATATGTTCTTGTTTTCAGAAAATGTTCGCTTTTAAAATATTGTTTGGGATTTTTGAAAAATGTTCCAGTTATTCTAAATTCCAAAAACTGTTCACAAATTCCAAAAATTGTTCATGTTTTCATTTTTTAGGAGTTTCAAAAAATGTTCCTGTTTCAAAACTTGTTCCCGTTTTCAATAAATGTTTGGCTTTTCAAAATTGTCCATGTTTTTGAAAAAAAAACAAGAGTTTCAGAAAACGTTCCCTTTTTCAAAATTTGTTCCGTAATTTAAAAAAATGTTCGTCTTTAATAATTTTGCTCGCTTTTTTTATTTGGTTCGGGAGTTTAAATGTTCCCGTTGTCAATAAATGTTTGTGTTTTCAAAATTGTTCGTGTTTTCTAAATAAACAGAAGAGTTTCATAAAATGTTCCCGTTCTCCAAATTTGTTCTGAAGATTAAAAAAATGTTCGTATTTTCAATAATTGTTTGCATTTTTATATTTTGTTTGGGAGTTTAAAATGTTCCTGTTTTCAAAAAAATGTTTGTGTTTTCAAAGAAAATTGTGTTTTTTAAAAAAATTCAGGAGTTTTTTTAGAATGTTCCCGTTTTAAAATTTGTTACGGAGAATAAAAGAATGTTCGTGTATTCAAAAATTGTTCATGTTTTAATATTTTGTTCGGCAGTTTAAAATGTTCCCGTTTTCAGAAATTTAAAAAATGTTTGCGGTTTGAAAATTTGTTCACGTATTCAAAAAAATATTCCTGCTGAAAATGTGTTCTGAAATTCAGAAAATGCTTGCACATTTTCAAAATAAACACTTTCAAAAAGTACACTTTTCAAAAGTACACTTTTTTCAAAATACCTTAGCAATTTTTGTTCTTGTTTTTCCAAATTTTCTCAAAATTTTCAAAATCTGTTTGAAATTTTACATTTTGTTCACATTTCCTCAAAAATTCTTTTCGTGTTTTCCAGAGTGTGTTCAATTTTCAAAAATCTATATGCTACACTACACGGTCAGAAAAATAATATACAAGGGGGTATATCGCGCAAGAGTGTGTTCTTAAATACTATAGCGGTGTGTTATGTTTGACGTTCATAAACTTTCTCTGGTGGCTAGCAGCGCTGGTTGTGTGGAGCGATGTCGCGGGTTCGATTCCTCGCTGATTTTTATCGATGTAGAGACACCTCACTTTGCCTCTTAGTGGGCCGGCCCAGCCGCACGCCTTCTGTGCGTCGTGATGGTTATTTGCCGCAAAACGCGGCATATAGGAGGTCCCATTTTGTCAACAGGTTCAAAAAAAGGATTACGACGATTAGCGCAATCGATGCTCGCCACTTGTCGCAATCGGTGAGTTGTCCCTTTTTCGTAGATTCGTTTATTCAAAACGCTTTATCTCTCATACCTCATGTCCAAATCTCAAACTGATTTCACCATTGGATTCCTGGCTTGAAATCTTTAAAACAAGATCATGTTTCGATGAACTTTTTTTCACAAGAAAACCAGATAAAAAAACCAAACCGGGAGCATGCTTTTTTTTTCCTTTCCAAGAGGCACTTGTGGAAGCAAATATGTGCTTCTACAAGAAGTAAATCATGTGCCTCTAGCCGAGGCAAAAAAATGATTTTTTATTTTCTGAGAGGCACGACCGTGCTTCCACGAGAAGTCAATCTGTGCCACTCGCTGAAGTAAATCCATGACTCCACAAGAAGTAAATCTGTGCCTATCGTGGTAGGAAAAAAAAGGAAAACATGTTTTTTTTTCATTTTCCGAGAGGCACAACCTGTTTTCCTTTTTTAATTTTGTGCCTCTCATGGAAGCACTTTTTTAATTTTGTTTACACTTTCAAAAATTGCAAACATATATATTACAAGATATATTTTTCATGATATTTTGAAAACTCTTAATCATGCAGTTAAAAATTATTAAATGTGTATAGAATAAAGTAAACCATGTATAAAAATATATACAATGGCTGTGAACAAAGTTGATCATGAATTTAAAATATGTTAAAATTACTTGAAAACCTTAATCAAGCATTTGGAAAATGTTAATGTTCACCATGTATTACAAAATGATGAATTTTTTGATCACGATATGAAAATATTAATCAAGATTTAAAAATGTTGAACATGTATTTAAAAATGCTAATCAAGCATTCAGAAATGTTTAAATGTATATAGACAAAATATTGACTATGCATTCAAAACAATGTTAATCTTGCATTTCAAAAATGTTAAATGGCAGTAGAAAAATGTTGGCCATGTTTTAGAAAAATGTTAAACTTGTATATAAAAATATGTTAATCAAGCAGTTGAAAAAATTTAAAAGTGTTTATAAGAAAATGCTGACCATGTATGCAAAAAATCTTAATCTTGTATTTGAATAATGTTAATAAATCATTTAAAATGTTTAAAATATGTTAGTATAAATATTGGTTATGTATTAAAATGTTAAAATTTATTGAAAATGTTGTTGAGTTATAAAATATGTAGAATAAAAACCAAAAGAAAAAACCAAAAATGAAACCCAAAAAGAAACAGAATAAACCAAAAGGGAAAAGGAAATGAAAAATAAAATCAAAGAAACAAATGAAAAAAGAATAAGAAACGGAAAAGAATAAAAGAAGGAAAAGAAGAAAGAAAAGAAAAACGTAAAAAACATGAAAAAAAAGCAAAGAGAACCAAAACGAAAAAAAGAAGTATAATGATGAACAAAAAGAAAACCGGAGAAGAAATAAGGAAACCAAAAGAAGAACCAAAGGAACGAAGAAAAGAAGAAATAAAACGGAGAAATAAAAAAAACTCCAGTCTTCTACCTCAAGTAGTGTGTGCCTCCTACATAAATACGTAGTCAACAGTGGTTCGTCCAACTCTCTCCTCGATTGTTGACTTTGAAGAGGTTGTCATTTCTCTCTATTCCTTCGATGATTTTTGCATATTCTTGAGAGAAAAGAGACAGGAGATCTAGATCTACATTTCCATCAATAATATATCTTCTCTATGTTAGGGGCATCTATTGGATCTAGATCTTGGAGTAATTAGGTGTTCTCCTATTTTTTCTTCCTCTCTTATTCCTCCATAAGCTTTTGTAGCTTTGGTGAAATTTGGGATAGAAGGCTTGTGCACTTCTTGTGTTTTTTCCATTGCATTTGGTGCATCGGTTTAAGGTCTCGGAGAGGATTCGATTGATGAAAGATGAGGAGCCTTTTACTCTTTGGTTCACGGTTTGTTGGTTTGCAGCTTTGTGGCCTTTGTGGAATTACTTGGTAACCTCAAATTAAGTTGTGGAGATTGGCTCAAGCTTATGTAAAGGTCGGTTGTCGCCTTTAAGGCCAGCGCATAGTGGATCGGGTGCCCGTATTTGTGGTGCACACTCGGGAGAATATGGTGAGCCTTTAATTTGTTGCGCTTAGGAGACCTTGTGTGGCCTCAACACCCCTCCAATGAAGAAGTACTTCCTTAACGAGGAAGGAACTTCAGAAATACATCCTCATGTCCCAATCAGCAACAAAATAAGATTTGTCTCGACAAGAAACAATAAAGAATCAGCAATAAAATGAAACTTGTCCTTTAATAAGAAGAAATAATCATCAGCAGTAGTACTACAGGAGATGAGGGTCAAGTTTTTAGTGTTTAGTGTTTACCCGAATTAACACAAGGTTGTTCAAATAATCATCAAGCAATGCATACATCAGCTGAGTTAAAAGCCATCATAGTACAGGCCACACACAAACTAGAGCTAGAGCTCATGGATCAGATGGACCGTCATCCGGAGGCTCACGCTGCTCTTGTCTGCCAGTTCAACGAGGCAGATGTCTCCTACCTTCATGCCGACCAGCAAGAGAAGGTCCTTCCAAAATGAGTCAATCCGCCTCACATCGTTATGTTTCTGTTTTCTCACTACCGGAACAAGGCTCTAAGCCGACGGCCAAAAGTATGCCGACGGCGACCGTCGGCCTCTTCCACACTATGCCGACACCTGGCCCCAGGCCGTCGGCGTACAAAGGCCGTCGGGCTATCCAGGTATAAGCCGACGGCCCCCGTCGGCAAACAAAGGCCGTCGGTATAGCCAGATCTACGCCTAAAGCAGCCGGCGGCATATGCGGGCCGTCGGCATAGCTATGGGCCCAGCGACCACGCCCGCGACGGGCGGCTAACGGCGTCGGATCTATGCCGACGGCCGGGACGGCCGGTCGTCGGCATAGATAAGGTTGCCATGTCATCGATCCGATCAAGACCGATTAAGGCCTATGCCGACGGCCGCCGTCGGCATAGATGACACATCATCGATCCGCACCGAGCCGCCCATCCGCCTCGGTCGAAGCTAGATATTTTTTTTCATTTTTTTGCATAGCTATATTTTTATGTTTTTTACGATTATTATTTGACTAACTTACATGTAGCATTTGTTAATATATATAAGCATACATACATTTTTTTCGATTCTATACGGCAGGTGTGACCCTCCACGACGGCGCCGACGCCGCCGACACCGGAGGGGGAAACACCGCACCGGTCTATACGGAGGGGACGCTTTCTCAACTGCTTTATATATGGGATGACCTACCACAACCGGTTGAAGAGGTGGCACACGTCTCCCGGGTATGGCCCCACTCAGGGACGGCGCCACCGGCGGCACCTGGAGGGGGGAAACGGACGCGTCAGGTCTACATGGACGGGATCTTGTTGTGGGTTTGGCCCGGATGTTGCTCCTGTGTGTTCGTGATAATGACGTAACTCCAACCGGGTGGAGAGGTCCACCGTCAAAACCCGTCATGGAAAGTCAAAGGGATAGATCTCGTGGTCAACCGCCTGTGGTTAGGCGGGATGGGGCCCCGGGCGGGGGCGGGGGAGGGGTAGATTGCCATCGAGAGCGTCAGACCGAGCCCTCATACATGCCGGGTTGTGTGGTGGCATGTCCAAGAGGCGCACACGCCTCCCGGTGTGGCCTCCTCACCGTCAGACAACCGCCGCACCTAGAGGGGGGAAAACGAACGCGCGGGTCTACACGGAGGTGATGTAGCGGTGGGTTTGGCCCGATGTTGCTCCTGTGTCCCCTCCGGCTGACCTAACACAACCGGGTGGAGAGGGTACCTAGTCAAAACCCGTCCGTGAAAGTCAAGGGCTAGATCTCGTGGTCAACCGCCCAGGGTTAGGCGGACGGGGCCCGGGTAGCATTGCCACCGAGCGCCGCACCGTCCCTTATACATGTCGGGTGGTGTGGTGGCTTGTCCAAGAGGCGACACTTCTCCGGGTGTGGCCCTCCTCACCTACGGCGCCGCAGCCGCACCGGAGGGGGGAAACGACGCGCCGGGTCTCAGGGACGAGATCTTGCTGTGGGTTTGGCCCGGATGTTGCTCCTGTGTTCAGATATGGGCTGACATAACACAACCGGGTGGAGAGGTCCGCTAGTGAAATCCCGTCCGTGGAAGTCAAAGGGCTAGATCTCGTGGTCAACCGCCTGTGGTTAGGCGGACGTGGGCCCCGGGGTAGCAATGCCACCGAGCGTCAGATCGGGCCCTCATACATATGGGGTGGTGTTGTGGCATGTCCAAGAGGCGCACGCGTCTCGGTCGTGGCCCCCTCATGGACGGCGCCACCACGCACTGGAGGGGGGAAACGGATGCGCCAGTCTACACGGAGTGGATGTAGCCGTGGGTTTGGCCCGGATGTTGCTCCCGGGTGTCCCTATGGGCCGAACTGACACAACCGGGTGGAGAGGTCCACTGGTCAAAGCCTGTTCGTGGGAAGTCAAAGGGCTAGATCTCGTGGTCAACCGCTCCATGGTTAGGCGGGACGGGGGCCCTGGGGGGTAGCAATGCCACCAGAGCGTCGTACCGGGCCCTCATACATGCGGGGTGGTGTTGTGGCATGTCCGAAGAGGCGGCACACGTCTCCGGTGCGTGGCCCCCCTCACGGACGGCGCCGCCGCCGGCACCTGGAGGGGGGGGGGGGACGGACGCGTCGTGTCTACACGGAGTGGATGTAGCTGTGGGTTTGGCCCGGATGTTGCTCCCGGGAGTCCCTATGGGCCGAATCGACACAACCGGTGGAGAGGTCCACCGTCAAAGCCCGCCTGTGGGAAGTCAAAGGGCTAGATCTCATGGTCAACCGCCTGTGGTTAGGCGGGAAGGGGCCCTGGGTAGTAATGCCACCGGGCGGCCGCACCGCCCTCATACATGCAGGTGGTGTGGCGGCATGTCCGAAGAGGCGCACACGCCTCGGTTCGCCCCTCACGGACCGCGCCCGCGCGGCACCGGAGGGGGAAACGAACGCGCGGGTCTACACGGAGGGGATCTTGCTGTGGGTCCGCCCGGATGTTGCTCCAAAGTGTTCCTATGGGCTGACCTAACACAACCGGGTGGAGAGGTCCACCGTAAAATCCCGTCCGTGCAAAGTCAAAGGCCTAGATCCGTGGTCAAACGCTACAGGGTTAGGCGGACGGGCCCTGGGGTAGTAATGCCACCGAGCGTCCGCACCGGGCCCTCATACATGCAGGGTGGTGTGGTGGCATGTACGAAGAGGCGCACGCGTCTCCGGTGTGGCCCCCCCTCACGGACGGCAATGACACGGTAGTAGACGCTCGCGTAACGATGCGGCGTGAATATTATTAAATACTTGGAGCGTGATAAAATCATGAGTTTTTTACACAACGTGGGCACATGTGTTATAGGACTGATGGTAATTTTTCATAATTTTTCGTGATGGAGAAGTATCTGAACACTTCCCTCTACACGGATTGCTCTTCGCACGCCTCACGATCGGGCGGAGGCCTCCGGGCCAGCATACCGTCAAATCTTGCGAGGCGGACTCTCACAAGTCTGGAAGTGTTGTGGCGCTTGCAAACGCCCAAAGACGCTGCCTCCGGTGTGCCCCTCACGGACGGCGCCCACCGCACACCGGAGGGGGGAAACGGACGCGTCGGGTCTACACGGAGGGATCTTGCCGTGGGTCCGCCCAGATGTTGCTCCAAAGTGTTCCTATGGGCTGACCTAACACAACCGGGTGGAGAGGCCCATCGTCAAAGCCCGTCTGCAAAGTCAAAGGGCTAGATCCCGTGGTCAAACGCTACAGGTTAGTCGACGGGGCCCCGGTGGGGGCGAGTAATGCCACCGAGCGTCCGATCGGGCCCTCATACATGCGGGTGGTGTGGTGGCATGTCCTAAGAGGTGGCACGCTCTCGGGTGTGGCCCCCCTCACGGACGGCGATGACACGGTAGTAGATGTTCGGAAACGATGCGCGTGAATATTATTAAATACCGGAGCGCGATAAAATCATGAGTTTTTACATGACGGGGCACATGTGCTATAGGACCGATGGTTATTTTTCATTATTTTTCGTGATGGATAAGTATCTCAACACTTCCCTCTACGCGGATTGCTCTTCGCTGCGTCACGACCGTGGCGGCGGCCTCCGGGCCAGTATACCGCCAAATCTTGCGAGGCGGCCTCTCACAAGTCTGGAAGTGTTGTGGCGGTTGCAAATGCCCCGACACGCGTCTCCGGGGTGTGCCCCCCCTCACGGACGGCGCCGCCGCCGACACCTGGAGGGGGGAAACAGACGTGTCGGGTCTACACGGAGGGGATCTTGCTGTGGTTCTGGCCCGGATGTTGCTCCAACGTGTTCCTATGGGCTGACCTAACACAACCGGGTGGAGAGGTCCACTGGTCAAATCCCGTCCGTGCAAAGTCAAAGGGCTAGATCCGGTGATCAAACACTACAGGATTAGGCGGGACGGGGCCCGGGGGTAGTAATGCCACCGAGCGCCACACCGGCCCTCATACATGCGGGTGGTGTGGTGGCATGTCCGAAGAGGCGCACGCGCCTCCGGTGTGGCCCCTCACGGACGGCAATGACACGGTAGTAGACGTTCTGCGATAACGATGCGGCGTGAATATTATTAAATACTTGGAGCGCGATAAAATCATGAGTTTTCTACACAATGTGGGCACATGTGCTATAGGACCGATGGTAATTTTTCATAATTTTTCGTGATGGAGAAGTATCTGAACACTTCCGTCTACGCGGATTGCTCTTCGCGCGTCTACGACTGTGGCCGGCGGCCTCCGTGGGCTAGCATACCGTCAAATCTTGCGTAGGCGGCCTCTCACAAGTCTGGAAGTGTTGTGGCGGTTGCAAACGCCCAACACGCGTCTCCGGGGTGTGGCCCCCTTCATGGACGGCGCCACGCCGCACTGGAGGGGGAAACGACGCGTCGGGTCTACACGGAGGGGATCTTGCCGGGTCTGCCCGGATGTTGCTCCAACGTGTTCCTATGGGCTGACCTAACACAACCGGGTGGAGAGGTCCACTAGTCAAATCCCGTCCGTGCAAAGTCAAAGGGCTAGATCCGGTGGTCAAACGCTACAGGGTTAGGCGGGACGGGGGCCCTGGGGGGTAGCAATGCCACCGGAGCGCCGCACCGGCCCTCATACATGCGGGTGGTGTGGTGGCATGTCCAAGAGGCGCACACGCCTCCGGGTGTGGTGATGGGTAACGAGTAATTTCAAAAATTTTCCTACGATCACGCAAGACCATGGTGATGGCATAGCAACGAGAGGGAGAGGTCCGCCCACGCACTCGTGAGACCGAAAGCGAAGCGCGATATTAACGCTGTTGATGTAGTCGACGCCTTCACGATCCGACCGATCCAAGCACCGCATCCGCACCTCCAAGTTCTTGGCACACGCTCAGCTCGATGACGATCCCCGGCTCCGATCCAGAAAGCGCGGGGAAGGAGTTCCACAAGACGACGGCGTGGTGGACGATCTTGATGTTCTACTGCCGCAGGCTTCGCCTAAGCACCGCTACAATATGACCGAGGTGGAATATGGTGGAGGGGGCACCGACACGGCTAAGGAACGATCACGAAGATCAACTTGTGTGTTCTAGGGTGCCCCCCGCCCCGTGATATAAAGGAGCAAGGGGAGGGCCGCCAGCCTTGGGCGCGACCAGGGGGGGAGTCCTCCCTAGTAGAGTAGGACTCCCTTTCCTAGTCCTACTAGGAAGAGGGAAGGGGAAGGAAAGAGAGGAGAGGAGAGGGAAGGGGCTGCGCCTCCTAGTCCAATTCGACTCCCCATGGAGGGGGGCGCACCACCTCCCGGTGCAGCCCTCTCTCCCTCTTGGCCCAATAAGGCCCATAACTTCCCGGGGTTCCGTAACCCTCCCAGCACTCCGGTTTTCTCCGAAACTTCCGAACCTTTCCGTGTCCGAATATAACCATCCAATATATCAATCTTTATGTCTCGACCATTTCGAGACTCCTCGTCATGTCCGTGATCACATCCGGACTCAACTCCTTCGTACATCAAAATACATAAACTCATAATAACCGCCATTGAAACCTTAAGCGCATGGACCCTACGGTTCGAGAACTATGTAGACATGACCTAGAACTATTCTCGTCAATAACCAATAGCGGAACCTGGATGCTCATATTGGTTCCTACATATTCTACGAAGATCTTTATCGGTCAAACCGCATAACAACATACGTTGTTCCTTTGTCATCGGTATGTTACTTTCCGAGATTCGATCGTCGGTATCCAATACCTAGTTTAATCTCGCTATCGAAAGTCTCTTTACTCGCTCCGTAATACATCATCTCACAACTAACTCTTTAGTTGCAATGCTTGCAAGGCTTATGTGATGTGTATTACCGAGAAGGCCTAGAGATACCTCTCCGACAATCGGAGTGACAAAACCTAATCTCAAATACGCCAACCCAACAAGTACCTTTGGAGACACCTGTAGTACTCCTTTATAATCACCCGCTTACGCTAGACGCTTGGTAGTACCAAAGTGTTCCTCCGTAAACGGAGTTGCATAATCTCATAGTTACAGAACATGTATGGGTCATGAAGAAAGCATTAACATACTAAACAATCAAGTGTTAAGCTAACGGAATGGGTCATGTCAATCAGATCATTCAACTAATGATGTGACCTTGTTAATCAAATAACAACTCCTTGTTCATGGTTAGGAAACATAACCATCTTTGATTAACAAGCTAGTCAAGTAGAGGCATACTAGTGACATACTGTTTGTCTATATATTCACACATGTATTATGTTTCCGGTTAATACAATTCTAGCATGAATAATAAACATTTATCATGATATAAGGAAATAAATAATAACTTTATTATTGCCTCTAGGGCATATTTCCTTCAGCCTCCCACTTGCACTAGAGTCAATAATCTAGATTACAAAGTAATGATCCTTACACCCATGGAGTCTTGGTGCTGATCATGTTTTGCTCGTGGAAGAGGCTTAGTCAACGGTCTGCAACATTCAGATCCGTATGTATTTTGCAAATCTCTATGTCTCCCACTTGGACTTGGTCCCAATGGAATTGAAGCGCCTCTTGATGTGTTTGGTCCTCTTGTGAAATCTGGATTCCTTTGCCAAGGTAATTGCACCAAGATTGTCACGAAGATCTTCATCGGTCCCGATGCACTAGGTATGACACCTAGATCGAAATGAACTCTTTCATCCGACTCCTTCATTTGCTGCTTCCAAGCAGCTATGTACTCCGCTTCACATGTAGATCCCGCCACGACGCTTTGTTTAGAACTGCACCAACCGACAGCTCCACCGCTTAATAAAAACACGATCCGGTTTGCGATTTAGAATCGTCCGGATCAGTGTCAAAGCTTGCATCGACGTAACCATTTACGACTAGCTCTTTGTCACCTCCATATACGAGAAACATATCCTTAGTCCTTTTCGTATTTCAGATGTTCTTGACCGCTGTCCAAAGGATCCACTCTGGATTACTTTGGTACCTTCCTGCCAAGCTTACAGCTAAGCATACGTCAGTCTGGTACACAGATTGCATACATGATAGAGCCTATGGCTGAAGCATAGGAACATCTTTCATTTTCTCTATCTTCTGCTTGTGGTCGGGCATTGAGTCCGACTCAATCTTACACCTTGTAACACGGTAAAAACCTTTCTTTGCTCGATCCATTTTGAACTTTTTCAAAACTTTATCAAGGTATGTGCTTTGTGAAAGTCCAATCAAGCGCCTTGATCTATCTCTATAGATCTTGATGCCCAATATGTAAGCAGCTTCACCGAGGTCTTTCATTGAAAAACTTTTATTCAAGTATCCTTTATGCTATCCAGAATTCTATATCATTTCCAATCAATAATATGTCGTCCACATATAATATTAGAAATGCTACAGAGCTCCCACTCACTTTCTTGTAAATACAGGCTTCTCCAAAAGTCCAGATAAACCCATATGCTTTGATCACACTATCAAAGCGCTTATTCCAACTCCGAGAGGCTTGCACTGCACCATAAATTGATCGTTGAGCTTGCACACTTTGTTAGCACCTTTGGATCGACAAAACCTTCTCGTTGCATCATATACAACTCTTCTTCTAGAAATCCATTCAAGAATGCAGTTTTACATCCATTTGCCAAATTTCATAATCATAAAATGCGGCAATTGCTAACATGATTCGGACGGACTTAAGCATCGCCACGGGTGAGAAAGTCTCATCGTAGTCAACCCCTTGAACTTGTCGAAAACCTTTTGCAACAAGTCGAGCTTTATAGACAGCTACATTACCATCAGCGCCGGTCTTCTTCTTAAAAATCCATTTATTCTCAATAGCTTGCCGATCATCGGGCAAGTCTACCAAAGTCCATACTTTGTTCTCATACATGGATCCCATCTCAGATTTCATGGCTTCAAGCCATTTTATGAATCTGGGCTCACCATCGCTTCTTCATAGTTCGTAGGTTCATCATGATCTAGTAGCATGACTTCCGAATAGGATTACCGCATCACTCGTGCGGATTTTGTTCTCGTTGATCTACGAAGTTCAAGTGACAACTTGATCTGAAGTTTCATGATCTTCATCATTATCTTCCTCACTAATCGGTGTAGGTGTTACGTAAACTGATTTACGTGATTTAACTACTTTCCAATAAGGGAGCTGGTATTATTACCTCATCAAGTTCCACTTTCCTCCCACTCACTTCTTTCGAGAGAAACTCCTTCTCTAGAAAGGATCCATTTTAGCAACGAATGTCTTGCCTTCGGATCTGTGATAGAAGGTGTACCCAATTGTCTCCTTTGGGTATCCTATGAAGACACATTTCGATTTGGGTTCAAGCTTATCAGGTTGAAGTTTCTTCACATAAGCATCGCAACCCCAAACTTTCGAAACGACAACTTTGGTTTCTTGCTAAACCATAGTTCATAAGGCGCCGCCTCAACGGATTTTGACGGTGTCCTATTTAACGTGAATGCGCCGCCTCAAGAGCATAACCCCAAAATGATAGCGGTAAATCTGTAAGAGACATCATAGATCGCACCATATCTAGTAAAGTGCGACATGACGCTCGGACACACCATTGCGCTGTGGTGTTCCGGTGGCGGAGTTGCTAAACTATTCCGCTTTGTTTCAAATGTAGACCAAACTCAGAACTCAAATATTCGCCTCCACGATCAGATCGTAGAAACTTTATTTTCTTATTATGATGATTTTCAACTTCACTCTGAAATTCTTTGAACTTTTCAAATGTTTCAGACTTATGTTTCATTAAGTAGATATACCCATATCTGCTCAAATCATCTGTGAAGGTGAGAAAATAACGATATCCGCCACGAGCTTCAACATTCATTGGACCACATACATCCGTATGTATGATTTCCAATAAATCTGTTGCTCTCTCCATAGTACCGAGAACGGAGTTTTAGTCATCTTGCCCATGAGGCACGGTTCGCAAGTGCCAAGTGATTCATAATCAAGTGACTCCAAAAGTCCATCAGATGGAGTTTCTTCATGCTTTTACACCGATATGACCTAAACGGCAAGTGCCACAAATAAGTTGCACTATCATTATCAACTCTGCATCTTTTGGTTTCAACATTATGAATATGTGTATCACTACTATCGAGATTCATTAAAATAGACCACTCTTCAAGGGTGCATGACCATAAAAGATATTATTCATATAAATAGAACAACCATTATTCTCTGATTTAAATGAATAACCGCCTCGCATCAAACAAGATCCAGATATAATGTTCATGCTCAACGCCGCACCAAATAACAATTATTCAGGTCTAAAACTAATCCCAAGGTAGATGTAGAGGTAGCGTGCCGATCGCGATCACATCGACTTTGGAACCGCTTCCCACGCCGCATCGTCACCTCGCCCTTTGCCGTGTTCGCTAATCCGTAGTTCCTGCTTTGAGTTGCAAATATTAGCAATGTAACCAGATCAAATACCCGTGTACTATCATGAGCTCTAGTAAGGTACACATCAATAACAAGTATATCACATATACCTTTGTTCACTTTGCCATCCTTCTTATCCGCCAAATACTTGGGGCAGTTCCGCTTCAAAGGACCAGTCCGCTTGCGGTAGAAGCACTCGGCCAGTGCTTAGGTCCAGACTTGGGTTTCTTCTCCCGATCAAGAACTTGTTTGCTGTTCTTCTTGAAGTTCCCTTCTTCTTCCCTTTGCCTTTCTTCTTGAAACTAGTGGTCTTATTGACCATCAACACTTGATGCTCCTTTTGATTTCTACCTCCGCAGCTTTTAGCATTGCGAAGAGCTCGTGCATAGTCTTTACTAACCCTTGCATATTATAGTTCATCACGAAGCCTTTGTAGCTTGGTGGCGTGATTGAAGAATTTGTCAATGACACAATCATCCGGAAGATTAACTCCCAGCTTGATTCAAGTGATTGTAATACCCGGACATTTTGAGTATGTGCTCACCGACGTAACTATTCTCCTCCATCTTGCAGCTATAGAACTTATTGGAGACTTCATATCTCTCATCCGGGCATTCTGTTGAAATATCAACTTCAACTCCTGGAACATCTCATATGCTCCATGACGCTCAAAACGCCGTTGAAGACCCGGTTCTAAGCCGTAAAGCATGGCACACTCGAACTATAGAGTAGTCATCACTCGCTTTGCCGACGCTCACAACTTCGCTCAAGATCTCGCAGCAGGCTCGCTACCCAGCGGTGCTTCCAGACGTAACTTTTCTCGTGCAGCAATGAGGATTATCCTCAGTTTACGGACCCAGTCCGTAATTGCTACCATCATCTTTCAACTTTGCTTTCTCAAGGAACGCATTAAAATTCAACGGAACAACAGACGAGCCATCTATCTACAAAAAACATAGACAAGCAAAATACTATCAGTACTAAGTTCATGATAAATTTAAGTTCAATTAATCATATTACTAAAGAACTCCCACTTAGACAGACATCTCTCTAGTTATCTAAGTGATCACGTGATCCAAATCAACTAAACCATAACCGATCATCACGTGAGATGGAGTAGTTTTCAATGGTGAACATCTTATGTTGATCATATTCGCTATATGATTCACGCTCGACCTTTCGGTCTCCGTGTTCCGAGGCCATATCTGTATATGCTAGGCTCGCCAAGTATAACCTGAGTATTCTGCGTGTGCAAAACTGGCTTGCACCCGTTGTAGATGGACGAGAGCTTATCACACCCGATCATCACGTGGTGTCTCGCACGATTTAACTTTGGCAACGGTGCATACTCGTGGAGAACACTACTTGATAATTTTTAGTGAGAAATCATCTTATAATGCTACCGCCAATCAAAGCAAGATAAGATGCATAAAGGATAAACATCACATGCAATCAATATAAGTGATATGATATGGCCATCATCATCTTGTGCTTGTGATCTCCATCTCCAAAGCACCGCCATGATCACCATCGCCACCGGCGCGACACCTTGATCTCCATCGTAGCATCGTTGTCGCCTCGCCAACTATTGCTTCTACGACTATCGCTACCGCTTAGTGATAAAGTAAAGCAATTACATGGCGCTTGCATTTCATACAATAAAGCGACAACCATATGGCTCCTGCCATTGTCGATAACTTGGTTACAAAACATGATCATCTCATAGAATAAAATATAGCATCACGCCTTGACCATATCACATCACAACATGCCCTGCAAAAACAAGTTAGACGTCCTCTACTTTGTTGTTGCAAGTTTTACGTGGCTGCTACGGGCTGAGCAAGAACCGTTCTTACCTCGCATCAAAACCACAACGATATTTCGTCAAATAGACTCGCTTTAACCTTCTCAAGGACCGGGCGAGCCACACTCGTTCAACTAAAGTGAGAGAGACAGACACCCGCCAGTCACCTTTAAGCAACGAGTGCTCATAGCGGTGAAACCAGTCTCGCGTAAGCGTCTGCGTAATGTCGGTCCGGCCGCTTCATCTCACAATACCGCTGAACCAAAGTATGACATGTTGGTAGGTAGTATGACTTGTATCGCCCACAACTCACTTGTGTTCTACTCGTGCATATGACATCAACGCATAAAACCAGGCTCGGATGCCACCGATGGGTAACGAGTAATTTCAAAAATTTTCCTACGATCACGCAAGACCATGGTGATGGCATAGCAACGAGAGGGGAGAGTCGTCCGCCCACGCACTCGTGAGACCGAAAGCGGGCGTTATATTAACGCTGTTGATGTAGTCGACGCCTTCACGATCCGACCGATCCAAGCACCGCATCCGCACCTCCGAGTTCTTGGCACACGCTCAGCTCGATGACGATCCCCGGCTCCGATCCAGCAAAGCGTCGGGAAGGAGTTCCACAAGACGACGGCGTGGTGGACGATCTTGATGTTCTACCGTCGCGCAGGCTTCGCCTAAGCACCGCTACAATATGACCGAGGTGGAATATGGTGGAGGGGGCACCGACACGGCTAAGGAACGATCACGAAGATCAACTTGTGTGTTCTAGGGTGCCCCCTGCCCCGTATATAAAGGAGCAAGGGGAGGGCCGGCCAGCTCTTGGGCGCACTAAGGGGGGGAGAGTCCTCCTAGTAGAGTAGGACTCCCTTTCCTAGTCCTACTAGGAAAAGGGAAGGGGAAGGAAAGAGAGGAGAGGAGAGGGAAAGGGGCTGCCCCCCTCCTAGTCCAATTCGGACTCCCCATGGAGGGGGGCGCACCACCTCCCGGTGCAGCCCTCTCTCCCTCTCTTGGCCCAATAAGGCCCATAACTTCCCGGGGGTTCCGTAACCCTCCCGCACTCCGTTTTCTCCGAAACTTCCGAACCTTTCCGTGTCCGAATATAACCATCCAATATATCAATCTTTATGTCTCGACCATTTCGAGACTCCTCGTCATGTCCGTGATCACATCCGGGACTCGAACTCCTTCGGTACATCAAAATACATAAACTCATAATAACCGCTATTGAAACCTTAGCGTGCGGACCCTACGGTTCGAGAACTATGTAGACATGACCTAGAACTATTCTCGGTCAATAACCAATAGCGGAACCTGGATGCTCATATTGGTTCCTACATATTCTACGAAGATCTTTATCGGTCAAACCGCATAACAACATACGTTGTTCCCTTTGTCATCGGTATGTTACTTTCCGAGATTCGATCGTCGGTATCCAATACCTAGTTTAATCTCGCTATCGGAAAGTCTCTTTACTCGCTCCGTAATACATCATCTCACAACTAACTCTTTAGTTGCAATGCTTGCAAGGCTTATGTGATGTGTATTACCGAGAAGGCCTAGAGATACCTCTCCGACAATCGGAGGACAAAACCTAATCTCAAATACGCCAACCCAACAAGTACCTTTGGAGACACCTGTAGTACTCCTTTATAATCACCCGATTCGTTGCCAGACGTTTGGTAGTACCAAAGTGTTCCTCCGTAAACGGAGTTGCATAATCTCATAGTTACAGAACATGTATGGGTCATGAAGAAAGCATTAACATACTAAACGATCAAGTGTTAAGCTAACGGAATGGGTCATGTCAATCAGATCATTCAACTAATGATGTGACCTTGTTAATCAAATAACAACTCCTTGTTCATGGTTAGGAAACATAACCATCTTTGATTAACAAGCTAGTCAAGTAAAGGCATACTAGTGACATACTGTTTGTCTATATATTCACACATGTATTATGTTTCCGGTTAATACAATTCTAGCATGAATAATAAACATTTATCATGATATAAGGAAATAAATAATAACTTTATTATTGCCTCTAGGGCATATTTCCTTCATGTGGCCCCCTCACGGACGACAATGACACGGTAGTAGACGTTCTGCGGTAACGATGCGGCGTGAATATTATTAAATACTTGGAGCGCAATAAAATCATGAGTTTTTTACACAACGTGGGCACATGTGCTATAGGACTGATGGTAATTTTTCATAATTTTTCGTGATGGAGAAGTATCTGAACACTTCCGTCTACGTGGATTGCTCTTCGCACGTCTACGACTGTGGCCGGCGGCCTCCGGGGGCTAGCATACCGTCAAATCTTGCGTAGGCGGCCTCTCACAAGTCTGGAAGTGTTGTGGCGGTTGCAAACGCCCAGCACGCGTCTCCGGGGTGTGCCCCCCCTCACGGACGGCGCTGCCGCCGGCACCTAGAGGGGGGAAACGGACGCGTCGGGTCTACACGGAGGGGATCTTGCTGTGTGTCTGGCCCAGATGTTGCTCCAAAGTGTTCCTATGGGCTGACCTAACACAACCGGGTGGAGAAGCCCACTGGTCAAAGCCCGTCCGTGCCAAGTCAAAGGGCTAGATTCCATGGTCAAACGCTACAGGGTTAGGCAGGACGGGGGCCCTGAGGGATATAGCAATGTCACCGGAGCGTCGCACCAGCCCCTCATACATGCAGGGTGGTGTGGTGGCATGTCCTACGAGGCGGCACGTGTCTCCGGGGTTCGCCCCCCTCACGGACGGCGCCATCGCCGGCACCTGGAGGGGGGAAACGGACGCGTCGGGTCTACACGGAGGGGATCTTGCTGTGGGTCTGGCCCGGATGTTGCTCCAAAGTGTTCCTATGGGCTGACCTAACACAACCGGGTGGAGAGGTCCACTGGTCAAATCCCGTCCGTGCAAAGTCAAAGGGCTAGATCCGTGGTCAAACGCTACAGGTTAGGCGGGGCGGGGCCCCGGGGTAGTAATGCCACCGGAGCGCCGCACCGGCCCCTCATACATGCGGGTGGTGTGGTGGCATGTCCGAAGAGGCGCACGCGTCTCGGTGTGGCCCCCTCACGGACGGCAATGACACGGTAGTAGACGCTCTGCAGAACGATCGGCGTGAATATTATTAAATACTTGGAGCGCGATAAAATCATGAGTTTTTTACACAACGTGGGCACATGTGCTATATGACTGATGGTAATTTTTCATAATTTTTCGTGATGGAGAAGTATCTGAACACTTCCCTCTACGCGGATTGCTCTTCGCACGTCTACGACTGTGGGCGGCGGCCTCCGGGGGCTAGCATACCGTCAAATCTTGCGTAGGCGGCCTCTCCCCCTTCACTCACCTGACAAACTAAGCTACCCCCGCCCCCACCCCCACCCTCACCGTCGACCAGGCCACGGCCTTGGCGGACGAAGCTGCTCGAATTCGGCGCCTCCCCTCCCCTCCCATCTGTGTGGTTCCGAGAGAGGAGAGGGCCGAGCGGTTTAAAAAAAAATCTATATGAAATAATTACACATAAAAAAGGAAAACTATAACTATAAAAAAATTTAAAAATCTATATGAAATAAAAAAGAATAAATATATAACTATAAGAAAACATTAAAATAAAAAAGAATAAATATATAACATTGAAAATAATATACACTAAAAATATATTTGTAGACAGTTAATAATATATGCCACGTGTGTAATTAACATGTATACGACTAGTTTGTAATTAACATGTGTAAAAAAAGAAATATACCTATGCCTACGGCTTAGCCGTCGGCATATATGCCACGTGGCATGACTAATATATGCCGACGGTTAAGCCGTCGGCATAGTTCCCTTATCCACTCCCCGCTCACCCCCTCCACTCGTTCGTCCCCGACCCACTCGTGCGCCCCGAGCCCGACCAGCTAGCTAGCTGCCGCCGCCGCCCCGCCCGCCGCTCCCGCCGCCCGCCACGCTGCTCCACCGCGCCACTCTCCCTCCTCTCACCCGTCCCCCCCTCCACCGCTCCACCCTCCCTTCCTCCCTTCTCGCGCCACCGCCACGCATCTGCCGCCCGCCCGCCCGCCGCCCCTCCACCCTCCTCCCCCTTTCCTCGCTTTGCCTCCACCCCAGCTCTCTTCCGCCACGAACCGGGCAAGGCCCGCCTCGGCCCTCCCGAGCACGCCTGCCACGGCTCGGCTAGCGGCCCGCGTCCCTGCCCGGCCGGCCCTGGTGCTAGCTCCGGTCGGCGGCGGCCTCTGCTTCTCCGGCCGACCACGACCAGCCCCGTCCCTCCCGTCCCCTCCATCGCTGTGACGCTCCTCTGCCCGGTGAGCTATGCTCTTTTTTTTTTCATTTTTCCTACTGTGACATTCATAGTTTCATATTAATTTGCTGCAAATAACTACTATGTATGGACATGTGTAACTTATCTTCACAAAGACAAGTGATGTAACTGTTAGCATTGTTCTCTTCTAGATTTTATGTCCATAAGCCTAATATTTGTACCAATATGATATATAATGGATTATGACAATATATGCATGTGAGATTAATGGATGGTGTATTCGGCCCCTAAGTCTATTCACATATGCATGCAAAACAAAATTTTGAGTTGCTGTTTGTGTCATGTTCTTTGAGTTGTTGACGTCTAGAGATGGCATGGATAGGAGGTGAAGTTGTGTCTAAATCCTTGCTATGTGACATTTAGTTTCTAAAATAGTTGTGTGAGATGTGCTCCAAAATTGACATATGATGAGTGATTATTTAATCATGATGATCTTGCTAAAAAAATTGAAGGACAAAATTTTACACTTGACAAAATATGATTTCTTTTCATAGTTTAAACTGTCAATGCTTAACCTATTTTTTTGCACTTGGTCGAATTAACAGGATTTGTGGTGTTCCATCTTCGTGGAGTGACCGTCGATGTTGGAGGTGTTTGTCCACGACCGTCCCTCCTTTGATCGACTACATCCTCTACATCGGAGGGTGAGCAACAATTCCATGACCTCGTCCACTTTTTTTCCATGTCACTAGATTGAATTTTCACATCAAGTCGCGTAACCTAGGTCTCCCGTCCGAAAGGGTTGCATCGATAAATATGCATTCAATTGCAAATTTATCACCGCAGCTCTTTCGGATCCAGCGCTTTCCACGGACAGCCCGAGGATGTGTAGATTGGGTACGTTGTTCATGCTCTACCCCGTTCCGAGACAGGATTTCGGCGGCACCTCCCTATTGTTCTCCGGATGCACATTCTCTTGGCATTTTGCCGAGACGTGTATTTGGAGAACAGCGGGGAGGTGCTGCCGAAATTTTGTCTCGGAATGGGGTAGAGCATGGACCGTACTCAATCTACACATTCTCGGGTGGGATTAGGACCCATCTTTACCTATTAGAGATGTAGGTGGATTAAATGTCGATTCTCGTCAACCTTGTAAAAAATAAAATATTGATGTGGGTAATTTAAATGAATCCTTAATTTTGTTGTGTGGCTTCCAATAAAGCAGAGATGGCAGATAATCAGTGGATGTATAGTGGGTTTATCCGTTGGAATCAAGTAACAGCAGAGTGGGTCAAGAAAACTGATGTGTTTTTGAAAGAGATCTTCCGTAGTCCAATGAGGATGGTGCCAGAATGCCCGTGTGCCAAATGTGAGAGACGTATCCGCAGAGATAAGAGTGAGATGACTAAGCACCTTCGCACGAATGGATTTATGCCCAACTTTAATATGCCGATAAACTTTGCCCAGCGGGACCGTGGTAGAGAGGATGTGATACGACAACGCGTCACTGGTTATGAGGACGATGGGGTTAGAGACATGCTAGATGATGTCTTTGCTGCACAGCCAACACCTCCTTCACATTCAGCGAATGAACCGGAGGAGCCGGAGGAAACCGCAAAGGCCTTCCTGGAAATCCTGGCCTCGCCAAAGAAACCTCTCTATGAGGGTGCCAAGTTGTTCAGGCTGGATGCCATCTCGCAACTGATGGCAATCAAGGCTGAGTATGGCTGTAGCCGAGGTTGCTTCGAAGCATTTCTGGGAGTATGGGCTAACAGCCTTCCTGAGAGCCATGAACTTCCGAAAACCATATACGGTACGAAGAAAATCATGAAGGCGCTCTCCATGGACTATGAGAAAATACATGTTTGTCCAAAGAATTGCCTTTTGTTTAGGCATGAGTATGCGGATGACAACTACTGTAGGAAGTGCGGTTCCTCTCGGTATATTGAGGTGGTCGATAAGCATGGTCAGAAGCAGCAGCTAAAAATCCCTGTGAAGGTTCTTCGGTATCTTGATTTTATAAAAAGACTGCAGCGCCTTTTCATCACCGAGGAGTCTGCCAAAATGATGAAGTGGCACAAGGAAGGGAAAAGGTACAATCCAAAAAAAATTGTACATACATCAGAAGGTGAAGCATGGAAGTCATTTGATATAAAGTACCCGGAGGAAGCAACCGAGGCTGGGAATGTCAGAATTGCTATAACAGGTGATGGGTTCAATCCATATGGTATGTCGTCTAATCCATACAGCTGCTGGCCCGTATTTGTTATTCCGCTCAATCTCCCTCCCGGCGCCATAATGCAACGCAAGACCATGTTCCTGTCGCTTATAATTCCGGGCCTGAATATCGAGGGAATAATTTGAGTGTGTTTATGCAGCCGTTGGTGGATGATTTGCACCATTCTTGGTACTTCCCGAGGTTGACATCGACCGCATCTGCAGAAAAATTTCTTGATGAAAGTTTGGCTCTGATGTTGCATGCATGAATTTCCGCCATGCCATGTTTTGCGGATGGTGTACAAGTGGAAAGATGCCTTGCGCAGTGTGCATGCAGGCCTTGATTTTCATTTGGCTGAAGAAGGGTGGCAAGTATGTTGCCTTTGACCACCATCGACAGTTCCTCCCTCCAGACCATCCTGGTAGGGAAGACAAGAAGAACTTCACAAAAGGCAAAGTTGTCCATGAAGTAAACGAGATTCCAAAGTTTTCTGGTGCGGATGTGCTTGCTCAGCTCAAAGCTCTTAAGCCTGCCGGTGAAGGGAAAGGCAAAGGCAAAGGCAAAGGTAAAGGGAAAAAATGTTTTGAAGGATATGGTGAGACGCACAACTGGACTCACATTACCCCCTTCACGTAGCTTCCCTATTTTAAGGACCTCAAACTTCCATACAACATCGACGTGATGCACACCGAAAAGAATGTCGCAGAGTCCCTTTTTAACACGATCCTCAACATTCCTGATAAGACAAAGGATAATGTTAATGCTAGAGTCGATCAACAGAATATTTGTGATAGACCACGTCTTCACATGCAACCTCCCACAGGCAGTCAAAAATCTTGGTTCAAGCCAGATGCTGACTTCGTACTTAAAAAGGATTATAAGTTGGAGACATTCAAGTGGCTGAAACACGTCGTGAAGTTCACTGATGGTTATGCGTCGAATATAAGTAAGGGGGTCAATCTTTCAACGGGCAGAGTGATCGGGCTCAAGAGTCATGACTATCATGTATGGATTGAGCGGATTATGCCGGTGATGGTTCGGGGCTATGTTCCCGAGCGTGTCTGGCGTGTGCTTGCGGAGTTAGGCCATTTCTTCCGAACGCTTTATGCTAAAGAAGTATGTCCTGAGAAGATAAAAGAAATGCATAAGAAGGCGCCGGAGTTGATATGCAAGCTAGAGAAGATCTTCCCGCCAGCTTCTTTACTCGATGACACATCTCATTTTGCACCTTACGAACGAGGTATTGTTGGGGGCCCATGCGATGATCGTTGGCGACGCGGCCGAGAGACAGAACAAGCATCCGAGATGTAAATGTGGAAACAAAGCTAAGATTGAAGCTTCCATAGCTGAGGCAGTTATCCTAGAGGAGGTGGCAGACCTCGGGACAGCCTACTATCCGACCATGTTCCCACGTTGCACAATAAGGTGTCTCGATACAATCTGAAGAACCCAAGTATAAACCCAAGTTGCCTCTATTCATCGTGCAAGGTGGCAGGGCTGGATGCTCGACATCTTATGTCATGCCACGAGATGAGTGGGAGGATGTCATGTTCTATATCTTGCACAACATCAAGGAAGTTGAGGATGAGTGGATGAGGTAATACCTTTGCACCATTCTTTTAGTAAATTCATTATGTTCACTTTGCCTAGTTCTTATACCGCTTTTCTTATTGTAGTCGATTCGTTGAGGAAGAGTGGACGGGAATGCTGCCTCCTACTGAGACATACGCCTTCTGTTGGTTTAGTTGAAGTTAAACCATCAACCGTCTATGCCGGAGCTGATCTCTTTATCGCCGCTACCCAGGCCACACAAGTATATTATCTGCCTTACCCATGCCAGAAAGAGTACCTAAAGGGTTGGGAAGTTGTGTTCAAGGTGTCACCACATGGTAAGCTACCGGACCCGAACGATGATGATTACTACAACATAAACCCCATGACATACGAGGGAGTGTTCTTTCAAGAGGAACATGATGACGTGGTCCGAAACAAGGAGGATGATGACTTGGGTTATGTTGACCTGGACCCAAACGACGACGGCGCACGGATTGATGGTGAGGCAGTTGTGTATCAAAGAGACATAATTATGCTTGAAAAGTTAAATGAAGACGCCGACGACGATGAGGAAGAGCCTCCACCTCCGTCGGACAACGAAGAAGATATGGGGATAGTGATGATGAGACCGGTCGACAAATAGATTACAATAGTGATGATTCATATGGGTTCTAGAAAATGTATGTTCTTTTAATAATGTGCTCTTCCGTTATTAATGTCTTTCCTGTATGCTTGTTTTTTTATATCCTTACTAATTGTTTATTCTCTTCTCAATGCAGGTTTGCTAAGCATGGGCAAGTCCAGTGGTGCCGCTTCTCAAGAAACCCAAAGGAGGACTTACTCGGAGTGGACGAGCCCACAAGGTTCCCTCCCGACTACGCGAGGATGGCACCTCACAGGGAGGTGGAGGGGTCGGGGGAGGAGACCCTAGAGGAGGAGGGGTGGGGGAGAGCCCCTAGAGGACGAGGAGGTGGGGGGAGAGGCAACCGGGCCAAAAAACTCCGGGCCGTGTCCGAAATAGGAGGGTCTTCTTCGATGCCCTCCTATGCTGATGCAGCTTCTGAGTCTGAGGAGGAGGAGTATGTTCCTGATGTCGAGGAGGAGGAGGGTGAGGAGGAGGAGGCCGAGGAGGAGGAGGCCGAGGAGGAGGGTGAGGAGGAGGGCGAGGAGGGTGGAGGGGAGGTTGACCCCGAGTTGTGGGGTGACTTGCCACCGGGTGCTCCGCAGGGGTGGCTGCGTGGTAATGCCGGAGTACCTACACCACCTTCTATCGAGGCGCACAAGTGGCTCATTGAACCTGCGGGGACAGAGTAAGTGCCTCTCAATCATATTTTCAACACATGACAACATTTTTTTATTGTACACATGGCAACCCTTTGATTCTTTTGCAGTAACTGGATCCTTCGCGGAAAGGGCCGTAAACCGAACGGCCTTCTCACTGTCCTGTTGAAGCAGTTTTGGCTGGCCTATTCTGCCTGACCGACAGGACCCGCAGCTGCGTGTTTTGGCCACAAGCTGGGCCCACTACGAGGCTTGCAGACGCTGAGTACGGACGGCCGCTAAGGCCGTGATCACCAAATTTCGGTAAGTTCCTTTTGAATCACTTGTCTTTAGTTTCGTTCATAGTTTATCATTGAATCACTCAACTCATGCCTTGTTTGCTTCGGTTTATGCATGATTGCAGCAACTCTATAGAGTTCTTGACGAGCACAAGGCCAGAGCCGACGTGGTCTTACTTGCGTCTGCAAAGAAGAAAGCTCGTCGATTCTTGATCGAGGTGCGTTGGGTTGCCGTCTCACAAGATTACCACATCTACCGCAACAAAAGATGACCAAAACTCAAGCACGAGGCAAAAATTACCATGAGTAGGGAGCAGTTCATGATGGTAACTATTACTTGACTTTTCATTGTTTCAAGGAGTCAACTATATGTTTCGTGCTCACATGTCATGCTTCCAAAATTTGCATAGGTTGTTCCTCGTTGGTGCTATGGAAGGCATGACGGATGGGCGTGTTTGGTGGATAGGTGGGCGGTGATTTATCCGAGTTTGTTGCCAAGAGCATCAAGGCCCGGCTAACCGTGGAAAAGACGGGACACACGGCCAAGGAAACAGAACCACTTTGGGGCTTCAAGGCCATGAAGGTATATCTATATGAAAGATGCATTTTGGTTCTTCTTTACCGTCATGTTCTTATGTATGGCTAACTTCGCTTGGCGTTGCGGGAGGACAAGTTGCGAGGCCGCCTCGGACATGGAGTCATGGAAGCTGGCGCTGCGGCGAGTGATCGCAAGGAGGGCGAGAGCGATTACGGCAACACCGAGAAACACCAGAGTCTTACACTCGTAACTATCGGTTGCATCCGGATATTCCCGTTCTCGAGGTCGCCCGCCTCGGATCGGCGACACGGCGGTGGTGGCCATCTAGGGTAAGTCCATGGCGGTATCCGTGTTTCGATGGCTTGATCACTCCGTCGATCTCGTACACATGGCTTCGAGCTACCAACCCGAGCCCGTTAGAGAGTACGGGGCGTTCGCAGCCTCCCTTAGTCCGCCAACGTGCTGTAAGTACTTCCCCTTATCTTCTTTGTCTCTATCTTTCTTAGTTTATTTTCATCACTGCCCACTTAGAAACAACCTCAATTTTGTAGGCATATCAGGATTTTCTCGAGCATAGGCATATTGAGGTGAGGGAGTACTTGCAACGAATGAAGGCAAACGATGATTACAGCCGTCAAGTGATGGAGGTTAGTTTTGCCCTCTTAAACCAAGCTCAAATTTGCACTTTCATTCCTTCTGACTTTGTTGATCACGGCTTGTTTCTAAGTGGACTTGTTTAGCTAACATCCAGGCTATGTTGGCATCTTGGACTAACCGCACGGAGCCACCACAAGTTGGACCCCCACCACCACCTGCAGGAGACGCCCCACACATTCCCACGTTCGAGGAATGGCTGGCACTAGGCGGTGATACTCCGGTTAGTAAATTTGCCTAACTAATGACAAACTAGTTCTCGTTCATTCAACACTATCATGTCATATTTACCGTTAGAATCTTCTTTCAAACATGTAGGGGACCGGTGGCTCGACTCCTGCTCCGTCGACCCCAGTCACTCCGATCTGGCAGAGTGATGGTGGTCGCGGTGGCGGTTTTGGCGGAGGTGGACTTGGCGGTGGCGGTTTTGGCGGAGGTGGACTTGGTGGTGGTGGTGGTTTTGGCGGAGGTGGACTTGGCGGAGGTGGTGGTTTTGGCGGAGGTGGACTCGGTGGTGGTGGTGGTTTTGGCGGAGGTGGACTCGGTGGTGCTTGATGTCGAATGATGATTCCGTGTATGCGGCCGTTGTGCCATGTCTTTCATGTTTCAACTTTTATGATGTTTCATGTCTTGCACTACTCTTATGTTCGTGGACTTTCGCTGGTGATGATCTTTAGATGATGAACTTGACTATGTTTAAATTATGTTGATGAACTGTTATATTTCATATTATTCTATTTTGAAATGTTGTCAAATGAATTGGAAAAGAGAAAACAGGGAAAATAAAAAATAAAAAAAATATGCCTATGGCAAAGCCGTCGGCATAGATGCGCTCAGGAGCCACCAGGAGGCGACACGTGGCAGGCTATGCCTACGGCAAAGCCGTCGGCATAGATTTACATCTATGCCGACGGCTTTGCCGTAGGCATAGCCCTGCCGCCAGGTCAAACCAGGGGGCGACACGTGGCAAAGATATGCCTACAGCAAAGCCGTCGGCATAGATTTAACCTATGCCGACGGCTTTGCCATAGGCATATCGTTGCCACGTGTCCCCTCCTGAGCCGCCAGCAGTTTTGACGGCGCCATCCGTTGCCGTCAGATGGAAAACTACGCCGACGGCTAAACTATGCCGACGGCTGCCCCAGGGCCGTCGGCATACCCCCCTATGCCGACGGCATTATTATGCCGACGGTCTGACAGGAGTACGCTGACGTGATCTAGACTGACGGGGCTATGCCTACGGCTGCCGTCGGCATAGATCTATGCCGACGGCTTAGGGGCCTATGCCGACGGCCCGTGGCCGTAGGCATAGGCCGCGAGTCCGGTAGTGTCTGGACCACCATCCCGCTAGACCACTTCATCTTGCTACCCTCCAGCCCAAGTATGACATGTGTTTACTAGTAGAAAAAGGGCCATTTGTCCCGGTTCGTAAGGGTCTTCTATCCCGGTTTAGGAACCGGGACTAAAAGGTCGTTACTAATGCCCTTGGCCTTTAGTCCCGGTTCTTACACGAACCGGGACAGATGGGCCTCCACGTGGCCGCTGCGGCCAGCCCAGGCAGGGGGCCTTTGGTCTCGGTTGGTGACACCAACCGGGACCAAAAGGCATCCACGCGTCGCAAGAAATGGCTGGAGCTGGTTTTTTAAAGGGGCTGGTTTAGGGGTTTTGGGGGTTAATTTAGGTTGTTATTAGCTAGCTAATAGAGAGAAGTGTCCTCTCTTATATCTTCGTGCTTGGTTTACCAACGCTACTGCTATGCCTAAACATGACTTAGATTGAAGTGAAGGCAACATGTGGTGCATGTCGAAAGTAAAACTAATCCTAACTTGATCAAGTTTGGATTGTACTACTTTCGACATGCACCACATGCATGTTGCCTTCACTTCAATCCAATCCATGTTCATTTCACCCGCTGATATATAATAACTCTTCATGCTTGCATCATGCATCATCATATATAATAACAAGTCCTACTAATCATCATCATACAACTTCTACTCGTTATTAATAACAAGTCATACGATCATCATCCTCATAGTCATCGAACCAACCCTACTTAATTGTTCTTAGCACATGATCGTCAGTATTAGGTAGGACCTAAATACCCTCTTTAAGGTAAAATAGCATAAAACATATAGACCATGACTCTTCATTATGGAGAATGAAGATCATCCTGTCTCCAATTCTTGCGCTTCGCTTCCTTTTGCTTCCAAGAACCTCCTTACGACTGTCCATACATTTTTTCCATTCTTTGATTGTCATGTCTCCACTTCTTTTAGAAATCCGGTATGGACAGTTGAGATTCGTAGGATGACCTGGCTGTATGTTCAAAACATCAAGGCGACCATGCTGATACATCCGATGAGGCACACAATCATTCAGGATTATCTGTTGAAAAACATAGTAATAACTTCATAGTTAGCAATGATGTACTAGTTTTGGAAGTATGCAAAAGATGCACGGATGTCGTATAGTAAAAAATCTTACCATGGTATCTCCATGGTAGTTACCGTAGTTCAACACGTGCACTAGTGACACGCATTGACCATAATGTTGAGGAGTTTGATTGTAGATATTGTAATTCTCAAGATCAGTACAAAATGCGATCAGATGATTTTTCTCCTGATAAGTTAATTCGGAGCCTTCGGTGTAGTAGGGGTTCTGTCTACCATCTTCCGCACATTCTTTGAAGAATGAAAATAAGTTGTTAATGTAAATAAGTTGTCAACTATTTTGAAATAAATAATATAAATTAGCTAATAACTATGTTTGAGAAACTCACATAGCGGTAGAATTGGCGGCGTATCAATAAGGACCCAAATGTCCATATTGTCTTGCTTGATTTTAGGATCACCAAGATCCATGGTGACAAGCATACCCTCATCAAAACCATACATCTTGCAAAGTGCTTTCCACTTTTTGCAATCAAAATGGGTTACACTCTCAGAATTGTACAACTTTACTTCAAAATCCACACCATGATG
Source organism: Aegilops longissima (assembly GCA_021605205.1). Taxonomy (NCBI): domain Eukaryota; kingdom Viridiplantae; phylum Streptophyta; class Magnoliopsida; order Poales; family Poaceae; genus Aegilops; species Aegilops longissima. Next base: position 699,813,136 of record CM038680.1, read on the forward strand.
GGTCCTTAGGTGAATTTTCTTTGTTTCCATACTTTCATGGTCTTCAAAACCCATCCTCTCCAAGACATAGCGTCTTACATAGAATGGGATAAGCTAGTCGAATTGGAAAAGATGAAAAGTACACGTTGAAATAGTTGAAGTCGTGCTTAATTACGAAAAAAAAAACACTTGTCGTTGTTGCGTACCGTTTCAACATCGAAGGTCTCCTCGAGCTTAATGTTGAAGCGCTGATCTTCGTCCAGTTCAAGGAACCTGTTGCACATACCTCGGTCATCGTGGCACCAGTCGCACTCCCCCGGGCGGTTTTCGTCATCCGAGTACGACATTTCCTATGTTCATAATTCAAATATTAAACTTGTATTAATTATATGTACTAAAAAACATAAATTAGATCATTATTGTTCATCACGGGTTGACTATCGGTCTGTCGAGCCTTTTCTTGGAAACTCTCAACACGGGAATGAAGGAGAAGCTACCCCCACGACAACAGTCGGGATTCTTCGTCCTCTCATATATATTTCAATTTGAGCATTCAGTAAGCAAAACCAAATCGTAAAATAAAGTAGTATTCAAATTAGCATGCATTCAATTATAAGCAAAACTACATCATCTCTTGTGTCCGTACATCATTGAATATTATCACTAATACTCCTCGAATACTATCATACATATAGCATCGCTAATACAGCTAGAACCTAGCGCCCGACGGGTATCGACGCGGACGGTGGACACCCAAAGAGAAGGAACCATCACAGGATCATAACTCCAGTGAGATCCCTGAAGAACTTGCCAGGTATTGTCGAACCTGCCCTCCAACGCAACCATGTAGCGATGGACGTGCTCGTCCTCCTCGCTGACACGGTGACGTACCACCTCCGTGGTGTCTGGAAGCCTCGGCACCGTCACTGGCCCACGCGAACGCCACCAAACAAGGATCGGGTCAACGACGGGCTGGCTCCTCACCAACCTACGCCCCCCGGAAGGTAGCACCTCCCAATACCAGCCCGGCGGAGCCCAGTCCTGGACATGGCCCCTCTGATCAAGCCGGCCTCCTCTGCCGAGTCGACGACAAGGATGCGGGATAGGCATCGTCGACGCCGATGCGGGAATAATTGCTTGCAGTAAAAAAATAAACTATTTCTATTAATTTTCTTGCTAAAAATAAACTACTTCTATAGTAAAATAAAGTAGTTTTATTAAATCAACTAGTTCATCTAGTAAGCACTTACTATAAATAAAATAAAGTAGTACTTACTAAAAATAAACTACTTCTATAGTAAAATAAAGTAGTTTTACTAAATCAACTAGTTCAACTACTTAGCACTTATTATAAATAAAATAAAGTAGTACTTACTAAAAATAAACTACTTCTATATATAGTAAAATAAAGTAGTTTTATTAAATCAGCTAGTTCAACTAAAGCACTTACTATAAATAAAATAAAGTAGTACTTACTAAAAATAAACTAGTTTAACTAATTCTATTATTTTTTAACTAATTATATTAAACACTTTATCTTCTTATTTTCCTTTTCACCTCCTGCTTTTCTTCTAAATATGAACATATACATAAATGACTTTGATCATACACAATTTTCCTATACATACACAATATGAAGATATACATAAATTGACAAAGAAAATTCTATGAACAAAATTACAACAAAAATCATAAAAATTCTATGAACAGAAAAAAATCATAAAATTTGACATATTCTTTGCATATATATGAACATACAAACATTTGCATATTCAACAATAATATCACCAAAAACATCTATGAACAGAAAAAAATTCTAACACAATATGAACAAATTACAACAACTCAATTAACTACACATCTAAATTAGGAAAATTCATATATATATATATATATATATATATATATATATATATATATATATATATATATATATATATATATATATATATATATATATATATATATATATATGAGCTCACTAAGCAAGGGGGCGACGAGGAGGCAGGCAGCACGGGATGGGGACGGTGAGGGGCGCAGCACGACGACGGTGAGGGGTGCGGCGACGGGTGACGATGAAGCAGGCACAGCGACGGTGATAGTGAGGGCGCGATGACGAGCGACGAGGAGGCAGGCAGGCGGCGTCGGGCAGGGGGCGCGGGCGGCGACGCGTCTGGCGGCGCAGACGGCGTCGGAGGCAGGGCGACAACAACGACGGCGAGGCGCAGAGGGTAGCTCGGCAGCGGCGGCGGGGCGGGGAAGACAAAATGAATGAAAATTTTCACAAGTGCTAGTTATATAGACGAAGCATTGGTCCCGATTCGTGATGTAAACCGGATTTAATGTTATTTTAGTCCCGGTTGGTGCCACCAACCGGGACCAAAGGCCTCTTTTCAGCAGCCCAAATGGCGGGAAGCAGAGGCCTATGATACCGGTTGGTGGCAACAAAACCGGTACTAAAGGGCGGCATTGGTCCTGGTTTGTGCTATGAACCGGTACCAGTGCTCCCCTTTAGTCTCGATTGGTGCCATCAACCGGGACCAAAGGCCTTGCACAGCGGCGTGGTGGTGGGAGTTTAGTCCCACCTCACTAGTTGAGAGGGGCGCGCAACGGTTTCTAAGCCCCACTGTCGCACCCCTCTCGAGCTCCTCCCCGTTGCAGGCTTACGGACCTAATTGTCACTGCTATGCCTGATGGGCCTACTGGGCATTCTGCGGGCCTAAATCCTGGCCCATGGATGGGGTTCTAGTCGTATTCAGGCCGTGCTGGCCCAGTAGGTGGCATATTTTTTATTTTTTTCCTGTTTTTTTGTTTTCTTTTTTGCTTTATTTATTTTGTTTTGTTTCTACTTACAACAAAAAACTTATTTATTTTATTTTATTTTGTTTCTAATTACTTATGTATTTTACTTTATGATAATTCTTTTTTGCTATTAAAGTTTCTAACAAAAAAAGTTCTTTATGAAAATTCTTTTTGCTTTTAATGATTTTGAATAGAAAATACTTTGATAATTTTAGTTGCATCAATTTTATATAATTTTATTTATGTTATTAAATTTTATTTTATTTTATTTTGTTTTGTTTCTACTTATATATTTTATTAAAGTTTATATTATTTTGTTTGAGCTATAAGACCCTGAAATTGAAAAGCATTTTAAATAAACTCTGAAAAGGTTGAAAGTTGGCATGGTATCATCATTTCATCCACATAGCATGTGCAAGAAAGTTGAGAGGGTTACGTCAAAAATTGCATGTACTTCATGTACAAAACGGACAATCTTTTTCGAAGTATAAGGATTTCATACGGAAACTTGTCTGTTACAACAGGCATTTCAAATGAACTACGAAAAGGTTGAAAGTTGGCATGGTATCATCATAATAGTTGTGGAGAGAAAGTCTTCACTTTTTCTTCGCTTGTGTCCTTTCCTTATTGCGCCATAACCATGGATAATCTTCATCATTTATCAGGATGCTTGGGTCAGCCTTGACTTTGAAAGGAGGAATTTCATGAAACTTTTCATAATCTTCAGACATGTCTGTCTTGCCCTCCACTCCCACGATGTCCCTTTTTCCTGAAAGAACTATGTGGCGCTTTGACTCATTGTATGATGTGTTCACTTCCTTATCTTTTCTTTTTCTCGGTTTGGTGGACATGTCCTTCACATAAATAACCTGTGCCACATCATTGGCTAGGACGAACGGTTCATCAGTGTACCCAAGATTGTTCAGATCCACTGTTGTCATTCCGTACTATGGGTCTACCTGTACCCCGCCTCTTAACAGATTGACCCATTTGCAGTTAAACAAAGGGACCTTAAAATCATGTCCGTAGTCAAGTTCTCATATGTCCACTATGTAACCATAATATGTGTCATTTCCCCTCTTGGTTGCTGCATCAAAGCGGACACCGCTGTTTTGGTTGGTGCTCTTTTGATCTTGGGCGATCGTGTAAAATGTATTCCCATTTATCTTGTATCCTTTGTAAGTCAATACAGTCGAAGATTGTCCCCTGGACAACGAGTAAAGGTCATCACAAACAGTGTTGTCACCTTTGAGACGTGTTTCCAACCAACTACTGAAAGTCCTGATGTGTTCACTTGTAATCCAGTTGTCGCACTGCTTCGGGTGTTTGGAGCGCAGACTGTTCTTGTGTTCATCGACATACGGGGTCACCAAGATAGAATTCTGTAGAACTGTATAGTGTGCTTGAGACCAAGAATATTCATCCTTGCATATTATTGAGTCCCCTCCAAGCGTGCCTTTTCCAGCCAGTCTCCCCTCATACCGCGATTTAGGGAGACCTATCTTCTTAAGGCCAGGAATAAAGTCAACACAAAACCCAATGACATCCTCTGTTTAATGGTCCATGGAGATGCTTCCTTCTGGCCTAGCGCGGTTACGGACATATTTCTTTAGGAGTCTCATGAACCTCTCAAAGGGGTACATGCTGCGTACAAATACGGGGCCCAGAATGACAATCTTGTCAACTAGATGAACTAAGACGTGCGTCATGATATTGAAGAAGGATGGTGGGAACAACAACTCGAAACTGACAAGACATTGCACCACATCACTCCTTAGCCTTGGTATGATTTCTGGATCGATCACCTTCTGAGAGATTGCATTGAGGAATGCACATAGCTTCACAATGGCTAATCGGACGTTTTCCGGTAGAAGCCCCCTCAATGCAATCGGAAGCAGTTGCGTCATAATCACGTGGCAGTCATGAGACTTTAGGTTCTGAAACTTTTTCTCTGGCATATTTATTATTCCCTTTATATTCGACGAGAAGCCAGTCGGGACCTTCATACTAAGCAGGCATTCAAAGAAGATTTACTTCTCTTCTTTGGTAAGAGCGTAGCTGGCAGGACCTTCATACTGCTTTGGAGGCATGCCGTCTTTTTCGTGCAAACATTGCAGGTCCTCTCGTGCCTCAGTTGTATCTTTTGTCTTCCCATACACGCCCAAGAAGCCTAGCAAGTTCACGCAAAGGTTCTTCGTCATGTGCATCACGTCGATTGAAGAGCGGACCTCTAGGTCTTTCCTGTAGGGTAGGTCCCAAAATATAGATTTCTTCTTCCACATGGGTGCGTGTCCCGCAACGTCACTCGGAACAGATAGTCCGCCGGGACCGTTTCCGAAGATTAAGTGTAAATCATTGACCATAGCAAGTATGTGATCACCTGTACGTATGGCGGGCTCCTTCCGGTGATCTGCCTCACATTTGAAATGCTTGCCTTCCTTTCGACATTGATGGTTGGTCGAAAGAAATCGATGATGGCCCAGCTACACATTCTTCCTGCATTTTTTCAGGTATATACTTTCAGTGTCAGCTAAACAGTGCGTGCATGCGTGGTATCCCTTGTTTGTGTGTCCTGAAAGGTTACTGAGAGCGAGCCAATCGTTGATGGTTACAAACAGCAACGCGTGCAGGTTAAATTCCCCCTGTCTGTGCTCATCCCACGCACGTACACCGTTTTCATTCCACAGCTGTAAAAGTTCTTCAACTAATGGCCTTAGGTGTAGATCAATGTCATTGCCCGGTTGCTTAGGGCCTTGGATGAGAACTGGCATCATAATGAACTTCCGCTTTATGCACATCCAAGGAGGAAGGTTATACATACATAGAGTCACGGGCCAGGTGTTGTGATTGCTGCTCTGCTCCCCGAAAGGATTAATGCCATCCGCACTTCAACCAAACCATACGTTCCTTGGGTCATGTGAAAACTTAGCCCAGTACTCTCTCTCGATTTTCTCCACTGCGACCCGTCAGCGGGTGCTCTCAACTTCCCGTCTTTCTTACGGTCCTCACTGTGCCATCGCATCAACTTGGCATGCTCTTTGTTTCTGAACAGTCATTTCAACCGTGGTATTATAGGAGCATACCACATCACCTTCGCAGGAACCCTCTTCCTGCGGGGCTCGCAGTCAACATCACCAGGGTCATCTCGTCTAATCTTATACCGCAATGCACCGCATACCGAGCATGCGTTCAAATCCTCGTACGCACGCGGTAGAGGATGCAGTCATTAGGGCATGCATGTATCTTCTGCACCTCCAATCCTAGAGGGCATACGACCTTCTTTGTTGCGTACGTACTGTCTGGCAATTCGTTATCCTTTGCAGCTTCTTCTTCAATATTTTCAGTAGCTTCTCAAATCCTTTGTCAGGCACAGCATTCTCTGCCTTCCACTGCAGCAATTCCAGTACGGTACCCAGCTTTGTGTTGCCATCTTCGCAATTGGGGTACAACCCTTTTTTGTGATCCTCTAACATGCGATCGAACTTCAGCTTCTCCTTTTGACTTTCGCATTGCATCCTTGCATCGACAATGACCCGGCGGAGATCATCATCATTGGGCACATCGTATGGTTCCTCTTGATCTTCAGTAGCTTCCCCCGTTGCAGCATCATTAGGCACATCGTCTGGTTCCACTTGATCTTCAGCAGCTCCCCCCATTGCAGCATCACTGTATTCAGGGGGCACATAGTTGTCATCGTCCTCTTCTTCTTCGCCATCTTCCATCATAACCCCTATTTCTCCGTGCCTCGTCCAAACATTATAGTGTGGCATGAAACCCTTGTAAAGCAGGTGGGTGTGAAGGATTTTTCAGTCAGAGTAAAACTTCGTATTCCCACATTTAGGGCACGGACAACACATAAAACCATTCTGCTTGTTTGCCTCAGCCACTTCGAGAAAATTATGCACGCCCTTAATGTACTCGGAGGTGTGTCTATCACCGTACATCCATTGCCGGTTCATCTGCATGCATTATATATAATTATGTGTGTCAAAAGTAAGAAAATCAGACAAGTATATATCTAAAGTAAGAAAATCAGACAAGTATCTATCTAAAGTAAGAAAATCAGAAAGAAGATAAGAACAAAAAGCTCACCACGGTAGTGCCGGCGATGAGATCGGCGCGGGTGATCGACGGCGGTGAAAACGGGGACGGGGCGTGAAGGACCGCTAAATCTAGACAAATCTCGGGAAAAATGGAGCTCCGAGGTCGAGCTTCGAGAGGAGAAAGCTTAACTACTGTGGCTCGGGCATTTCATCGAACACCTCATGTGCAAAGGAGGTGAGCTAGAGCACCAAATGCCCTCCCCTCGCCGGCCAGAAAAAACAGAGCACTGTGGAGTGCTCTGCCGCGGCGATGGGTATATATAGGCAACTTATTTGTCCCGGTTCGTGGCAGGAACCGGGACTAAAGACCCCCTTCTGTACCGATTCTAGGAACGAACCGGTACCAATGACTGTGGGCCAGGAGCGCGTCCCATTGGTCCCGGTTCATGCCTAGAACCGGGACAAATGGATCCAGACGAACCGGGACCAATGCCCACGAGGCCCCGGCCGCCCCCCTGGGCTCATGAACCGGGTCTAGTGCCCCTCATGGGTCCCGGTTTGTGAAGAACCGGGACTAATGGGCTGGTCAGGCCCGAACCAAAGCCCTGTTTTCTACCAGTGGTTTGTTCAAGCGGGAGACGACACACCGAAGCAAATTCCTTGCTGAAGTCCTGTTCAAAAGAGTGTGCGTCAAGATGATGATCGAATATCGGGCCAACGATTAATTCAACAAGAAAATGGTTCGAAATTTGCAAGCTTTTGGATGCGAAACGGACTATACATATTGCGCGTGGTATCTGAAGTTCTAAACTCACCAGATGTGGTACTCGGCTCCAAAGATCATGTTCCGTCATCACCTTCACAAACACAGGGAATTCAGATCCAATCGCCTGGACTTTCGCCTTTACTTTCTCCTTTTGTTGCCTAGTTAGCTTCGTCCTACTGGTTGATATGTAAGGCTTGTTGGACATAGGAGCTTCTAGACTGGTTTTCTTCGACTTGCGAGCTTCGTGTCCTGAAAAACATGCCACACTTTCTTGTGGTGAGCATACCATAACCACAAGTCGATCGTCTAAAATATGGTAAATGGAATGAAAAGCTTGGGGTAACTAACTACAACATTGTGACCTGACTTAGTATGAGGGGAGGACGTCGAAGCCATCTTCTGAGTTTTTTCCACGACTTCATCATCATCAGAACTCAAATCAATAACAGTATGCTGGGGTGGATCAACAATCTCAACTGAATCTTCACGCACTTCTCGGGCATTTGAAGAGTTTCCCATGGCAAAACAAGTTTTCTCACAACCTCTCGGGTCAAGGACAAGAACTTCAAGGCGATCTTTCCTCATGCTTCTGAAAGACGAGGAGATCGCTGTCTTGTATGCGGAGAGAAGCTACAAAATGACTCAACTCAGATTGGAGGAGTATTTGATCATCATGTTGCTTGCTTGCGCCAACACCGTATACCATGTCGTTGCCATGGGCTTCGAGCTGAATGGTAGCTTCAGTTACCCCCTCTTTGAAATTGTCCAAAAGCCTCAACGGTATGTACTGCAAGAACAAAGAAAAAGATACAAGCAGGAATTAATAGCCTATGGATCAGAGTGACAAACAAAACTAGGAAACTATTTGAGGAAGGATGCAACTTACAACATAGTACTCGTTGCCATTTCTTTTGTTCATAGCTGCTACATGAAGAGAAAATGAGAAATTTCAGACCTCATGCTGAGCTGTAGCACTTTCTTTTCTTGTGCTTTGGTTAGGCAGGTCCCGGGGAACATGGTGTAGCCAAAGTCGGTTGACGTCCGAACATGTGCAGGATCAGGCACCACTTGTTCTGCACATCAAGAAAGAACACTGTTATAATGATCAGAAAAGCATTACCAAAAGCACTCGACTCGAAGGTCCTAATTCACTTTACCATTCAGCACATGACGATCACGAAGAGGAACAGCTCTAAGGATGTTGTGAGGCTGTTGACAACAGGGCAGAGAATTCCTGTGACCTGATGAAGTGCCCTTGAAGTGGACCTTGAACGTGGAGCGCCCGCAGTAGACGAACGTGATGGGGTCACCTTGTCGTATATGATTAGCTTCCACAAAGTGCCGCCACCCAGTCGTAAGAGTTATCACGCCGAACTTGACGAATTCAACACTGTACACATGGCCATCAGGAGTTTCAAGTTTGATAGGCTCGGAGTCAGCGATCATATGTCTCAGCTGTCTTGTGACCTCCCATGGTGTGCACTGTCAGAAATATTCAGTTTGGATAGAGTCAGATATAGGTTTCAGCGTTTGTGGGCATTGAGTTTCACACTGCACTATTTGAAGAAAATGCCGACACAATTCAGATTGCATGCAGTAGCAGAGGGATATGAAACAATTCTATCATGTATATAAACGCCATCTATTCCAGGCACACAACATAGCTAAGAACAAAACTAAACATTGTTTTTCAGTGAAATCTGGAAACCCCAAAATAATGCTATGAATTAACTAACAAATGGGACGGAGGGAATGGGCAGGGGCTATCTCTTCTCAACATTAGCAGCATTGGAAGGAAAGCCTTTTTTTTCACTTGCAAAAAGTACCGTACCCAACAGAACAGAGTTCTTCCTGCCACCTCTTGGTACATTACATACATATATGTTGTAAAATAGATTTCCCCAAGGCAAAATGTGATGTTGTATCCATTCCCAGGCAGATTTTACAGCAACATTTATTTTAAGCCAAGGATGAAATTAAACAAAACAAAAAATTCAGCCCTCAAATTGAACCCACCCTTGTGTCGGAAGGAGGAAATGTAGAGAGGAAACTCTGAATCGATCGACGGGATCAGAGCATAGAGAGAGAGGAGGAGGAGGAGGAGGAGGAGGAGGAGGAGGAGGAGGAGGAGGGTTCTCACCAGAAGATCTTTGTCGTCGGAGGCGAAGAGGAGGAAGTGCTTGGTGTGGCCGTGGTCGCGGTTCCAGTAGCAGTCCCCGCAGTCGCAGCCGTCGCCGGCCGTCCCGCCGCAGCCTGGACCAGATGGATGTAAGAGAAGGCGGCATTTTTCTCCGGCCGGCCGGCCGGCCAGGGGGCATGAAGAAGTAGGGACGGGCAAATCAAATCAAGAAAGAAAGAAAGAAACAAAAAGAAGGACGGACGGGGAGGTGGAGGTCACCTGGATTGTTGAACTCGGCCATGTCCGTATCCATGGACAGATCGCCGCCGCCGCCGCCGGCCGCGTGGCCGTGTTGGTTGGTCGTATTGGGGGTGTGGGTGCAGCTCCCCCTTCACTCACTCACTGTCCGCCTGCTGCCTGCTTCCCTTGTGCTTGGGATGGCGGAGGCTCCTTCCTCCCTCCCTCCTCAATTATTTGCTACTCCCTCTCTAAACAAATATAAGAGTGTTTGAATCACTATTTAGTGATCTAAACGCTTTTATATTATTTTACGGAGGGAGTACTACTCCAGTATATACAGAAGACCTATCCATTACATCGTCGTAGATTTTTTTAAAATTTTTCTAGAAATACCGCCGCGCCGTAGATAGATACGCACAGGTCGAAGAAATGCGTGACCAGGCGGGTGTACACTGGTTGGTTTGTGTACTTCTTGGTTTGGTTCAGAAAGTGATTAATTCTCTTTACATTCCCCGCAATTTTTTCTTTTCTTTTTGGAAATCTATTTCGACGAAAGTGAAGAAGGTGTTGGTTCCACCAATCAATAGTAATCAACTAGCGTAGAGGATTCAATTTCTTTTCACCGAGAGGTTACAAACATACGGCACGTCTTTTTAGGATTCATGTTTTTTTCTCTTTTTCATAATTTCTTCTTCATTTTTTTTGTTTTAGATACATTCGTTCATTTGTATCCATTTCTACGACAAGTATTTTCAGACGGAGGGAGTATTTTATTAAAAATAAAAAATCGAGAACATTTTTAGAAAAATCCATGTGACGTCTGAGTTTGGGCTCGCCGGGTTTACTGAACAAGTCTCTCGAACTAGGCTTTCACCCCGCTTTATAAATAAAGCCAACATCCATACTGTCAAGTGCCGAACATGAAGGAAGATGCAAACAGCTGGGGCCATAGCACAAAGCATGCCCAAAAAACCGGAGAGAAAACATAAAAGGCCACCTAGTGGCAAGCTCCTAAGGAAGTCTATGGAGCCGAAAGACACCGCGCTGAAGCCACCAGCGCATCCATCATCAACCCAAGCTGCTCGTGATCCCGCCGCCTAGCAAGCGGGTGCCAGTGCTGTAAAAAAGCCAGAAATTTGAAGAATGAATCAGAGGCCTGTCGCAGGAAGATCCGCTCAATCACCATTTTATTGCGAGTAGTCCAAAGGGTCCACTTTAACGCCGGGAATACAAGCCAGAATAGGCAGCGCTTGCGCCCAGTCTGGGTCGCCCTGGCCTGTAGGAATTCCGCCAGGTCTCCGGCCTCCTAGTCGGGCCCGAGTGCGTCCCGCATAAAGCTCCACAGCGCCCTTGCCGCCGTGCAAGAAAACAAGATGTGAGAGCCTGTCTCCGGGACACTACAGAGAGGGCAAATGTCGTCGCCCGGGCCATTGCGCTTGCAGACCTCTGTCCCCGAGGGCAAGCGGTCCCGAAGCAACTACAATAGGAATATCTTTATTTTCAGGGGCACAGGAGCCTTCCACAGAGGGGAAATCCACTGTACGGCCGGCATGCGGCAACGCGCCTGACATGCCAAACTAACAGAGAACTCTCCCAAAGGAGAGAGACTCCAGGAGACACTGTCCGGGGACTGAGATCGTTCCACCAGGATGGTGTCTCCCAACCTATCCCATTCGAGGGCCTCCTCATGGCCAAATGACCGTCGGAATGCGATGTTCCACAGGCCATCTAGACAAGTCGCAGACACTAGGATAGATGGGTGAGTACAGATCGCAAATATTCTAGGGAATTGGGTACGCAATGGCTCATTGCCCATCCAAGGGTCGAGCCAGAACTGAGTACCATTCCCATTGTCAACTGTAAAGGTAGCCCCAAGGCGAATATCGTTCTTAATCTTCTAGATGGATTTCCAGATCTGGGAGCCATCTGGGCGGGAGCACGCCAAGAGAGGCGCACCCCGTAGGTATTTGGCTTGGATAAGCTGCAGCCACAGACCACCCTCTTCACGCAAGATCCGCCAGACCCAGCGTAGCATGAGGGCGACGTTCATGCGTCGAGAGGCCGTGATGCCTAGCCCACCCCGATCCTTAGGTAGACAAATGTCCGCTCACTTGATCATGTGGTACTTTGGGCGGCCATCGCCAGCTTGCCAGAAGAACCTTGCCAGCTCCTTATCGAAGGAAGCATGAACACCCTCCGGCAGGATATACATCCCCATCATATACATGGGGAGGCTAGCAAGGTTGGAGCCGATGAGGACAGTTTTGCTTCCTTTAATTAGAAGTGAACCGTCCACACCACGGCTCCGCATGGGATGCTACTCGTCCAACGAGTGGGTCGAACTCCGTCGTCAAGATCCTGGAGTCCGACATCAGCATCCCCAGATAAGCTATGGGGCAGGCCGCAAGTTTACAGCTAAGGTTTCCGCAATCCTCTGTTGATCTTCTGCAGAGTATCCCAGGACCACTACCTCGCTCTTGTCAAAATTAATCTTAAGTCCCGACATAGTCTCAAAGCATAGAAGTAGGAACTTAAGGTTAACTATGTCCATGTCCGATCCCTCCACCATAATCATGGTGTTGTTGGGAACGTTGCATGGGAAAGAAAATTTTCCTACACTCACCAAGATCCAATCTAGGAGATGACCATTTATGGGAGGAGAGATTAGATCTACATACCCTTGTAGATTGCTAGTGGAAGCGTTAAGAAACACAGTCGATGTAGTCGAACGTCTTTGCGATCCAATCACGATCCGTCCCGCGAACTCTCGATCCACGTGCCGAACGGACGGCACCTCCGCGTTCAACACACATACGGCTTGATGATGCCTTCACCCCCTCGATCCAGTGAGCGATGGTGAAGTAGTAGCTCGAGTCCACCAGCAGCACGAGGGTGTGGTGGCGGTGGTGGTGGCGGAATCTCAGCAGAGCTTCTCTAAGCACTACGGAGAGGAAGAGGGATGCGAGAGGGAGGAGAGGCAACGCCGTGGCGTGGAGATGAGCTCAAGGGTGCGGCTACCCTCTCTCTACCTCTCTCTCTATATATAGGGGGAGGGAGGAGGGGTGGCACCCCTAGGGTTTTCCCTAGGGGGGCGGCGGCCAGGGCAGATGGAATCTCCCCTAGGGTGACTTGCCCCCCAAGCCGGGTGGAGGGAACCCTAGAAGGGCCCCCCCCCCAACCCTCCTGGTTACGTGAGATGGGGTGAGGGGGGCTCTCAACCCCTTAGTGGGCTGGTTTGCCCCCTCCCCTTGGCCCATGGACCCCCCAACACTTGCCCCCCCTGCCCCGAAACCCCTTTCGGTGACGCTGGTCATCACCCGGTACCCCCGGAACAATTCCAGACTCCAACTACCCTTCATCCAATATATCAATCTTCACCTTCGGCCCATTCCGGAGTTCCTCGTCATGTCCGGATCTCATCCGGGACTCCGAACAACCTTCGGTAACCACCATAATGACTCAAGTATACTTATATCGTCACCAAACGTTAAGTGTGTAGACCCCGCGGGTTCGAGAACTATGCTGACATGGCTGAGACACCTCTACGGTCAACAAATTTTGAAATGTTTTTTTCCAAAAAAAATGATGATCATTGTCTTAAATCAGAGTGACCGTGCATTGCTTGCCTCGTTTCCAAACTACCGTGTATGTCGCTGTAGTTTTCTGATCCAAGACACTGCAGCCCAGCAGTTTTCAGCAAAACTGTATTGTTATGTTCCAGAAGAGATGCACAGTACCAAACTACAGTAGAAATGTTGATTTGGAAGATAAACACTACCTGTCTCGAATAGCCAGCCTCTTCAAAATGTTGATTTGGAAGATAAACACTACTTCGAATTAGCAATCCAAAAACCTATTATGTGTAGGAATTTTTCGGCAAGTGGCTTTGCCGCAGCACTGAAACCGGATAAGTTTACCGGTACGTATTTTTAGCGTTGGCAGACAAAGACCACTTTATGGCTCACGGCTATGAACGTGTTCGGGTCACCGGTGTGTCCACGGAACGATTGCTCCTGAACAGGAGAAGGCGTTCAGGAGGCAACCACCGTGTTTCTGGAGCAGTTCTTAGCGTGATCGGAGATAAACTGGTCGACGATATTTACATGTGCATGTCGCCAAGGACTTGTGGGAGGCGCCAATCTAAGTTCGGGGCCGCCCGATGCAGGAGCGAGATGTATATTATAGAGCAGTTCCACGATTACAAGATGGTTGAGAACCGGCCTGTACTGGAGCAGGCTCATGAGATAATATGCATTGTTAAGGAGCTTGAGCTTCTGAAGTGCGAGTTACCGGGCAAGTTTGTCGCGGGCTACATAATCGCTAAGCTCCCCAATTCCTGGAGGAACTTTGCCACCACTCTAAAGCATCAGAGGCGTGAATTCTCTGTGGAGGATGTCATTGGCCATCTGAGTGTTGAGCAGAATTCAAGGGCAAAGGACTCGCACGGAAAAGGGGCCGAAGGGACTTCTGTTGCCAACATGGTGAACCAGAGGAACTTAAACTCCCACAAGTTCAAGGGAAAGAACGGTGTCCAACAGAATACCGACTTCAAGAAGAAGGGTAAGAAGACCTTCAAGAAGAACAAGAAGGATGAGGGCAGCTTTACTTGTGGTTCGACTGAACATTGGGCCAACAAAATGCCCAAACAAGTTTAAGAAGTCAGGACAGGACTCCAAGTCTGTCAACATGATTGTGGGCAACAATGAGAATGGTGCATCTGGGAACGGTAATTTATTTACTGTTTTTTCAGTGTTTCAGCCTACCGATTGGTGGGTGGATACAGGTGCAGGTGTTCATGTGTGTGCTGACATTTCATTGTTCTCTTCTTACCAGGTCACAGACCACGGGTCCGTATTGATGGGGAATGGCGCGAGTGCTTCTGTTCATGGTGTTGGCACGGTTGATCTGATGTTTACTTCGGGCAGGATCGTGCAGCTGAAGAACGTGCAGCATGTCCCCGCCATCAAGAAGAACCTAGTTAGTGGCTCCCTTTTATGTAGAGAAGGGTTTAAGTTGGTATTCGAGTCTAATAAATTAGTTGTTACTAAGTATGGACTATTTGTTGGAAAAGGTTATGAGAGCGGAGGGATGTTCCGCCTTTCCCTCGCAGATTTCTGTAATAAAGTCGTGAATCATATTCATTCGAGTGTTAATGAATTTGAAGTTTGGCATTCACGTCTTTGTCACATAAGTTTCGGTGTTATGACGCGGCTAGCTAAGTTGGATTTAATCCCGAGTTTCACTTTAGCCAAAGGTTCTAAGTGCCTGTCATGTGTGCAAGCTAAGCAACCTCGCCAGCCTCACAAGGCTGCGGAGGAGAGACACTTGGCACCGTTAGAACTCATACATTCTGATCTTTGTGAGATGAATGGTGTGTTGACTAAAGGTGGAAAGAAGTACTTCATGACATTGATAGATGATTCCACTAGATATTGCTATGTATATCTGTTAAATACTAAAGATGAGGCTCTACACTACTTTAAAATCTATAAGGCAGAAGTTGAGAATCAACTTGAAAAGAAAATTAAACGAGTCCGTTCAGATCGTGGTGGAGAGTACTTCTCGAGTGAGTTTGATTCCTTCTGTGCGGAACACGGCATTATTCATGAGAGAACGCCTCCCTATTCACCCCAGTCAAACGGGGTTGCCGAGCGGAAAAACCGTACTCTAACTGATCTGGTTAACGCCATGTTAGATACATCGGGTTTATCCAAGGCATGGTGGGGGGAGGCTATATTGACAGCATGTCATGTCCTGAATAAAGTTCCGACAAAGGATAATGAGATCACTCCCTATGAGAAATGGGCAAAGAGAAGGACAACACTCTCGTACTTGCGTACTTGGGGCTGTTTGGCGAAAGTCAACATGCCGATCCCCAAAAAGCGTAAGCTTGGACCCAAGACTGTGGACTGCGTTAATTTGGGCTACGCTAAGAAAAGCGTCGTTGGCTATAGATTTCTAGTAGTGAAATCTGAGGTACCTCACCCGAAGGTCGGTACAATTATGGAGTCTAAGGATGCTACATTCTTTGAGGATATTTTTCCTATAAGAGATATACAAAGCACTTCTAGACAGGAATCTAAGGAGACTCCTGAGCCTGCCATTCCTATGGAATATTATGAACGAACACATGATGAAAATCCTGAGGAGGATGACGAGGAAACCCTTGGTAGGGGCAAGAGACAAAGGACTGCAAAGACCTTTGGTGATGATTTCTTCGTGTACCTCATGGATGATACTCCCACTTCCATCTCAGAAGCGTATGCCTCTCCAGAAGCTGACTACTGGAAGGATGCGGTCCGTAGCGAGATGGATTCCATCATGGCTAACGGGACATGGGAGATCACTGAGCGTCCCTATGGTTGCAAACCATTGGGATATAAGTGGGTGTTCAAGAAAAAGCTTAGGCCCGATGGTACGATTGAAAAGTACAAGACTAGGCTTGTGGCCAAGGGCTATGACCAGAAAGAAGAGGAAGATTTCTTCGATACTTATTCACCTGTGGCTAGACTGACAACCATTCAAGTATTACTCTCGTTGGCGGCCTCACATGGTCTTCTCGTCCATCAAATGGATGTTAAGACGGCTTTTCTGAATGGAGAGCTAAATGAGGAAATCTACATGCAACAGCCAGATGGCTTTGTGATAGATGGTCAGGAAAGGAAGGTGTGTAAGTTGCTGAAATATTTATATGGCCTGAAGCAAGCACCTAAGCAATGGCATGATAAGTTCAATGCAACTCTGACATCTGTTGGTTTCGTTGTTAATGAGGCTGACAAATGTGTATACTATCGCCATGGTGGGGGCGAAGGAGTTATACTGTGCTTGTATGTAGATGACATACTGATATTCGGAACAAACCTCAAAGTCATTGAGGAGGTCAAATCGTTTCTATCTCAGAACTTTGAGATGAAAGACCTTGGTGTGGCTGATGTTATCTTGAACATCAAGCTACTGAGAGATAATGAGGGTGGGATCACACTTCTGCAATCCCATTATGTTGAGAAGGTGTTGAGCCATTTTGGATATTCGGACTGCACACCATCTCAAACACCATATGATCCTAGCGTGTTGATTCGAAAGTCTAAAGGCATGGCTAAAGATCAATTGAGATACTCTCAAATCATTGGTTCACTGATGTACCTAGTGAGCGCAACAAGACCTGACATCGTGTTTGCTGTGAGCAAGCTGAGCCGGTTCGTTTCCAAACCGGGTGATGTACATTGGCATGCTTTTGAAAGAGTTATGCGCTATCTGAAAGGTACTATGAACTATGGACTTCACTATACCGGAGACCCGTCGGTACTTGAAGGGTATAGTGATGCGAATTGGATCTCTGATGCTGATGAGATGAAGGCCACAACTGGGTATATGTTTACTCTTGGAGGTGGCGCTGTTTCCTGAAAGTCTTGCAAGCAAACGATCTTAACGAGATCGACAATGGAAGCAGAATTAACAGCATTAGACACTTCTGGTGTTGAAGCAGGATGGCTTCGAGATCTTTTGATGGACTTGCCACTGGTTGATAAACCGGTTCCGGCTATCCTTATGAACTATGATAATCAGACTGTCATCACCAAGGTGAAGAGTTCAAAGGACAACATGAAGTCCAACAAACACATAAGGATGAGACTAAAAGCTGTCAGAAAATTAAGAAACTCTGGAGTGATAGCGTTGGACTATGTCCATACGGCTAAGAATCTGGCAGATCCCTTTACGAAAGGGCTATCGCGTGTAGTGATAGATAGTGCATCGAGGGAGATGGGTATGAGACCCACATGAGTTGCCATGGTGGTAACTCAACCTATGTGATCGGAGATCCCGTGAAGTAGGACCTGGGAAAACAAGCCAGTGGTGAACTGAGGAGAGTAACCTTACTAACCCACTCCGTTGGAGATGCAATACTCTCGAAAATTGTATGGAAGGATGACTACTGTCTTAATGTGTTCCAAGGCTTATATATATAAGCAAGATGCTATCCTACAGAGCGATCTTTGGAGGAACACACCTATGTGAGCCCGACTGCTAGTCACAGTCTATGAGATTGGGGTGATCTCTAGGAAGCTCATGAATAGACCAGGAGTGTGACTTATATGCTCCACCGAGGGGTCAGCCTTCGGCAGCCCAGTACTAGTAAGACATGTGGTGAAACTTCTTTACGCCAAACTGACAATTCAAGGCATAGTCCATTGTTCAGTTGTGAAGGAGTGTAGCTACTTGCTCTAGGTGAAGCTCAACCTTAACAGGTCTTCACTGAAACACTAGTATATCAAAACAGCGTTTGGAACAAAGGACAAATTGGGCCCCTGAGATCTGGTGGGGGATTGTTGAAATGTGAGATGGGCCTAGAGCCCATATGACAATTTCAGATTTGATCTCTAAGGGCCCATGTAGGTGGCATGATAAGGTGGTGGGAAATTTAGTCCCACCATGCTAGTGGAAGGAAAGTTGGAGTGGTTTATAAGGGTGGCTCTTCTACATGCTATTGGAGCTTGAGAAGAGAAGAGGCCCTCGCGCGCTCCTCCTCCGCCGCCCGCCACGCCTCGTCACGACGCGACGCGACGCGACGCAGGTTGCGGGAATGAGCCGAGCCGAGCTCACACCTATGCGCTTATTCTTGCCAGTCACTAACGGAGAGTTTCTGACATCAGGTCTCTCCACGCGGCTGCGTCTACGCGAACCGCCCACCTTTGTTCCTTTGCTGCTGCTGCCGCCGGTGACTCCATCCCGTCCACCGCGTACACGGTTGACGGGAGAGCAGGTCTCCGAAACTCCGTCTCTCTGGTTCCTGTACGGGAGAGAGACGAATAGGTTTTTAGGAAGCGACTACGCGACTGCTCGCCTCCGATCCTCTACGTCCGTGTCATCTCCGTCATCACCATGTCCAGCGACTCCGAACGCGCCGCCGCCAAGAAGACCGAGGCCGACAAGAAGGCCGCCGAGGAGCTTCTGCTGCTGCTGCAACCGCGGCGGCGGCTTCTGCATGGCCTACTGGAGGGTATACCGCGTTTATCCCTCTCCTGATAATTTCTGTATTAGCAGTGCTAGCATCATGTGTAGATTTATCTACTATTTACGTAGTACGTGCTTGTTTAGATCAGTACCAGTATGTTGTTAGTTCTGTCAATGCCATGCTAGTTATCTACTTATGGATTAAATTAGTCAAAAAATTGTCTGTTTTCTTAGCATCTTCAACATCATTAGCTACTTCACTTCTTCTTGTCAATGCATGTTTGATCTGGAATCTAAACTACAATACCATGAAAAGAAGTGTTTCCCGACTGCGGAGAATAAAAGGATCCTACTCACGGCGCTGATGATTGACCATCAGAGTAGCACTAAGCAGCACACAACAGATTGAGATGTTAGTATGTCAGATATACTCCCTCCGTTCCTAAATATATGTCTTTTTAGAGATTTCACTATGAACTATATACGGAGCAAAATGAGTGAATCTACACTCTAAACTATGTCTATATACATCCGTATGTAGTTTGTAGTGGAATCTCTAAAAAGACTTACATTTAGAAACGGAGGGAGTATATGGCAAGCTTAACTCCTTCAAAAGGCATGTATGCTAGCAGAATGAACTGAGACAAGATGTAATACATTTATACATATGGATTTCACATAAAAAGCAACATTCACACATGCACAAGAACATGCAAAATTGTTTACACAACCCTCCAAGACTAATGCAAAGCCTGTTGCTTCAAAGCAAAGGGCGAAACAATGGCAGTCTTTTCAGAGCATTGATTGGTATACAAGTAGCTACTTTGCTAATTATTTGTCAAACAGCCGATGTGCCTGAACTATTGTTTTCTCCGCCTCACCACTTGCCTCCTCACAAGGTTTCAACGCCAGCAGATTCTGGTTGTCGCGTCGGGGCACAGGAGTGTAGAAGCCGACAACTGGAATCAGATTGCAGAAGCCACGATCATCCGGCACCTCCATCACCAACCCTAATTGCAGATCGATTGTGAAGAGGCTATCAACCGTGTCTACGAAAATGACTTGTGCTTCCTCAGTAAAGCCCAGCACGGTCACTCTATAATTTATGCCCGGGACCAAGAGATCGCTAGCTGGAAGCAAATTTTCCAAGCAGAAGATGCGGTTGACTACCCATGGTGCATCAGTGGTGGTGTCACTCGCCTTCCTTGTCCACAGTTTGAGGCGCATACCCGATTCTTCACTAACTCCCAGCCCACCATCCTCCGCAAGCATGAGTTTAAATCTGTTGTCGTCCGAGGACGACGACCCACAGTCGGACTTGTAGCCGGGCTGGCAGTCAGGTGTGTCGAAGACGGTCAGGCCATGCCTCACTAAATCGTACTCCAGGATCAACCCAGCATCGGACATGAAGTAGAGCAGAGACCTCCCAACGAGCAGGCTGGAATATTTTTCAAAGAACATCATGAATTCGCTGTACATCGAGGTCAGCTCGCCCCACGTGCCGGTCTCCGACGAGTATACGCCGGCCGATATGACATTGTCGTCGTAGTCAACGTCTTCGTTGTCAACGACGAAGACGAAGACCACGCGGAATGGACCCCCAAGGCAGTCGTGGTGGTCGCACCCGTCCACTGCGCAGAACACGGCCGCGGTCGGCCAGCTGCCGTTGAACGCCGCGGGCACCGGTATGCGCTGCTGGGCGCCCGTGATTGGCTCCCAAAGGAGCAGCTCCCAGGTACGAGTATGATTGCGCTTGGAGAGGAAGAGGGCGCGGCCGTGGCGGCAGTCCACCGCCCGCCACCAGCGCCAGTCCGGGGCGGCGAGGGAGAAGGGCGACGCGGTGGTGTGGACGAAGTGCGGGATCTCCTCGTCTTCCCACCCGTGGAGGAAGCCGAGCACGGGGGGTGCGAGGTAGAGCTCGTGGAGGCGGCGGCGGAAGACGGGGTGGGAGACGATGCCGCCCCAGGCCTTGCAGACGAGGGAGGCGCGGAGGAGGCAGGCCGGGTCGTCGGGCGGGAGGCGGAGGAGGATCTCTTCGACGAGCTCGTCCGGGATCGCCGGCGGCGAGGCGCGGCGTCGCTGCGGCGGCGGTGCTGATGCCATGGTGGTCGCTGGGTTTGGGTTGTCTGTGGGAAAGGGCTTCGCTACATCTACAGGATTGTTATCAATTTATAAATCCTACGGGGTTCGTCTACGGGCCGGACCATTTTGAGTCGGACCAGGATCGCTAGTTTTTTCTTTTTTCTGTTTCTAAAAAAAACTACTTATTTTTATTTTTAATAATATCTATAAAATTCAAATTCATATACTCATCTAACTCAACTTTTTTTAACACAATACAGAAGCAAGCACTTGTATATACGCGCATACACTCACCCTTATGAACGCATACACGCACGCATCCTACCCCTATAAGCACCTCCGAGAGTCTGAGCCGGCATATCGTTTTAAGATTTTACGAAGTCATCGTAGGCGCCTCGCAGTCGATAGAAACGTCTCCTCCCACTGAACACACATCGTCGAAAATCTTGAAATAAATCCAAGATAAATGCGAGCACCAGGACTTGAACCCTGGTGGACTGAGGATACCACTGTCCTCCTAACCATCCAGCCACATATTGGTCCGCCTCGTCTAACTCAACTTGAGATAGCTGAGAGCTGACCATCCATCTGGCAATCAGACCCATGCTTAAAAGCAGCTGCGTGTCACCACGTTTTCTCCTATACAACACCGAGGCGCGGCGTTTTGAAATTGAACACTCGTCTAATTCAAAATTTTCAAGTAAATATAGGCAAGAGCAAAATAAAAGTCTTACAAAGAATGAAACAGTGTTTTCTCGCAACTAACGAATCATGTAGACAATAATTATCACAGTTCTTCCGTCATGAAGTAAAAAAATCTTTACAATCCTCAATGTCTGTTCATCACCGAGGCACAGTGTTTTGGCTCTCGGGTGTGCACCCGAGGTGAACAGTAAATTTGTTTAAAATAGAAAAAAGAATTAAAAACATTTTTTTGTGATGCTAGATGCTCATGCGCGTGAAGTCTGTGCCAAATCTCGTGGAGTTTGGACATTTCAATAGCTCTTAGCAAAAAAGACAAATTTTAGGGTTGTAAGAAAACTTACTGTTCACTTACTATTTTGATCGATTTCGTCTTTTTTGCATTGAGCTGCTTAGATGTCCGAACAAGCTGCAATTTGGCACAGACATCACGCAATGGAACATCTTCAATCTAAAAAAATTCAGAATTTTTTTTTTAATAGATTTAGTACTTTCTTTTTTGAAGTTACTCTTCTCCGGGTGCAGATGAACCTGGGGACCAAATTTAATATCCGAGAGAAAAGGTATTTTTCTACTAAGAAAATAGTACTATATCTTAACTAAGGTAACGCAAACATTCCTTTTCGTTTACATCTCTTCCAAATGAGCAGTTTAACCTGCGATTTTGCAAAGCTAAGATAGTACCGTTGTAGGAGTATGTGAGAACATTACTTTGGCTCCCGGCTACCAAAGAGTCTAAATTTTAAAATAATAGTAGAAGGACATATTTATAAACTTGAAAAATATCATATGGATACTTACAGATATTTACTATGTATATTTTATAAATAATTTTTTATTTTTAGGCTACACAAAAGACCAATTTCTCTCCCAAATGACAGAAAATAAGCCTAGTTTGATCCACATATTTATTTTTAATGTAGCCCCTATATAAAAAATATAAATGAAAATTAGTAATCATATACTAGACATCTATGTGAACATGTCTCTTTTAGAAACTTTTGGAATGTAAAATTATTTTTAGAAAAGAAAATACATGTGGCCCAGACACCAAATCATCTTTTTCGCATTGTACGTCCCTTGCACATATTAGGTGCGCTAAGGCCAATAGTCCCCAAAATTCTGACAACGGTGCACATGTGCTTCTGAACTTTACCTATATCAGAACTTGTTTTTTTCCGTACTTGAACTTCGAATTTTCAATATAACTAAAGTAGAATTGCAATTAAACGTAAATAAATTCAAAATTTTCAAGTAAATATAGGCAAGAGCAAAATAAAAGTCCTACAAAGAATGAAACGGTGTTTTCTCACAAGTAATGGATCATGTAGACTATAATTATCACAGTTCTCCCATCGCAAAGTAAAAAAATAATAATCATCACAATCCTCAATGTCTGTTCATCACCGAGTCTGAATTGTTTTTCACATTAAGCATCCTTGCACGGGTGTTATCATCAGCTAGCCGTTACAGACAATTTTCACTAAAGATTTGCATCAGACTTGTGTGTGACGCAATATAAAAAAAGCTGTGTGTGACGCTAGCTGGAGATCCATGCAACATCGACCATGTAAGCTTTCAGCAGCCACAGGCCACAAAAAGAAGCCAAGCTTTTTCTGAACTCATTTGATATCCAGTAATTATGCATTCCTTTAATTTTATTCAGGTGGCACCAAGAAGCCGATGTTGAAATCAGCTTACAACACCAAATGCCACTGATTGCCGCAGGCTGAGTTAAATCACTAATTCCACATAATAGCTTGTCACAACTATTACTCCCTCGTAAAAAAGAGTTCTGGGGCGCTAAGTGGCACAACCCTATGTACGTATAAAAAGCACTAGAAAAAAGTACATGAGATTCTAGAAGCACTTCTTGAGACAAATTAATACATGTGGTTTTTGAATTTCTAATTTGAAAATACCTAAATTGATATTTGTAGTCAAAATTCAAATGGATAAAGTCACAAACAAGACTCTTGAATGCTGGTTAGCTGTTCATCAGGTATACTTTCCAGTAGGCACGAACAAACAATGAGAATGACTGTAATCAGTAGACTGTTAATAACCACACTGAATATTGATAACAAGGACAGTACTGTTTTTCAGTTTATAATATGGTCTGCGGCATTACCAGTGTCACATGTTAAAGCTGTGACATAAACTAATCCATACAGGGGAATTGCCATATAAAACTCAGCGATATTTGTCACCACACAGTGGTGCAAATGATAAGCAGTATATCTCAGAATCACCATGCTCATTATTGCTACTAGAGGCCTCTGCTCCCAGCATCATCTTTACTTGTGGAAGCTGTAATTCTGAGCTTTGCATAGCAAGGCATGTTATGTCTATAAAATGTGGTAGCACGCTCCAGAGCAAGTTCTCCATAATTAGGGACCCTACGTGCAAGACAGAAATTTGTCAATGCATCATTGTTAAGGTACATAAAACAAAAGGTCATGAACTTTAATGCCCGCTGAATCTCTGGTGTAAAACAACAGAACCATATCATTCCATTGGGCCATTTTCATCAAAGTGCTGACTATATCCTGTTAACTGTCTTTTATAACAACTGACTGGTGTTTGCAGAGATTATCATGTACGATCCTGAAGTACCATATACTCCCTCCGTTCCTAAATATTTGTCTTTCTAGCGATTTCAACAAGTGACTACATACGGAGCAAAATGAGTGAATCTACACTCTAAATTATGTCTATATACATCCGTATGTGGTAGTCCATTTGAAATATCTAAGAAGACAAATATTTAGGAACGGAGGGAGTAGATAAACTGCAAAAGCACGAAATATTTGCAACTAGACAGTACCAGAGACGATATAACCTTCTCAAATAGGATAAGACCTATCCCTCAAGCAGTTGAACTTTTTTTTTATTGGTCTGAGATGCATAACCATGCTTGCCAGTTGCCACACAGTCCTCGATCACAACTATGAAATATTTGCAAGTAGACAGTATCGGAGAGGAATATAACCTTCTTAAATAGGATAAACCTATCCCTTAAGCACTCAGACTTTTAAAAATATTGGTTTGAGATGCCTAACCACACATCCTGCACGATCCTCAAGCAATTCTGCTTTGATTTGATGCTCAGCCTAGTACAGACATTATAACAAAAGACGCAAGACCCTGACTCTCAGGTACCGGTATCATGTCACATTGGATAATGTACTCACAAATCCCTCAAACACCAACACACATACCGTCAGGCGCACTATCAAACAGTTTAAACCAAAACATCACACTTAGTAACCACAATGTCAATTGTTATAGGACATCTTAAATCCTACTAAGCTAATGTCAACGGCGCAAAATAATGACGGACACATGAAAATACCACATAGCTGATTGTAAGTTTTTTTCCCCTCAATCCATTCATGCTTATGCTACAGCCTATCCGAACCAATAAGTGGAGTATGGGAGTAGAACCCTAACCTGATCTAGAGAGCGTGGCCGAAACGGTCACTTGCATTGGCGACGTTCCATGGCCTTGCATCCCTTATCAAACACTCCTGCACCTGCTCTTGTGTTTGCTCCTCCTCCCTTCTCCCCTCCTCATTACCCATCTCCTCGGCATGGTTCGGCGGCAACTGTGGGTCATGGTGTTTGCCCCCAAGCACTTCAAGCCTAGGGTGTGGAGTGAAGAAACCGACGATTGGAATCAAACTAGTGTCATTATCACCATCTTCATCGAGCACCTTCCTCGCCCGTTCTGATTGTAGTTCGATTGTGAAGAGTCCATCGAATGTGGTCACAAAAATGGCATTAGCTCCCTCGGCAAAGCCCAACACGTTCACTGAAGTTGTACCATTCGGTAGCAAATTTTCCAAGCAGATGACCCGGCTCAGCACCCATCGTGCGTCACTCGCCTCCCTTGACCACAATCTGAGACGCGAACTGAACTTTTGGATAACTCCCAGCCCACCATCGTCTGCCAGCATCAGGTTAAATCTTTGCCCCCATGTAGTGGTCTGGTAAATTGAACAAAGCCAGGTTGTGCCTGACCAAGTCATACTCATAGACGACCCTCATGTTGTCGGACATGAAGTAGAGCAGAGACCTCCCAACGAGCACGCTGGAATAATCACTAGAGACCATGGACTCCTCATGGCGCACCGATCGAGGTTAGCTCCCCCCAGGTGCCGGTCTCCGACGAGTATACGCAGGCCGACGTGACAGTAAAGTCATCCTGGAGAAGATGAAGACCACGCGGAAAGGACCCCCTAGGCAGCCGTTCGATGCGCAGAACACGGCCGCCGTCGGATAGTCACTCAAGGCCGCGGCCGCGAGCACCTGTACGCGTTGCTGGCCGCCCGTGATTGGCTCCCACACGAGGAGTTCGTTGGCGCCCGGGCCCTTGGAGAGGAAGAGGGCGCGGCCGTCCGGGGCGGCGAGGGAGAAGGAAAGGAGGAGGCGGTAGTGGGGATGAAGCGGGGAATCTCCTCGTCGTACCAGTTGTGGAGGACGCCGAGCACGGGGGGTGTGCGGTGGAAGTTGGAACTCGTGGAGCTGGCGGCGGAAGGCGGGGTGGGCAGCTCTTGCAGACGAGGGATGCGCGGAGGAGGCAGGCTGGTTCGTCGGGCGGGAGGCGTAGGAGGATCTCTTGGACGAGCTCGCCCGAGAGCGCCGGCGGCGCTGCCATGGTGGTCGCGGGTTTGGGTCTGGGTCAGGGTGTGGGTGCGGGAGAGCGTGGAGCGGTTGCCATTTGGGCTCAACCAGGTTGATGAAAAATTTCTTTTCTTTTTTCTTTTGATGAAAAAAGTGCTTGCCTAAAAATACACTCATGAAGATTCATTTAGAAAATTTAGAAAATGATGATTTCAAAAACTTGTACCAGTAAGAATGGTGCGACAACCCGTTGGCTGGGTAGATGGGTTAGCTGCCAGCCTGCCTGCGGGTCGAGCATCGCTATCTAGCGGTAAAAAAAGGCAACAAAGATTAGCCTTAGGTTGGTCTCATCTTTAAAAAAAAAATTTGTACCAGTATTGTGAAGATTTGACTTTGCCTTGATATTATCTCCTCTCCGATAGAGAATGGATAATGATATGACCAGAGTACGAGCTAGTTTTTTTTCCTATATATCTTTTTTTTGGAGAAACTTTTAATCTGTTCACGAAAAGAACCAGAGTTAACAAAAAAATTACAACCAGGCTGTGGACCACCTAACAATGACTACAAGAATCGGAGCGAGTCGAAGGCACACCTCGTCATTCCCCCTCCCTCACCGGACCCAGACAAACCTTGTTGTAGTAGACAATGATAAAGTCATCGTGCTAAAGCCCACATGACCAGCCCATAAAAGTAGCAACCATCACTGTGAAAAGAAGCATAGGTCGGAAGGATCAAACCAATAAGCACCCGAACGAAGACCGGATACAAACAGATCCGCTGGAGACCAGCACCGCTCGAATTCCACGAGATCCGATGGAGATCACACTTTCACATGCCCTCCGACGATGCTAGACAAACCATTGGGAGAGGGATCATTGTTGGCACACATCACTAATCAAGACGTTGAACCTAACAAAAACGAGAGCAGGTCTCTCCCGCCACCCGGGGGGGGAGGGGGGCAAGGTCCACCAAACCTCACGACCCAAAGGCCATCGGAGGAGCTGACTTAGCCTTCGTTAATCTTATGGACATCTGTAAGATGCCATAAGGTTATGCTAATTTCATGCTATATCAAACACCTCACCGTCATTGCCAATGAAATGACGTGCCCGATCACCACCTTCTCGGTGCGGTACCTTGGCCTTCCACTTTCCGTCTGAAAGATGCCCACGTCCACACTTTTTTTGTTGGGGGTTCACAAGCTTCAGAATAAGCTCTCCACCTGGTGGAGCTCGATGCTCTCTCGGGGCAATAGGCTTGCCCTTGCTCGACATGTCCTTAGTGTCATCCCAATCCAATATATCATCGCCATCGCCTTCAACAAGACGATCCTCAAGCTGGTGACAGGGAAGCCACTTCTCCGGTCTTCAGCTTCAGAAGATGGATTGATCGTGGTTTCTTTAGTAATTGTTATGTTAGAATACCAATTTGCCGGAGGGGGGGGGGGGGGGTACTTTTGCAGTTGAGTTGATGATTGCCTCTATTTTCCAACATAGAAAGAAGTTTCCAGTACAGTACTCATGGCTGACTTTTCATATCAGTAGAGCCCCGAAACGTTAACTGCATTTAGATATTGGTTCCCAGTGTTCTTCTGGCTTCATATTTGCATATCAGTGGCAAATTTTAGGACACTCCAATGTGGTCGTTTTCCTTTTTCTCAACCAGAGTATATTTTGGGTGGCATTTAATGCACAAATATATGTTCTTGTAATCGCCTGAACCTGTTCCCGACACCTATTGGATACATGTACCCAAACTGTAATCGGATTTGTCATAGTAAAGAGCTTTTGATTTCACTGGATATTCTTGTTGTATACTACAGTACTATATATGTAGCTTCTGCATCACCAAACTTTCCGAGTATATAGTATGTGTGTGTGACATCTTGATAGAGATTCAGAGCAGCTGATCCCTCTCATCAGCTTAAGACGGTGTGGTTCAAGCATCTACTGTATCTACTTATTTTGGACAAGTTTGAACCTCAAATTATTGATGCACTCACAAATTTGAACCATTCATGCAACTCACAATATTGCCCAACACTTCATTCATGCAGCTCACAAGTTTGAACCATTCATGCAACTCACAATATTTGGAATAAGAAAACAAGTTCCAGTTGTAGCAGCAACACATGCAAGCAGGGAACACCAACACAATATTGTGAGGTGTTGTCTGGAGACACCCCCAATAAGCAACAAAATAAGATTTGCCTCAACAAGAAATAGTTAATAAATCAACAATAAAATGGAACCTCTCTTCAACAGAAAAATAATCAGCAGCAGCAGTACTACTACAGGAGAGGAGGGTCAAGGGTTTAGTGTTTCCCCAGATTACATTACACACTATAGAGTTGTTTAACATCAGGCTGTTCCAAATAATCATCAAGCAATGCATACATCAGCTGAGTTACTAGATGCTTGTTGGGAGCTAGAGCTGCATTTCCGACTTGCGGATTAGATGGACCATCATCTTGAGGCTATCGCTGCTCCTGTCTGCCAGTTCGAAGAGGCAGATGTCCCCTGCCTTCATCCCGACGTCCAAGACAAAGTCCTTCCAGAGTAAGGAAATCATCATCACAGTTGTATACTCCGTGACGGTCAGCGTTGTAGGCCACTGCATCGTGCTACCTTCCAGCCCAATTAGGAGAGGTGTTTGTTTGAGCGGAAGACATGCCAAAGCATATTCCTTGCAGAAAAACTGTTCAGAAAAGAGCGTGTGAAGATGGCGATCGAACCTCAGACCGACGATTAATTCAGCAAGAAGATGACTCTAATTTTGCGAGCTTTCGGATGAGAAATGGACTATACATATTCTGCGTGGTATCTGAATTTATGAACTCACCAGCTTTGTTGGGTTCGATAAATCACGTGCCGTCATCACCTTCACAAATACAGGGAATTCAGATCCTATTGCATGGACTTTCTCCTTTACTTTCTTCTCTTGTTGCGAAGTTAGGTTCTTTCGTTCAGGTAATATGTAGGACTTGTTGGACATAGGAGCTTCTAAACCGGCTTCATTCAACTTGCCAGTGTTGCATCCTGAAAAACATGCCATACTTTCTTGTGGTGAGCATACGATAACGACAAGTAGATCGTCTAAAATATGGTAAATGGAAAGAAATGCACAGGGTAACTGACTACAATACTATGACCTGACTTAATACAAGGGGAGGATGTCATAGCCATCTCCTGGGCATTTGAGGAGTTTCCCATGGCAAAACAAGTTTTCTCACAACCGCTCGGATCAAGGACAAGAACTTCAAGGCGGGCTTTCCTCTTGCTTCTGAAGACGAGGAGGTCGCTGTCTTGTATGCGGAGAGAAGCTACAAAATCACTCAACTCAGACTGGAGGATTATTTGATCGTCACGTTGCTTGCTTACGCCAACACTGTATACCATGTTGTTGCCATGGGCTTCGAGCTGAATGACAGTTTCAGTTATCCCCTCTTTGAAATTGTCCAAAAGCCTCAACGGTATGCACTGCAAGAGCAGAAAAAAATACAAGCAGAAATTAATAGCCTATGGATCGGAGTGACAAACGCAGCGAGGAAAT
Source organism: Aegilops longissima (assembly GCA_021605205.1). Lineage (NCBI taxonomy): Eukaryota > Viridiplantae > Streptophyta > Magnoliopsida > Poales > Poaceae > Aegilops > Aegilops longissima. The sequence continues at coordinate 699,843,002 of CM038680.1, forward strand.
TATCCGAGGAAGGATGCCACTTACAACATAGTAGTCCTTGCTGGCATTTCTTTTGTTCATAGGTGCCACATGCAGAGGAATTTCAGACCTCATGCTGCTATCAGCTAGCTCTAGCACTTTCTTCTCTTGTGCTTTGCTTAGGCAGGTCCCGGGGAACATGGTATAGCCAAAGTCGGTTGACGTCTGAACATGCGCAGGATCAGGCACCACTTGTTCTGCACATCAAGAAAGAACACTGTTATATTGATCAGAAAAGCATTACCAAAAGCACCCGACTTGAAGGTCCTATTCACTTTACCATTCAGCACATGACGATCACGAAGAGGAACAGCTCTAAGGATGTTGTGAGGCTGTTGAGAACAGGGCAGAGAATTCTTGTGGCCGGATGAAGTGCATATGTGGACCTTGAACGTGGAGCTCCCACGGTAAACGAACAAGATGGGGTCACCTTGTTGTATGTGATTAGCATCCACAAAGCGCCGCCACCCAGTCGTAAGAGTTATCAGGCCGAACTTGACGAACTCAACACTGTACATCTGGCCATCAGGAGCTTCAAGTTTGATAGGCTCGGAGTCGGTGATCATATTTCTCAGCTGCCTTGTGACCTCCCACGGTGTGCACTGTCAGAAAGATTCACTTTGGTTAGAGTCAGATATAGGTTTCAGCGTTCGTGGGCATTGAGTTTCACACCATTTGCAGAAAATGCAGACACAATTCAGATTGCTTACACTAGCAGAGGATATGGAGAGCAAACAAAAGGAAGTTTTTGGTGAACATTAATAACTAGCTGGCTCATGGTATTGGTATGCAGTGCATCGGCAGTGTACAGTACTAGTAGTAACTATCTCTATCTCCATAAGGGCTAGTAGCTTCACTTGCACTATCAATGATTAGTTTGACACACAAGTACAGTGTACAGCAGAGTGTTTGTTTTCCTGCTACCTCTTAACAGTGTTGTGAGTCAGTTCTTCCAAAATTAAATATCCTGAAACAATTCTATCATGAATACGCCATCTGTTCCAGCACACAACATAGCTAAGAACAAAATTAAACATTGTTATTCAGTGAAATTTGAACACTCCAAAATAATCCTGAAAATGGTAGATGGCGTATTGGAAGGGAAGCATTCTTTTCACTTGCAAATAAACAAACACATACAGTACAGACTTGTTCCTGCCACCTCCTGGTACATTGCATACATATGTTGTGAATCAAAATTTCCCCCAAGGCAAAATGTCATGTTCTATCCATTCCCTCAAGGCAGATTTTACAACAACATTTTAAGCCAAGGATGAAATTAGGCATTTTTTTTTCAGACCCAAATTGAACCCACCCTTGTGTCGGAAGGAGGAAATGCAGAGAGGAAACTCTGAATCTATCGACGGGATCAGAGCATAGAGAGAGAGTAGGAGGAGGAGGATGAGGAGCAGGAGGGGTTCTCACCAGAAAATCTTTGTGGTCGGAGGCGAAGAGGAGGAAGTGCTTGGTGCGGCCGTGGTCGTGCCTCCGCTCCTCGCAGTCCCCGCAGTCGCAGCCGTCGCCGGCCGGCCCGCCGCAGCCTGGACATGGATGGGCCCACGGATCGATGTAAGAGAAGGCGGCATTTTTCTCCGGCCGGTCGGCCGGCCAGGGGGCATGAAGAAGTACGGAGGGGCAAATCAAATCAGAACAAGAAAAAGAAAAAGAAAAAGGAAAGGACGGACGGACGGACGGACGGACGGACGGGGAGGTGGTGGTCACCTGGGTTGAAGAACTCGTCCGTGTCCATGGGTGGAGTGGACAGACCGCCGCCGCCGCCGCCGCGTGGCCGCGCTTCGTCGGCCCCGAGTGCTGCTTCTTTGGTTAATGGTATGGTACTGGGGAGGGGGCAGCGCGCAGTGAGCTCCGTCCCAAGCCTGCCCGAAAGGGAAGCTCCGGCCGCTGGCCACCGAGCGCCCGACGCGTGGGATGGTGGTGGAGGCTCCTCCCTCCCTCAATTATTTGCTACACCTACCAGCAGTACAGCGGTAAGCAGATAGGATACGTACGCACACGAAGTGAAAGAGTAAAATGTATTGGTGGTCACTGTATTTATCATGTACGCTCGCTTTGGTCACTGTACTTAAGAATACGATCAATACGGTCACTATATACGTGTTGTGATGATTATACGGTCATTGTCACATCGTATAGCTCTGTATTTTGTTTGGTTGACCAATCAAACCATCTGAATGACGCCTTGTCAGCTCACTTTCTCTCTCAACCACCATGGACCCCACCTGTCAATGGGTAGAAGAAAGAAATAGAGGGAAAATAAAGTTATGCGCAAGGGAGAGAATCGAACGACTAACCTAATGCTGTGAGGCCAACACGCTAGCCAGTCGTGCAGATCCCGGTAAGTGTTCTATCTTGAGAAAGGCTGCGTATTATATCACGGTTGCATTCACGTGACAACTATGGTTGGGCGGCTGTTGATTGCACGTGCATATTTGTGTTTGTGTGTGTCTTCGCAATTCAGTTGTAGTTGCCGATGGAGTAATATAATGCAGCATCCATTTCGAAAATATCCGATAATATAATGCAGCTCATGTGCAACTCCGTGTGTCCTTCCATGAAGTGTTCGGTTGTGCATCTGATCATCTGTAATTTTCTTTTTTTTCTTTTTTTGCGGGTGATCATCGGTATTTTTAGTTGTTCAAATTCCCGCAATGGACTCTAGACCGGCTGTTAGATCTTGGATGTAACGATAATATAGTGCTAACAATTAATGGGCTCCAGACCGGCCATGTGAACCTAAGCAAGCTTACTTATCAGTATATGGTTACTTCATGCATGAACCAACCAGGCTCAACGGCGGGAGCCAGGCTTCGTGCATGAACCAGCCAGGAGCGACGCCGGGGAAGCCGTGCTGCGGGACAGAATGCAGGGCGCCGACGCGCCGTCGTGGGAAAGTTGTGCCGTAGCACCTCTCGCAGGCGACGTACTTAACGTCGCCGCAGGCCACGCGCGCCTCCATGCGCCTTCTCGGTGCTGCGGGGTGCCTTCCGGCGGCCCGTTGACGGCGAGCTGCCGAGCAACATCACGGCGCTGCAACCCCGACAGCCTCGGCACAAACTTATCGGCGTCTGCAAGCCGAGTGCCGACTTCGGCAACTACAGACGCTCCTCGGCCGCGTGTTAGTGCGTGCGTGCAGGTGTGTGATCCTAATGGTAAAAAATACATCGCTTGGAATGCAACAAAAACCGTCTTACGCTCTACTGCCTAGCTCACGGCCTCTGCCAGCGTGCGGTCTCATAACGTGGCATTGCTTTTATTTTATTTTCCTTCTACAACTGCAGCTGGGACCGAGAAAGAAACCAAGCTGACATATGTGTCATTTGACCTCTGCCAGCATGGTGTCATTTGACTGGTCAACTAAACAAAATACGAAGCTATACAGTGTGACAGTGACCGCATAATCACCACAACATGTATACAGTGACCGTATTGACCGTATTCTTAAGTACAGTGACCAAAGTGAGCGTACACGACAAGTCCAGTGACCATCAATGCATTTTACTCCGAAGTGAAATGCGCTGCGTGACCAGCCCACACATGCGTTGCCCGGTGTACTGTACCGCAGCACGCTGGTTTGGTCCTGTGAGAGACAAGCCATCAAAACATGTAGAGTGTGTTTGGTTGCCCGCATCGAGCCCAACTAAACCCGCGCGGAAAGGAAGAAGCCTGTTTGGTTGCCTGGTTTTACTGTTTGGGTCTGCACCGCATGCTTCTCAAAGCAGCCCACAGCCTGGCTCGCTGGAAACGCTCGGATCGGCAGTTTCTCGCGAGCCAGCCTGAGTGCGGTGCGAGGCGAGGGCGAGGGGGGTGGCGGGAGATGGAAATCTGGCGCGCCGTCCCGGCGTCAAATCTAGCCTTACCCCCCTTCACTCGCTCACCCACCATAGCCACTACCCCCCCTTTCTTCCCTACTGCCTCACCACCGGCTGCGGCTGCAATTTCAGATCTGCACTAGAGGGGGCGGCGGCGGCGGAAGAGGCGGCGGTGTTTGCGGCGGATCTGGTGCTCCCCTTGCTGTTGGCCACCATCTGGTCGACCTTGTATGTGCCATGGCTCCCCCTAAGTCATCCTCGCCTCCGATGCCGGTAAGCAGCACCCCTCCCCCCTTTGTTAGGTCGATGGTTAGGCCGTTAGGCTAGGTGTAGGATCGATTAGCCACTGAACGAACCGTCGATGTCAACTAGGTTATGGACGAACTGCTGAGGCTGCTAATTCAGGCAGGAGCACTGATTAGTGTGATTCAGGCATGGGTCATGTTCATGCACCAGAGAGTTGTTCGACGTGCTGGGAGACCTTTGATCCGCTATGGTCCATTGTTTATCCGGAAACAGGAGAGGATCCAAAATCTGAACTACATCTACAACTGCAATGACGTCGAGGCTCCGTGGATGCTTCGAATGAAAAGAGCACCATTTGCCAGGCTTGTCGAGACCTTCCGGAGCAGGGGGCTGGTACAAGATGTTGGGGTCTATGGTAGCGTGCGTCGACTACAAATTAAAATTTCCTACGCGCAGAACAACCAAGAACATGCTACGAGAGATGGATCACAGTTCGTTACCACTAGACGCGCAGTGCCGTGCAGCGGAAGAAGAGTTGGGCCAGCGCGTCCGCGTGGATCGTCTCCTCCTCGTCCGATCTCCCTCGAACAGTCGGTCGTCCGATCCCACGTACAAGTTTGCCGGAGCGGCGCAAGTGCACCGCCTCTAACGGTATCCGCGCGTGCAGGAGGAACACCGTGCGGCGGACAGCTAGGTCCGATCACACAGTCGGGCGGCGAGTGGACGTGGCTATTTGCAACACATGCAAACCCTAGTCGCAGCGCCGAAGCGATCAACCAAATAAGTGCGCCGCACCTCCACCTTATATAGGCGTCCGTCGCGGGCTCAACACTTGGGCCTCGCACGGACCCTAAAGCCCACAAGTCTACTCGGCCACAATCTGAATACAGATCGGATCACATCCGACCAGTGTCCTCATATCCGACCTCATATGTTCCTTTCCTTAAGCGCGCGACCCCTTAGGTTCAAGTCGGCTTGGTCGCAGTTCGGATCACCTCCGACCTGCACGGTTGGTAGCGGCCTCTAGCAAGGCGTTGTTGGGGAACGTTGCAGAAAATAAACTTTTTCCTACGGTTTCACCAAGATCCATCTATGAGTTCATCTAGCAACGAGTGTTAGGAGTGCATCTACATACCTTTGTAGATCGCGAGCGGAAGCGTTCAAGAGAACGGGGTTGAGGGAGTCGTACTCGTCGTGATCCAAATCACCGATGACCAAGTGCCGAATGGACAGCACCTCCGCTTCAACACACGTGCGGAGCGGATGACGCCTCCGCACCTTGATCCAGCAAGGAGGAGGAGAGGTTGAGGAAGAAGGCTCCAACAGCAGCATGACGGCGTGGTGGTGATGGAGTGGCGCCTCTGGCAGGCTTCGCCAAGCTCACGCGGAGGAGGAGAGGTGTTGGGAGGGAGGGCTGCGCCTTGGATGTTGTATGCAGCCCTCCCTCGCCTCTATTTATAGGGAAGGGGGAAGGGGCGGCACCCTCTAGATAAGATCTAGAGGGGGCGGCGGCCAAGGGAGGGGCTTGCCCCCAAGCAAGGGGCGCCCCACTAGGGGTTCCCCCCCCCCAACCCTAGGCGCATGGGCCCAAGGGGGGATGCGCCCAGCCCTCCCGGCTGGTTCCCTACCCACTACGGCCCATGAGGCCCTCCGAGAGAGGTGGCCACTCCCGGTGGACCCGGAACCCTCCCGTGGCCCCAGTACAATACCGATATGCCCCAAACTTTCCGGTGACCGTATGACAACTTCCCATATATAAATCTTCACCTCCGGACCATTCCGAACTCCTCGTGATGTCCGGATCTAATCCGGACTCAACAACATTCGTAATCACATACAAGTCTTCCTAATAACCCTAGCGCCACCGAACCTTATGTGTAGACCCTACGGGTTCGGGAATCATGCAGATATGACCGAGACAGCTTTCCGCCAATAACCAACAACGGGATCTGGATACCCATGTTGGCTCCCACATGTTCCACAATGATCTCATCGGATGAACCACGATGTCGAGGATTCAAGCAACCCCGTATACAATTCCCTTTGTCAATCGGTACGTTACTTGCCCGAGATTCGATCGTCGGTATCCCAATACCTCGTTCAATCTCATTACCAGCAAGTCACTTTACTCTTACAGTAATGCATGATCCCGTGACCAAACACTTGGTCAGTTTGAGCTCATTATGATGATGCATTACCGAGTGGGCCCAGAGATACCTCTCTGTCATACGGAGTGACAAATCCCAGTCTCGATCCTTGTCAACCCAACAGACACTTTTGGAGATACACGTAGTATAACTTTATAGTCACCCAGTTACGTTGTGACGTTTGGTACACCCAAAGCACTCCTACGGTATCCGGGAGATACACGATCTCATGGTCTAAGGAAAGGATACTTGACATTGGAAAAGCTCTAGCAAACGAACTACATGATCTTGTGCTATGCTTAGGATTGGGTCTTATCCATCACATCATTCTCCTAATGATGTGATCTCGTTATCAATGACATCCAATGTCCATAGTTAGGAAACCATGACTATCTGTTGATCAACGAGCTAGTCAACTAGAGGCTCACTAGGGACATGTTGTGGTCTATGTATTCACACGTGTATTACTATTTCCGGATAATACAATTATAGCATGAATAAAAGACAATTATCATGAACAAGGAAATATAATAATAATAATCCTTTTATTATTGCCTCTAGGGCATATTTCCAACAGTCTCCCACTTGCACTAGAGTCAATAATCTAGTGACATTATGATGAATCGAACACCCATAGAGTTCTGGTGTTGATCATGTTTTGCTCGCGGAAGAGGTTTAGTCAACGGATCTGCGACATTCAGATCCGTATGCACTTTGCAAATTTCTATGTCTCCATCTTGAACATTTTCATGAATGGAGTTGAAGCGACGCTTGATGTGCCTGGTCTTCTTGTGAAACCTGGGCTCCTTGGTAAGTGCAATAGCTCCAGTGTTGTCACAGAAGAGTTTGATCGGCCCCGACACATTGGGTATGACTCCTAGGTCGGTGATGAACTCCTTCACCCAAATTGCTTCATGCGCTGCCTCCGAGGCTGCCATGTACTCCGCTTCACATGTAGATCCCGCCACGACGCTTCGCTTGCAGCTGCACCACCATCGCTCCACCATTCAACATATACACGTATCCGGTTTGTGACTTAGAGTCATCCAGATCTGTGTTGAAGCTAGCATCGACGTAACCCTTTACGACGAGCTCTTCGTCACCTCCATAAACGAAAACATGTCCTTAGTCCTTTCGTACTTCAGATATTCTTGATCGCTGTCCAGTGTTCCTTGCGGGATTACTTTGGTACCTTCCTACCAAACTTACGGCAAGGTTTACATCAGGTCTGGTACACAGCATGGCATTACATAATAGACCCTATGGCTGAGGCATAGGGGATGACACTCATCTCTTCTATATCTTCTGCCGTGGTCGGACATTGAGACGAGCTCAATTTCACACCTTGCAGCACAGGCAAGAACCCCTTCTTAGACTGATCCATATTGAACTTCTTCAATATCTTATCAAGGTATGTGCTTTGTGAAAGACCTATGAGGCGTCTCGGTCTATATCTATAGATCTTGATGCCTAATATATAAGCAGCTTCTCCAAGGTCCTTCATTGAAAAACTCTTATTCAAGTAGGCCTTAATGCTGCCCAAAAGTTCTATATCATTTCCCATCAAAAGTATGTCATCTACATATAATATGAGAAATGCTACAGAGCTCCCACTCACTTTCTTGTAAATGCAGGCTTCTCCATAAGTCTCAAGATAAACCCAAACGCTTTGATCATCTCATCAAAGCGAATGTTCCAACTCCGAGATGCTTGGACCAGCCCATAAATGGATCATCGGAGCTTGCATACCTTGTTAGCATTCTTAGGGTCGACAAAACCTTCCGCTGCATCATATACAGTTCTTCCTTAAGATAGCCGTTAAGGAATGCCGTTTTGACGCCCATTTGCCATATCTCATAATCATAGTATGCGGCAATTGCTAACATGATTCGGACGGACTTCAGCTTCACTACGGAGAGAAAGTCTCATCGTAGTCAACCCCTTGAACTTGCCGATAACCCTTAGCGACAAGTCAAGCTTTATAGATGGTAACATTACCATCCGCGTCCGCCTTCTTCTTAAAGATCCATTTGTTTTCTATCGTCACGATCATCGGGCAAGTCTGTCAAAGTCCATACTTTGTTTTCATACATGGATCCTATCTCGGATTGCATGGCTTCAAGCCATTTGTTGGAATCTAGGCCCCCATCGCTTCTTCATAGTTCAAGGTTCACCGTTGTCTAACAACATGATTTCCGTGACAGGGTTGCCATACCACTGTGTGGAACATGTCCTTGTGGACCTACGGTTCAAGAGCAACTTGATCCAAGTACCTTGATCATCATCATTAATTTCCTCTCCGATCGGTGTAGGCACCACAGAACATTTTCCGAGCTGCACTACTTTCCGGTTCAAGAGGTAGTACTTCATCGAAGTTCTACTTTCCTCCCACTTACTCCTTTCGAGAGAAACTCTTTTCCGAAAAGATCCGTTCTTGGCAACAAAGATCTTGCCTTCGGATCTAAGGTAGAAGGTATACCCAATGGTTTCCTTAGGGTATCCTATGAACACGCATTTTTTCGACTTGGGTTCGAGCTTTTCAGGTTGAAGTTTCTTGACATAAGCATCGCATCCCCAAACTTTTAGAAACGACAGCTTAGGTTTCTTCCCAAACCATAATTCATATGGTGTCGTCTCAACGGATTTAGACGGTGCCCTATTTAAAGTGAATGTAGCTGTCTCTAGAGCGTATCCCCAAAATGATAGCGGTAAATCAGTAAGAGACATCATAGATCGCACCATATCCAATAGAGTGCGATTAGGACGTTCAAACACACCGTTACGCTGAGGTGTTCCAGGCGGCGTGAGTTGTGAAACGATTCCACATTTTCTTAAGTGCATACCAAATTCGTGACTTAAATATTCTCCTCCATGATCTGATCATAAGAATTTTATCTTTCGGTCACGTTGATTCTCTACTTCATTCTGAAATTCCTTGAACTTTTCAAAGGTCTCAGACTTGTGTTTCATCAAGTATACATACCCATATCTACTTAAGTCGTCAGTGAGAGTGAGAACATTACGATATCCTCCGCGAGCCTCAACGCTCTTTGGACCGCATACATCAAGATGTATGATTTCCAATAAGTTGGTTGCTCGCCCATTGTTCCGAGAACGGAGTCTTGGTCATTTTGCCCATGAGGCATGGTTCGCATGTGTCAAATGATTCATAATCGAGAGACTCTAAAAGTCCATCAGCATAGAGCTTCTTCATGCGCTTGACACCAATGTGACCAAGGCGGCAGTGCCACAAGTATGTGGGACTATCGTTATCAACTTTACATCTTTCGGTATTCACACTATGAATATGTGTAAAATCACATTCGAGATTCATTAAGAATAAACCATTGACTATCGGGGCATGACCATAAAACATATCTCTCATATAAATAGAAGAACCATTATTCTTGGATTTAAATGAGTAGCCATCTCGTATTAAACGAGATCCGGATACAATGTTCATGCTCAAACTTGGCACTAAATGACAATTATTGAGGTTTAGAACTAATCCCGTAGGTAAATGTAGAGGTAGCGTGCCGACGGCGATCACATCGACCTTGGAACCATTCCCGACGCGCATCGTCACCTCGTCCTTCGCCAGTCCCCGCTTATTCCGCAGCTCCTGCTGTGAGTTAGAAATATGAGCAACGACACGGTATCAAATACCGGTGAGTTACTACGAGTAATCGTAAGGTACACATCAATTACATGTATATCACATATACCTTTAGTGTTGCCGGCCTTCTTGTCCACTAAGTATTTGGGGCAGTTCCGCTTCAAAGGACCCTTCCCTTTGCAATAAAAGCACTCACCTCGTGCTTGGGTCCATTCTTTGACTTCTTCCCGCAATCGGCTTACCGGCACGGCAACATCTTTGCCGTCCTTCTTGAAGTTCTTCTTACCCTTGCCCTTCTTGAACTTGGTGGTTTTATTGACCATCAACACTTGATGTTCCTTTTGATTTCTACCTCTGCTGACTTCAGCATTGAAAATACTTCAGAATAGTTTTCACCATCCCCTGCATATTGTAGTTCATCACAAAGCTCTTGTAGCTCGGTGGGAGCGATCAAGGATTCTGTCAATGACCGCCTCGTCCGGAGGTTAATATTCAATCGACAAAGCGGTTGTGCAACCTGCACATTCCGAGTATGTGCTCACCGACATAACTATTTTCCTCCATCTTACAACTATAGAACTTGTCGGAGACTTCATATCTCTCGACCCGGGCTTGAGCTTGAAAAACCATTTTCAGCTCCTCGAACATCTCATATGCTCCGTGTTGCTCAAAACGCTTTTGGAGCCCCGGTTCTAAGCTGTATAGCATGCCACACTGAACGAGGGAGTAATCATCAAGACGTGATCGCCAAGCGCTCATAACATCTTGGTTCTCTGGGATGGGTGCTTCACCTAGCGGTCCTTCTAGGACATATGCTTTCTTGGCAGCTATGAGGATGATCCTCGTGTTCCTACCCAGTCCATATAGTTGCTGCCATCATCTTTCAGCTTGGTTTTCTCTAGGAACGCATTGAAGTTCATGTTGACATGAGCGTTGGCCATTTGATCTACAAGACATATTTGTAAAGATTTTAGACTAAGTTCATGATAATTAAGTTCATCTAATCAAATTATTTAATGAACTCCTACTCAGATTTGACATCCCTCTAGTCATCTAAGTGTTACATGATCTGAGTCGACTAGGCCGTGTCCGATCATCACGTGAGACGGACTAGTCATCATGGTGAACATCTCCATGTTGATCGTATCTTCCATACGACTCATGTTCGACCTTTCGGTCTCTGTGTTCCGAGGCCATGTCTGTACATGCTAGGCTCGTCAAGTTAACCTAAGTGTTTTGCATGTGTAAAACTGTCTTACACCCATTGTATGTGAATGTAGGAATCTATCTGTAAGTGCATCTAGTGCCACCCCTAGTTGGTTTTGGAGTATTGACGACAAATGTGGTTGAGGGACTAATGCGTTTGTGAGAATTGCAGGATAACGCAGGTAGTGTCCCCCATTAATTCGGTTTACCTACCGGAGATGACCCCTAAAAATGTATGAAGACATTGACGACAATGGTGGTATGTAGCGATCCGACCTCAGACGGTCAAGTCTCTGTGTGTCTGTGCCATCCCTGGATCAGTATGCTGGCACACACAGTACATCAATGTATATATCAAAGTGCAATCACATGTATAAATAACGTAAACTGATCTATATACCTCATAAGTCACAATGAAACAAATAGTCGGTGTGGAGTCCCATCAACGCCATCGGCAGGTTGAGTGTAGACCGTAACCCTGTATCGTAACTCTTACTCGTCGAGGAAATATCTGCAACATGATATGTTGCAGCCGTGTAGGTCAGTACATTGAATGTACCGGCAAGATCACAATAAGAGAGAACAGATGATAAACTATACTATATGCATAATGGCTTTGTGGCTCAGATCTGAGTTTTGTTTATGTAAAAGCTGGTTTTATTTTCCCTACATCAAAGGAATAAATGAAGTATGTACTATAGAGTTTTCTATCATGACATGGTTCCGCCAACCGATGTCTCATAGCCCAAATTCATCATAAGCTGCCCACAATTAAGTTATCATCCGTGTTGAGAGTTCCAGATAGATCCAAGTCCGAGGCTCAAATTGTCCGTAATCGGGACACAGCTAATCGATTAGGTTTTAACCCTCTGCAGAGGTTTGTACACTTTACCCGCAAGATTCGATCCTCTCTTTACGCTCTCGCACTTCGTGGTGTTTGAGAACAAGATGACCAAACATTGTCTTCGAAGAGTTCCTCCGACCACCGTCCGATGCTCATTCAATCCTACCGTAGTTCTACATCTGCTAGCACCGCCCCAGCCAGAGTCACAACTAGGGTCAACGGCCAGAGCCCATAGTGACTTGCGGTTGCACAGTAAGCTTCCGGCATGAAATATTCTTCCGCTCTTTGTGTCTGGGTGAAGCTTTCCGCAAGATGTCATGGCGCTTCTCCATGCATCCCGGCCAACCACTGGATTCTCCAGGGTGCCCGTCAACCATCCTTCACCCAATAGTGTGTATTGAATTCTTGTCTCGAGTCTTGAAGTCTTGAGGCCTTGAAGATGCAGTCCTTGCAGATTCCATCATGGAGTTGTCGTCATTGACGTAGATCCTCCATTCTCACACCACTCCCGAGCACTCATACCAACCCCGTCTACTATAGCGTAGCATTAAAACAAATAACGTCCCGGGCTTGGTAACAGGGTGATGGGTTCCTACCTCATGCATACTACTCAACTACAAGGATTCAATGTCACTACTGAAGGGATTGTTGCGAAGATGACACTAGATGCAATAAAACACATAGGTATGAAAAACATGGTCAAAGTGAACTTGCCTGGTAATACTTGATGAAGATAACAACGCTGTCAGAAAATGACTTGGTAGAACTAATCGTCACTCCGTTGAAAATCTATATTAAACAGACAATATAAGCAATCATCCTAGCAATCAATTCTATCAATCATAACAATTCTCAATCAAAATAAAAGCAACAAGAAAACCAAGTCGAAAACCAAAGGAAAAACTTCGAAAGAAAAATTCAAGGAAAAACTAGTGGTGACCAACTCACACAAATCTTAACATAACATTACTAAATTATTCTAATATTTTTTTCTACAGCAAAGAAAATATAAATCTAATAAAATAACAGAAAATAAATTACTAATTTACTAACTAACAAAAAGAACTAATATAAAACTACTATAACCATCTAGTGAATACTAGAACAAATATAGCAACTAGCAAAACACTAAGACAACTATAACAGCAAATCATTTATTAAAACATTAATAAACTATACTAAATAAATATAACAACTAATGTGTTCACAAATAACAAAAACAAAAACAATATAACTTGAAGTGGAAAAAGAATTACTTTTAAAACTAATAAAACTGTTTTTATCCACTATCACTATGAACTAAACAAGCAATTACAAAAACAGTAGCTAAACACTAATAAATAACTACAAAATTTATCTACTGTAGCTAAACATAAACATATAACAACAAGTGAAAATCTACAAAAGGAATGAACTAAAATAATTAAAAACAATAATTACATAACTAAAACAACTATATAAGCAAAACAGTACAGTTTTTACTAAAATCTAATTTAAAATACTCCAAAATTACCAAACTAACTACAGCTAAAAAATATCATAAGTGACCAGGAGCAAAAAGAATTAATTAAAACCTATTTTTAAACTCAAGTTATGGCCAAAATACTAATCTGAACAAAATTTATCAAATTCAAATTTAAACTACTCAAATTTGAAATCCAGAGACACTAACAGAAACTTCCGCAAATTTGTGACACATAGCAATTGGAATCACTCAAAATATTAAAACTCTAAAAGATATGAATTTTCTAAGATTGCTATTTTCTGAAAAAATGAATTACGGGATTTCGTGGATCTCACCGGAGTAGTCGTTGGAGTTGGGGAAGAAGATCGGATCCGATGTTGCGTTGATCCTAGAGGAAAGGAGATCACGGACGGTGGAGAGGAGATCATATAAACCTCGGGAGAGGTCGAGGCGGGCGGCGGCACTTGGCGGCGGTGGTGGTGCTGCTTTGCTGCTGCTGCTGGAGAGGAGAGGAGAGGTGTTGGTTTGATGTGTTGGAGGGGGGGTGCTTGGGTATTTATAGTGGGAGGGAGGGTTTTGCTTGGAGTAGGGACAAGAATTAGAGTAGGATTAGGAATCCTAGGAATAAAAACGGAATAACGAAACGGGATCAAATCCTACTAGGATTTGTAAAAGAATAGGAAACCTTGGCTCCCTCGCTCCCTAGGTGCGTGCGTGCGATGGCCTTGGCCTTGGCCGGCCGGCTGGTTGGCGGCTTGGGCCTTTGGCCCAAGGCGCTGCGAATATTTTTTTTAAAACAAACAGAGAGGAAAAGAAAATGATAAAACAAAATAAAATGAAAATATTATATAGGCATATAATATATCAAAATTTTCAGAAAAAGATTTCCTACATGATGAACATTATTCTAGCATTAAATAAAATACACACAAATTTAAATAAAGCAAAGAGTGCTTCTGGTCCAATAAAATCCAACAAAAATCATTTTTAAAATACCAAAATGACTTCAAATTAATTTCTCTCCAATTTTCTGATGTAGGGAATCATGTTACCCTATTTTCCATATATTTTGTTTTTGGAGAAAAATATTTTGAATAAAACTCAAATAACTCCAAATTGGAAATAAATTCAAAGAACTTTGGATTTAATTCTTTTAAAACTCCCAACTCATATTTCATTTAATTTGAAGAAGTCATTTTATCTTCTCTCGTGAAAATCATTGAGTTGCATAAAGTTTCAGAGTTGAAATATTTCCAAATGGAATTTAAATCTTTTCAAAACCCTTTTCATTTATTTAAATGGAAGAAGTCATATCATCTTCTCTCTAGGATTTTGTGTTTGAATTGAATTTGAATTCATGGAGATCATAAATGCAAGGTGGAAGTTTGGGAAAGTCATTTCATTCCCTCTCATTCAACTTTCAGAAAGTTTCAAATTTCACTCAATTTCACACAAGCAACCACACCACTATCAAACAAACAAGCATAAATATTTATTTAATATAACATTCCAAAATTTAGAATTTTGGGATGTTACAAATCTACCACACTTAAAATGAATCTCGCCCTCGAGATTCAAGAGGCAACAAGAAAAGGTTAGGGTTTGGGGTCTTCCAAAGAATCCACGATCGAATGGTCTAGTGTGCTACCACACTTAAAAGCAGGGTTATGGTTCCAACGAACTCAGGTACTCCATCCCTAGGGTGAACACTATCGGTCTTCTCACAACTTCAAGTAACTCCTACACTGGGGCTCTTCCGTAGGGTCAAAACCTTTCCTCAAATACGTGTCCTTTCATCCTGGTGAGGTTCTTCCGAGACTGTGTCTCCTTAGTGACAGTGTCTGCCGCCAATAAACAACTATCGAGATCTCATGGTGGTCGACCATTACAGGTTTCTCCCGCAGGAATAATGGGTTGGGTTGGGTCTCACCGTATGACCTACGTTTGGCAACGGTTGCGGTACATGGATCAATCGTCCTACCATTCTAAGGTTTTTGGCTTGTCGACGACGCTCTTCTAAAGTTTTCAAGTCTCTAATTTTCCATCAACATATGATAGTTCATGATAGAAGTCTCCGTATGGGGCCAATCCATCCCGCATTTGAATCATTACCACATACGTAAATAGTGAATCACGTATTCTAACACTTGGGCATACTCACAAGCATTGCAGAGTTTCTCTTGTTCTCGAACTGGGTTCGAGTAAATCCTTTGGTTCAGCAAGCCAAACAAAACATCTATCGTTACTTCACCACTCTTAGGTTTTTGCGTAACCTCCTACGTAAACGTATGCTGATTGGATCACCGATTCTTCCAAATTTATTCCTTTATTAAGGTTACATCTGTTCCTTTTCAAAATCCTGGGCTGTGGGTTATGGCCCACTTCAACACTAGTGCAGCTTTAACTCATCCTTGGAGTAACTCTCTTGTTCCATATTACACCTCCTTTAAATCCAGAGTACTGCTTCTTCATACCATCATATCAAAAGCAAAACTCCAACTTTTTTTCCTTCAACTACAGTCCGTGGAATATATATTTTCTTATCCATTAGTCTAGTCTTCTTCACAGGTACTACCACCCTAAAATGAAATTCACAAATCCATCCATAGACCATATTTCTCATATCCTCGAAAATGGTCAAAATCCGTGTTCATAGAGTAACAACTCATACAATTAAACATATGAAAACATGTCACCTTAACTTTATTGATTTCATGAATTCATTACAATATTCGAGACTTTCATTACATAAATTCAACTCCATATCCTTATGGAAACAATTGCTTCCTACTACACTTATTACCAATATCAAAATTCCAACTACTCAGCTCCAGCTTTCATCTTGTCGGAACATTTAGTAGCATAATGTCCTGCTTCCTTGCAGCGAAAACAAATGACTTTCGATAAGTCTTTGGGCTTCTTGGAGATGGTGCCTGCTCCTTGAGTTCCTTGCTTCCTTTCGAGACAATGATTGGCATAATGCCCGACGTCCTTACATTCAAAACAGGTAATATGACTCTTGTCCCTCTTTGCAGAAATTGGGTTGTTCTGAGGGTGTCTTTGTTTTCTCTTCCGGGTTTTCTTCGTTCTGATCAAACCTTTTATTCCCTGTGGATCAAACTCTATTGCTTCCGTCGGGAAGTATCCCAGATACTCTTTTCTTTCCTTGGTGCAATCTGTGAAAATGTCCTTCTTCCCCACATGAATAGCGTGCATTGGAGTAAAATCTGTTGAGGCCTTCTCCATCGTGGTCTTCAACACATTCCTTCATCACGTGTTCTTTCATAACTTCTCGGATGGCTTCTTTCATTCCTTCTTCCTGCTCCTGAATAGTTTGTTGCACCATGGGGTAAATCGACATTGAGTCGGGTAGTGGGTGGTTCCTTCACACAAGAAACAAGTCACCGACTAGTTGGGCATTCCTCAACTGGGTGTTTCTCCTCACAATGAGGGCATCCATCCTTGTGTTCCTCCCGGTGTGTCCTATTTCTCCACAAATCTTGCAGCACAAGGTTTCTTCTTCGGTTATCGTAGTGCTTCCGGATGAGACGTGATCTCATCAGGGTCTTCTTGAATTCCTCCCAAGTTCTTGCTCCATTAAATCCTTGTATGGCTTGATGCATTTTCCACCAGGTCGCAGCACTTTCCGTAAAGTACTGAAGAGCGTATTGAACCTCATACTTCCTTGGAATCAAATTGCTCCTGAAGTGACTCTCCATGTTTTGAATCCATAGCTCTGCCTCCGGCTGAGTCTTCGGTCCAGAGAATATCAGTCCAACTTCGTTCATCATCTATGGGGTCCAAAAGTTTTTGGGATGAGATATGAGAGAGGTGGGGAAGAATACACGCAATACAAACGATAGTTTTTGAAGAAACAAGCTTTACTTTGTGGCTGTCGGAAAACATCAAACAAATGACAGCTCACAAATCGCCGCATCTAACGTAAGTGTGTAACAGGGTTTGGTCTTCTAAAGGTCAAATAATTCTTCAGATTCTTCAAATTCTTCTAGTCTTCGGAGTCTTCCATTGTTGAAGCTTCAACTCTTCTAATGCATGGTGAAACCCTTGTTACTTTGAAGAGGTCATCAGTTGTCCGATATCTTTCTTGGAGCGGCTTCAGTTGATCCTTCATGTGGTCAAAAGGGAAAAGGGTATATTCTAACAATTTGAGGTGAGAGGGTCCATTTGGTAAAATCAGAAAGGATGAGAAGTAAGAGTCTTTTTGAAAATAAAGTTTTAGAAATTTCCTATCCTAGGGCTCTCCGGTTTCTAGGGTCACGCCCTCACACCAACATGTGCTCGATACCATATTCAGAGCGACCCGACCTCGAGACGGTCAAGTCTCGTATGTCATGCCATCCTCGATCAAGATCTTTGGCACACAAGATATCAATGTATATATCAAAGTGAAATCACATGTATAAATAACGTAAAACTGATCTATATACCTCATAAGTCACAGCGGAAACAAATAGTCGGGTGTGGAGTCCCATCAACGCCATCGACAAAGTTGAGTGTAGACCGTAACCCTGATCGTAACTCTTACTGTCGAGGAAATATCTGCAACATGATACGTTGCAGCCGTGTAGGTCAAGACATTGAATGTACCGCAAGATCACAATAAGAGAGAACAGATGATAAACTATACTATATGCGTAATGGCTTTGTGGCTCAGATCTCGAGTTTTGTTTATGTAAAAGCTGGTTTTATTTTCCCTACATCAAAGGAATAAACTATACTATATGCAGAATGGCTTTGTGGCTCTGTATCTGAGTTTTGTTTGCGTAAAAGTATGTACTATAGAGTTTTCTATCATGACATGGTTCCGCCAACCGATGTCTCATAGCCCAAATTCATCATAAGCTGCCCACAATTAAGTTATCATCCGTGTTGAGAGTTCCAGATAGATCCAAGTCCAGAGGCTCAAATTGTCCGTGAATCGGGACACGGCTAATCGATTAGGTTTTAACCCTCTGCAGAGGTTTGTACACTTTACCCGCAAGATTCGATCCTCTCTTTACGCTCTCGCACTTCGGGTGTTTGAGAACAAGATGACCAAACATTGTCTTCCGAAGAGTTCCTCCGACCACCGCCGATGCTCATTCAATCCTACCGTAGTTCTACATCTGCTAGCACCGCCCCAGCCAGAGTCACAACTAGGGTCAACCAAGCCGAGCCCATAGTGACTTGCGGTTGCACAGTAAGCTTCGGGCATGAAATATTCTTCCGTCTCTTTGAGTCCGGGTGAAGCTTTCCGCAAGATGTCATGGCGCTTCTCCGCATCCCGCCAACCATCGGATTCTCCAGGTGCCCGTCAACCATCCTTCACCCAATAGTGTGTATTGAATTCTTGTCTCGAGTCTTGAAGTCTTGAGGCCTTGAAGATGCAGTCCTTGCAGATTCCATCATGGAGTTGTCGTCATTGACGAGATCCTCCATTCTCACACCACTCCCGAGCACTCATACCAACCCCGCCTACTATAGCGTAGCATTAAAACAAATAACGCCCGGGCTTGGTAACAGGTGATGGGTTCCTACCTCATGCATACTACTCAACTACAAGGATTCAATGTCACTCTTTGGAGGGATTGTTGCGAAGATGACACTAGATGCAATAAAACACATAGGTATGAAAACATGGTCAAAGTGAACTTGCTCGGTAATACTTGATGAAGATAACAACGCTGTCAGAAAATGACTTGGTAGAACTAATCGTCACTCCGTTGAAAATCTATATTAAACAGACAATATAAGCAATCATCCTAGCAATCAATTCTATCAATCATAACAATACTCAATCAAAATAAAAGCAACAAGAAAACCAAGTCGAAAACCAAAGGAAAAACTTCGAAAGAAAAATTCAAGGAAAAACTAGTGGTGACCAACTCACACAAATCTTAACATAACATTACTAAATTATTCTAATATTTTTTCTACAGCAAAGAAAATATAAATCTAATAAAATAACAGAAAATAAATTACTAATTTACTAACTAACAAAAAGAACTAATATAAAACTACTATAACCATCTAGTGAATACTAGAACAAATATAGCAACTAGCAAAACACTAAGACAACTATAATAGCAAATCATTTATTAAAACATTAATAAACTATACTAAATAAATATAACAACTAATGTGTTCACAAATAACAGAAACAAAAACAATATAACTTGAAGTGGAAAAAGAATTACTTTTAAAACTAATAAAACTATTTTATCCACTATCACTATGAACTAAACAAGCAATTACAAAAACAGTAGCTAAACACTAATAAATAACTACAAAAATTTATCTACTGTAGCTAAACATAAACATATAACAACAAGTGAAAATCTACAAAAGGAATGAACTAAAAATAATTAAAAACAATAATTACATAACTAAAACAACTATATAAGCAAAACAGTACTGTTTTTACTAAAATCTAATTTAAAATACTCCAAAATTACCAAACTAAATCCTACAGCTAAAAAATATCATAAGTGACCAGGAGCAAAAAGAATTAATTAAAACCTATTTTTAAACTCAAGTTATGGCCAAAATACTAATCTGAACAAAATTTATCAAATTCAAATTTAAACTACTCAAATTTGAAATCCAGAGACACTAACAGAAACTTCCGCAAATTTGTGACACATAGCAATTGGAATCACTCAAAAATACTAAAAACTCTAAAAGATATGAATTTTCTAAGATTGCTATTTTTGAAAAAAAATGAATTACGGGATTTCGTGGATCTCACCGGAGTAGTAGTCGGAGTTGGGGAAGAAGATCGGATCCGATGTTGCGGTTGATCCTAGAGGAAAGGAGATCACGGACGGTGGAGAGGAGATCATATAAACCTCAGGAGAGGTCGAGAGCGCGGCGGCGGCTTGGCGGCGGGCGGTGGTGCTGCTGCTTCTGCTGCCAGGAGAGGAGAGGAGAGGTGTTGGTTTGATGTGTTGGAGGGGGGGTGCTTGGGTATTTATAGTGGGGAGGGAGGTTTTTGCTTGGAGTAGGGACAAGAATTAGAGTAGGATTAGGAATCCTAGGAATAAAAACGGAATAACGAACGGGATCAAATCCTACGAGGATTTGTAAAAGAATAGGAAACCTTGGCTCCTGGCTCCCTAGGTGCGTGCGTGCGATGGCCTTGGCCTTGGCCGGCCCGGCTGGTTGGCGGCTTGGGCCTTTGGCCCAAGGCGCCATGAATATTTTTTTAAACAAACAGAGAGGAAAACAAAATTATAAAACAAAATAAAATGAAAATATTATATAGGCATATAATATATCAAAATTTTCAGAAAAAGATTTCCTACATGATGAACATTATTCTAGCATTAAATAAAATACACACAAATTTAAATAAAGCAAAGAGTGCTTCTGGTCCAATAAAATCCAACAAAATCATTTTTAAAATACCAAAATGACTTCAAATTAATTTCTCTCCAATTTTCTGATGTAGGGAATCATGTTACCCTATTTTCCATATATTTTGTTTTTGGAGAAAATATTTTGAATAAAACTCAAATAACTCCAAATTGGAAATAAATTCAAAGAACTTTGGATTTAATTCTTTAAAACTCCCAACTCATATTTCATTTAATTTGAAGAAGTCATTTTATCTTCTCTCGTGAAAATCATTGAGTTGCATAAAGTTTCAGAGTTGAAATATTTCCAAATGGAATTTAAATCTTTTCAAAACCCTTTTCATCTATTTAAATGGAAGAAGTCATATCATCTTCTCTCTAGGGTTTTGTGTTTGAATTGAATTTGAATTCATGGAGATCATAAATGCAAGGTAGAAGTTTGGGAAAGTCATTTCATTCCCTCTCATTCAACTTTCAGAAAGTTTCAAATTTCACACAAGCAACCACACCACTATCAAACAAACAAGCAAAAATATTTATTTAATATAACATTCCAAAATTTAGAATTTTGGGATGTTACATGGTATGTGAAGATATTCATATTGAAGTCTATGGCATGAGAAGACATTGAGTGAAGACTGTGTCGTTTCGTTGTTTCCTTTTCTTCTTTGTTGAGTCATAGGAACCACCGTACTGTTAAGTGGGGTCCAAGTGATCAAAGTCGTAATGATCAAGTGATGCTCAACCTAAATCCTATGTCTTCGACGAAGACAATGAGAGCAAAACTTATCCAGAGCTGGATGAGTCAGCTTTGCTTGTAGCCCAAGTAAAGTTGTCGTGTGTGTTTGAAATCGACCGTTGAAACACGTGTCGGTTCCTTAGTGACCTGGGTCATTTCGGACATATCAGGTCGGGTTGCCTAGTGGCTATAAATAGCCCACCCCTACACCATAAATTGGTGGCTGCTCAGAGTTAGTGCACGGCTTTTGTCGCTTGAGAGCAACCCACCTCAAGCCTTTGAGAGAGAGAAATCCTTGCAAGGACAAAGCCCAAACACCCAGAGCCAAAGAGTGTTAGGCATCATCAAGTCTTTCCGTCTCAGTGACTCAAGACTTATTACACTTGAGGACTGTGAATCCTCCACCCGGTTAGGCGTCGCGTTCTGAGCATCCAAGAGTCATTGTGGATTGCCGGTGAACGCAGTCAGGAAGGTTCGAAGTCTACCTTGAAGACTTACCAGAGTGATTGGGCAAGGACTGTGTCCTTAGCTCAAGGGGAATAAGGTGAAGACGCGGTCTTCGAGTTGAATCCAGCCTCCCTAACCAGATGTACAGTTGTCACAACAACCGAACTGGTCCAACAAATCTGTGTCTTCAACAAGTGATCGGTTCTATCTTCTCCTCTCCTTACTTAGAGTTTGTCTTCGTGAAGTCATTGCCTATCTATCATACCTGTTTGACTTCATTGCTTGACTACTTTTGTTGATTGGCTTCTCACTATCTTCCATCTTGATCCTTACTACCAAGCTGCTATTAGTCTTGTACTTTCACGTTATTGCATACTTGACTATGGTTAGCTTGTTGTAGTTTATCTTCCGCTGCATATCAATTAGGTCATTTCTATTGTTTGTCTTCGGAACATCCATGTTTTGAATACTTTCCTAAAAATTGCCTATTCACCCCCCTCTAGTCGATAACTAGCACTTTCAATTGGTATCAGAGCTAGGTACTCCCTTGTTCTGTGTGATTTGGTTTAACCACCGAGTTTTAGCTATGTCGATCGCAGGATAATCAAAGTCTCCGCTGCTTGCCCGTGTTCGATGGAACCGACTATCCCTCTTGGAAGAATAACATGCGCATGCATCTTGAAGCCATTGATGTCGACCTCGGTATGTCGTCAAGAACGGCGTTCCAAAACTGGTGACGGTGTCACCCTGCTGATGTCAAGAAGTTCATTCAACTGGACTCTCTGCAAAGAACATCATCTGTGGTCATCGACCAAAGGACGGATGGCCGTGTGAGTGCTCTGAAACGCCGAAGCTAGTCTGGACTGGCTATCCAAGGTCAACGAAGCGTCTCAACCCGAGAGATCAAAGGATCGGTGTTCTTCGCAACCTCTTCAACCGCTTCAAGAGAAACGACAATGAAAATGTCCAGCTCACGCTTGATCGCCTCACCGACATCACAAATGAGCTTCATGCTCTCGGCGCCACTTAGATCACCAAGCATGAAATCGTCAAGACACTACTGAGATCACTTGACAGCTCTTTTGACACCCTTGCCCTCATGATACAAGAACGCCCTGACTTCAAGACACTCGATCCATCGATATACTTGAGAGGCTCAACACACATGAGTTCCACTTTACGAGAAAAGAGATATCTATGGTCCCAACTATGGCCGAACTCGCTTTGAAGGCAAAAGTTGTTTCCTCATCGAAGAAGAATCATCTGCGGTTCGATGATCCTAAAGACATTGGAAAGGAACTTGCTATGCTTGTGAAGAAGTTCCAGAAGTTCACTAGGAAGAAAGGCTTCAGAAAGTCTTCACGATCCAGCTCAAGAAATGATGAAGCTTTCACTCATGACTACAAGAAGAGAACAAGTCACAAGTGCAAGAAAACTGGACACTATATCTCTGAGTGTCCACAGTGGCACAATGAGAAGAAGAAGAAGAAGAGCAAGAATATGATTCTGATGACAAGAAGAAGAAGAAATCTTCAAAGTCTTCTTCCAAGTCCTCATCTAAGTCTTCATCTCATAAGAAGAGCTCATCTGGCAAGGCTCGTGCTTTTGTTGGCAAGGAAATGGATTCAGAGGAGGAGTCCATACGAGGAGGTGGAGGTGGAGTCCAAGAGGAGTCCGACCTGGCGTTGCAAGTCTGGCTTTAGCCACAACCTATGTTGCCAAGTCCATCTTCAACACTAAAGACAATGACTTCCACACCAACGCTGAAGCTGATGACAAGGACGACCCTGCTCCCACTTACTGCTTCATGGCACGTGGTGCCAAGGTAAAATCACGTGATGCTTACTTTCAAACATCAAGTGAAGATGACTCTGATTTTGAATCCAAACCCAGCTACAAAACACTTGCTAAAATTGCAAGCGAACAACAAAGAGCTATGGAACATACTCAAAAACTGTTAGACAAAAGCGATGACCTGTTGGGCGCGAAATGACACGCTCACAGTCCTTAGTTGAAGACATTAAAATCTTCATGCTAAGTACCAAGAACTTGAAAGTCTTCATGAAACGCCTCAACTACTCATGAAAAGCTCTCCTATGATTATCTTCAAAGGAAGCAAGAGCTTGAGAAATTGAGAGCGGCTCATGAAGATCCTCAAAAGAGAATGAGTCACTTGGCGCTCAACAGATCAGTTCCGCCGGGATGGATTTGAACCACCATGTCTAAAATGTCTTGAGCGTGATATCGCTACCTCTGTTGCTGAATGTTCAACTGCTGCTCTTGTTGCATTGTCTTCAACTACTAATGTGGTAACTAACCCCTCTGGAGGATACCACTGCTATTGCGATGAAAATGCTAGGTTGAAGACATTGCTTGAAACAGGGATGTATAAAAGTCTGAAAGGGCATCAGACACTTTGCGATGTCCTCAAAAAGTAGATTCTGAACCGAAACCCTAGGAAAGAGGGTGTTGGCTTCGAGAGGAAAATGAATGTTGATGGTTCCTACTGGAAGCCTCAGCAGTATCCCAAAACCACATGGGTTGCTGCAAAGGGACCTTCAGTGGATCCATCCACCTTATCTGGCTTTACCTGTGCTAACCCTATTATCATTGATGAATCCTTTGATGCAAACTATAAGTTGTTCAAGAATCAGAATGGTGAAGTGTTTGCCAGGTATATTGGTACTAACTGCAGGAATGGACCACCTATGAAGAAGATCTGGGTTCCCAAAAGCTGTCTTGAGAATCTTCCAGTGAATGTCATCATGATACCACCTGGGAAGAAGACAAACCCCAGACCTAAGGTGTCGTGTGGTCCAAAGGCTTCATACAGACAGAGGACTCACCTGAGTCACCCTAACGCCAATGTTTTGCAGGGAAACCGTACTCAAATTTATGAATATGAGCGTGTGTCTTCAAACCACTATGTTCATAGAACTAAGAACTTTTCTTCTTATTCATATGAGTATCATTCATCTCCTGCAAGGCTATTTGCTAGGGCTCCAAAGCCGAAGTTCTCAGATGCTGCACTTAGACTCATTGCTTCTAAGCCACCCCTGAAGATGTGGGTGGTTAAGAAGAATTAACTCTTTTGCAGGAAAGGGTCTCCAGCCGAAAATCAAAGGCGTCTGATGCTATTGCTGGGGACCTAAAACATCTTGTAGGACGCAAGATCAAATGCCCAAATGGTCTCACTATCTGTCTTAATCTTGATCTGAGCTTCAATAATCCTCTTGTCTGTAAAATGTTTATGCTTCACAATACTCTTGGTGAAGCCTATCCCCCTAACTGTACTGTAGGGTATGACACATCATGCTTCAGAATGGATTCTGGACAGCGGATGCACTAATCATATGACTGGTGATCGAAGTATTCTCATGGACTCAACCTTATGTCCATCAGACAAGAGTCACATCACATTTGCTGACACTGGTAAAAGCAAGGTATTGGGTCTAGGTAGAGTTGCAATCTCAAAGGATCAACACATGGATAAAGTGATGCTTGTTGAATCCCTTGGTTTCAACTTGATGTCTGTCTCAATGCTTTGTGACTTGAACATGATTGTGATATTCGGAAAATATTGTTGCCTTGTACTAATGGAATCTGACAAGTCTCTAGTCTTTGAAGGGTATAGAAAAGATGATCTATACATGGTAGATTTCTCAAAGAGGTCCACACTTTCCGTATGTCTTCTTGCAAAAGCTTCTGAATCTTGGCTCGCATCGAAGGCTGGGGCATGCTGGCATGAGGAACTTACACACACTCGCCAAGAAGAAGCATGTCATAGGCATCGAAGGTGTCAAGTTCAAGAAGGATCATTTGTGTGGTGCCTGCGAAGCTGGAAAGATGACTAGGGCAAAGCACCCCTCGAAGACAATCGTGACGACATCTCAACCCTTCGAGCTATTACACATGGATTTGTTTGGCCCTACTCACTACTCTACCCTCACAACAACTGCTTGTCTCTATGGCTTCGTCATTGTTGATGACTACTCAAGATACACATGGGTGCACATAATTCTCTACAAGACTGAAGTGCAAGATGTCTTCAGACGCTTCGCCAATCGAGCAATGAACAATTATGGCGTCAAGATCAAGCATATCAGAAGTGACAACGGCACTGAATTCAAGAACACCGGACTTGATCTTTATCTGGATACCATGGGAATCACTCATGAGTTCTCTGCTCCATACACACCTTAGCAAAATGGCATCGTGGAGCGCAAGAACATAACCCTCATTGAGATGGCTCGAACAATGCTCGACAGTACAAGACACCAAGAAAGTTCGGCTGAAGCTATTGATACAAACATGTCATGTCATCAACCGTGTTTACATCCATAAGCTTCGAACAAAACATCATATGAGCTCCTTCTCGGCAAGAAGCCAAATGTCGCCTACTTGAGTATTTGGGGCTAAGTCTGGATCAAGGATCCCCATCACAAGTCAAAATTTGAACCCAAAGCTCACGAAGGCTTCATGCTCGGTTACGGAAAGGACTCGCACTCCTACAGAGTCTTCAACCTCTATCACTACAAAATCGTCGAAACAGTGGACGTGCGATTTGATGAAACCAATGGTTCACAAAGAGAGCTGCTGCCAAGTACACTAGACGAAGCTCCACCTAGCGAATCTATCAAGCTGATGGGAACTGGTGAAATCATGCCTTCTGAAGCACAACCTGAAGAAGAACTTATCATTTCTGCACCTAACCAACCTGAAGACAATGCTCAGTCTGAAGACAATCCTCCCAATGATGACAATGATCAGCAAGAGCAAAGTCTTCGTCCAGTTCATCCTCGAGTTGCAAATGAAGTACAGATTGAGAAGATAATCGATAGCATCAATGCACCTGGTCCGCTTACTCGCTCAAGAGCAACACAGCTAGCAAATTTCTGTGGGCACTTTTCTTTTGTGTCAATATCGTAACCCAAGAAAGTTCTTGAAGCCTTTATGGAACCGAATGGATACAAGCTATGCAAGAAGAACTTCAACAGTTCAAGCTGAACAATGTTTGGGAACTTGTCAAGCGCCCCGACCTCGCAAGCATAACATTATTGGCACCAAATGGATATATGGAAACAAGCAAGATGAGCATGGTCAAGTCGTCAGAAGCAAAGCACGTCTTGTGGCTCAAGGATATACCCAAGTTGAAGGAATTGACTTCGATGAAACATTTGCTCCTGTAGCTAGGCTTGAAGCTATTCGCATACTACTAGCCTATGCTAACCACCACAACATCTTGCTATATCAAATGGATGTGAAGAGTGCATTTCTCAACGGCAAGATTGAAGAAGAAGTATATGTTGCTCAACCACCTGGCTTTGAAGATCCAAAACATCCTAATATGGTGTACAAGCTAAATAAAGCAATCAGATAGCCTCAAACAAGCTCCTCGCTACCGGTATGATACAATCAAAGACTTCACGAAGAGCAAAGGCTTCAAACCTGGATCCCTTGATCCCACACTCTTCACGAAGACATATGATGGTGAACTGTTTGTATGCCAAATATATGTGGATGACATTATCTTCTACCGCACCAACCGAAGTATAGTGATGAATTTGGATACATGATGCAAGAACAATATCGATGTCCATGATGGGAGAGCTCAAGTTCTTCCTTGGTCTTCAAATTCAATCGACAAAGGAATGGCATCTTTATATCTCAAGAAAAATACCTCAAGATTGTCTCAAGAAGTTTGGAATGCAAGATTGCAAAGGTTACACGACGCCAATGCCATAAACACCATCCGGGTCCCGACGACAATGGTAAAGAGTTCGATCAAAAGGTATACCGCCCATGATTGGTTCCTTACTTTACCTATGTGCATCTAGGCCAGATATTATGCTTAGTGTTTGCATGTGTGCTCGATTCCAAGCGGCACCAAAGGAATCGCATCACTTAGCTGTGAAGCGAATTCTTCGATATTTGGCTCACACCCCAACACTCGGATTTTGGTATCCAAAGGGCTCAAAATTTGATTTGGTTGGATTTTCGGATGCTGATTATGCTGGTGACAAGGTGGATCGCAAGTCTACATCAGGCACATGTCACTTTCTGGGACGATCACTTGTCTGTTGGTCTTCAAAGAAGCAGAACTGTGTATCACTCTCAACTGCTGAATCTGAATACATTGCTGTTGGATCTTGCTGTGCTCAGCTTCTATGGATGAAGCAAACTCTCAAGGACTATGGCATCAATCTGAAACAAGTACCTCTCTTCTGCGACAACGAAAGCGCCATCAAGATTGCCAACAATCTAGTCCAGCACTCGAAGACAAAGCACATTGAAATTCGTCATCATTTTCTCAGGGATCATGTCATGAAGAAAGATATTGACATCATTCACGTCAACACTGAAGAGCAATTGGCAGATATCTTCACAAAGCCCTTGGATGAGAAAAGGTTTTGCAAGTTACGATGTGAGCTAAATATCTTGGAATCCTCAAATGTCCTGTGATCAAGCACATATCCTAACACTTATGCATGTTGATGACTTAGATGTGCAACACACGAAGTAAAGTATATTTTCAATCAATGAAGACTTACATTCTGAGTGTGAATACATTAACGTGGAATTTGACTTCGGAGCGCCACGATAATTATGCGCCGTGTCTGGGTATAATACTTCCTATACGGTGGGTAACACCACCACAAAATTTCTCTGTTTGAAGTGTTTCACTCATGGCGTTATTTCTGCAATATCTTCGCATTTGATTTGTCTTCAACTTCAACCTATCTTCATGATTTTCTTCACTATGTTGATTTGGTTGTTTATCGATATATATATATATATATATATATATATATATATATATATATATATATATATATTGTTCTGTCTCTACAAACATTCACTTATAGCTATGTCTTCCAAGTTGAATCTTTTGAACTAAGTGAATGTGATCGGACCCTGATCTCTCTATGCTTTCTATCTCAAACTCTATCTATCCAAATCATATGCATTCTATTAAAACTGTCGAATGTCTTCTCTGCGTCCTTGTCAGCAGAAGACACAGAGACAAACTTTAAGTCTGTTTTAAATGATTCATCCTTATTGTTGAAATCCGGAGAAGCCGGAACGACCATCCGACAAACCTGGCGGGCGTGGGAACGTGGGACAACTCAGAGTATGTTGCATGCTTGCCACGTGCCCCTCAGATGTGAACCGCCAGGGGCACCTCCGTAATTGCGCTGTGTTGCACACCTCCTTATAAATACATGTCCCCTGCGGTAAAGAAAACCTTCTTCCACCTCTCCACCTCGTCAAAACCCTAGCGCCACCGCTAGCTCTCGACGACGCTGGCGACAAAGCTCTTAGCTGCCGCGACTTCTCCGACGCCGTCCTCACGCCGACCGCAAACATCGTCCTCTCCGCCACCGCCGTAGGTGTCCTCCGTCGCCAAGTTAGGGCACGGTCGATTGAACTGCTCGGTCTCCTTTTCTTCCCGTCTAGCAGTTCTTCGAGTGTTAAATATAATTCTATTTTTACCATCTTTTTGATCCTCAAAGATTCATCCTTCTTACCAAAATTGGTTTCTGCCTATACAATGTTAGATCTATTCTGTCTGCATCTCATACTGCCTAGTATATTCACTTAAGCTTCACAACTAGTTAGATTCCTCACTTGTACTTATTCACGGATTCGTACAAATCTGGAACCAACTCTCAGCGTATAAGTGAATGTCTTCGCGTCATGAGGTCAATGTCTTCAAACTGATTTATCTTCAAAATCTTCCGAGAATGCATATGACCTCTTCCCTTCCCTCGCATCTCTAATGCTGTCACAGGTACATGTCCGTGGGAGAATCCCTTGGTTCTCATAGTCTGCATTCGTTTGCAGAATTCTTACAGCATCAACTTAACTCTCCCGAGGCCAGTTCCCGTTTGTCCAGCAAACGCAAGCCTTTGAAGCCACTGAACGTATTGAAGCCATTCAGTTTCAAGTTCATGGCTGCAGATAAATCAGTTAGGAAGGGCGGCAGACAGCATCGTGGGGGAACCTCAAAAGATC
The DNA here is from genome assembly GCA_021605205.1 of Aegilops longissima. Classification (NCBI taxonomy): domain Eukaryota; kingdom Viridiplantae; phylum Streptophyta; class Magnoliopsida; order Poales; family Poaceae; genus Aegilops; species Aegilops longissima. The sequence continues at coordinate 699,872,931 of CM038680.1, forward strand.
TGCCTGATGACCTCGCAGAGCTTTACAAGACATATCTCGAAGAGAATTACAATCAGTGCAAGACGCGAATCCAATGTATTCGTCGATATTGGGCTGAACAATGGTTCAAGTACAAGTTCGTGACCCAGGAATACACCGAGAAGAATGCTATCAAAAGCCCTTGGGGTGATATTCTCTTTCGAGGCCTTCCACCCAAGAACAGGGCTGAAGCTATTGCACAGGGTTTCTATCCTTGTATGGTCCGTGGACCTCAGCCTGAGAATGCCGACCCAACGTCATTGCTCTGGTGTCGTGACGATAATCTCTTCAAGCGCAACTTCCAGCATGCAAAGGCTTCGGCCAAGGAAAACAAGAAGTCATTGGGATTGGACTTCAACCCTGGTCCCTCTGCTCCCCGTGCTGACGGCTCACGTGATGCTGAACCCAATGTCATCGGCCCCTTCTACAACCTTGATGGCCTCATCACTCACATTGCAGTCCAAGGTGCACAAGTGGATCACTCTGATGACGATGCTGACTCTGATGAAGCCCCAGCTCCTGCCCCTGCTCCTGCTCCAAAGCCGCAGAAGCAAAAGAAAGTCAAGGCTTCAAAGTCAGCTGCTCCTCCAAAAGCTTCACGTGTGAAGCCACTAGCCACTGCACCTCCTGAAGCCAAGGTCTTGCAATCAAGATCAATCCCGTATCTCCAAGAAGATGGAGAAGAAAAAGAAAATTGTCAAGAATACTGAACTGACACTGACTCCTGCTGCCATTCTGCGAGAAGAGCACATTGATCTGTCCAGTGATGAAGATCTTGCAGATGATGCCCTTGAGGAACTTATCAAGAGCAAAGAAGAAGCAGAAATTTTCAACAATTTGCCTCTCTTTGATGTGGCAATCATCCATCACTTCATTGATGAGTGATTTGACACCCCAAACATCAGCTTTGAAGATCTACAACTTCCTATTGGCCTCAGCGTCTCTTTCAATGGCGCCATTGCTTCTGAGCTAGCTCTTGCTCAACGCATTGTTGAACTGAAGCATAAGATTGACTATGAGAAGGCTCAGTTCAAGAACCATATGGCTGCGCTCAGCGTGCAAGATGTCAAAAACTTCAAGATCATGCTGCACGAGCTCAAAGAAGCCATTCTCAAGAAGCGTGAAGAAGCTAGAGGCTCTCGGGAGCGCATGAAGAGTCTGGCTGACAAGTGTGTGCTAGCCTAAAATGAGGCTGAGAAGCGCAAGGCTCTTGGCCGTCCTGGCATTGACCCCAGAATGGTTGCAAAGAAAAAGAAGCCTTCAACTGACCAAGCTGCACCTTCAAGGCAGGAAGAACCCCGCATAGTCTTCCCAAGCAGCATGACTGGCTCGAAGCCAAAGGTCAGGTCAACCATTTCTGAACAGAAGAAGACGAGGGCTGCTGAGGCTGAAGCCAGAAAAAGGAAAAATCCCGAAGCCTCTGATGGTGCTCCCTCCAAGAAGAAACTCAAAAGCAAGAAGAATCGGGCTGCTCCCACAGAGCCCTTGGTTGTTGAACCTATTTCAGTGATTCGCCCTACATCTGAAATCCAAGAACGACGGATGATAGTTCATGAGCCTGCTTCCACAGAGGCTCATGAAGCTGAAGACATTCTAGCAGTTGATCACATCACTGCTGAAGACATTGGTCACCATGACAATGTTGAAGATGATGAAGTTCTTCCTCAGATCGAACCAAACCCGGTAGCATCGCCTGTTCTCACGAACAGCGAACTCATCAGCATTGGTCGTCCTCTGACGCCAATTGCTCAGGATGCATCATGGGCTGATCACCCACAACCAGAAGACTCCCTTAGTACTCCCCAACAACAACAACAAGAAGAAGAGGAAGACTTTGAGGCCCAACCAACTCCATATCCAAAGGCATTGCTGGCATTACGCAGGCTTCGCAAAGGTCAAAGGCCTCAAGTACCTCTCTCGAGCGTTCCAGAAGGAGAAGTGCACCACCAACCTATTGCACGTCAAGTGTTTTCAGAAGCCACTCCAACTGTGAATGTCTCCGAGTCTGAAGCCAAAGCTGCTGAAGACAATCCGGCTGCATCAGCCGAAGACACTCAAGAAGAAGAAGAACGTGTCCCTACACCCCCTGTTATTGAAGAAGTTATTCCTGATATCAACGTGCCAGTGCCCGACCCTCCAGCTCCTCAAGTGGAGGTTGAAAACATTGGGGCTGCCACCTCCAACACCAATGAAGCCAATGACACAGTCATGGCTGAAGCAAATGTGGAGCCTGCACCAAATGTGCCTAAAACCAATGAGGCAACTGCTCCTGAAGCATCTGCTTAGCAGCCTGAAGCCTCAGTTGTTGCCACTGCTCCAGTTCCGCCACCAAAGTCCTACACAATTGAGCAAGCATACAACTATGGTCAGCTAATCACAGTAAGATGGCCTGTTCTGGTCCCTTCGCCTCATGCCTCTGGTCCTCAGTTCGACTATCATATTGCGCATAGGCCTCAGGTCCAGAAGCCAAAGCCAAGACTGCCAAGGTTCCCAGGCACTGCCACCTCTACAGGGTCTTTCAATACAAATGGCTTCAAAGCCCACAACACTTTCTTTGACAGAGCAAAGAACCCCTACACAAGGCCAAGGATATCATCTGACCATTTCTGGAGCTATCAGCAACGAAGCTATTACTCCTGCGCTCTGTATGATCAAGGGCGCATTTTCCCTCATATGCGCCTCGACACTAAAGCCATTGCTTTGGACTGCCCCTTAGAAGAAGCACTTGATTGCTTTACGTGATGCAGTGTCTGCCGGCTTCAGAATGCATAAAGAACACTGGAATGAAGAACTTTTGCTTCAATTCTATGCTACCCTCCACATCCGCGGCTACTACAAAGATACGAAGACATGGGTTCTCGAGTGGATGACAGGAAATGTTCGTCATCAAGCCAAAGCTCTTGACGTCATTGAGCTCACTGGCCTACCCACTCCCGGAGAGCTGTTTGAACCTGGTTGTCAACTCCACCGCGATGCACTGGAGAGCATCTTTCATAAGCCAGAGCCCAACATGAGTCAGATGTTGAGCATGATGAAGCCTCTGCCACATGACGCTGAATACCCTCAGGAATTCTTTGTTGATGACCTTGAGTATCTGCCTCGTACAATATATCACATCATCAGGCGAACTCTATGGCCTATCAAAGGGCATTCATCATCTGCAAAACTTGAAGGAGCCATGAAGACATTGGTCTTTTACATCCTCAACGGCATCGACTTCAATGCGCAAGAATTCTTCATCCGCAATTGGCGTATGCGGATCTGATCTTTTGGTCTGAAATTTTATGCTCCATGGGTCATGCATCTCATCAAGATGCACTCTGCTATCAACTATCAGCCCTCTGCTCGCAATCATCTGATCTTTCTACCAGAGGTTGATATGTCAGTTGAAGCCATATACCCTGAGCCCGCCAAAACGCCACTTTGTCTTCAGAATGCAGATCACCATAGCTTCTCTCAACCCATGGAAGGCGTCCAAGCAGTATCTCGTGTCTATCCTCTGGCTGGGAACACTCGTCTACCTTACCGTGCGCAGACTGAAGCTACTGAGAGCACAATTGGCCAAAGACCCAGGAAGCGCTCTCACATCCTCAATGATCGAGAACTTCTTGTCGCACTGCATCAGAAACAAGATAAGCATCACTTCTGGCTCAAGCGACAAATGCAAAGCCTCTTGGTGGACGTCAATCGCATTCGAAACCTTGCCACCAAGAATGCTTTTATCACTCACGAGACCTGTCGGCGATCATGGAAGAGTTTGACCCTGCTCAGTGCTGAAGCAGATCTTCAAGACGATGGCTTCACTGAACGCTTCAAGTTTGACTCCACTCCTCCACGGAATGCAGTCCTACGATGAACTCCATCACTTGAAGACTCTGACTATTCTTCCTCCGCGGCAACTGTCAATGCCAGAGTGATCAATGATGAAGATGATGCTACTTCACCGCCCCCTACTTCTGTTCGCATCGACACTGCACCAAGTTCATCTGCGCTGCCCAACAACAATGAAAACCCTGCTGCATCTGAAGGAAATATGCCCTAGAGGCAATAATAAAGTTATTATTTATTTCCTTATATCATGATAAATGTTTATTATTCATGCTAGAATTGTATTAACCGGAAACATAATACATGTGTGAATACATAGACAAACAGAGTGTCACTAGTATGCCTCTACTTGACTAGCTCGTTAATCGAAGATGGTTATGTTTCCTAACCATAGACATGAGTTGTCATTTGATTAACGAGATCACATCATTAGGAGAATGATCTGATTGACATGACCCATTCCGTTAGCCTAGCACTTGATCGTTTAGTATATTGCTATTGCTTTCTTCATGACTTATACATGTTCCTGTAACTACGAGATTATGCAACTCCCGTTTACCGGAGGAACACTTTGGGTACTACCAAGCGTCACAACGAATCGGGTGATTATAAAGGAGTACTACAGGTGTCTCCAAAGGTACATGTTGGGTTGGCGTATTTCGAGATTAGGTTTTGTCACTCCGATTGTCGGAGAGGTATCTCTGGGCCTTCTCGGTAATGCACATCATATAAGCCTTGCAAGCATTGCAACTAATAAGTTAGTTGCGAGATGATGTATTATGGAACGAGTAAAGAGACTTGCCGGTAACGAGATTGAACTAGGTATTGGATACCGACGATCGAATCTCGGGCAAGTAACATACCGATGACAAAGGGAACAAAGTATGTTGTTATGCGGTTTGACCGATAAAGATCTTCGTAGAATATGTAGGAGCCAATATGGGCATCCAGGTTCCGCTATTGGTTATTGACCAAGAATAGTTCTAGGTCATGTCTACATAGTTCTCGAACCCGTAGGGTCCGCAACAAGGTTTCGATGTGATTACATTATGAGTTTATGAGTTTTGATGTACGAAGGAGTTTGGAGTCCCAGATGAGATCGGGGACATGACGAGGAGTCTCGAAATGGTCGAGACGTAAAGATCGATATATTGGACGACTATATTCGGAGTTCGGAAAGGTTCCGAATGATTCGGGTATTTTTCGGAGTACCGGAGAGTTACGGGAATTCGCTGGGGAGAAGTATTGGGCCTTATTGGGCCCTGCGGGAAAGAGAGAGGGGCTGCCTAGGGCAGGCGCGCCCCCCATGGCCTAGTCCGAATTGGACTAGGGGAGGGCCGCACCCTTCCTTCCTCCTTCTCTCTTCCCTTACTTGTCTCCTACTCCCAATACATGGAAGGACTCCTAGTTGGACTAGGAAGGGAATCCTACTCCCGGTGGGAGTAGGACTCCCCATGGCGCGCCCTACTAGGGCCGGCCTCCTCCTCCCTCCCTCCTTTATATACGGGGCAGGGGCACCCCATGAACACACAAGTTGATCTACGGATCGTTCCTTAGCCGTGTCGGTGCCCCCTCCACCATATTCCACTTCGTCATATCGTTGCGGAGCTTAGGCGAAGCCCTGCGCGGAGAAGTCATATCGTCGCGGAGCTTAAGCGAAGCCCTGCGTCGATGGAGCATCATCATCGTCACCACGCCGTCGTCTTGTGGAACTCATCCCGACACTTTGCTGGATCGAGTCCGGGATCGTCATCGAGCTGAACGTGTGCAGAACTCGGAGGTGCCGTACATTCGGTGCTTGGATCGGTCGGATCGTGAAGGCGTCGACTACATCAACCGCGTTGTTATAACGCTTCGCTTTCGGTCTCACGAGTGCGTGGACGGACACTCTCCCTTCTCGTTGCTATGCCATCACCATGGTCCTGTGTGTGCGTAGGAAATTTTTTGAAATTACTACGTTACCCAACAGCATCATCTACTTCTGAAGAGGACGAGTGGACGCTCTATGTCTTCAAAACTTTTTGGTCCTTACTGACAGAAGGGGGAGAAGCATATGAGTTTGATAGTCTTCAAGCGGGTTCATAAGGGCGGTTGCATAATATTTTGCCTAGTTTTTACAACTCTCGCTTTTGATACATTTGGTTCTTTGAGTTGTAACACTTAAACTTCGATGGTCGCCTGCGCTACTTATTTGCTTTCTTGTGGTGCGATGATAAATTCCGCATGTGCGATGATAACTGCCGCACTTAGATCATTCTGCAGACGTCCATTTTCATTATGCATGTCATTCTCTTAGTTATATCATTTCATGCATGATGAATTATCTTCATAAGTTGAAGAGGATCTCCACAAGTACAACCTGCCATGTGCATTTCCATTCCAAAAGCAAACTACTTATATGCACATCTTGAGGGGAGCCTTTGCCACTTATGAAGACAATTCCTATCCTTTACAATTTCACATACTTTATCCCGTTGAAAACTTCAACCAGTTTGTCATCAATCACCAAAAGGGGAGATTGTAAGTGCATCTAGTGCCACCCCTAGTTGGTTTTGGAGTATTGACGACAAATGTGGTTGAGGACTAATGCGTTTGTGAGAATTGCAGGATACTTGCAGTAGTGTCCCCATTGATTCGGTTTACCTACGAAGATGACCCCTAAAATGTATGAAGACATTGGCGACAATGGTGGTATGTGAAGATATTCATATTGAAGTCTATGACATGAGAAGACATTGAGTGAAGACTATGGAGCGCGAAGACTGTGTCGTTTCGTTGTTTCCTTTTCTTCTTTGTTGAGTCATAGGAACCACCGTACTGTTAAGTGGGGTCCAAGTGATCAAAGTTAGAATGATGAAGTGATGCTCAACCCAAATCCTATGTCTTGACGAAGACAATGAGAGCAAAACTTATCCGAGCTGGATTAGTCAGCTTTGCTTGTAGCCCAAGTAAAGTTGTCGTGTGTGTTTGAAATCGACCGTTGGAACACGTGTCGGTTCCTTAGTGACCAGGGTCATTTCAGACATATCAGGTCGGGTTGCCTAGTGGCTATAAATAGCCCACCCCCTACACCATAAATTGGTGGCTGCTCAGAGTTAGTGCACGGCTTTTGTCGTTTGAGAGCAACCCACCTCGAAGCCTTTGAGAGAGAAATCCTTGCGAGGACAAAGCCCAAACACCCGAGCCAAAGAGTGTTAGGCATCATCAAGTCTTTACATCATGTGACTGAAGACTTATTACACTTGAGGACTGTGAATCCTCCACCGGTTAGGCGTCGCGTTCTGAGCATCCAAGAGTCATTGTGGATTGCCGTGAGCGTGATCTGTGAAGGTTCGGAAGTCTACCTTGAAGACTTACCAGAGTGATTGGGCGAGGACTGTGTGTCCTTAGCTCAAGGGGAATAAGGTGAAGACGCGGTCTTCTGAGTTGAATCTCAGCCTCCCTAACCAGATGTACAGTTGTCACAGCAACTGGAACTGGTCCAACAAATCCTGTGTCTTCAACAAGTGACTGGTTCTATCTTCTCCCTCTCCTTACTTAGAGTTTGTCTTCGTGAAGTCATTGCCTATCTATCATACCTGTTTGACTTCATTGCTTGACTACTTTTGTTGATTGGCTTCTCACTATCTTCCATCTTGATCCTTACTACCAAGCTGCTATTAGTCTTGTACTTTCACGTTATTGCATACTTGACTATGGTTAGCTTGTTGTAGTTTATCTTCCACTGCATATCAATTAGGTCATTTCTATTGTTTGTCTTCGAAACATCCATGTTTTGAAGACTTCCCTAAAAATCGCCTATTCACCCCCCTCTAGTCGATAACTAGCACTTTCACTATCACACCCAATCATCACGTGGTGCTTCGAAACGACGAACTTTAGCAACGGCGCATAGTTAGGGGGAACACTTTCTTGAAATTATTATGAGGGATCATCTTATTTACTACCGCCGTTCTAAGTAAACAAGATGCATAAACATAATAAACATCACATGCAATTAAATAGTAGTGACATGATATGGCCAATATCATATAGCTCCTTTGATCTCCATCTTGGGGCTCCATGATCATCTTGTCACCGGCATGACACCATGATCTCCATCATCGTGTCTCCATGAAGTTGCTCGCCAACTATTACTTCTACTACTATAGCTAACGGTTTAGCAATAAAGTAAAGTAATTACATGGCGTTGATTCAATGACACGCATGTCATACAATAATTAAGACAACTCCTATGGCTCCTGCCGGTTGTCATACTCATCGACATGCAAGTCGTGATTCCTATTACAAGAACATGATCTCATACATCACAATATATCATTCATCATTCATCACAACTTTTGGGCATATCACATCACAAGGCAATTGCTGCAAAAACAAGTTAGACGTTCTCTAATTGTTGTTGCATCTTTTACGTGGCTGCAATAGGGTTCTAGCAAGAACGTTTTTTTGTTGGAAATATGCCCTAGAGGCAATAATAAAAGGAACATTATTATATTTCCTTGTTCATGATAATTGTCTTTTATTCATGCTATAATTGTATTATCCGGAAATCGTAATACACGTGTGAATACATAGACTACAACATGTCCCTAGTGAGCCTCTAGTTGACTAGGTCATTGATCAATAGATAGTCATGGTTTCCTGACTATGGACATTGGATGTCATTGATAACGGGATCACATCATTAGGAGAATGATGTGATGGACAAGACAATCCTAAGCATAGCACAAGATCGTATGGTTAGTTTGCTAGAGCTTTTCCAATGTCAAGTATCTTTTCCTTAGACCATGAGATCGTATTACTCCGGATACCGTAGGAGTGCTTTGGGTGTACCAAGCGTCTGGCGTAAGCTGGGTTACTATAAAGGTGCACTCTGGTACCTCCGAAAGTGTCTGTTGGGTTGACACGGATCGAGGCGGGATTTGTCCTCCGTATGTCGGAGAGGTATCTCTGGGCCCACTTTCGGTAATGCATCATCATAATGAGCTCAAAGTGACCAAGTGTTTGGTCACGGGATCATCATTCTGATGCAGTAAAGTGACTTGCCGGTAAAGAGATTGAACGAGGTATTGGGATACCGACGATCGAATCTCGGGCAAGTAACGTACCGATTGACAAAGGGAATTGTATCGGGTTGCTTGAATCCTCGACATCGTGGTTCATCCGATGAGATCATCGAGGAGAATGTGGGAGCCAACATGGGTATCCAGATCTCGCTATTAGTTATTGACCAGAGAGCAGTCTCGGTCATGCATGTCTGTCTCCCAAACCCGTAGGGTCTACACACTTAAGGTTCGGTGACGCTAGGGTTGTATAGATATTAGTATGCAGCAAACAGAAAGTTGTTCGAAGTCCCAGATGAGATCCCGGACGTCACGAGGAGTCCCGGAATGGTCCGGAGGTAAAGAATTATATATGGGAAGTCGAGTTTGACCATCGGGAAAGTTTGGGGTTCACAGTAAGATCACCGGGACCACGGAAGGTTCGAGGTCCACCGGTGGGGCCACCTATCCGGAGGGCCCCATGGGCTGAAGTGGGAGGAACCAGCCTGGTGGGCTGGTGCGCCTGGCCCCCCTCTGCGCCTAGGGTTGGGAACCCTAGGGGAGGGGGCGCCTCCACTTGCCTTGGGGGGCAAGTTTCCCCCCTTGGCCGCCGCCCCCCTAGGAGATCCCATCTCCTAGGGCCGCGCCCCAGGGTCCCTATATAAAGAGGGGGTGGGAGGGCAGCCGCACCCTGACACCTGGCGCCTCCCTCTCCCCCTTACTACACCTCCTGCTCCCGTAGTCGCTTGGCGAAGCCCTGCCGGAACTCTGCTGCATCCACCACCACGCCGTCGTGCTGCTGGATCTTCCTCAACCTCTCCCTCCTCCTAGCTGGATCAAGGTGCGGGAGACGTCATCCGCTCCGTACGTGTGTTGAACGCGGAGGTGCTGTCCGTTCGGAACTTGGTCATCGGTGATTTGGATCACGACGAGTACGACTCCTTCAACCCCGTTCTCTTGAACGCTTCCGCTCGCGATCTACAAAGGTATGTAGATGCACTCCTATCACTCATTGCTAGATGAACTCATAGATGGATCTTGGTGAAACCGTAGGAAATTTTTTATTTTCTGCAACGTTCGCCAACATTCTTACCTACGAAAAAGCCACAACGTGATTTGTCAACTTCTATTTACCCTTCATAAGGACCCTTTTCATCGAGTCCGCTCCAACTAAAGTGGGAGAGACAGACACCCGCTAGCCATCTTATGCAACTAGTGCATGTTAGTCGGTGGAACCTGTCTCACGTAAGCGTACGTGTAAGGTCGGTCCGGGCCGCTTCATCCCACAATACCGCTGAAGCAAAATAAGACTAGTAGCGGCAAGAAAGTTGACAACATCTGCGCCCACAACAAATTGGGTTCTACTCGTGCAAAGAGAACTACGCATAGACCTAGCTCATGATGCCACTGTTGGGGAACGTTGCAGAAAATAAAAATTTCCCTACGGTTTCACCAAGATCCATCTATGAGTTCATCTAGCAACGAGTGTTAGGAGTGCATCTACATACCTTTGTAGATCACGAGCGGGAGCATTCAAGAGAACGGGGTTGAGGGAGTCGTACTCGTCGTGATCCAAATCACCGATGGCCAAGTGCCGAACGGACAGCACCTCCGTGTTCAACACACGTACGGAGCGGATGACGTCTCCCGCACCTTGATCCAGCAAGGAGGAGGGAGAGGTTGAGGAAGAAGGCTCCAACAGCAGCACGACGGCGTGGTGGTGATGGAGTGGCAGTTCTCCGGCAGGGTTTCGCCAAGCTCACGCGGAGGAGGGGAGGTGTTGGGGAGGGGAGGGGCTGCGCCTTGGATGTTGTATGCAGCCCTCCCCTCTCCCCTCTATTTATAGGGGAAGGGGGAAGGGGGCCGGCCCCCTCTAGATGAGATCTAGAGGGGGCGGCGGCCAAGGGGGGGGCTTGCCCCCCAAGCAAGGGGGGCGCCCCCACTAGGGTTTGCCCCCAACCCTAGGCGCATGGGCCCAAGGGGGGATGCGCCCAGCCCTCCAGGGGCTGGTTCCCTGCCCACTACGGCCCATGAGGCCCTCCGAGAGAGGTGGCCCCTCCCGGTGGACCCCCGGAACCCCTCTGGTGGCCCCGGTACAATACCAATATGCCCCCGAAACTTTCCGGTGACCGTATGACAACTTCCCATATATAAATCTTCACCTCCGGACCATTCCGGAACTCCTCGTGACGTCCGGGATCTAATCCGGGACTCAACAACATTCGTAATCACATACAAGTCTTCCTAATAACCCTAGCGTCACCGGACCTTATGTGTAGACCCTACGGGTTCGGGAATCATGCGACATGACCGAGACACCTCTCCGCCAATAACCAACAGCGGATCTGGATACCCATGTTGGCTCCCACATGTTCCACGATGATCTCATCGGATGAACCACGATGTCGAGGATTCAAGCAACCCCGTGATACAATTCCCTTTGTCAATCGGTACATTACTTGCCCGAGATTCGATCGTCGGTATCCCAATACCTCGCTCAATCTCGCTATCGCAAGTCACTTTACTCGCATCAGAATGCATGATCCCGTGACCAAACACTTGGTCACTTTGAGCTCATTATGATGATGCATTACCGAAAGTGGGCCCAGAGATACCTCTCCGTCATACGGAGTGACAAATCCTAGCCTCGATCCGTGTCAACCCAATGACACTTTCGGAGATACCCGTAGTATACCTTTATAGTCACCCAGCCACGCCAGTGACGCTTGGTACACCCAAAGCACTCCCACGGTATCCGGAGTTACACGATCTCATGGTCTAAGGAAAGGATACTTGACATTGGAAAAGCTCTAGCAAACGAGCTACACGATCTTGTGCTATGCTTAGAGATTGGGTCTTGTCCATCACATCATTCTCCTAATGATGTGATCTCGTTATAAATGACATCCAATGTCCATAGTCAGGAAACCATGACTATTTGTTGATCAACGAGCTAGTCAACTAGAGGCTCACTAGGGACATGTTGTGGTCTATGTATTCACACGTGTATTACGATTTCCGGATAATACAATTATAGCATGAATAAAAGACAATTATCATGAACAAGGAAATATAATAATAATAATCCTTTTATTATTGCCTCTAGGGCATATTTCCAACAGGCGTGCCGACCACGAAGCAGACTATGAAGCTGGTTAGGCGAACATGTACAACGTGTCACACTTCTATTCCCTTTGCCTCACGATATATGTTGTTGGTCTCAAGGCGAGACTGTCATCATTGTGCTAGCCCGACCTCTTTCTCGTTCCAGTGATACCGACCACAAATCGGATTATCTCATAATCCCTGTCGCATGGCCATGCTTATCCTGGTCGGATCACACGAGGGGCCCAGAGTATATCTCTCCTGATCGGAGGGGCAAATCCCATCTTGCTCGACCATGTCTCGTAGCATGGGACTGGACAAACCCGAAACCTACCTTTGTAACTACCCAGTCACGGAGTAGCGTTTGGTCGGCCCAAAGCAAGTCTGTCACCATCCCGAGTACATGCGTCAGCTCAGGTCTTAGGACATAGAACGTATGTTGTACTAGAGACTCACAGATGACATATCGCTGCGTCTCATAGTTGGGTCTGTCCGACTCGGATCCGACCAGACCTTTCCAAGTCCATATTATCCGGTTAGCATCCAATGCTCCATGGCTAGTGAGACCGAGCCGTCGACCGTGTCATATGCTAGTCTAGTCGGCTGCGCGTCCACACAGCCCTTTCGACTAGGGACCTTTTAGGACAGTCATCATACAATGCATAGTCCCAAAAACAAGTCACGTACTTGCTGATACACATCATTGGTAATGTCCAAGGACTATCTTTATTCATAAACACATAAGAAATATCATCATACATGATTGCCTCCAGGGCATATCTCCAACACAAGATAACATCAACACCAGTGTGGAAGAGCAAGTGGCCATGTTTCTCCATGTTGTTGGCCATAACCAGAGGTTCAGGGTCATTCACAACATGTTCAGGAGATCAATGGAGACCATCTCTAGGTACTTCAAGCAGGTGCTTTTTGATATTGGGGAGCTTAGAGGAGAGATGATCAGGAGACCATCTGGCCAGACTCCACCCAAGATTCGCGGAAGCCCAAGATGGTATCCATACTTCAAGGTGAGCATTGACAATATACACTTTTCATGGCTTGATATGCTTGTATTGTTCAAGTTGAGCACTAACACGAGCTTGTGATGCCATTTTCCAGATTGCATTGGGGCAATAGATGGTACTCATGTCACTGCCAGAGTTCCTAGGTCACAATCTGCAACATACTGTTGGGGAACGTAGTAATTTCAAAATTTTCCTACGATCACGCAAGATCTATCTAGGAGATGCATAGCAACGAGAGGGGAGAGTGTGTCCACATACCCTCGTAGACCGAAAGCGGAAATGTTTAGTAATGCGGTTGATGTAGTCGAACGTCTTCGTGATCCAACCGATCAGCTCGATGACGTCCCTCATGCTCTTGATCCAGTTGAGGACGAGAGTGAGTTCCGTGATATGATCGAGGTGTGTAACTGTGGAGGGGGGCACCGCACACGGCTAAGGCAAAACTTGATGTGTCTTTGGGGTGCCCCTGCCCACGTATATAAAGGAGGGAGGGAGAGAGGCCGCCCCCCTAGGGGTGCGCCAAGAGTATGGAGTCCTACTAGGACTTCCAAGTCCTAGTAGGAATCCCTTTCCTTTTCGGAGTAGGAGAGAAGGAAAGAGGGAAAGAGAGAGGGAGTAGGAAAGGGCAAGGGGGGCGCCGCCCCCTTCCCCTAGTCCAATTCGGACCCATGGGGGGGGGGGGTGGGGCGCGCCACCTCCCCTTGGCCTGCCTCCTCCTTTCCTGTATGGCCCAATAAGGCCCATTACTTCTCCCGGTGAATTCCCGTAACTCCCCGGTACTCCGAAAATACCCGAATCACTCGGAACCTTTCCGACGTCCGAATATAGCCTTCCAATATATCAATCTTTATGTCTCGACCATTTCTAGACTTCTCATCACGTCCGTGATTTCATCCGGGACTCCGAACAAACTTCGGTCATCAAAACACATAACTCATAATACAAATCGTCATCGAACGTTAAGCGTTTGAACCCTACGGGTTCAAGAACTATGTAGACATGATCGAGACACATCTCCGATCAATAACTAATAGCGGAACCTGGATGCTCATATTGGCTCCTACATATTCTACGAAGATCTTTATCGGTCAAACCGCATAACAACATACGTTGTTCCCTATGTCATCGGTATGTTACTTGCCCGAGATTCGATCGTCGGTATCATCATAGCTAGTTCAATCTCGTTACCGGCAAGTCTCTTTACTCGTTCCGTAATGCTTCATCCCGCAACTAACTCATTAGTCACATTGCTTGCGAGGCTTATAGTGATGAGCATTACCGAGAGGGCCCAAAGATACCTCTCTGATACACGGAGTGACAAATCCTAATCTCGATCTATGCCAACCCAACAAACACCTTCTGAGACACCTGTAGAGCATCTTTATAATCACCCAGTTACATTGTGACGTTTGATAGCACACAAGGTGTTCCTCCGGTATTCGGGAGTTGCATAATCTCATAGTCTGAGGAACGTGTATAAGTCATGAAGAAAGCAGTAGCAATGAAACTGTAACAATCATAATGCTAAGCTAACAGATGGGTCTTGTCCATCGCATCATTCTCCTATGATGTGATCCCGTTCATCAAATGACAACACATGTCCATAGGAAACATAACCATCCTTGATTAATGAGTTAGTTAAGTAGAGGCATACTAGGGACACAATGTTTTGTCTATGTATTCACACATGTACTAAGTTTTCGGTTAATATAATTTCTAGCATGAATAATAAACACTATATAAGGAAATATAAATAACAACTTTATTATTGCCTCTAGGGCATATTTCCTTCACATATAGGGGGAGGAAGCACTACACAAGCCAGAATGTGCTTGCTGCTGTTGACTTTGATCTGAAGTTCACCTATGTGCTGGCTGGCTGGGAGGGTTCAGCGCATGATGCTAACATTCTCAGTGACAACATGAGTCGACCTGATGGGATCAACATCCCCAACGGCAAATTCTACCTTAGAGATGTTGGCTATGCGTGTCGGGCGGGTATTCTTCCACCCTTTAGGAAAACAGGTACCATCTCAACGAGTTCTCTGGTAGGGACTATCCTAGGACTGCACAGGAGTTGTATAATCTCAGACACTCCAGCCTTAGAGTAACTGTTGAGAGGGCATTTGGAGCTCTGAGGAATAGGTTTAAGATCCTGGATCAGAAGCCATTCCACCCATACCCCACTCAGGTTAAGCTTGTTCTTACTTGTTGCATTCTGCATATCTGAATCCTCCAGTGGGGCTTTGATGAACACGTGCCTGAGGAGGAAGAGGTCGAGCTTGACGATGTTGTTAGCTCCGGCCATGGTGTGGAGGCATTTGAAAATGATGCTTGGAAGAACAAAATGTTGGAGTGCGCAGAGGCAATGTGGCTTAACAGAGGTCAGTGCAGGATTTAAAGAAGAGGAGGAGGAAGAAGAAGAAGCAGCAGTAGCAGAAGCAGAAGAGGAAGAGGAAGATCCGGTAGTAGCAACACCGATGAACTATCCCCTATTTAGCCAATGACTCTTATTAATTTGAACTATCATTTGATAGTAGTTAGGATGAACTGTCATTTGTTTAACTAGCTGGCACTATGTTCAGATTGTGTGTGGTAAGGTCACCACTAGTTAAAAGTGGTGACAACACCTTATGCAGGTTGCAACCAAACACCATGTCATATGTGCGCCTAATGCAATGCGGGCAACCAAATGCCAGGTCAAAAATAGTTGTCGCATGCAACTAGGTGCATGCAGGCAACTATACTATGCGCATCTGGTTTTTTTTTGCCTGCATCCCCTCAAACCGGCTCACTAGAGCCAGGCTCGCCGGGCCAGACTCGATTGGCAATGTAACCAAACACGCCCTAAGTAGATGCATACGTATACTTCATCGGCATCCCATCCTTTGGTTTGCTTCAAGATGTGCTCATTTCTCTCTTTTTTTTTGTTGTCGGCAAAAGAAAAAAAACTATTTCAACGAAAGTAAATACGGTGGTGATTTCGAGAATGGCGTTTTGGCACATGGGAGCGCGTGCTACTGGGTTTTAAAATGTGTTTTAAACATATTTTGAAACGTCAAAAAATTTCAAACAAAAACTTGACGCGTGCATCTCGATATTGTACATGCTCACAAAGTCGTTTCACGAAAAAACCGACAACTTATGTGTCATGTGTGAAAAAGACAAAATCCGGTGTTAAAAAATGCTTTTCATAGGAGATCCTTTTGTCTTTTTTACACAAACCACATAAAATGTCGGTTTCTCCAAAACTTGACGTGCACATATATAATGTCGAGATGTATACGCCAAATTTTTATTTAAATTTTTTCACACTTTAAAATATTTTTTCACGTGCAGGAGCGCGCGCTCCCTGGAGCACCAACGAATTTTTGGGTGATTCCAGCGATCAATCAACTAGTGCAGAGGATTCAGTCTTCTCACCGGGATGAACAACGCAAGCAGAGCGATAGAAATAACAGTTTTCATAATTCAACCACCAAGAACTATACCCAATGTACCCATATTTTAAAAATTCATGATTATTTTTGGTTTTTCTTTTCTATTCTTCGAAATTTTACTTTTAAAATTCAAGAACATTTTCAAAATTAAAGAATTTTAGAAAATTGAGAATACTTTTTTTAAATAATAAAGAACATTTCTGTAAAATGCACAAACATATTTAATCTTCTGGATCCATTTTCAGAAAAGAATAGTAACATTTTTCTAAAATTCAAGGTTTTTTGAAAGCATGATTTTTTTAAAAAAAATCAGATAATATATAGAAAATTGGCGTCTTGATATGTTCCATACAAAACTAAAAGACATTGGTTTTGCACGGACTCACCCTTTGATGATCCACTGGATCCTCATAAGACAATAAAACGAAATAAAAACAAATCCATGAGGACCACACTCGTACTAGATTACTTCCATCTTTTATGATCGCGTTGTTATGTAGTAATGTAACTGCAGTTATAGAATTTTGTAAAACCTCACTTTACAATCCAAATAGCCCTTGCATAAAATCCTACTAATTTGTGTGAAAAAGTGTTCTCTTTCCCTTGGGCCAGGACTTTCAGAGAGAGAGAGACAGAGAGAGAGAGAGAGAGAGTATACTCTCTTAAATTTGTTTACAAAGCAAACTTCAACTCCCCCTTCACCATGGCCATGGCCAGCATCGTTTCCACCATCGCGCTCCTCTACCCCGCTCCCAAAAACGCCAACCCATGTTGGTAAAAACAATGAGTTTTTGAGACGTAGCCATGAAACAGTGTATCATGGTGGCTGCAATGCAAATTTGAAAGTTGATGGCGGGATTCCTCCGGGTGTGTTTGGTAGGGTGCATGGAGGGTGCATGAGGGCAAAATTTTCAATCCGGCCCACTTTTACATGTTTGGTAGGGTGTATGGGCTCACATGGGCTATGCTCATCTGATGCATAAAAGGGCCCTCAGCCATGCTCATCTCATGCACCCCAGACAGGGTGCATGGAGGCAGCCATGCTGGCCCTAACACTCGTCCCACCCACCAGACCACGTCGAGATATTTTATATTTTCATAAAATGTTCAAAATTTGTTTAAATTTTCAAAAAAGTTTATAATTTTGAAATTTCTTTAATTTTTTAAAAAACTTTAGGATTTAAAAATTGTTTAAATTTTCAAAAAATGTGCATAATTTCAAATTTTGTTTAAATTTTCAATAAATGTTCAGAATTTCAATTTTTTTTAAAAATTCAACAATGTTCGAATTTCAAAATAAAATCAATAATTGTTTGAATTTTGAAAATAAAACAAAATTTCAAATTTTATTTAAATTTTCTATAACATATTCAAAAATTTATTTGTTTTAAATTTTTCAATAAAGCTCGGAATTTCCAATATGTTCAAATTTTCAAAAAAGTTCAGAATTTCAAATTTTATTTTAATTTGCCAATTTTTTTTAGAATTTCAGTTTTATTTTAATTTTCAAAATATGTTTAAATTTGTGTTCATATTTTTCTGATTTTGTTCATCATTCAAAAAAAAATAAGAATTCGGAATTGTTCAACATGTCTAAACACATACATCGCTGCCAAACAACTGTAACTGCATGGACTGAGCATGTCTACACTCAGCATGTATGAGAGGAGAACAACTAAGCTAGGTTCATACATGCTACCAAACACACCCTCAGAGTAGGCAATGACAAGGATTCGGCCAGCAAGACCAACGACCCAGGTCTTCTTCAGGAGAATCAATCGGCTAGTCCAAACATCAACAAGGCCCATCCGGCTGAACATCATGAAGCCCATCCGGCTGAACACCACATCATCAATCCGACTGGACCAATACGTCGTCAATCAAGGCGAATGTTACCCACGGTGCCATCAAAACTCCTATGGTGACATGGTAATTCTACCGATAAATACCACCAATATGGACGTCATTACACTGTGTATCATAAGGTGAAATGGGCACAAGACATAGATAGGCTCATAAGATTTACACAAGTCTACAAGCTAAAGAAAATCCCTTGTAATCATTCAACTCACACAAGAGAGAAAACACATCCAAGCAGGATGTATTACCCCTAGAAAGGGGGCATGGACCTGGGTTTGTGTTTTTTATAATTCATCACCTCGCACATCTGAGATTTTGACCAGGTCATAGCGGGGTACCGGACAATAGCAAATCGATATTGGAGCACACCAAATGCCCGTTCAATATCCTTCTTGCAAGCCTCCTGACACTTAGAAAAGTAGGAGTTCTTGCCTCCTAGAACAGGGTTTGAGATAGTCTTCACAAATATTGACCATCTTGGATAGATGCCATCTGCTATGTAGTATCCCTTGTTGTAGTGGCGCCCATTGACCTCGAAGTTCACCGGAGGAGCATGACCTTCAACAAGCTTGGCAAAGACATTCGAGCACTGCAGGACGTTGATGTCATTGTGAGTTCATGACATACCAAAAAGGAGTGTCAAATTCAGAGGTCCTCTGTAGCCACTGCCTCAAGTACAATACTGCAAGCTCCTTTCGCGCGTTTGTACATCCCTGGCCAAGCAAATGGACAATTTTTCCATGCCCAATGCATGTAGTCGATGCTTTCAAGCATCCCAGGGAATCCTCTTGCTTCATTCTGTGTTAGGATCCGAGCAGTGTCTTCAGCATTGGATGCTCGCAAGTACTATGGTCCAAACACTTCCACCATTACCCTGCAGAACTTGTACAAACACCCAATGATGGTGGACTCGACATCCTCATAGCTGCCGTGCACTTCTGGAGTTGGGAGCTTCATATGCAAGCATCCTCATATCACTGGGAGCTCCATATGCAAGCATCCTCATAGCTGTTGTGCACTTCTGGAGTGAGGAGAATGCAACTGTGCCGGTGCAATCCTTCTTGCAAATGAAATAGCTGTTGAACTCCCGGATGGCATTCACAATCTTGAGGAAGAACTTTCGGCTCATTCGATAACAACGCCAAAATACTTTCTTACCGTGTAGTGGAGCGTCGGCATAGAGCAAGCAATAGCCCTCCATTTGATGCCTCTGCTTGCTCTTGCGGCGACCCGACACCAAGCCACCTCGCCACGGCTTTGCATTCTTCGCGAACAGGCCGGCCAGAGCGGCGAGGATCATGAGGTGCTCTACGTCGTCGATGTCGGCCTCGGCTTCCTCCTCAATCAGAGCTGCGAACGCCTCCTTGTCGTTGGAGTCCATTGTCGAACAGGAAAATCGCCGAACACCTCGCCAGTGTGGTGGGCGGGTAGCCGCCTGTATCCTGCTTGCATGGTCGGAGTCCTGGAAAGCTCGACCAGGAGCGGGATGGAGGCTGTCGCGGTGAAACCCTCTCTTTCTGGCGGGGGAATGGCCTTTCTAGCGGCGGAGCAGCGGCTGTTGGCAAGGGATGGAGCCGGTACCAGCATGGCGACAAAAGGGGAAATGACGTTCTACCGCACGTGGGTCGAATCTGGCCGGGGAAAAGGCGTTTCTCGCCTGACAGTGGGGTCCACACACCACTTTTTCTTCTAACGGAGCCTCCAAGTGCCCTCTAGTGCGCTGGGTTCGGCATGGGATTGCCGGGCCAAAAACTGGGCTGAACCGGCGGAATTCGGCGTCCTGAGGGCGCGACTGGGGGAAGTTTTTGCGCCGGCGAAAAAAAAAGCTTTGGGGGCCAGGCTGGAGATGCTCTAAGTGACTGACTAGTGGGTCCTGGTCTTCTAGTGGATGGACCAAAGAGACCGTGTGTGTGTGGGGGAGTCGTCGTCGTCGTCTCCTCGTGTCCAAGCTGCCACCCGCCCCTCTCCCTCCCGTCTTCCCTCTGCTCTGCGGTGGACGGCGCGCCGCCGCAGCCAGGCATTCAAGGCCCGCCCCGCCGCCGCCGCCCCCATCTCCGATCTTCCTCCCCCTTCCCTCCCAGTGCGCGCGGCCGGCAGGCATTCCGTCGAACGCCTCCGGTGCGCACCCACCCTCCCCCTCCCCCCACCACTCCCGCGGTCGAGTCAGTCTCGTCGTCCACCTCTCCTCTCTTCGGAACAGGACTCCCTTCCCGTGACCAACTAGCCGCTCTTCTCCGTCCGTCTCCGTGTGGGCTTCCCTCCCTCCTTCCAAATCGTGTTCGACTCCGCCACCCCTCCAATCCCCCGCAATACTATATAAGCAGCAGCCACCACCAGATTACCAAACCGGTTTCGAATTCGCCGGATTTTGGGTGCGGCCGCGAGATTACCGTCGTTTGTCGTGTTCGTCGGAGAACTTTCGCCGTCGCCGCCCGCATTGGTGGTGGTGACTGCTGGGTGGCGCTGAAAGTTAGTAGTTTTTTGAGGGGGCAACAATGGCGGCGTCCGACCAGATCAGCGAATTCTGCAGGGCGCTTGGGGGCGACACGCCGATACGCAGCGTGCTGGTCGCCAACAATGGGATGGCCGCCGTCAAGTTCATGCGCAGCATCCGCGCCTGGTCCTCCGAGACCTTTGGCACCGACAAGGCCGTCCTCCTGGTGGCCATGGCGACCCCGGAGGACCTCCGGGCCAACGCGGAGCACGTGCGGATCGCCGACCAGTTCCTCGAGGTCCCCGGTGGAACCAATAACAATAACTATGCAAATGTGCAGCTCATTGTCGAGGTTAGCGCGGTTCATCCATCATTCATTCTCCTGCTTTTATACCATCCATGTTCATTGTGCTTGTTGTTAATTCATCTGTCATGACACAGATAGCAGAGAGGGCCCGGGTTTCTGCAGTTTGGCCTGGCTGGGGTCATGCTTCTGAGGACCCAGAGCTTCCAGACGCGCTCGAGGAAAAGGGGATCATCTTTCTTGGGCCGCCGTCGGCCGCCATGGCCGCACTAGGTGATAAGATCGGTTCCTCTCTTATCGCACAGGCAGCAGGAGTTCCAACTCTTCCATGGAGTGGGTCACATGTATGTATGCGTGCCTTGTCCTATTTCTTTGATATATAGTGTTTTGTTTTCTCCATCACTGTATATACATATATGTTGTTTAAAACTAACTCCAAATGTCGTGCTCTAGGTGAAAGTTCCGCAAGAAACCTGCCACTCGATACCTGAGGAGATCTATAAGAAGGCTTGTGTTTCAACCACAGAGGAAGCTGTGGCTAGTTGTCAAGTGGTGGGGTATCCTGCAATGATCAAGGCATCATGGGGCGGTGGTGGTAAAGGAATAAGGAAGGTGCACAATGACGATGAGGTGAGAGCCCTGTTTAAGCAGGTGCAAGGAGAAGTCCCTGGATCGCCTATATTTGTTATGAAGGTGGCGTCTCAGAGCCGGCATCTAGAGGTTCAGTTGCTCTGTGACAAGCACGGTAACGTAGCAGCGCTGCACAGCCGGGACTGTAGTGTTCAGAGAAGGCACCAAAAGATTATCGAAGAGGGACCAATCACTGTTGCTCCTCCAGAGAAGGTTAGAGAGCTTGAGCAGGCAGCAAGGCGGCTCGCTAAATGTGTGCAATATCAGGGTGCTGCTACGGTGGAATTTCTGTACAGCATGGAGACAGGTGAATACTACTTCCTGGAGCTTAATCCAAGATTGCAGGTAGAACACCCTGTGACCGAATGGATTGCTGGAGTAAACCTACCTGCATCTCAAGTTGCGGTAGGAATGGGCATACCCCTCTACAACATTCCAGAGATCAGACGATTTTATGGAATGGAACATGGAGGTGGCTATCATAGCTGGAAGGAAATATCAGCTGTTGCGGCTAAATTTGACTTGGACAAAGCACAGTCTGTAAGGCCAACGGGTCACTGTGTAGCAGTTCGAGTTACTAGCGAGGATCCAGATGATGGGTTTAAGCCTACTGGTGGAAGAGTGGAGGAGCTAAACTTTAAAAGTAAACCCAATGTTTGGGCCTATTTCTCGGTTAAGTCTGGCGGAGCAATTCATGAGTTTTCTGATTCTCAGTTTGGTCATGTTTTCGCTTTTGGGGAATCCAGGTCGTTGGCAATAGCCAATATGGTACTTGGGTTAAAAGAGATTCAGATTCGTGGAGAGATACGCACCAATGTTGATTACACAGTGGATCTCTTGAATGCCGCAGAATACCGAGAAAATAAGATCCACACCGGTTGGCTAGACAGCAGAATAGCTATGCGTGTCAGAGCAGAAAGGCCACCATGGTACCTTTCAGTTGTTGCTGGAGCTCTATATGAAGCATCAAGCAGGAGCTCAAGTGTTGTAACCGATTATGTCGGTTATCTCAGTAAAGGTCAAATACCACCAAGGCACATCTCTCTTGTCAATTTGACTGTAACACTAAATATAGAGGGGATCAAATATACGGTTAAGACAGTAAGAGGTGGACCTGGTAGCTACAAATTAAGAATCAATGAATCAGAGATTGAAGCAGAGATGCACTCGTTGCGTGATGGTGGGCTCTTAATGCAGTTGGATGGAAACAGTCATGTAATTTACGCAGAGACAGAGGGTGCTGGTACGCGCCTTCTAATCAATGGTAGAACCTGCTTATTACAGAAAGAGCATGATCCTTCCAAGCTGTTGGCTGATACACCGTGCAAACTTCTTCGGTTTTTGGTCGCCGATGGTTCTCATGTGATTTCTGATACACCATATGCTGAGGTGGAGGTCATGAAGATGTGCATGCCACTGTTATTACCGGCCTCTGGCGTCATTCACTTTGTCATGCCTGAGGGTCAGGCCATGCAGGCGAGTGACCTGATAGCAAGGTTGGATCTTGATGACCCGTCTTCTGTGAGGAAAGCTGAACCATTTCATGGCACCTTCCCAAAACTTGGACCTTCTGCTGCTATTTCTGGCAAAGTTCACCAAAAGTTTGCTGCAAGTGTGAATTCTGCGCACATGATCCTTGCAGGATATGAACATAATATCAGTCATGTTGTACAAGATTTGCTAAACTGCCTAGACAGCCCTGAGCTCCCTTTTCTTCGGTGGCAAGAACTCATGTCCGTTTTGGCAACACGACTCCCGAAAGATCTTAGGAATGAGTTGGATGGTGTGTACAAGGAGTATGAGTTGAATGCTGACTTCCGGAAGGGCAAGGATTTCCCTGCCAAGTTGATAAGGGAAGCCATTGAGGCAAATCTTGCACACTGTTCTGAGAAAGATAGGATTACCAGTGAGAGGCTTATAGAGCCACTTATGAGCCTGGTCAAGTCATATGAGGGTGGAAGAGAAAGCCATGCTTGCGTTGTTGTCAAGTCTCTCTTTGAGGAGTATTTATCTGTTGAAGAATTGTTCAGTGATGACATTCAGTCTGATGTGATAGAACGTCTACGACTTCAACATGCAAAAGACCTTGAGAAGGTTGTCTATATTGTGTTCTCCCATCAGGGTGTGAAAAATAAAAATGAGTTGATACTACAGCTTATGGACGGATTGGTCTATCCAAATCCATCTGCTTACAGGGACCAGTTGATGCGCTTTTCTGCTCTGAACCATACAGCATACTCTGGGCTGGCACTTAAAGCAAGTCAACTTCTTGAGCAAACTAAATTGAGTGAACTCCGCACAAGCATAGCAAGAAGCCTTTCAGAGCTGGAGATGTTTACTGAGGAAGGAGAGCTGGTTCCCACACCTAGGAGGAAGATGGCCATCAATGAAAGGATGGAAGATTTAGTGTGTGCCCCACTTGCAGTTGAAGACGCCCTTGTGGCTTTGTTTGATCACAGTGATCCTACTCTTCAGCGGAGAGTAGTCGAGACATACATACGAAGATTGTACGAGCATTACCTTGTAAGGGGTAGTGTCCGGATACAATGGCAAAGGTCTGGCCTGATTGCATTATGGGAATTCTCCGAAGAGCATATTGGGCAGTCTGCGACACTTCTAAAGCAACATGTAAAGGATCCCAGGGGCAGGCGATGGGGTGTAATGGTTGTAATCAAGTCTCTTCAGTGTCTGTCAACTGCGATTGAAGCTGCATTGAAGGAGACTTCACATTACAGAGCAGGTGCTGAAAGTGTCTCAAATGGTAATCCTCTAAATTCTAACCGTGGCAATATTCTGCATATTGCTTTGGTTGGAATCAGCAATCAGATGAGCACTCTTCAAGACAGTGGTGATGAGGATCAAGCTCAAGAAAGGATTAACAAACTTTCCAAGATTCTGAAGGATAACACTATAACATCGCATCTCAATGGTGCTGGTGTTAGGGTTGTCAGCTGCATTATCCAAAGAGATGAAGGGCGTCCGCCAATGCGCCACTCCTTCCAATGGTCATTTGACAAGCTATATTATGAGGAGGACCCGATGCTCCGTCATGTGGAACCTCCTTTGTCCACATTTCTTGAATTGGACAAAGTGCATTTAGAAGGTTACAGTGACGCGAAATACACGCCATCGCGTGATCGCCAGTGGCACATCTACACACTGGTAAATAACAGTAAAGATCCGAGATCAAATGACCAAAGGATGTTTCTTCGTACCATAGTCAGACAGCCAAGCGTGACCAATGGTTTTTCGTTTGGAAATATTGACAATGAGGTATACCGTGCTCAAGCCTCATCATCATTCATATCTAACAGCATACTCAGATCATTGATGGCAGCGCTGGAGGAAGTAGAGTTACATGCTCACAATGAGGCTGTGAGGTCAGGCCACTCTCATATGTATATGTGCATACTGAGAAAGCAGCGGTTGTTTGATCTAATTCCGGTTTCAAGGAGGATGGATGAAGTTGGCCATGATGAGGAGACAGCATGCACACTTTTGAAGCATATGGCTACGAATATACATGAACATGTTGGTGTCAGGATGCATCGCCTTTCTGTGTGCCAGTGGGAAGTGAAGCTATGGTTAGATTGTGATGGGCAAGCTAGTGGTGCTTGGAGAGTTGTTGTTACCATTGTCACTGGGCATTCCTGCACTGTTGATATTTACCGAGAAGTGGAGGACTCCAATACACATGAGCTTTTCTACCGCTCCGCCACACCCGCAGCTGGTCCTTTGCATGGCATTCCATTACATGAGCCATACAAACCTTTGGATGCTCTTGACCAGAAACGGAACACCGCTAGGAAAAATGAAACTACATACTGCTATGATTTCCCGTTGGTATTTGAAAAAGCATTGAAGGAGTCCTGGAAATCTGGTATTTCACATGTTGCAGAAGCTAACGGGCACAATCAGCGGTATGCTCAAGTGACAGAGCTTATGTTTGCTGATTCAACTGGATCATGGGGTACTCCTTTGGTTCCTGTTGAGCGTCCTCCAGGTATGAATGATATTGGAACTGTTGCTTGGAACATGAAGCTCTCCACACCAGAATTTCCAGGCGGCCGGGAGATTATAGTTGTTGCAAATGACGTGACATTTAAAGCTGGTTCTTTTGGTCCTAGAGAAGATGCATTCTTCGATGCTGTTACCAATCTTGCTTGCGAGAGGAAAATTCCTCTAATCTACTTGGCAGCAACTTCTGGTGCTAGGCTCGGTGTAGCAGGGGAAATAAAGGCATGCTTCCATGTCGGATGGTCTGATGATGAGAGCCCTGAACGTGGTTTTCACTATATTTACCTCATGGAACAAGATTATTCACGTCTAAGATCTTCGGTTATAGCCCATGAGCTAAAGCTGGAAAGTGGAGAAACCAGATGGGTTGTTGATACCATTGTTGGGAAAGAGGACGGACTTGGTTGTGAGAATCTACATGGAAGTGGTGCCATTGCCAGTGCCTACTCTAAGGCATACAGAGAAACGTTTACTCTGACATTTGTGACTGGGAAAGCTGTTGGCATTGGGGCTTATCTTGCTCGGATAGGGATGCGGTGTATACAGCGTCTTGATCAACCAATTATTTTAACTGGGTTTTCTCCGCTAAACAAGCTCCTGGGGCGCGAGGTTTATAGCTCTCAATTGCAACTGGGTGGCCCCAAAATCATGGCTGCAAATGGAGTTGCCCATCTCACAGTGTCAGATGATCTTGAAGGTGTTTCTGCTATCTTGAAATGGCTCAGCTACGTACCTGCGTATGTCGGCGGTCCTCTTCCTATTCTGAAACCTCTTGATCCACCGGAAAGACCTGTAACATACTTCCCAGAGAATTCATGTGATGCCCGTGCAGCCATCTGTGGCATTCAGGATGACACTCAAGGAGGCAAGTGGTTGGGTGGTATGTTTGACAGAGAAAGCTTTGTGGAAACATTAGGGGGGTGGGCGAAAACTGTTATTACCGGAAGGGCAAAGCTGGGTGGGATTCCAGTCGGTGTCATAGCTGTGGAAACCGAGACAATGATGCAAGTGACCCCCGCTGATCCTGGTCAGCTTGATTCTGCAGAGCGTGTAGTCCCTCAAGCAGGACAGGTGTGGTTCCCAGATTCGGCCGCGAAAACAGCCCAGGCACTGCTGGATTTCAACCATGAAGAGCTCCCATTGTTCATACTTGCTAACTGGAGAGGCTTTTCTGGTGGCCAAAGGGATCTGTTTGAAGGAATCCTTCAGGCCGGTTCCATGATCGTCGAGAATCTGAGGACATATAAGCAGCCTGCTTTTGTGTATATACCAAAGGCTGGAGAGCTGCGTGGGGGCGCATGGGTCGTGGTGGACAGCAAGGTCAATCCTGAGCACATTGAGATGTATGCCGAGAGGAGTGCAAAAGGTAATGTCCTTGAGCCAAAGGCGCTAATTGAGATCAAATTTAAGCCAAATGAAGTCGAAGCGAGCATGCTAAGGCTTGACCCTCAGTTGGCCAGACTCAATGCTAGACTCCTCCAAGAAATTAAGACAGGCACGTCGGAAGCGGAGTCCATCAGGATCAGGAGTATGATGGCCGCTCGGACGAAGCAGCTGATGCCTATATACACTCAGGTTGCTACCCGGTTTGCTGAACTGCATGACACCACTTCCAGAATGATTGCCAAAGGTGTGGTCAGTAAGGTGGTGGACTGGGAGGAGTCCCGGGCCTTCTTCTACAGGAGGTTGCGAAGGAGGGTTGCCGAGGATTCACTTGCCAAACAAGTTAGGGAAGCCGCCGGTGAGCAGATGATGCCCACTCACGGATTAGCACTGGAGCGTATCAAGGAATGGTATATGGCTTCTCAAGGACAGGGAAATGGCGATAACTGGAACGATGACGAAGCTTTCTTCGCCTGGAAAGACGACTGTAGCAACTATGATAAGTATCTCGAGGAGTTGAAAGCTGAACGAGTATCCAGGCTGTTGTCGCAACTTGCTGAAAGCTCAGATGTGAAGGCTTTGCCCAACGGTCTCTCGCTCCTCCTTGGCAAAATGAATCCTTCAAAGAGGGAGCAGGTTATCGATGGCCTCAGGCAGCTTCTTGGTTGATGGCATATGTAAAAACCATGCACGTCTTTGGTGGTGGACTGGAAATTAGGCCTATGTAATGTACTTAGCTGCTTCAACCTTGACTTGTAGTAAATTGTTTGGCCTGTCTCATGCCAATGTATGTTACACAGCCAGCCAGAGGCTATAGAAATAAGAATGGTTATTCATGATGAAGATGATATTTATGTTTCTGAGTTTCTACCACTCCTTTATTACCTACCTAATGATATTTTATCCACTCTTCTGCACGGTTATTTATATTTTCTCAGTACAAAAGTCTACCTTTACTATTTAGTTATTTGTTGAACTCTTTCCCTAATCATTTTGTCTTCTTGTTTTCATTCTGCTCTGAACACATGAACACGCCTTTATGGGGCTTTCGGGCTTTACATAAAGCGGGAAGTTGACAACTCACAAGACATCGTGATGTCTTTGACGAATTTGAAGTCGTTTCTTGCTGCTAGCTACCACTTGCTCACAAGTTTGCCTTTGACCACAGAATCTGCACTGCTCTGGATCACCCATGCCCCGGCCCCCAGGTCTATGACACCTGAAGTTCATCAGCGGCGTGCTGCGTCTGAGAGCTGATTGGACGGTACTGGAGCAGTCGGAGTTACGAACTTGATATCTCACGGACTCACACTACAAAATTGTAGGTCCCAAGCTGACCTGGATCATTGTGGTTTTAGTGCTGATTTGCTCTAAGTGTAACTGCAATATTTATCCGACACTGAAAGCTTTGCTCACCGAATTGAACTCAAATTTAGTGAGGAAGTAGTTAACATATTATCAAATCTGCCGATTGTTATATTTTCAGATGCACCAAAAAGAAGGAAGGAAATACTACTCCCTCCGATCCGAATTAATTGACGCTGCTTTAATACAAATTTGGTAGCGTTATTGACTTTGTGGTTGTGTATATGGAACAATGAATAGATTGTTTCATGGCATCAACTTTTTCCAGTCTCCACAACATTTCAGGTCAACATCAGCCTGCCTTTTTTGCTTGTTCATCTCCGTTCTTTCTGCGTGTTGAAACATTTAAGATTATTATTAGCCTGCCTAATGAATGCTTTTTTAAGTGGTAGGCACAATGTGCTGATCAAAGGTATGCCTTGGTTGCTTCTTACTCAATATCGTGTATGTCAGCGCTGGACAGATGGTATGACTTGGTTTATTGTACATGTGCAAGCGACACATGGACAACGATCTCCTCTTCCCACACAGCAAGGGTGACATTCGAGAACTGATGAGTACATGAGTTCTTGTTTTCTTGTTGAAGACCAAAGTCGAATGTTTGCTAAGAAAAGTAATGTACTCATCAGTTTCATTCGCTATATTTGTTCATAACTATATGTTATTCGCCTTTAAGAAGTTTTTTTTTTTGTGAAAGCCTTTAAGAAATTTGTTCATGAGACCATATAGATTATGTCTACCATGGCGCTCTCCAAAGCATACAATCACATGCATCAACCAGTGATTCAGGGACACAAAGTTATGCATTATTTATTGATAACATGATAGTGTGCATAGCATATCCATTAAGATCTATTAATCATAGCAAATCTTGCAGTAGCAGGTTCCAAGGAAAAACCGATTGCACCAATGCTCGTAGACCTTCATATCCTGCCACTGAGACGAGCATTCCTGCTTGCATATTGGTTTGGTGCAGTACAAGAGCTTAATGTGAACCAACTGACAGTCTGCGTACCACAAACATTGGAAATTATACCCACATCATAATTTTCACATGTGCAACGATCTTGAAATCTTATGTGGATTTTTCAAGGCTCTTCTTTTGAAATAACATCTGCCCTAGGAACAACTCTACTTGTTTTAGAGAGAAGGAACTCTACTTGGTTTAGAGACAAGGGACCCTACTTAAGAACAACAAATGAGAGAACACACCTGCGGATGCGCTTTTGAACAACACAAGCATCACCAGAAAACAAGCGATGGCAGACCTTCCGTCCATTCTTGCACTATACATTCCAACAAGAGCCAAAGGGACAATATATAATGTCAAAAGAATCTATACTATTATTAAAGTTTCGCACGTAGTCACTAATGCAAAATATTTTGGACCCTATACAGTTCGGAAACATTAATGGCAGATCTTTATAGTTATTTATTGTTTTGTGTCAATTATATTGTTTTGGAATCTATATAATATAAAGATCGTTCTCAAAAGTCCATTCAACTTTCCAAGTGCATATTGACGTGGGAGGCGAGTGGCAACCTGAACGCATTCCTAGTCACCATTAAATGTATTGCACGTCTGTTGCATTAATGACTTGATTTGCAAATTGATTCGGTGCTTAGTTGCCAAAAAAAATCTTTCCTTTTCTTTTCTTTTTGGGTGAGGTCGGGGGAGTTATTTACCCAAAACCACCACAGTTGGGGCTAGGGTAACAAGTCAGTACCAGATTTGAGCCATGTCACAAAAACCACCAACCCTGAGACTAATTAGTAACGCAGAGCACTGACTGGCCGTTTTAGCCGCGGAAACAGGAAAACTGACAGGTTGGGCCCACCTGTCAGGTCGACGTGGCGCGGGCTGACGGACGACGTTAGACGGCGGGTGACGGCCGTTTCCGCGCATGTGTATTAGGTCACGCGCCCACCGTTTCCTCCTCCAATCCCCGATTCAGTTTCCCTCCCGCGCGTTCCTCCCGCTCTACTCATGGTCCGGCGGCGGCGATGGCGGAGAAGGTCTCGACGGCTCCGGTGGCGGTGGTCGTTCTTCCGGTGGCCGCCGCCCGCAATGCGACCTCGTTGGCAAGTTGGGCCCCAACCCCGATGGTGATTCGCACTCGACGGTGGATTGGGGAAAAGCTGTCCTACCGCCGCCGTCCCAGTATGCGGGGGAGGCAGAGAAGGCTGCTGCGGAAGCGGAGAAGGCGTCGGCGGCGGGTGATTCGTTGGGGGAGGAAGTACCCACCGTGCATCCATCTCCACCCAGGTAAATCTCAGTGCAAAAAACCTAGGGTTAGGGTTCTAGCAATACTGCTTAGTTAGGATACCTAGGGTTAGTTCTAGCAATACTGCTTCGTTGGGGGAGGAAGCTCCTATGCCTAGATGAAAATGCAGTTTTTTCTTTGTTTTTTTCCTGAATTACTAAATGTATCATAGTTTTTTCTGCATTTGTTGGCTCTTGTGGCATAGATCTTATTTGATTTATATGTGAATATGTCATAGTTTTTATTGTGCCACTGAAAATGTCATGGTCATTAATTTGATTTGTGTTCTGTAGGCCTGAAAATGTTGTGCCACTGTACTGAAAATGTTGTTATTTTGTGTACTGAAAATGCCTGCTTGATAATCGCGTACTTTTGCGTTTATTTTTTGTTCGGCTGTGTTCCTTTATATATAAAGCGTGGCAGAAGCCTTTTTTGATATAATTGCTTACTTTTGAGTTGTACAAATACCTGTTGTATGCAGGTAAATTTGGTGATGGCTGCACCTTTCTCAATACGTGCAAGATACTTGTTTCTCTTGTACCAACTTGAGCTCCTTGTTTCTCTTGTACCTACTTGATTTGGTTCTGCTACTAGATGCTCTGCTAGCTCTATGGAATATTCAAATTAATTAGATAATGATGTGAAAGTTTGTCTACTATCTCTTACTTGAACAGGGCCGTACAAAGTTCGTAGGTACCATTATGGTTACTTTACAGAGTGAGCTTCGAGCATGCTTAGATAGCCAAGTGAGTTGAATTTTCCTGATGTTATCTAGTCGTTTTACCATACTGCTAAAGATTTTTTTTTGAGGGACCATACTGCTAAAGATTAATTAAACGACTCTGCACCAATAGTAGAGCAGAGTGTTTCGACGTACTTTTTTTTTTCTCTCGATAAGGGGATTACCACGGCCTCTGCATCAAATGATGCACACAGCCATGTTTCGACATACTTTTAACAGCAGTTGACTCTGCACCTATAGTAGAACAGAGTGTTTTGGCGTATTTTTAACAGCAGTTCTTCTATACCTTTTACTTCCTTTCCTTGCTCCTCCTTTATTTCTCTCGTCTTGAGTATCTTGCAGGTGATGAAGGACGCAGTTTGAAATCTTCCTCTGCCATGGTAGGCACACCAGTTTTACGAGTAAAGACCATCTTCATAAATTCAGCGATTCTTGCTGCAAGAAGTCCTTTCTTTCTCAAGGTACTACTTATAACCTTCTTGATACATTTGTTCTTTAAGTTGGTTCTTCTAACCAGCTTCATGTGCTTTTTAGCTTTTCTCAAATGGCATGAAAGAATCTGTTCAGACACACCCAACGGTTAAGGTTGTTGATTCAGGTAATGCAGTAACTCAATTGTACATTCTTCCTGTGCGAGCAGAAAACGTCTTACCCTAGTTGAGGGCGACGTATTGCATTATATAGCAGAGGAGCCCGATGGCTTGTACATGCGGTCAAGGAAGAGATAAGGAAGATCTAAGATACATCTTGAGAGAGAAGAAAGGAGGATGGTTACAAGAAGATCTCCATACAAACTACCTCCTAGTCTTATCTCTAATATGCACCGAACATATATCTCCTATCTAACGTGACAGCCGCATATAATGATGTTTAACACCCCCCTTAATCACAACTTCATCAGGCTGAGATTATACTTAAACTCTTCAAAGCTTCTGATAGGCAGGGCCTTAGTAAACCCATCTGCAACTTGATCTCTGGAATGAATAAACCGAATATCAAGCTGTTTCCGTGCAACTCTTTCTCTGACAAAGTGAAAGTCTATCTCTATGTGCTTTGTTCTGGCATGAAAGACTGGATTTGCAGATAAGTAGGTAGCACCAAGATTATCACACCACAGACATGGAGCTTGAGAACTTCGTATACCAAGTTCTTTTAACATTGATTGAACCCATATGATTTCAGCTGTGGCATTTGCTAATGCCTTGTACTCTGCTTCTGTGCTAGACCGAGACACTGTGGCCTGCTTCCTTGCACACCATGAAATCAAGTTTGGTCCAAAAAATATTGCAAATCCACCAGTAGAGCGCCTGTCATCTAGACAGCCTGCCCAATCAGAGTCAGAGAAAGCACTGACCAGAGTTGAGGATGACTTGCTGAAACTAAGACCAATGCTCAGGGTATGTTTGACATATCTGACAATGCGTTTTGCAGCAATCCAATGCACAATAGTAGGAGCATGCAAAAACTGACATCCCTTGTTAACAACAAAAGATATATCAGGCCTTGTTAAAGTCAAGTACTGAAGTGCACCTACTAAACTCCTGTACTTTGTACTGTCCTCTTGATTCAAGAGTTGCCCTTCTGTGAGAGATAATTTTTCTGAGCTGGACAATGGAGCGAAGGATGGTTTACAACCTTGCAGACCTGCCTTTCTTACCAAATCAGTTGCATGTTTCTCTTGAGAGAGATGAAGTCCATCCTTGTGTTTCTTCACTTCAATCCCAAGGAAAAAAAATGCAAATCTTCAAGATCCTTGAGAGCAAACTCTGCACTTAAATCCTTCAACAATAATGCAATAGCCTCACTAGATGAACTTGTAACAATAATATCATCAACATAGATGAGAACAAATATGCATGTATTGAGCTTATTGTAAATTAACAGTGAGGTATCTGACTTGGAAGGAACAAAACCAAATGATTGCATCTTGTGACTAAGACGTGAGTACCACACACTTGGTGCTTGCTTCAAGCCATAGAGTGCTTTATCAAGTTTGCACACAAATGAGGGATTAGACTTGCTCTCAAACCCAGGAGGCTGTTTCATATACACCTCTTCTTCCAGAACACCATGAAGGAACGCATTCTGTACATCTAGCTGCCTGAGACTCCATCCCCTAGAGACAACAGTAGACAGAACAAGGCGAATAGTAGCAGCTTTTACAACTGGACTGATTGTATCCTCATGATCAATCCCATATCTCTGTTTAAAACCTTTGGCAACAAGCCTAGCCTTGTATCTATCAACAGTTCCATCAGATTTTCTCTTGACTCTGAACACCCACTTGCAATCTATAAGATTTTTACCTTGCCGTGGGGGAACCAAATGCCACGTTACCAAATGCCACGTTTTATTTTTCCTCAGTGCCACATATTTTTCCATCATTGCTTTTCTCCACTTTTCATCTCCAAATGCCTCATCCAAAGTTCTTGGTTCAGCTTGTTCATCTGTAGAGCAAACTAGACCATATTTGCTTATATGTTTATAATTGAGAGGTTGAGTTACACCTTTTTGCAACTGTGTGAGCCGCCGAGACTGTACTGTAGAGTCAGCTGGCGCAGAAGATCCGGAGTCGCGCACATGAGTTCCTGGCGCAGGCGATCCCCAGACAGATTCGCCCGCCACCCGCATCGGATCCTCTGCGGCTTCAGTAGTTGGTGGAGAGGTTGCAGCAGCCGTAGAAGATCCAGCCTCACCGACCGGCTCATCATGAGCCCGTGATTGCGCGGGGCCACATGGATCTGCACCGAAACCCACACCCTCCTGGCTGGGTGGGTCGGCGCTGGATTCTGCGCCGGTCAGCCGTGCCTGGAGCCGCTGCTTGTAGCAAACCGGCTGGTCGGGGAAGCGCACACCGCCTGGGCCACCAGGACGTCGCCGCGTGGCATCTGGCGATTGGCGCGGAGGTGGTGCGGGGCTGCCGCCACCCGCGGGCTGGCGCGTGGCAGGCGTGGGGCCACGGGAACCCACACGCGTGGCAGATTCTGCTGCGGGCAGGTCTGGCGCGCTGCGGTCGCTGATCCCGGCGCGGATCTCCTGGTCTGCAGCTGATCTGGCGGCAATCCCAAGGAGGATTTGTTCCCCGATTCCGGACACAGCAAATATGGCGCTTGAAGGCTAATTTCTTCGTCATTTTTGTCGCTGATTGTTCCTGCAACATCACCAGAAGACTCGTTTGCGCCATTAGGAGGGTTAGTCAGCATTGAATCATCACAAGTGTTTCCCCCATGATCAAGGCCGGTGAGGTGAGATGGCAAGAGGAGGATTTCCTTGCGAAGCAAGGCACCTGCATTGGGATGAAGATCAACAAAGGGAAATTTTGTTTCGTCAAAAACAACATCACGGGAGATATAGACTCGTCCCGTAGACACATCAAGGCATTTTACACCTTTGTGTTGAGCACTATATCCAAGAAACACACACTGTTTTGACCGAAACATGAGTTTGCGTTGATTATATGGACGAAGATTAGGCCAACATGCACACCCAAAAACGCGAAGAGACGAGGAGCCGTTCTACTGGAGTTTCATTATTGATAACACGACTGGGAAGCATGTTGATGATGTGAACGACAGTGAGAAAGGCTTCATCCCATAATTTGAGAGGCATGGAGGCGCCAGCTAAGAGAGCTAAGCCGACCTCAACGATGTGTCTGTGCTTGCGTTCAGCCGAGCCGTTTTGTTGGTGAGTGTGGGGGCACGACACATGGTGAGAGATGTCGAAAGTTTGAAAGAAAGAGTTTAATTTCTCATACTCTTCGCCCCAGTCTGATTGGACAACAAGTATCTTGCTGTCAAACTTGCGTTCAACGAGTGCTTGGAAGTTTTTAAAAACTTGAAAGACATCGGATCTTTTCTTAAATAGATAAATCCAAGAAAATTTACTATAGTCATCAATGAAGCTCACATAGTACGTATGTCTACCAATTGAGTTGGGAACATGACCCCAAACATCTGAAAAAATTAATTGCAGTGGTTTGGTAGACACACTAGTGGATATAGGATAGGGTAGCTGATGACTCTTAGCTCGTTGATAGGAATCACAAATAGTTTTAATATTGCGCTCACCAACAAACGGGAGCTTATTCTTTCTAAGTAATTTTTCAACTAAGGAAAAAGAAGCATGTCGTAAACGGTCATGCCATCGTGTGGACGAAAGCTTGATAGCACCACAAGCTTGTTTATTTAGTCTCGTAAGCTCCGGAATCAACGGGTAGAGCCCACGAACGTATCTACCTCAATAGAGAATGTTCTTCGTCGCCTGATCCTTGATCAAAAAGAAATAAGGGTGAAATTCAAGGAAGACATGATTGTCAAGAGCAATTCTATGGACAGAGAGAAGACTTTTGTCGACATTAGGAACATGCAAATTTTTCCTAAGATGGATTCTACGAGAAGGGGTACTAAAACTTGAATGACCAATGTGACGGATCTCCATACCTTCACCACTAGATGTGTGGATTTGGTCCTTGTCATGGTATTTCTCTTTCATGGTCACCTTCTCGAGCTCGTTGGTGATGTGGTTGATGGCGCCGCTATCGACGTACCAGTTGGTGTCGATTCCATAGGAGCCATCTGCAGCCGCCGCCACCTTGTCATCATCTTGAGAGGAGTCATCGTCCTCTTCGTAGCGGTACTAGCAATCTTTTGCTGTGTGCCCCAACTTGCCACTTATCTGGCACCGCGGAGCATCAGGGCGTGCGCGAGGGTTGCCACCACTGTGGAGAGTTTTGTTGGCGGGAGCACGCCCGCCATTGCGGGAGTTGGAGCCGCCGCCGTTGCCTCCTCCACTGGATCTCCCCCTGCCACGGGAGAAGCCGCCACGCCGAGAGGAGCCACCACGACCACGGGAGGCCGAGTTCGCTGAGGACTTGAAGCCGCCGCCGTCATTGCCGTGGAAGTGCACCATCCGCTGATCGAAGTTTGAGAGCATAGCGAAGAGCTCGTCGATGGTGACGGGCGTGACACGAGCATCCACTACTAGGGAAAAGCCTAGCAGCAGCGCGGGTTTTGGGCCTATTAGTAGCGCGGGGGCCGGCGCTACTAATAAGGCGCTACAGCTAACGATAGCAGTAGCGCGGGTGCCACCCGCGCTACTACTATGTCCTTTAGTAGTAGCGTGGGTAAAAACCCGCGCTACTACTACCAACGCGGGTTTTTTTTGAATTTTTTCGAAAAAATATTTTGATTTTTTCCCTAATTTTCAAATTTCTGAATTATTTTAACCTCAAATCTCTAATCACCCCTCATCGCTGCTCAATTTAATCTCTAATCACCCCTCATCATTCCAAATCATCTAACTTCCCGAACGATCATCCATCCTCTCACTACTTCAGCCTGAGCACGCTTAACTTTCGGGTTCTATTCTCCCTCGTTTCCAAGTCTGCACTTGTTGTTTTCCTGATAATAGTAAGATGTCAATCCTATTAACCTCAGGAATTTAGCTTGAGCATGAAGTCACACATTTCACTATTTGAGTTTAAAACTATTGTCCTAAAAAATTAGTAACACTAATATTTCTTGAATAATTAGTTTGACCACAGTTTGACCACAGTTTGGCCATAGTTTGACCAGATTTGACCAAAATTAAAAAAAAACAAAAATAATTATTTAGTAACACTAATATTCTAGAATAATTAGTTTGACCATTGTTTGACCACAGTTTGACCACACAGTTTGAAATTTTTTCCATTTTTTCCACTCTAGATCTTAAAAGCTCCGTAACTTTTTTCTGTTTGGTTTTTGAGGATTTTGAAAACGTCTAACGGGGTTAACTTTTCGAGTAGATGATTTTTCATATAAAAAACTTTTTCATCCGAGTTAGTATGCAAAAGTTATGCCCATTTTTACAAATTCTCGAGAGATTTTGCAAATAAAGTCAAAATTCATATTTGCAAATTTTCCCAACAACTAGACCACATATCACATGGGAAACTTATTTTCTTTTATTTTTTTGACATTTTCATCATTTTATTTTTTTAAACTGAAAAGGCGATAGGGGGGTGAGTGGGGGGGTAGAGTGAAAATGGGACTTTTAGTAGTAGCGCGTTTTTACCCCTCGCTACTACTATGGCACCACTTAGTAGTAGCGAGGGCTAAAACCAACGCTATCTGCTATCAAACTTAGTAGTAGCGAGGTTTTAAAACCCGCTACTACTATGGCATGTCCCGGGGCACGGTAGAGATCGCTTAGTAGTAGCGAGGGTTAAAACCCGCTACTGCTATCAACTTAGTAGTAGCGAGGTTTAGAAACCTGCGCTACTGGTAAGTAGCAGTAGCGAGGGTTTTTAACCCTCGCTACTAGTAACTTTCTGTGTATAGGCTTTTCCCTAGTAGTGATCCATTGCAGAGATCAGCGGCTGGTAGTCGGCGTCGAGCCCGTGGATGATGTAGGAGATGAGCTGGTCGTCGAGGATTGCCTTGCCCGCCGCAGCCAGCTCATCGGCGTAGCCGCGCATGGTGGCGAAGTAGGAGGCGACGGAGAGGTTGCCCTTCTGCGCATTGATGAGAGAAGTACGGATGTTGTTGATGCGACTCACCGATTGCTACGAGTACATGCCGGCGAGCGACGTCTAGAGCGCGCCCGCGGTGGTGACCGTGGTCACCGTGAGTAGCACCTCCTTGGTGAGGTTGCTCAGCAGGTAACCAAGGACCTGCTGGTCCTCCCAGACCCAGACTGGGTGGAGAGGGTTGGGCGTTGAAGTCTCCTTGCCTTCCTTGGTGGTGACGAGGAGCTTCGCCGGCTCCGGCTGGGTGCCGTCGACGTAGCCGAAGACCCTGGCGCCACGCAACTGAGGTATGATCTGCGTGCGCCACATCACGTAGTTCGTGCGGGATAGCTTCTCGGTGACCTGGCCATTGAGACTAGGCTGGAAGGAAGCGCCGGAGGAGGAAGACATGGTGCGGCTTCGACACAGGTGGTTTTGGTAGCTAGATGAGTTGAAGAAGAGGGGCTATGATTACCATGTGCGAGCAGAAAACGTCTTACCCTAGTAGAGGGCGACGTATTGCATTATATAGCAGAGGAGCCCGATGGCTTGTACATGCAGTCAAGGAAGAGATAAGGAAGATCTAAGATACATCTTGAGAGAGAAGAAAGGAGGATGGTTACAAGAAGATCTCCATACAAACTACCTCCTAGTCTTATCTCTAATATGCACCGAACATATATCTCCTATCTAACATGACAGCCGCATATAATGATGTTTAACACTTCCTTTTATAACCGGTTCTAATTTGCTGTTCTCATTTTGTTGCTATTTTCTATGTTTTGGAAATAAGAGTGATTATCTGCAATAAAGATGATATTTATGTTTCTGAATTTCTGTCACTCCTTTCTTTCTCTCCCCTTGATAATGAAATGGATACTCTCATAATCTCATTTCCCTCTTTGGTTTTACCTACCAAATGGACATTTTGTCCACACTCCACTGCATGGTTGTATTTCCTTAATGCCAATAGTCTATACTAATAACCATTTACACACACCAAAAGCCTACCTTTTTTGTTTAGTTCGTTGTCAAACTGGTTCCTTAATCCTTATGTCTTTGTGTTTTCTTTCTACTTGAAACAGATGAGCGCGCCTTTATGGAGCTTTTAGGATTTATATACAGCGGAAAGTTGACAACTGCTGAGCCCACTCTTCTGCTCGACATCTTGCTGGCTGCTGACAAATTTGAAGTCGTTTCTTGCATGAGGCATTGCTGTCACTTGCTCACAAGTTTGCCTTTGACCACAAAATCTGCACTTCTCTACCTAGACCATCCGTTTCCAGCATGAACTGATGAACTTCCCTCTGGTTGGGATTGAAGCCATCTTTTCAAGTACCGACCTACAAGTACTAATTGAAGATGAGATATATACCTTTATGCTAAAGTGGGCTCGTGCGCGATACCCAGAATTGGACGAAAGACGCACAATCTTGAGTTCTCGCTTACTTCCATTGGTGCGCTTCAGTCATATGAGTTTTGCTGTACTGCAGGAGGTTCTAACATGCACCGGTGATGATATAGACCATGATCAAGTAAATAAGTGCATCTCTGAGATACTTCTACACAAAGCTTACCCAGCACACGCGCATGGTGATCTTTCTGTAGACACGGCAAACTGCAGGCAATTTGAAGAGCGAACTTACATGTGCAAACCTTTGAGGTTAGTTGCATTTGATGGACTGCATCCACAGGTTATAGCTTACTGGGATCTAAAGCGTGAGGAGTGCTACAAATTTTTCTCTTCAGAACGGAATCATCGTCCAGGGATTATCTCGCATCCGCTGCATCATGCAGGGCTCGACTTGTTTCTCGTAGCACAATGTTACAGGAACCACGTGAGCGGGCTGTGCAGCTTTGGCCTATCATTATACATGCACCACAGCTCAAGGCGTGCACGTGTGACATTAGAGTATGAGTTTGCTGCAAAGACAAATGCGTCGCGGAAATTTGTGAGCAGGTTGGAGGGCAAGGGTTCCTTCACTAGGGGTTCCAAGCTCGGATGCGGTGATTTCTTTGGTACTCCATGGTCGACTTTCATTGCTGACGACAACCTCTTCATCGACGGTGTGCTGCATCTTAGAGCTGATTGGATGGTGCTGGACTAGTCGGCGTTACCAACTTAAATGATATCTCACACTACAAAACTAATTATAGGCCCGACACTTACCCGGATCACTGCTTAATAATATCTCAAATTATCTGTTGCTTCTTCATGACCCTATTCTGGTTATTGCAAGATATTGCTCCTTCGTCCATGAGAGCTGTAGCTGAGAGCTTTTTGGTAACTTGTAATTGTGCCTCTGATGTATCTTTTCGTGGAGCGCTTGGTGTGGTATATATAGATTTGGAGGTTCATCCAAGTTTGCTTTACATTTTTTTCTTTCTAAAAACTAATTATTAGTAGATTTGGAGGTTCATCCAAGTTGTGTACTTGTGCATTTGGAACGATGAATAGATTGTTTCATAGCATTGCAGGTCAACACTGGTCTGCCTTTTGGCTTGTTCATCTCCGTTCTTTCTGTGTGTTGAGGCATTTAGGATTATTATCACCAGCCTGCGTGATGAGTGTTTACTTTTAAGCAATAATGAAAAAAAAATCACGTGCTATGGCGAAATACCGTGTCCCTTAAAATACACTATTAGCAATGCTATATCATATGCTATTAGCGAGACATTGTATACTGCTTTATTTAGCGAGACATTTTTCAGAACGCTATAACGCACTATTTTTTCACTGCTTTTAAGGGTACAAATGCCTGTTGTGTACAGGTAAACTTGGTATTGGCACAATGTGCTGGTCAAACGTAGGCCTTGCTTAGTTGCTTCTGACTCAATATATGTAACTTACTGGTTACATGGCAATGCTGACAAGGGCACCTTGGACTGGTTTATCGTACATGTGCAGGAGACACACTTACAATCTCCTCTTCCCACACGGCCACACAAGGGTGGCATTCAAGAACTGATGAGTACACAAATTCTTGTTTTCTTGTTGTAGACCAAAGTCAAATGTTTACTCAGAAAAATAATGTAGTCATCAGTTTCGTTCACTATATTTGTTCATAACTACTCCCTCTGTTTTATAATATAATATCATTTTTTTAGTGCAGAGATTCGGTGCCTAGACTCATCTGCACCCGGTCAGAAAAAAGATTCAAAATAAATATTAGAAAAATTCAAAAATTCCAATTTTTTCCCCATGGTAGACAATTTATTGCGCGAGGTTCGCTCCAAATGTTAGCTCATTTGGACATCTGAGTAGCTCTGAGTAAAAAAGAAAAATCTGGTAAACAATACATGAACAGTAAACTGTTTACAGACCCCGAATTTGTCTTTTTTTTGCCGAGAGTTGCTCAGTTGTCCAAATGATTTGAAAATTGGGGCGGACCTCA
Organism: Aegilops longissima; assembly: GCA_021605205.1. Lineage (NCBI taxonomy): Eukaryota > Viridiplantae > Streptophyta > Magnoliopsida > Poales > Poaceae > Aegilops > Aegilops longissima. The sequence continues at coordinate 699,914,272 of CM038680.1, forward strand.
TGCATTAAATTGTCTACCATGGGAAAAGAATTTGAATTTTTTTAAACTTTCTAGTATCTGTTTTGATTTTTTATTCAACGCGGGTGCAGATGAGCCCAGTCAGAAAAGGATTTCCCCATTTTTTCTACACTAGTGCTCTTATATTATGGGACAAAGGGAGTATACGATATTTGCCTTTAAACATCTTTTCCATGAGACAATCCTCTATAACACTATGCCCCCTAGTTTTAAAGAGCCCACATTCAATTGAGCAAAATTAATTGAGGTATTCAATTTAGATTGGGGTCATCGGATTTTAACCGGCTCAACAATTTCTTAACGAGTTCTCCCATTTGATTATTTTAATTCTCTATGTTCGCTAATTTTGAAGCCCTTTCATGCAATTGAGGTATTCAGTTTTGGATTTGGTATGCAATTGAGCAGCAACCAGCCTATAAAAACACATCAATTCCGCGCACCCTCCCACCGCCTAGAAAAAGAAGTGCCACCATGTGATATTGTAGCATTAATATAGTACATGAAGCCATTGATGCAGAAATTTCCTCACATAAATATACATTGGTTAGCGGATAACACGAAAGGCCCATCAAATCACCGCGTAAAGAAAAACACACTCCATCATCTCCCACACCGGCCAAACTAAATATTCCACCAGTTTCAAAATATAAGCGGTATTACTTTTTTGGGATTTTTTTAAACTTTGACCGAGCTCAGAGGAAAAAATATCGACATCCATAATATTAAACAAAAAGTATGGAAATTCATTTCAAGATGAATCTAATCATACAGATTTATACTATGAGTTTTGATATATTTCTCTACAAATTTGATCGAACTTAAAAGGTTGGACTTTAAAAAAAATACACCTTATATTTTGAAAGATGGTGAGTAATGTTTTTTTGGGAAACCCAACAACACCAACGGTCGAGCATAGCGTGTCCAACCCTTCTAGTATAGATTATGGCCATGTTTGAATCCATGGGTTAGAGTTAGTTTGTGCTAGTTTGAGCTCAAATAGCCCTAAAGTATCCAAACATGAGGGCTAGTTGCATCGAACCCACCCGAAAAAACTATCCCACCCAAGAGGTGCTAATTGGAGCTAGTTCTCATGGGGCCCACTAAAAAATCACTTTTTATCTCTCTATCCCGCACACCAGATCTCTCCCTTTTAAAGTGGGTTTAAATGAGCCAAATGATTGAGAAAGTGCATTTATTATCAATCTAACCCTGTCATCCAAACAACACTTTGGCTAGAGTTAGTTCAGGGTTAGTCATGAGCTAGAAACTAACTCTAACCTCCAGCTAAGTTAGAGTATCTAAACAAGGCCTATGTCTCACATGGCATGACGCTCTCCCAAGCATACAATCCCATGCATAAATCAGTGATTCAGGACACAAAGTTATGTATTATTTATTTCTAGCATGAAGTGCGCCTAACATATCCATTAAGTTCTATTCATCATGGCAAATCTTGCAGTGGCAGTAGCCACCGAAGAACTTATCGCACCAAGGCTTGTAGACCTTCTTACCCTTCCACTGATACTTGCATATATCCTCGCATGATGATTTGACGCAGAACAAGATCTGAAATTGAACATCCTCACAGTCTGCGCATCACAAACCAATGAAAATTAATACCATAATAGTGAGACATTGATTGTAACACATGATTTTTCCAATGCTGCATAAAAGCGGTACGATGCGAAAAGCCTCAAGGACATGCATGCAATCTGTATCAACATCATATTTGAGAAAACTATTGGTAATACGACTTGAAATCTTATGTAGATTTTTCAAGGTTATTCTTTTGAAATAACATCTACTCTTTGAACTCTACTTTTTTTTAGAGAGAAGGAACTCTACTTAATTAAGAACAACAAATATGAGAACACACCTGCAGATGCGCTTTCGAACAACACAAGCATCATCAGAAAACAAGCGATGACAGACCTTCCGTCCATTCTTTCAGTATACATTCCAACAAGAGCCAGAGGGACAATATATAATGTCAAAAGGATATGGAATTACGTGGCAACTCAGAACTTCTAGAAAAAGACATATAAAGGTGCATCCACAAGATAAGATTACCAAGTACTAATAGGCGGTCCCAATTGAAAGCCAGAGTGATAACACATAAAGTCCAAAGGATATGAAACGACGTGCCATATCTAGACTTCTAGAGAAAGACATCTAAGTGCATCCATAAGATATCATGACCAAGTACTAAAAGGTGGTCTCTGTTTTATTTAACTTTTGTTCACAATAGCTGAAGTAGAATAATAATTTGGTAACTAATGACATATATTCTACGTATTCTTATCCTCAAAGTATGAAAATGATGCATGTAATACACATAGGTCAGTGAAACATGAGAACATACTAGAGGAAGATTACTGCATTCATTATGTTCATGTCATTGTTTGATAATTTGAAGAGGCGAGCTTTTCTGTGTTGATGATGCTTTGTAACCAGCTAAAATTGGTTTTTGTTTCTTTAATGTGAAGTCTGTGTAGTGCCAATAGATCAATATTGTTAGATCTAATTTTTTCTGTTGTTCTCCGCTTGTAGATGCTCTTTGTGTAATTTGTACGCATCAGCAACAAAGTGAAGCATTTCCTTTGTAAAAATGAAAAAGAAAAATCCTAAATCTTGTATCCCTATATCAGCATGGAGAAATCAATCGGTCCTTGCATGGTTTGTTGGCAAACGGTCGTAGAGTTCCCTCAAATATCTCCTGATGAACTCAAATATGAACTCCCTAAGGTATTAACTCAACTAAACTCACCTGCCTGTCGTACTCACAAAAAGAAAAGAACTTACCTACCCGTCAGATTACTGCTATCGTCTCCTGGGGTTGCCAGCGTCCTCGCGTTGCCTCGACGCCCCGCCCTGCCCCGGTCGTGCGCCAGGTTGCTGTTGTGGGCGCTAACTCTGCCTCGCTTCCACGTGCGCGAGGGCTCCGTGGGCAGCACTGCTGGCCCGTGTTCTCAATGCCTTTCACGGATTCGGCGTCTTCGGGGTTCTTGTGGGCGCCGACGGCTGTGGTGGAATCGAAGCCTGCACACTGGTACCTCCAAACTTCTAGTAAATTGCATAAAACTATCTTTTCTTGGGTTAGATTTCTAAACAACTATCATAAATTTGTTTGCCGTTGATATCTACCCAAAGTGTGGCCGGCTGTTTCAAAATACCCAAATGACCATGCAACTTTAAATTGATTGGGTTGGTGCCTTCATCTTCATCACCAACGTGCGCGGGAGGCAATCATGGTGCTAGGCAGCGGCAACGAAGATTCAAGACGGGGCGGCGCCGGTTGGTTTTCTTTGTTGTTGTCTGACACATGGTTTCCTACGTACCCTCTCCCTGCATGGTTGAGTGGCACACGTGTTTCGGTGCATCATTGTAATTTTGTCCCTAATGGGGACCAGACCTGGCCATTCGGGTGCCACGACCCGACCCAACCTTATAAAGGCTTGGCCTTCGAGTCCTCCCCTTCCCCTTCCCATCCCACATCGAGTCGCCCCGCGCGCGACCGGGAGGAAACCCTAGCCGCCGCCGGTCGGGTACCCCCTTCTTCTCCCCCTCTCCCCTCGCTGCCGCCAGAGGGCGCGGCCAGGCGAAGCCTGGTCGTCTCCGGCGGCGGCGGGGCGTCCCTGTCCCCTCACGCGTCGATCTCGGGCGGGCTGGGGCTGGCGGGTCGGGGTGCCCGCTAGGCGGCGGCGCGCAGCAGCGGCGGCGTCTTGGCGCGATCGCGATGGCGGTGTGGCGGCGGCGTGATGGGCGCCGTGTGGGGTGCGTGCTTGGGGCGGTATGCGGTGGCCTCACCGGATCTGGCCTTCGGGCGGCGCGGGCCGTGGGCGGCGTGGCTGCGGGCGGCCGCCTCTGCCGTGGCCGTCGTGGCTGGGGGAGGTGGCGGCGTAGGTGTGGTGGTGCATGAGGCGGCGCAGGTGGTGCGACCGGTGCGCTGGCCGATCTGGTGGCTGCGTGCCCGGCGGATTCAATGCCTGGAGTCCGGCGGGAGGCGTGGGATGGGCAGTGGCCTGGTGTGGCTGCTGCTCCAGCCGTGGAGGGATCCACGGTAGCTTGGCATGTCGGCTGCGGCGGCGGCTGACATGTTTCGGCGTCGGTTCGTCCGTAGGCGGCGTGCGGCGGCCTTCGATTCCTCCCCCGTCACGCGCGCACCACTTCCATCGAAGGACTAGGCTTTTCTCAGCTATGGTTCATCGCCGTCTCGCGCCCGGCAGTAGGACCGCGCTCTTCTCGCGCCCGGCAGCAGGACCATGCCTGTCTCGCACCCGGCAGCAGGACAGGCCGATGGCGGCCAGTTGGGGGCAGCTCAGGGGTGCGAAAGGCCGATGGCGGCGTTCGGTGGCGGTGAGTATGGGCTGGGGTGAAAATCTGTTCTATCTTTGGATGGACCAGCGGCGGCGAAGCTCGCTTCCTTCCTGAAGGCGTCGTCGCGGCCATCATTGCCCGTCGTGTTGCTCTAGGGGAAACTCTGGCTCTCGGGTCGGGCGGTGGCGGCGCTACGGTGTCGTATCCTTCCTGAAGGTACCGCCTTGGAGCCCACGTTTCGTCATATGCGGCTTCATCTCTTTGCGGTGACGTGTTCACGGGCGAGGACCCGGCTGCTCTTGTAGTGCTTGGGGTGGTATTGCTGCGGTCAGCGCTTATGTATCTTGCCTTGAGTGTGTGCATGTATTGTGATGGCGTGCGTTTGTATCGGCATGTTGTTGGTCATTGGTTTATATATAAAACGGGATGGAAGCTTTTTTGGGTAAAGGCCTGGCCTTGACGGGTCGTTTTGTGCCGGCCTGACCGGCCTAACATGCCATAATGTTTTGAGGGGTGTCTGAACAAGCCAGATAAAAGGGTCGGGCCATCCCAAGTTGAGTTTCGGCCTTCTGGGTTGTGTGGGTCTTTTGTTCTTTAGGTTAAAAAAAAGCCCAAAAAACTTAAAAGGCCAAAACAGTCCTACAAGGTTGTAATCCTCATTTGCCTTCACTCATTGTAAGTACTCCCGCACCTCGAGATTCATAAGCTCGACAAAGGCCTTATATGCCTACAAAATTTAGGTTGTTTCTAAGTGAGCAATGTTGAAAATAAACTGAGAAAGTAAGAAAGAAAGAAGATAAGGGGGAAGTACTTATAACATGCTGGCGGGCTAAGCTATGCTGCAAACACCCCGTACTCTCTAACGGCTCGGGTTGGTAGCTCGAAGTTGTGTGTACGAGACAGAAGGAGTGATCAAGCCATCAAACATGGGTAGCGGCCATGGGACTTCGAGTAGCTGGCCACCACCGTTGTGTCGTCGATCTAAGACTGGACGACGTCAGGAGCATCCGAACCAGGCGGATGCAACCTCTCAAACTGCTCCTTGTAAGACTTCAGGTGCTCTTCGGTTTTTCCGTAGTACTCGCTCTCGCCTTCCTTGCAATCACTCCGCTCACGGGCCATCTTCCACCACTACTAGGAAAAGGGCTATAGATAGGATTGATACTAATGGCGCACCAGGTAAGTAGTGCGCCACTACTATATACTAATGGCGCACCGGTTGGAGGTGCGCCATTAGTAAGGAAGACACTAATGGCGCACCAGGCACACGGTGCGCCACTAGTATTGATTTTTTTTTCATTTTTCCATACATTCTAATGGCGCATGACGCCAAAGTGCGCCATTACTAGTTCTAACAAGTAATGGCTCACCTTGTAAACAGTGCGCCATTAGTATATAATTTTTTTTACTTTTTTGCAAAATTGCTAATGGCGCACCGTGTATATTTTCATGGAAACTTTTTGATCTCGATCTCGATCCCACCCGCACCCTCCCCCGCTAGCTCCACCGCCGCCGACGACCCACCGCAACTCTCCCCCGCTCCACCGCCGCCGACGAGCACCCGGCCCCCCCGCACCCTCCCCCGCTCCACCGCCGCCAACGGGCACCCCCCGCACCCTCCCCCGCTAGCTCCACCGCCGCCGACGACCCACCGCAACCCTTCCCCGCTCCACCGCCGACGAGCACCCGGTCCCCCGCACCCTCCCCCGCTCCACCGCCGCCAACGGGCACCCCCCGCACCCTCCCCCCGCTCCACCGCCGCCGCCGATGATATTTTCAAGTAACAAATTTGAACATATTTTTAAAAAATTATTACTGTTTTTATAAAAAAATATTACTGTTATGATTTAAACAAGTTTGAACATATTTAAACACAAATAAATATCAAACAGGATTTAAAATGCATAAAAAATATTGGGGAGCTCAGGAATCGAACCCAGACCTCCCGGTGTGTGTGTTGCAGATCGACCAGTCGGGCTAGTGGGCGGGTTCTTTGATCTCGATCTCGATCCCACCCGCACCTCCCCGCTAGCTCCACCGCCATGACGACCCACCGCAACCTCCCCGCTCCACCGCCGACGAGCACCCGCCCCCGCACCTCCCGCTCCACCGCCAACGGGCACCCCGCACCTTCCCCCGCTCCACCGCCGCCGATGATATTTTCAAGTAACAAATTTGAACATATTTTCTAAAAATTATTACTGTTTTTATAAAAAATATTACTGTTATGATTTAAACAAGTTTGAACATATTTAAACACAAATAAATATCAAACAGGATTTAAAATGCATAAAAAATATTGGGAGCCTGGAATCGAACCCAGACCCCCGATGTGTGTGTCACGTCTTGACCAGGTCGGGCTAGTGGGCGGGTTCATTGTAGATAGGGTTAGGTGGTATATAAGACAAGTCGGGCTAGATTAAATTACTTATGGCGCACCCTTCTGTGGTGCGCCATTGATATGGATGTACTTATGGCGCACCCCCGGATGGTGCGCCATTGCTAAGCGTCCCCCACAGTAAAATCCCCAATCCCCAATCCACACTCTAATCCCTCCCCGCCTCATCTCACCCGCCGTCCCCGGCCGTGCACCCGACAACCCTCCGCCGTCGACCACCTCCCTCACCGTCCCTCCTCCGCCCACGCCCGCGCCCTCGCCGTCCCCCTCCACCCGCGGCCCCGCCTGCGTCCCCTCCCTCCCGAGCGTGACAGCTAGGGTTCCTAGCCGCCGCCACCGCTGCCGCCCGCCCGCCAGGGCACGCCCACCGGCCGAACCCTCCGCTGCCCCACCTCCCAGACAGCCCCTCCAGCCCGGCTGCGCCCGCCCCTCCTCCTCTCTTTTCCCGCGACCTCCCCTACCCCTCTCCACCGCCTGTCCCCTCAGCGCCGCCCGCCGCCTCCCGAACCCTAGCTCACGGCGTCGGGACGACCACCTGTCGGCCTCACCAGGCCGCAGCCCTCAAGCCCCACGCCGCCCTCGGCCTCGCCTCTCCACCGGGCGCCTTCCTCCGCCGCCAGCAGCGGCAGCAGCAGCAGTAAACAGCCAGGTAAAACTGACTAATCTCTTGTGTATTACTGTATTAATCTTGCTACTATTGTAGATACAGTAGTTTTATGTTGTTGTAGTTTTATGTTGCAGATACAGTAGTTTTACTGTATTACTATAGTAGGAAATGTCTTATATTTCTAGTGAACGTACATGTCAGCTGCCATATCATTTGCTTTGGCCTGTATTTAGTGTTTTTATGATTTCTTGTTTTGATGTTACAATTTTGTTAGTTCCTAGATATTGCTGGTTTGTACTTAGAAAATATTCAAAGTTGATTCTGTTGTCTCTGCAGTTCAAAACGTTTTGTATCAAGCTTCTAGGTTTTGTCACAGATAGTAATGGTTTGCTCATGTAGTTGCTGCATGGTCAACTTGTGTCCAAGAAACTTGAGCTCCTGTTCCAGTTTATATTATTAATTAGTAATTCAAACAGATCATTATAGTTCTTTAGACGTGGGCTTTTGTGTCCACCCACCATGAATTTGTAGAGAGGTCAGCTGAATAAATTTGGTTACTCTGATCTCGCAAGCATAATGATTAACTTTTGTATATATAGATACTCCTACAACAGGTATAAAAAAAGATACTCCTACAGTACTTATTTTAGTCAATTACAAATATAAACTGCAATTGGATCATCATTCTTTCATGTACATGATAGACTATGCCATGTAGAGTAATGAGTTTCATTTGATTCCATGCTCACAACAATTGAATGTAATCGATCCTCTTTGTTTCATGTACATGAAGTATTTCAACTTGTTTGTCTCGCATAAAGCCTTGGTTTAATTTTCTAGGCTAATTCAACTTGTTGTGCATGATGTAGGAAAGTGAACCAATAAAATTGTTTATTATTGAACCAAATGTTCTTAGTGTTTCAAAGGATTTGTAAATCTGTGGGCTTGCCCACTAATCAAATACCATTTTAGGGACCTTCATTTCTAACTTGTCCAACAAAAGCATGGAACTAGGAAACTAAACAACCCCCCATTAGAAGATCCTGAAATATATGCTCCAGCTAGTTGTCAAGTTCCCCTCTTATTCTGTGTTATAGATGCAGAGAGCTTTGAAGGAAAAGCAAGCCCAAATACAAGCTAACTTAATTCGCTGGCTAGAGCAGACAGTGCAGCAGCAGCAACACCTCCAAGGTGAGAAATATGTTCCTATTTATCTTTTTTTGCTCAAGTTCTTCAGTACATCATATAATATAGAGAAGTGCAGATCAAGTGGTGCAATCATATACATCTGCCACTTAAGTCATCCTTCCCTTTAAGCAGAGTGATGCCTTTCGATGTCACACAATAATGTTTGTTGCAAGAACATTCTACTCTTAGTGTTCGTTTGTTTACTACATAAAAATATATAGTTTTGCTGCTGTTATGTCTGTATTCACTGCTGCTGCTGCTGTACTTGTGATGATGTTGTAGGTACCCCGAGAGGCCCTTGAGTTTGCCGGAATGTCGATTAACTTCCGTTCCGGCAAAGGTAATGCTGAATTTTTTCGTGAATTTTAGCATTACTTTGCTAAAAATAGGACATATGGGGTACTTGCGACTAATGCCTGTTATCATGCATGTTTTATGATCTGCTGTAAGGGTACTAATTGGTCTCTTCTGCTGCTTATCAGAGATGGCGCGAAGCAGCCACCGCCTATTCGCGACACCACAGTACGAGTTGGATGCTTCCGAGTTCTTCACTATCATACTTGAGGCTTCAGTATCATCCATGACGCAGGTATATAAAACGAGAGATCTCCCCTTCACCCATCTCATTATGATATCTGTTGTTTGCTACATCACTCATTCTCCCAAACTGCAGAGGCTGCCTGACAATTTTATGAACATGCTGATGGGTGAAGATCCGCCAAATAATGTGAAGCTGCGACAGGCCGGCAGCGGGTTTCGCAGGCAGTGGGATGTGCAGTTGGTGATCAAGAAGGGCCACATGTACTTGTCTCGTGGGTGGGAGAAGTTCTACCGTGCCTACGACCTGCGGCTGGGGTCCTTCCTTCTCTTCAGGTACGACGACGACGCCAACATGCTCATCGTGAAGGTGTTCAACACGACTATGTGTCGCATGCGCTACGCTGCCGATGATGATGCCGGTACGTTCTGCCTCTTCTTATTCCTCTACATTTGGCTTTGTCTCACATCGATTGTTAACGGTCATTGTTGCATTTTGGACAGGTAATGGGAGCAGCAGCAGCGACAGCTACTATGCATAAAGCAGCAGCGACTATGGTCAGTAGCGAAAGCAGCAGCGATTCTGGCTGTAGCGAAATCAGCAGCGATTCTGGCTGCAGCATAGACAACAAGAAGGATGATCCGGACTAGAGTGCGGGAGAAGAGGAGCAGAGTGAGGATGAGGAGCTGCAGGATGACGATGGGCATCAGGCTGAGGATGACCTAGCGCTGGTGGTGGCTGACCAAGGGCAAGAGATGGTGGTGGCTGGCCATGGGCAAGAGATGGAGGTGGCTGAGGATGACCTAGCGATGGTCGTGCCTGAAGGTGACCTCGCGATGTTGGTGGTGCCTGACAATGACCATGCACCGATGGTGGCGCCGGCGATCCCACAGCTGGGCGACATGACCACGCCAATTGTGGTAGAAGACTACATCCCACTGCCTCCACTGCCTCCACCGCCTCGCCGCTCTAGGCGCATCAGGGAGAGGAAGGAGAAGAAGGAGAAGAACAATGCATGAGAACTGAACTTTGTCAGGTATGTCAGATCTCCAATAGGTTAGTTATCCAAAATGATATATATATATACTTAGTTACCTATGTTATCTCTAATATGCTTAGTTTCCTATAGGTTAGCTTCATTTTTACCTAAGTTGGCTCTAATATACTAACTTAGAGCTTATATGCTTAGTTTCCTATAGGTTAGCTCCAAAATAACTTATGTTAGCACAAAATGATCAAGTTTACATAATAAGCTTATAGTCTTTTTCTTATTCTTCTTCTTTTCCAAAATGGCATAGGTTAGCTTCATTTTACCTAAGTTGGCTCTAATATACTAACTTAGAGCTTATATGCTTAGGTTCCTATAGGTTAGCTCCAAAATAACTTATGTTAGCACAAAATGATCAAGTTTACATAATAAGCTTATAGTCTTCTTCTTATTCTTCTTCTTTTCCAAAACTCTTCTTATTCTTCTTCTAGTGTTCTTCTTCTAGTATTCTTCTTCTAACTTCTTGTTTATCATTTTGCAGATTTGATTTAATTGATGGAAGCTTGCGTGGATGGAGTGCTTCTTTTCCATTTGTGTTTTTATTTTGTATCAATGTGAAACTTTTGTGATGTGATGGATAATGTTGTTGGATGAACAATGTGAAACTTTTGTAATATGTAAGGATGGAACTATGTGTTGGCTATGTATGTATATATGATGGAACTTGTGTGTTGGCTATGTATGTATATATGATGGAAATTGTGTGTTGGCTATGTATGTATATATGATGGAACTTGTGTGTTGGCTATGATTGTTATATGGATGCTTGTTGTATATATATATGTGTTGGATATCTCATAGGTGAAATAGTGACTTGAGATTAAGGAAAAAAAATTAAAAAAATTGTTACTAATGGCGCTACCATGTAATGCGCCATTAGTATATAAGACACTAATGGCACATCAGGTAAAACTAATGGCGATCGCCAGTGCGCCATTAGTATATTATATACTAATGGCGCACTGGTGGTGCGCCATTAGTAAAAAATTTAGTGGCGTGATACTAATGGCGCCTGTAATGCGCCATTAGTAGGCAAAACCAGTGCGCCATTAGTAGGCCTTTTCCTAGTAGTGCACGACTCCACGTCTGAGAGCGGCCTCTTCAACTTGTACTCCTACAGCGTCAAACAGAAGTTTGCCATAAATAAGAACATGATGGTAAAAAGAAGAAAAAAATGCTTCATGCATATAGATATACCTTCATGGCGTTGAAGCCCCAGTGGTTCATGTTTCCTTGGCCGTGTGTTCCGTCTTTTCCACGGTTAGCCCGGTCCTTGCTGCTCTTGGCAGCAAACTCTGCATCGTTGCCGAGCCACCTATCCACCAAACTCGCCCATCCCTCATCCTTTCCAAAGCACCAATGAGGAATAACCTAAATAATGGAAGCATGACATGTCAGCACGAAACAATGAAATTGACTGCTTATACGTTGGAATGAAAAGTCTCTAATACTTACCTTCATATAGTGCTCCCTGTTCAAGGTAATTCGTTGCTTCTGCGCTTCACTTTTGCTCATCTTTTGATGAAGGTAGGAGTGATAGTAGTGCGATACGGCAACCCAGCGCACCTCGTACTGCAACTGACGAGCTATCTTCTTCGCAGTCGCTAATACGTCTCCAACGTATCTATAATTTTTTATTGTTCCATGCTATTATTTTATCCATCTTGGATGTTTTATATGGATTTATATGCTATTTTATATGATTTTTGGGACTAACCTATTAACCTAGAGCCTAGTGTCAGTTTCTGTTTTTTCCTTGTTTTTGAGTTTTACAGAAAAAGAATACCAAACGGAGTCCAATTCACAAGCCAATTTAAGGAGTTTTTTTATGGACCAGAAGAAGCCCCCGAAGCAAAAGAGTTGGGCCAAAAGAGTCCCGAGCTATCCAGAAGGGTGGAGGGCGCGTCCTACGCCCTGGACATGCCCCCTACCTCGTGGATGACTCGGAGACCCCCATGACGTGAAACCGACGCCAGAAATTCCTATAAATACAGAATCCCCCGAAAAGAAACCTACATCGGGAGTTCCGCTGCCGCAAGCCTCTATAGCCACCAAAAACCAATCGGGACACTGTTCCGGCACCCTGCCGGAGGGGGGAATCATCACCGGTGGCCATCTTCATCATCCCGGTGCTCTCCATGACGAGGAGGGAGTAGTTCACCCTCGGGGCTGAGGGTATGTACCAGTAGCTATGTGTTTGATCTCTCTCTCTCTCTCTCTCTCGTGTTCTTGATTGGGCACGATCTTGATGTACCGCGAGATTTGCTATTATAGTTGGATCTTATGATGTTTCTCCCCCTCTACCTGTAGGACCTTGAGAAGAGGTGTCTAGAGGGGGGGTGATTAGACACTAAGTACCAAAGTTGCAGTTTTTAAGTTTCTTTAAGGTTTGGGTGGAGTTTAGGCACAAGTTTAACATTCACAACATGTAGCAAGCAAGCATGCAAAGAGTATATGAGTAGCGGAAAATAAAGCATGCAACTTGCAAGAATGTAAAGGGAAGGGATTGGAGGATTCAAACGCAATTTGGAGACACAGATGTTTTTGGCGTGGTTCCGATAGGTGGTGCTATCGTACTTCCACGTTGGTGGAGACTTCAACCCACGAAGGGTAACGGTTGCGCGAGTCCACGGAGGGCTCCACCCACGAAGGGTCCACGAAGTAGCAACCTTGTCTATCCCACCATGGCCGTCGCCCACGAAGGACTTGCCTCATTAGCGGTAGATCTTCACGAAGTAGGCGATCTCCTTGCCCTTACAAACTCCTTGGTTCAACTCCACAATCTTGTTGGAGGCTCCCAAGTGACACCTAGCCAATCTAGGAGACACCACTCTCCAAGAAGTAACAAATGGTGTGTTGATGATGAACTCCTTGCTCTTGTGCTTCAAATGATAGTCTCCCCAACACTCAACTCTCTCTCATAGGTTTTGGATCTGGTGGAAAGAGGGTTTGAGTGGAAAGCAACTTGGGGAAGGCTAGAGATCAAGATTCATATGGTAGGAATGGAATATCTTGGCCTCAACACATGAGTAGGTGGTTCTCCCTCAGAAATGGTAAGTTGGAAGTGTAGGTTCAGTCTGATGGCTCTCTCCACGAATGAAGAGGAGGTGGAGGGGTATATATAGCCTCCACACAAAATCCAACCGTTACACGCAATCTACCAAACTCGGTGGGACCGAATCGTTAAACTCGGTCAGACCGATTTAGCAAATAATGTGACCGTTAGGGTTTTCTGTGGGACCGAAATGCAACTCGGTAGGACCGATATGGTTAGGGTTAGGGCATAACGTAATCTCGGTAAGACCGATTACACAAACTCGGTGGGACTGATTTTGGTAATAAGCTTTCCAGAGAGTTGGTCAGGCAAACTCGGTTTGACCGATTATCAAACTTGGTGGGACCGATTTTGATAATAAGTTAACCAGAGAGTTTGCATTGTAATCTCGGTAGTACCGATTGCTCAAACTCGGTGAGACCGATTTTGATAATGGACATACACAGAGAGATTACAATCCCATCTCGGTGAGACCGAGATCCCTATCGGTGAGACCGATTTGCCTAGGGTTTGTGGCAGTGGCTAAGACATTCAAACTCGATGGTGCCGGATAGAAAGAATCAGTGGGGCCGAGTTTGACTTTAGGTTTAGGACAAATGTGTGGAAGTGGGAAAGTAGTTGAGGGTATTTGGAGCATATCACTAAGCACATGAAACAAGAGGCTCATTAAGCAACACCTCATCCTTCCTTGATAGTATTGGCTTTTCCTATAGACTCAATGTGATCTTGGATCACTAAAATGTAAAATTAAGAGTCTTGAGCTTGAAGCTTTAGCCAATCCTTTGTCCTTAGCATCTTGAAGGAGTTCGCACATCCTTTAGTCCATGCCACTCCATTGTTGAACTTATCTGAAACATACTAGATAAAAGTGTTAGTCCAACAAGAGATATGTTGTCATTAATTACCAAAACCACCTAGGGAGCACTTGTGCTTTCAATCTCCCCCTTTTTGGTAATTGATGGCAACATACATCAAAGCTTTAGATAAAGATATAAAGAATAGCAAGTAAAGCTTTGGAAAGACATGTAACAAGCATAGGCTCCCCCTACATGTATGCAATCATGTGAATATGAAATATAGAAGCATGTGATAGCATAACCATGATAGAGCAGGCAACGTGTTACATGTATCTTGGCTATATGCATCAGAGCAAAAAGTATTAAAGAGAATACCTTCATGCCCATGAGTCCTTCTTGCAAACAGTATGTACATCAGCAAGAATTCCTCATACACATGATTGTGATGCATATACTTACCTTGTAGTCTTGAGTTGGCTTAGGATGTAATGAACCTGCGTAAACAAGGTTAGATAACACAGATACATCTACTAGCCAGAGCAAACAGAAGAAACCACAAGAATACCAAGACTGGGATGACATGTAGAGAGTGAGTACTGAGTACCACATTGGATTAGACATGTCCCCAAGAGTAAAGATATGCAATGAATTTAAATGATCTCTTTCCCTTAGATGTCTTGCTCCCCCTGAGTCTAACATGGGATACTGGGAGAAGATAGGGAACAGAAAATCAGAGCTGAAGGAAAACAGAGCCGAAAGATATGAATGATGATCAGAGCTAAAGTGCAGAGCAAATGTATGCTAATGCAAAATTTAGCACAATAGATCATATGAACATGTCTCTCCCCTCAAGAAGACATGTGGACATCTCTCCTCTTGAACACAAAGCATCTGGGATCCTTGAGAAATACTTTCTACTAGTATTCTCTCCCCCTAGAGATCTCTCTCTCCCCCTGAAGGATCTCTCTTTCTAAATGATAAGCTTTGATGTGATCTCTCTCTCCCCCTTTGACATCAATTTCCAAGAAGGGCTTGATAAAGATGTAATCTCTCTCCCCCCTTTGTCGTGAATGGGTTTGATCCTTGAGTCACAACATAAAGCAAAGATAAAAATGTGATGCTTGTAGAGGACAAGATTCATTGAGTGGAGCTGGATCAGAAGAAACACAAAATATGTGGCAATGAGTTTTTCCTGTGGTGAAATCGGTGGCACCGAGTGGTATGCTTCGGTCGTACCGAAAATATTCGGTTGGACCGAAAACAACAAATCTGTTGAACCGAGTTTATCGCAGAGAAAAACACTTGTCATCTCAGCTCACTAGACTAGTAAGATCTCACAAAGATTTGCAAGGAATTAATCTGAAAGATGTGCAAGGAATTAGATGCAGAAAATGCAGAGAAAACAGAAAGAAATCTAGATGAAGTTTTTTTTGAAAGGGGAAACACAAATGCATGAGACAAATGCAAAAACTCAGAAAAGAACACAGGAGAACTTCATCTAGAGATGGTCGGCGACAAAGTCACCTATGTTAGAGTATATTGACTTAGGAGTCAAGTGAGATCACTTGATCATAGGCCATACTCATCGTTTAAGCTCAAAATGGGGTTGACATTTTTCGTTTAAGCATCTTGATGTATTCTCATCTTGTCGAGTTGCTTTAACTTATGACTCGGAGTAAAGCTTCTCTAAGATGGAATAACATACCTTGGTTGGTGGTGTTGTCCATGTAGTGGAACTTGCGTGGGTTGCTCAAGGTTGATTTAGCTCATCAAGAATTTGGAGCACCACTTGGAATTTGAGTCCATCTACCTACATGGGTTAGTTTTTGCAAGGAAGAGCACTTGTATATCCAAAAATGACAATCATGAAACTCAACATAGAATTTGTCAAAGGATATGTTTGAATGGTTTCGTGCTTCCTTGTCTTCAACCACCTTGTGTAGAGACTTGGTGATGTAGAGATTGCTCAAGATATGAGTAGGTTTAAACCTCATGGAATTTGATTCAACCAAGTACCTACATGGGTTAGATAACATGCAAGATACAAATATATCCAAGACATAAGTTTTTCATCTTAAGAGAAATATCAAGGATCAGTCATAAGCTCATGTCTTGCATGTATCCAATGGAGTTTCTACTCCAAGTTTGAAGCATCAATGATGTTCAATTCTCCTCTTAACCTGCAAAACACTTTCTCATCAAGAGGTTTAGTGAATATATCCGATAATTGCTTTTCGGTGCGAACATGCTTAAGATCAATGTCACCCTTAGCAACATGATCTCGAATGAAATGATGACGAACTTCAGTATGCTTAGTTCGAGAATGTTGCACAGGATTATGACCAATTTTGATAGCACTTTCATTATCACAGAGCAATGGAACATGTGTCACATATATACCATAATATTTAAGAGTTTGGGTCATCCAAGTAATTGAGCACAACATGAACCAGCGGCAATATATTCAGCTTCGGCGGTGGATAAGGATACCGAGTTTTGTTTCTTGGAGGACCAAGACACAAGAGATCTACCAAGAAATTGACAAGTACCAAGTGGACTTTCTACCAACCTTGTCTCCGCATAGTCCGAGTCGGAATAGCCAACAAGATCGAAAGAGGCCCTCTTAGGATACCAAATGCCAAAATTTGGTGTATGGATTAAGTATCTCACTATCCTTTTCACGGCCTTAAGATGACATTCTTTAGGGGCAGCTTGATATCGTGCACACATGCACACACTTAGTATAATATCGGGACGTGAAGCACATAGATATAACAATGAGCCAATCATAGAGCGATAAACCTTTTGATCAACTGGTTCACCATCTTTGGTTAAGTCAAGATGTCCACTAGTAGGCATGGGTGTAGTCATACCTTTGCATTCTTGCATATTGAACTTCTTGAATAAGTCCTTGGTGTACTTTGTTTGAGAAACAAAAGTACCTTCCTTAGTTTGCTTGATTTGCAAACCAAGAAAGAATTTGAGTTCGCTCATCATAGACATCTCAAACTTCTCCGACATTAGCTTCCCAAACTTTGAATTGTGTGTAGCGTTGGGTGACGAGACGTGCTTTGTTGCGAACTACTTGTCCATCTTCATCTTGCTTGTTGCGAAACACCCATTTGGTACCGATGATGTTGTGGTTGTTGTCGGGCTTCTCAACCAATGTCCAAACTTGGTTCCTCTCAAAGTTGTGTAGCTCTTCATGCATAGCATTTATCAAATCCGGATCTTCCAATGCTTCTTCGACCTTCATAGGTTCAATGCTAGAGGTGAAAGAATAGTTTTCACAAAAGTTAGCTAAACGAGTTTTAGAGCGAGTGATTCTCCCGGTTTGAATATCATTGTAGATTTGCTTGACGAGATGGTCTTTAGCAATTCTTGCTCGAACTCGTGAAAGCTTTTGCTTGGGTCTTCGTTGAACATCTTCTTCATCTTGTTCTTCTTCTTGGCATTCTTCATTGTTGGCATTGTCGTTCTCTTGTCGTGGTGGAGAAGGAGGTTGTTGCGTTCATCTTGATGCACTTCCTCGTTTTCTTCATCTTGGTGTGTCCCACTTGTGGATGCTTCTGTATCAACTTTTGGTTCACCTTGTCGTGAAGTAGAAGCTTCCACTTGGACGGACGAGGTACTCTCCTTCACATCCGTTGGACGGACCTTGCCAATGGACAAGTCTTGGATTGCTTCCGAAGGATCTTTGTCTCCTACATCAATTGGCAATTGCTCTACTAGCGAGCCGTTAGATTCATCAAACTTCAGATCTACTGTCTCTTCAACCTTTCGGGTGAAATTGTTGTAGACACGGTAAGTGTGAGAGTTTGAGCCATAACCTAGTAAGAAACCTTCATGAGACTTAGGAGAAAATTTAGAACGACGATGCTTATCAAGAATGTAGCACTTTGAGCCGAATACTTGAAAGTATCCAACTTGGGGTTTGTTACCGGTGAGTAGCTCGTATGCCGTCTTGCCGAGTAGCTTGTGAAGATACAAGCGATTTGTTGCATGACAAGCTGTCTCAACCGCTTCGCCCAAAAGTGCTTGGCGCCTTGTACTCATCAAGCATCGTTCTCGCCATTTCGATGAGCGTCCGGTTCTTCCTCTCAACAACTCCATTTTGTTGAGGTGTGTACGTAGCCGATAACTCGTGTGAAATCCCTTCTTCGTCAAGAAAGGTGTCCACATTTGCGTTCTTGAACTCCGTTCCGTTGTCGCTGCGAACCTTCTTGATCTTCACTTCAAATTGGTTTTGGGCCTTCCTAGCGAAGTTTTTGAAGATCTTCTGGACCTGCGATTTATCATCGAGAAAGAACACCCACGTAAATCTGGAAAAATCATCAACTATAACTAGACCAAAAGAATTTCCACCGAGACTCTTGTAAGAGTTGGGACCAAAGAGATCCATGTGAAGTAGCTCGAGTGGCCTCTTCGTGGTCATGAAGTTCTTCACGGGATGCCTTCCTCCAACCTGTTTACCTGCTTGACAAGCACTGCAAAGTCTATCCTTATCAAATATGACATCATTAACTCCAAGGATATGATTCCCTTTAATAACTTGTCAAGGTTTCGCATACCAACATGACCTAATCGTCTATGCCATAACCAGCCTTTTGAGGATTTAGCAATGACGCAAGTTTTAGGTTGAGCCTTTTTAGTGAAATCAACAATGTATAGATCACCTCTACGCACACCAGTAAGGACCATTTTATGATTATCTCGACGAAACACTTGGCAGCCTACTTCAGTAAATAGAACATTGAAACCGAAATCAGCAAGTCTAGATACTGAAAGTAAGTTGTAGCCAAGAGATTCAACGAGCATGACATTTTGTATGGAGCTATCATGTGAGATGGCCACCTTACCGAGGCCAACCACCTTACCCTTTGAGTTTTCACCGAAAGTGACAAACTTTCGAGGACCATCATTTTCAGCAAGCTCACGAAAAATGTCTTTATCTCCGGTCATGTGATCGGTACATCCACTATCAAGAACCCATTCCTTTCCTCCTGACGTATATCCCCGAAGATTTGCCATAAGACCAAAATGTCTCATTGCATCATCAAGATCAAAGTCACTATCATCATCCTCATCATAGTATCCATGTTCAACATCGTCATGTGGTGGATCAAATCCTAGAGAGGGTGATTCATTAGAATGAGTTTGACAATAATCTTGTCTATGAATTCTTATAGCTTCAGAAATAATATCACTAATAATACCAACATTTCCTTTGGCACGCATAAGGTTTGTAAGCTCAAATAGACGATCACCAAACATAGGATCACTAGTATTCATTTTGCTCAAAGCAATAGACTTATAGAGAATTTCATCTAGATTTTTCAAAGAATAATCAGGAAATCGTTCCTCAAGAAATTTCCATATGGTGTAGGCACACCCAAGAGTAGGCAAGATTCTAATCAAGTTTCTAGACAAGCCTCTAGTGATAAGATTAACAGTTCTAAGATTTCTAGTCATGTCAATAGCTTCATCAAGGGTAGGATGCATAGGATCAACACAAGGTGCACAAGGACTAGCAATGTACTTGTTAAAATGATATTGATTGAAAATAACAAGCATCTCATTTTTCCACTCACGAAAATACTCTCCATCAAGAATAGGCACTCTATGACTAAGACTCCCCAAAGTAGACTCATCCATCTTCCTCCAATGGTGATTAAACCAAGGCAATGGAGACCAACGCTCTGATACCACTTGTAGGACCTTGAGAAGAGGTGTCTAGAGGGGGGGTGATTAGACACTAAGTACCAAAGTTGCAGTTTTTAAGTTTCTTTAAGGTTTGGGTGGAGTTTAGGCACAAGTTTAACATTCACAACATGTAGCAAGCAAGCATGCAAAGAGTATATGAGCAGCGGAAAATAAAGCATGCAACTTGAAAGAATGTAAAGGGAAGGGATTGGAGGATTCAAACGCAATTTGGAGACACAGATGTTTTTGGCGTGGTTCCGATAGGTGGTGCTATCGTACTTCCACGTTGGTGGAGACTTCAACCCACGAAGGGTAACGGTTGCGCGAGTCCACGGAGGGCTCCACCCACGAAGGGTCCATGAAGTAGCAACCTTGTCTATCCCACCATGGCCGTCGCCCACGAAGGACTTGCCTCACTAGCGGTAGATCTTCACGAAGTAGGCGATCTCCTTGCCCTTACAAACTCCTTGGTTCAACTCCACAATCTTGTCGGAGGCTCCCAAGTGACACCTAGCCAATCTTGGAGACACCACTCTCCAAGAAGTAACAAATGGTGTGTTGATGATGAACTCCTTGCTCTTGTGCTTCAAACGATAGTCTCCCCAACACTCAACTCTCTCTCATAGGTTTTGGATCTGGTGGAAAGATGGTTTGAGTGGAAAGCAACTTGGGGAAGTGTGACGCCCGGGTAATTTGGCTACAGTAATCCCACGCTAATCGTGCCATGACACCTCGGTTACTGTTGCTGTCCTCGCAATAATTCGAAACCGTTCAAAATTCAAATTCAAATTTATGACAACAATAAAAGTCTTCGAAAATTAAAACAAAAATGTTCGGTGGTTGCCGAATATTACAAGGGTAATTATGGTGCAACAAACACCTTTTTTATAAAGTGGCTAACTGGTTGAAAATGATTTAAACAGAAAAGAAAGAAATAATAAAAGAAAACAGAGAACAAACAAACAAAAAAAGGAAAAGGAAGAACCCCCCTCCCCCTGGGCCGAATGGCCCAGCTAGCCAGCAGGCCATCAGGCCAATAGGACCAACCGGCCCACCCCCACTCCCATTATCCTTGGATCCTGAAACCCTAGCCCGCTACCCGTCGCCCCACTCCCCCACTTCCCCCCGCGCTCCTCCCTCTCGCCGATCTGGATCGAGGGCAACGGCGCCTCCTCACAAGCCCGACGCGCCCCCCAGATCCCGTCGTCGTTGGACCACGTCGCCCCGCCTGGTCCTCGTCGGATCGACCCACCCCGCCTCCCTGACGACGCCCGCCTCGCCGGACTCCACCCCATCGAGAAGGAGGTCGCCTCGCCCTCGCCGCGACGATCACCGCCGCCGTTGAACGCCGCCACGCCGGAGCTCCCCGCCGGCCTGCTTCCACCTCTCCGCCGGACCTCCTCGTCCTCCTCCCCGAGTCGCTCCCCGCGCACCGATGCCCAGTCCCTACGAACCCGATGTGAGCGCGCGCCCTCCCCCCTCTCTCTCGCGTGACCTCGCCTCACGCGCCCATGGTCGCGCCCCCGCGCCCCTCCTCTATCTCACCCGCTCACCGCGGCCGGGTCGCGCTTCGCACAGCCGGGCGCTTCGTCGGCCGGGCGCCACTTCACGTGCACCCCGCTCGCCACGCCGGGCTGCGCCCCACCGCCATGAGCTCGCCCGACCGCAGCGCCCAACGACGCTGCTCCCGGCCGCCCCTCGCGACCCTCCCGTCCTCCGCCGCTGTCGCCACTCGGCCGTCTCGCCGGTGCGATTCGGGCGGTCTCGCCATAGCTAACGCCTGCTCCGGCCTGTTGGCTCTGCCGCACTGGCATCGCCCGATTCGGTCGCGCCGCTAACGCCCGAAGCCCGCTTTGGCCTTCTAGGCCACTGACTAGGGGGCCCCACCCCTCAGAACGAAAATTTAAAAAAAAGGAACTAAAAAAAACAATAATAAAAATAATAATTAATTAATTAATTAATTAATTAACTTAATTAATTTTAATTAATTAAACTAATCAATTAACTAAACTAATTAATCAGTTAATTAGTTAATTAAGTAGTCGATGGCGGTGGGGCCCACCCCCCAATTAATTTTGATTAGATTAATTAAACTGGTTAATTAAAATGTGTCACCGACCAATGGGACCCATCGTCAGTTGACTAGTCAACCCCTCGCTGATCGCCGACGTCAAGATGACATCATGTCGATGTCATAATTCCATTTTCAATTAAATTAAATAATTAATTAAATTCCAGAAAATGATTTAAATCTTTAGAAAATCATATTTTTTATCCGTAACTCGGATGAAAATACTTTCTACATGAAAGTTGCTCAGAACGACGAGACGATTCCGGATACGCAACCCATTCGTCCCACCACACCCCCTAACCTATCAAACTCGCAACTTTCCCCTCGGCTCCTCTGCTCAAAACGCTAAACGCCGGATCCTTTCCGGATGTTTCCCCTTCACCGTATCACCACATACCGTGTTAGGGCACGCCTAGCATCACGCTTTGCTTTGTCATGCATCGTCATGCATCTGCTTGCTTAAATATTCATTGTTCTTCCCCTCTTCTTCCGCTGAGACATCGAGACCGACGCCGCTGCCCCAAGACGACTCACGGAGTTGACGACCCTCTCTCTTGCCGAGCAACCAGGCAAGCCCCCTTGATCACCAGATATCGCCTATTCTTCTCTATACTGCTTGCATTAGAGTAGTGTAGCATGTTATCGCTATCGCTAATCCTATACTTCTGCATAGCCTGTCCTTGTTACTATGTTGTTACCTTTACCTGCTATCCTATTGCTTAGTATAGGATGCTAGTGTTCCATCGCTGCCCTACACTCTTGTCCGCTCCGCCATGCTATACTACTAGGCTGTGATCACTTGGGAGGTGATCACGGGCATATACTATATACTTTACACTGTTACATTACCCGTGATACTGTTAGAGATGGGTCCGAAGGACAGTGGCTCCATCCCGTAGAGGTGGGCCTGGGTTCCCGACGGCCCCGATCGTTACTTGTGGCGGAGGGTAGGGAAGGTTGAGACCACCGGGTGAGAGGTGGGCTCAGCCTGGTCCGCGATCGCGGATACTTAACACGCTTAACGAGATCTTGGTATTTGATCTCGAGTCGGCCATTTGGTCTATACGCACTAACCATCTACGTGGGAGTAGTTATGGGTATCCCAACGTCGTGGTATCACCGGCACTTCGTGGCGCCAATGACGGAGCGGGCGCCGCCGGATTGGACTGAACGCCTGCTAGGCTAGGTCTGCTTCCGCCGCCCTCGCAGCGTCGCAGGTGTGCTATGGGCGATGGGCCCAGACTGTGGCGCTTAGGTTTAGACCGGCGTGCTGACCTCTCTGTTGTGCCTAGGTGGGCTGCGGCGTGTTGATCTTCCGCGGCCTTGCATGACCCGTAAAAGTGTGTCCGCCAAATGGGATCAAGTGTGTTGGGTTATGTGGTGCACCCTGCAGGAAGTTAATCTATTCAATAGCCGTGATCTTCGATAACAGGACGACTTGGAGTTGTACCTTGACCTTATGACAACTAGAACCGGATATTTAATAAAACACACCTTCCAAGTGCGGATACAACCCGGTGGTCGCTCTCTCTCACGGTTACGAGGAGGGGATCGCCGGGTAGGATTATTGCTATGTGATGCTACTTGGAGGACTTCAGTCTACTCTCTTCTACATGTTGCAAGACGGAGGCTGCCAGAAGCGTAGTCTTCGACAGGATTAGATATCCCCCTCTTATTCTGGCATTCTGCAGTTCAGTCCACATATGGCCCTTTACACATATATCCATGCATATGTAGTGTAGCTCCTTGCTTGCGAGTACTTTGGATGAGTACTCACGGTTGCCTTGTTCCCCCTTTTCCCCCTTTCCTTACCGGTTGCTGCGACCAGACGATGGAGCCCAGGAGCCAGACGCCACCGTCGATGACGACTACTACACTGGAGGCGCCTACTACTACGTGCAGCCCGCTGACGACGCCCAGGAGTAGTTAGGAGGATCCTAGGCAGGAGGCCTGCGCCTCTTTCGATCTGTATCCCAGTTTGTGCTAGCCTTCTTAAGGCAATCTTGTTTAACTTATGTCTGTACTCAGATATTGTTGCTTCCGCTGACTCGTCTATGATCGAGCACTTGTATTCAAGCCCTCGAGGCCCCTAGCTTGTATTATGATGCTTGTATGACTTATTTATGTTTTAGAGTTGTGTTGTGATATCTTCCCGTGAGTCCCTGATCTTGATCGTACACATTTGCGTGCATGATTAGTGTACGATTGAATCGGGGGCGTCACAAGTTGGTATCAGAGCCGACTTCCTGTAGGAATCCCCCTTCCACACTCCTTGGCCGAAGTCGAGTCTAGACTTTACAAAACTTTTACTAACTTGGTTGTGTGGCCCATAGGCCCACGTCGCCATTGGGTGGTATTAGGATCTTTTACTCCTCGATCTTTACTCTGGGACTCTGAGCTCTCTTCTATTCGGGTTAAATGATTTTGCTAAAAACAGAACTAACTATAGGCTCTCGCAAGTACTTTCTCCCGGAGAGCCACTTGTTACCGATGACCGCCTGCTGCACCAGAAGATTCCGAAGATACTCTACGATGTGCTCTCGAGACTATGTGCCATCGCTTTTGCCATTCACTTCCATCGATAAATCCCTCCGGATAACTACTTACACCTATCGTTCATATTGTCATCCCGGCTGCTCTTGTTATTACAAGATGTCCTGAAATACTCTTTGATATTCCGAGAATTCTTTACGCTTACTGCCCTGCAGTTCCTTGCTGCATGAATACCCCTACGGATAATTACTCGCGCTTGCCGAGTATCCGTTCATCCAAAGTTGTTCATGTGTTTCACAGAAATACATTCAAATACTACCCGATCTTCCGAAAATCCTGAGCAGCCTATTGCTCTTGAAATTCTTGCTTGCTTGCAATATGATTAATCCCATAAGTCTCGTAATCTTAATGGCATACCTTGTCATTATCATTTTGAGTCTGTTGATTCAATATGTTGCGAATTCTCGCAATCCTCAAATAGATCCTAGAATTCATCCTTCCGCTCGCACGTCATTTTGAACATGAGCTGGTTCTCGACCAAACTATCCGTCGCCGATTGTGCCTCCGTATATTCAATTGATCCATCCTTGATCAGAACGTCTGCTTCTGATCCTTTGTTTTGGAAATCATAATTCCTTTGCATTTAAGCTGTGAATTATTCAGATGCTTCCATAACCTGTTGCATTTGCATTCCTTCCTCTTCTGGTTGAGTATCGATACTCATAACAGATCCTTTGTGGACCATCAAGTCCTTTGTTGGATTGTTATCCGACAATGTCCTTCACACTTGATCACTTTGTGAGTTCCTCCCCTGATACATAATGCCTTTGTTAAGTTGTATCCTCTGCTTGGCCAACCATGCTCTGCTTTCGGGCTTGTGTTATTTACTCTTGGAACTTGTGGTATATGTTTCTAAGAAGCCCCTATGGGTTGAACATATGCCTTCTCTAAACCGTGTGAACCCGAAAGTTTTCACGAGTCATACTCTTCTAGTGCTTCGCTAGATAAAATTTCAACACTGCAACTTCATCGAACGTGAAGTGAATGAAAGGTTATGCATTGGAGAAGTGGGAGTCGACCTTGAACTTGTGTTCATGCCCATGGACACGATGTACATCTTCTCATCGAAGCTTCTTTTAAAATTAATTATTCCCTTGATATAAGTTCATCTTATATCTGGGGTCTGGCCTTTTACAATCGTGGTTCCGACCATGTTCTCCTTTAAATACCATTTTCGATGCAAGTGTAAGCACTTGTCTTTTTATGAGTTCATGTTGATCAATACCCCGGTACAACCTCTACGTTGATCTGTCGTCGAGTAATACCCCCTGGTATCTTGAGATTATCATGGAACTGCATAACTTTTTATGAGTTCATCAAGTACTACCTTCCCACTGATTCCAATTTTTCACGGGCTCTGAGTTACTAAACACTCAAAGACACCGATAACTGAACCGAGTCCGCACTACGGTTCAATAACTCTTAGTAATATTCTTTAAGTACGAGTTTGTACCCGATCATGTCATTCCTAGCCTGATTGACTATATCCCTGTCGTGCTAAATTTTAAGTGTGCTACCTGGTCCTTCTTCCTGGAGCACCAAAAAATTTTGATGATGAGCTAAGCTTACGTCCATCTTCCTCGTCATATCAGTTCGCCTTGAACAACAATCCTGGTTTCAAGTTTGTGTCCTACCCATGGTTCCAATAACCTTCCGCTACCTCATTCCTTTGACTTAATGTCGTCGCTGATTGATTACATCTTCATGGAATCTCTCGACAAATGTGTCGTGATCATCGTGACCGTTCTGAGCTCTTCTAGGATATCATCTGAACTCATGATGACAAATACCTTCCTTTCCCCTCGTTGATTTGTGTTATCCTTGCCAACATTATTGCCTTTCCTCCGAGGCAAACTTGCTCATGTTTTGTGTTATACCTTGAGTTCCTTACTACCCAGCATTGTTCTTCTTTACCTTGGAGTATTACCACCTTTTATGTCAAGAATGTCATGGGAATTTCACCACCTCTTAAGAATTCTTGGTATGGTGATACTTCTCACCCTCACCATTCTTTCTTGGTACCCGTGTTGTTTCTAACCGGAATACCGACAATTGAACTATGATGTGTGGATTCAAAACTTCTAGCAACCCTATTGCTTTGAAGTGAATGGTCGAGTTTCATTCTAATTCTTTTGTTCGTCAAGTCACCACTCAAACATTGATCGTGCAACCCAACCCATATTCGGGTGCACCTTCCAACCAATGTTTAATTGAGTATGTTTCCTCGAGCATACATCATTATACCATTTGATCTGACAAATGTTATCTCCTTGTTCACATAATTGTGGAAATCCATCTTTTCGGAAATTTTGATGAATTGTCGCTGAGTCCCAAAGTCACCTCCTTGTCCTCTCCTTGATTTAATGATGAACTCTTGTTTCGAAACTCGCTTCCATAGTTCATTCCCCGAGAATCTTGCAATGTCATTTCGTCGATTTGTGTTGCACCTTTTCCTCTCGGACCCCCTAAGTCTGAGGTATCATGACACCAATTGGATATGAATCTCGGTCAGATATGATGGTTGGGACAACTTTCCAAGAGTTATGATGTTGATCCTTTGATGACCCGGTAACATGATGTCATGCCTAGCACCCCCCCCCCCCGGCTGGAGGACCTATCATTATAGTTTCCTTTTTAACAAGGTTAACCATTCTTCCATGAGGAAATTGTAAGACTTATTCTATAAGTTCTTCCTGATGGACCCTTTTTGTTTCCAAAGTCTGAACTTTGCTTGAAGACCATGCAATGCTATCTCGAAGCATGTCTGTGGTACTCCGATTTTCAACAAAAACATTTCGAGCCCAATGCTAAATGTTTCCTGCTCGATTATCCAAACACCGCTGTACGGGTATGGTCATCAAATTCCTCTCCCCTTACCTAAATGGTTATCCACTCTATATCCTTTCATGGATATCTTGCTCTGCTTGTCCTTGGGAAGGATATACCCCTGAATTATGTGTCTAAACACATTTTTCTTTCCATTGTTCTGTTTAATCTGATAATCATATTTTTCTTTCCATTTGTTGGGTTAACGTTTCTTGTGATCTATATGATCTAAGCAGTAATACTCTCCTGCTTATGTAA
Organism: Aegilops longissima; assembly: GCA_021605205.1. Taxonomy (NCBI): domain Eukaryota; kingdom Viridiplantae; phylum Streptophyta; class Magnoliopsida; order Poales; family Poaceae; genus Aegilops; species Aegilops longissima. The sequence goes on from CM038680.1 coordinate 699,941,649, forward strand.
ACACCTCGGTGTACAACTCTGTCAGTAAGACCCTGTTACTATTGTTGATGACATTCCGGTAGCCACCGATGGACGAGAACTTTGCCTATTGGCCCGCCTCGTTTCGACGAGCAGGAAAATGGTTCTCTTCGTCCCTCGCCTTGGTACCAACGTTGTTGCCAACATAACTGACAGGCTATCCTCTGCCATGCCTTGCTACCATGACCATGCAATATGTCGGCGCCCTTCCTACTTTTGAACCACATGGTGGGCCCATAACCCACAGGTCCCAGGATCGAAACCTAACTCTCCTGTACGCCCCCTGTTCCCAAGTTTGTTCCTCGCGCGTAGCCTCGTATTTCACGAGCCACATTTCGAGGGATCATCAATCCTGTTATCAAATACAATACCTATCCCCGTTGCTTTGAACCCCGTTCACACTCTTTTTTAGGCATCGAACGATTGTCTATCCGCTTGGAACTCCTTATTGTACCTTCTTACCTTACTCTTGATTTGTTCAACTCGAGAGATACTTATCTATTCATTCACGGGAAAACTCCAGACGATTACCCCTTAAGCCTTCTGTTGTAGCTGAGCTACCCCTTACCTATTCGTAAGCATGAAGGAACCCCCGAAGAAAGGACGACAATTTCATCATGATGCGATGAAGCAGAGAAATGAAGACGTCCATGTAAGGGATCGACCTCTTCGAGAAGAGCAACCAAGACCGAGAAGATCCGTTAGAATTCCACAACCACAAATTTCCCCCTTACACCACCTCTTAAATCTCGGGACGAGATTTCTTGTAGTGGAGGAGAATTGTGACGCCCGGGTAATTAGGCTACAGTAATCCCACGCTAATCGTGCCATGACACCTCGGTTACTGTTGCTGTCCTCGCAATAATTCGAAACCGTTCAAATTCAAATTCAAATTTATGACAACAATAAAAGTTTTCGAAAATTAAAACAAAAATGTTCGGTGGTTGCCGAATATTACAAGGGTAATTATGGTGCAACAAACACCTTTTTTATAAAATGGCTAACTGGTTGAAAATGATTTAAACAGAAAAGAAAGAAATAATAAAAGAAAACAGAGAACAAACAAACAAAAAAAAGGAAAAGGAAGAACCCCCCCCTGGGCCGAATGGCCCAGCTAGCCAGCAGGCCATCAGGCCAATAGGCCCAACCGGCCCACCCCCACTCCCATTATCCCTGGACCCCGAAACCCTAGCCCGCTACCCGTCGCCCCCACTCCCCCACTTCCCCCCCACGCCGCTCCTCCCTCTGCCCCGATCTGGATCGGGGGGCAACGGCGCCCTCCCAAGCCCGACGCCGCGCCCCCCAGATCCCGTCGTCGTTGGACCACGTCGCCCCGCCTGGTCCTCGTCGAATCGACCCATCCCGCCTCCCTCACGACGCCCGCCTCGCCGGACTCCACCCCATCGAGAAGGAGGTCGCCTCGCCCTCGCCGCGACGACCGCGCCGCTCCTCGCCGTTGAACGTCGCCACGCCGGAGCTCCCCCCGCCGGCCTGCTTCCACCTCTCCGCCGGACCTCCTCGTCCTCCTCCCCGAGTCGCTCCCCGCGCACCGGTGCCCAGTCCCTACGAACCCGATGTGAGCGCGCGCCCTTCCCCCCTCTCTCTCACATGACCTCGCCTCACGCGCCCATGGTCGCGCCCCCGCGCCCCTCCTCTGTCTCACCCGCTCACCGCGGTCGGTCGCGCCACAGCATGCGCTTCGTCGTCGGCCGGCGCCACTTCGCGTGCACCCCCCGCTCCGCCTACGCCTGGGGTTGCGCCTCCCACCGCCATGAGCTCACTCCGACCGCGCGTCCAACTGACGCTGCTCCCCGGCCGCCCCCTCGCGCGACCCTCCCCATCCTCCGCTGCTGTCCGCCACTCGGCCGTCTCGCCGGTGCAGTTTCGGGCCGGTCTCGCCATGGCCAACGCCCCTGGCTCCGGCCCCTGTTGGTTCTGCCCGCACCTGGGCATGCGCCAGTTCGGGTCGTGCCCGCTAACACCCGAAGCCCGCTTTGGCCCTCTAGGCCACTGACTAGGGGGCCCCACCCCTCAGAACAAAAATTAAAAAAAAGGAATTAAAAAAAACAATAATAAAAATAATAATAATTAATTAATTAAGTTAATTAATTTTGATTAATTAAACTAATCAATTAACTAAACTAATTAATCAGTTAATTAGTTAATTAAGTAGTCAATGGCAGTGGGGCCCACCCCCCCTAATTAATTTTGATTAGATTAATTAAACTGGTTAATTAAAATGTGTCACTGACCAGTGGGACCCACTGGTCAGGTTGACCAGTCAACCCCTGTTGACTGCTGACGTCAGCATGACATCATGCTGATGTCATAATTCCATTTTCGAATTAAATTAAATAATTAATTAAATTCCAGAAAATGATTTAAATCTTTAGAAAATCATATCTTTTAATCCGTAACTCGGATGAAAATACTTTCTACATGAAAGTTGCTCAGAACGACGAGACAATTCCAGATACGCAACCCGTTCGTCCACCACACCCCCCTAACCTATCAAACTCGCAACTTTCCCCCTCCGGCTCCTCCGCCCGAAAACGCGAAACGCCGGGGATCATTTCCCGGATGTTTCCCCCCTTCACCGGTATCACCACATACCGCGTTAGTGTTGGGGAACGTTGCAGAAAATTAAACTTTTTCCTACGGTTTCACCAAGATCCATCTATGAGTCCATCTAAGCAACGAGTCAAGGGAGTGAGTTTGCATCTACATACCACTTGTAGATCGAGTGCGGAGCGTTCAAGGGATGGTGATGATGGAGTCGTACTATCGCCGTGATTCGGATCACCGATGACCAAGTGCTGAGCACGGACGGCATCTCCGCGTTCAACACACGTGCAGTGCGGACGGCGTCTCCTCCGTCTTGATCCAGCAAGGAGGAAGAAGAGGTTGAAGAAGACAGCTCAACGGCAAAGACGACGGCGCGTGGTGTTGTTGGTGCAGCGATACTCCGACAGGGCTTCGCCAAGCACGTACGGAGGAGGGAGGGCTGCGCCTTGGCTTGTGTATGCAGCCTCCCTCACCCCTCTATTTATAGGGGAAGGGGCAGGGGCGGCCCCTCTAGATGGGAATCTAGAGGGGGCGGCGACCGAGGGGTGGCTTGCCCCCCAAGCAGGCGCCCCTCTAGGTTCCCCCAACCCTAGGCGCAAGGGCCCAAGGGGGTGCGCCCAGCCCACGAGGCTGGCTCCTGCCCCACGCAGCCCATGTGGCCCCCGGAGGGTTGGCCCCTCCGGTGGACCCCGAACCCTTCCGGTGGCCCCAGTACAATACCGATATGCCCCGAAACTTTCCGGTGTCGGTTTGACAACTTCCATATATAAATCTTTACCTCCGGACTATTCCGAACTCCTCGTGACGTCCGGATCTCATCCGGACTCGAACAACATTCGTAATCACATACAAGTCTTCCTAATAACCCTAGCGTCACCGAACCTTAAGTGTGTAGACCCTACGGGTTCGGGAGGCATGCAGACATGACCGAGACGGCTCTCAGGTCAATAACTAACAGCGGGATCTGGATACCCATGTTGGCTCCCACATGCTCCTTGATGATGTCATCGGATGAACCACGATGTCGAGGATTCAAGCAACCCCGTATACTATTCCCTTTGTCAATCGGTACGCTACATGCCTGAGACTCGATCATCGGTATCCCAATACCTCGTTCAGTCTCGTTACCGGCAAGTCACTTTACTCGTACCGTAGTGCATGATCCCGTGACCAAGCACTTGGTCACTTTGAGCTCATTATGATGATGCATTACCGAGTGGGCCCAGAGATACCTCTCCGTCATACGGAGTGACAAATCCCAGTCTCGATCCGTGTCAACCCAATGACACTTTCGGAGATACCCGTAGTGCACCTTTATAGTCACCCAGTTACGTTGTGACGTTTCGTACACCCAAAGCACTCCTACGGTATCCGGGAGTTACACGATCTCATGGTCTAAGGAAGAGATACTTGATATTGAGAAAGCTCTAGCAAAACGAACTACACGATCTTGTGCTATGATTAGGATTGGGTCTTGTCGATCACGTCATTCTCCTAATGACGTGATCCCGTTGTCAATGACATCTGATGTCCATAGTCAGGAAACCACGACTATCTGTTGACCAACGAGCTAGTCAACTAGAGGCTCACTAGGGACGTATTGTGGTCTATATATTCACACGTGTATTACGATTTCCGGATAATACAATTATAGCATGAATAAAAGACAATTATCATGAACAAGGAAATATAATAATAATGATTTTATTATTGCCTCTAGGGCATATTTCCAACAGTCTCCCACTTGCACTAGAGTCAATAATCTAGTTACATTGTGATGAATCGAAGACCCATAGAGTTCTGGTGTTGATCATGTTTTGCCCGCGGAAGAAGTTTAGTCAACGGATCTGCGACATTCAGATCTGTATGCACTTTACAAATTTCTATGTCTCCATCTTGAACATTTTCACGGATGGAGTTGAAGCGACGCTTGATGTGCCTGGTCTTCTTGTGAAACCTAGGCTCCTTGGCAAGTGCAATAGCTCTAGTGTTGTCACAGAAGAGTTTGATCGGCCCCGACGCATTGGGTATGACTCCTAGGTCGGCGATGAACTCCTTCACCCAAATTGCTTCATAAGCTGCCTCCGAGGCTGCCATGTATTCCGCTTCACATGTAGATCCCGCCACGATGCTCAGCTTGCAGCTGCACCAGCTTACTGCTCCACCATTCAACATATACACGTATCCGGTTTGTGACTTAGAGTCATCCAGATCTGTGTCGAAGCTAAGCGTCGGCGTAACCCTTCTGACGAGCTCTTCGTCACCTCCATAAACGAGAAACATGTCCTTCGTCCTTTTCGGTACTTCAGGATATTCTTGACCGCTGTCCAAAGTTCCTTGCGGGATTACTTTGGTACCTTCCTACCAAGCTTACGGCAAGGTTTACATCAGGTCCGGTACACAGCATGGCATACATAATAGATCCTATGGCTGAAGCATAGGGGATGACACTCATCTCTTCTTTATCTTTTGCCGTGGTCGGGCATTGAGCGAGCTCAATCTCACACCTTGCAATCTGAGCAAGAACCCTTCTTGGACTGATCCATTTGAACTTCTTCAAAATCTTATCAAGGTATGTGCTTTGTGAAAGACCTATGAGGCGTCTCGATCTATCTCTATAGATCTTGATGCCTAATATATAAGCAGCTTCTCCAAGATCCTTCATTGAAAAACACTTATTCAAGTAGGCCTTAATGCTGTCCAAGAGTTCTATATCATTTCCCATCAAAAGTATGTCATCTACATATAATATGAGAAATGCTACAGAGCTCCCACTCACTTTCTTGTAAACGCAGGCTTCTCCATAAGTCTGCATAAACCCAAACGCTTTGATCATCTCATCAAAGCGAATGTTCCAACTCCGAGATGCTTGCACCAGCCCATAAATGGATCGCTGGAGCTTGCATACTTTTTTAGCATTCTTAGGATCGACAAAACCTTCCGGCTGCATCATATACAGCTCTTCCTTAAGATAACCGTTAAGGAACGCTGTTTTGACGTCCATCTGCCATATCTCATAATCATAGTATGCGGCAATTGCTAACATGATTCGGACGGACTTAAGCTTCGCTACGGGAGAGAAAGTCTCATCGTAGTGAATCCCTTGAACTTGCCGATAACCCTTAGCGACAAGTCGAGCTTTATAGATGGTGTCATTACCATCCGCGTCCGTCTTCTTCTTAAATATCCATTTGTTTTCTATTGCTCGCCGATCATTGGGCAAGTCAGTCAAAGTCCATACTTTGTTTTCATACATGGGTCCTATCTCGGATTGCATGGCTTCAAGCCATTTGTTGGAATCTGGGCCCGCCATCGCTTCTTCATAGTTCAAGGTTCACCGTTGTCTAACAACATGATTTCCAGGACAGGGTTGCCGTACCACTCTGGTGCGGAACATGTCCTAGTGGACCTCTGATTCAGTAGCAACTTGATCCGAAGTACCCTGATCATCCTCATTATTCTCCTCTTGATTGTTGGTGTAGGCATCACAGAACATTTTCGAGCTGCACTACTATCCCGTTCAAGAGGTAGTACTTCATCGAGTTCTACTTTCCTCCCACTTACTTCTTTCGAGAGAAACTCTTTTCCGAAAGGATCCGTTCTTGGCAACAAAGATCTTGCCCTCGGATCTTAAGTAGAAGGTATACCCAATGGTTTCTTTAGGGTATCCTATGAAGACGCATTTTCCGACTTGGGTTCGAGCTTTTCAGGTTGAAGTTTCTTGACATAAGCATCGCATCCCCAAACTTTTAGAAACGATAGCTTAGGTTTCTTCCCAAACCATAATTCATACGGTGTCGTCTCAGCGGTTTAGGCGGTGCCCTATTTAAAGTGAATGTAGCTGTCTCTAGGCGTATCCCCAAAATGATAGCGGTAAATCGGTAAGAGACATCATGGATCGCACCATATCCAATAGAGTGCGATTCGACGTTCGGACACACCGTTCTGCTGAGGTGTTCGGTAGGCGTGAGTTGTGAAACGATTCCACATTTTCTTAAGTGTGTACCAAATTCGTGACTTAAATATTCTCCTCCACGATCCGATCGTAAGAATTTTATCTTTCGGTCACGTTGATTCTCTACTTCATTCTGAAATTCCTTGAACCTTTCAAAGGTCTCGGACTTGTGTTTCATCAAGTAGACATACCCATATCTACTCAAGTCATCTGTGAGAGTGAGAACATAACGATATCCTCCATGAGCCTCAACACTCATTGGACCGCACACATCGGTATGTATGATTTCCAACAAGTTGGTTGCTCGCTCCATTGTTCGGAGAACGGAGTCTTGGTCATTTTGCCCATGAGGCATGGTTCGCATGTGTCAAATGATTCATAATCGAGAGACTCTAAAGTCCATCAGCATGGAGCTTCTTCATGCGCTTGACACCAATGTGACCAAAGGCGGCGATGCCACAAGTATGTGGGACTATCGTTATCAACTTTACATCTTTTGGTATTCATGTTATGAATATGTGTAATATTACGTTCGAGATTCATTAAGAATAAACCATTGACCATCGGAGCATGACCATAAAACATATCTCTCATATAAATAGAACAACCATTATTCTCGGATTTAAATGAGTAGCCATCTCGTATCAAACGAGATCCGGATACAATGTTCATGCTCAAACTTGGCACCAAATAACAATTATTAAGGTTCAAAACTAATCCGTAGGTAAATGTAGAGGTAGCGTGCGACGGCGATCACATCGACTCTGGAACCATTCCCGACGCGATCGTCACCTCGTCTTCGCCGATCTCCGCTTATTCCGCAGCTCCTGCTGTGAGTTACAAATATGAACAGCGGCACGGTATCAAATACCGGGAGTTACTACGAGTCTTCGGTAAGGTACACATCAATTACATGTATATCAAATATACCTTTGGTGTTGCCGGCCTTCTTATCCGCTATGTATTTGGGGCAGTTCCGCTTCCAATGACCCTTCCCCTTGCAATAAAAGCACTCAGTCTCAGGCTTGGGTCCATTCTTTGACTTCTTCCCGCAAGCTGGCTTATCGGCGCGGCAACCTCCTTGTCGTCCTTCTTGAAGTTCTTCTTACCCTTGCCCTTCTTGAACTTAGTGGTCTTATTGACCATCAACACTTGATGTTCTTTCTTGATTTCAACCTCTGCTGACTTCAGCATTGAGAATACTTCGAAATGGTCTTCACCATCCCCTGCATATTGTACTTCATCACGAAGCTCTTGTAGCTTGGTGGGAGCGATCAAGGATTCTGTCAATGACCGCCTCGTCCGGAGGTTTATGTCCAGTGGGACAAAGCGGTTGTGCAACCCGACATTTTGAGTATGTGCTCACCGACGTAACTGTTTTCCTCCATCTTACAACTATAGAACTTGTCGGAGACTTCATATCTCTCGACCGGGCATGAGCTTGAAAAACTAGTTTCAGCTCCTCGAACATCTCATATGCTCCGTGTTGCTCAAAACGCTTTTGGAGCCCGGTTCTAAGCTGTAAAGCATGCCGCCTTTGAACGAGGGAGTAATCATCGGACGAGACTGCCAAGCATTCATAATGTCTTGGTTCTGCAGACGGGGCGTCACCTAGCGGTCCTTCTAGGACATATTGTTTCTGGCAGCTATGAGGATGATCCTCGGGTTCGGACCAGTCCGTATAGTTGCTGCCGTCATCTTTCAGCTTGGTTTTCTCTAGGAACGCGTTGAAGTTCAAGTTGACATGAGCGTTGGCCATTTGATCTACAAGACATATTATGCAAAAGTTTTAGACTAAGTTCATGATAATTAAGTTCATCTAATCAAATTATTTTAATGAACTCCCACTCAGATTAGACATCCCTTTATTCATCTAAGTGTTACACGATCCGAGTCGACTAGGGCGTGTCCGATCATCACATGAGACAGACTAGTCATCGTCGGTGAACATTCTCATGATGATCGTATCTTCCATACGACTCGTGTTCGACCTTTCGGTCTCCGTGTTCCGAGGCCATGTCTGTACATGCTAGGCTCGTCAAGTTAACCCTAAGTGTTTTGCATGTGTAAAACTGTCTTACACCGTTGTATGTGAGCGTAAGGATCTATCACACCCGATCATCACGTGGTGCTTGAAGCGACGAACTTTAGCAGCGGTGCACGCTTAGGGAGAACACTTCTTGAAATTTTTGTAAGGGATCATCTTATTTACTACCGTCGTTCTAAGTAAACAAGATGCATAAACATAATAAACATCACATGCAATTATATAATAGTGACATGATATGGCCAATATCATAAAACTCCATTGATCTCCATCTTCGGGGCTCCATGATCATCTTGTCACCGGCATGACACCATGATCTTTGACGGTGTCCTGGACTAGGGGGTACTCACCACGTTGTCTCCCGATCAGTTGGATTGGGCCGAGGACCCCCATGGCCGTATACTCATGGGCCAGTCCGGATAGCTGCCGCATACAAGGAAGAATCAACAAGACTTGGCGATCAAGACAAGGACTCCTCCCCCACCGGCGTATTCGGCTAGGACTCTTGTTATCCTAGGCCTCCGGTGCATTATATAAACCGGGGCCAGGCTAGTCGATAGACATATACGATCACAACAACCCTTACAATCATACCATAGGCTAGCTTCTAGGGTTTAGCCTCCTTGATCTCGTGGTAGATCCACTCTTGTAAACATCCACAATATCAATATCAATCAAGCGGGGCGAGGGTTTTACCTCCATCAAGAGGGCCCAACCTGGGTAAACATCGTGTCCCTTGTCTCCTGTTACCATCCGCCTAGACGCACAGTCCGGGACCCCCTAGCCGAGATCCGCCGGTTTTGACACCGACACTGGTGCTTTCATTGAGAGTTCCTCTCTGTGTTCGGCAAAAGGTCGATGGCTCGCCCGCAGATCAACTGCGACTTCGGCATATTCGTCACCAGCTCGACTGGTCACCTTGGTTCGACCAAGGACTGCACCCTACCTCAGATCGTCATGCTCGGATAAGGGTCTTCATCAACATCAACTCCGATCTCAATCAAGATCATGGAGGAATCATCCAGGGAGCTCGGGGGCTCAACGTCAACATTGCCCTAGGGCGACGGTACTGTTTTCCTGGACAGCGAACTTGCATCCGCCGTCACCGCCTCCTCGAGCGTCGCTTTAACGATTGCTTCGGTGGAATTGTGCGGAATTGAGTCTACAACAACCCTAGAAAATTTCGTCGAGTTTCGATGGAGGAATCTCTGGCAATCTCCGATATACCGGAGCCGCATTGAATCTGGACGAGAATCCGGACGAGTTTAGGGCGTGGTGTCCAGCTTCTAGCTCGGACTTCCTTTGGAAGATCCAACCGTTGATCGGCTGCGGAATTCCTATATCTACCATCCCTCAAAAGTTCAGCTCGATCCGACCGTCCAAACTCCGGGAACCTTCCGATTAGTGCGTCACTTTTCGGATCTGTTTTCTGCGCGAAAACGAATCCGACCCGAGTTCGTCTTTTTTATGAACGGGATTTCGGACATCCTTTTTGAAGGAAGTTTTGTATGGGGTATTGTGTTTTGTTTCCGAACACATCCCACTAACTTTAAGATCTTTTGAACATGATCTTCAACATCATGCTGGTGTCAAACCAGTCGGGCAATATTGCTCCACGGCTGCCGACCTGCGCTAGACACGTCGTCATTTTGTTGAGCCGAGCTCAACTTCTTCGGATCATCATCTCGGCAAGCCGAACAAGAGTCCGGCATCGCGAAGGATAAATCATCACCAATATCGCCGCCCCACGGATTACACGGAGCGGGCATACCGGCATCGCCGCACGGTCACTTCATCAAGCCGACATCGACCACGTCACGACCCGCATCGGCAGGGCCGCAATATTGCTTCTTCAAGCTGGTGTCCATCACGCCGACCTACTTCGACATCTCGGCTGGACCAGGGGCTTCTCCATCTCTTCATCAACCTACTCCGGACACTTCGCCGTCACTAGCCGACCAGGCAATGGGTGCGCGGATCGACTCCCAATTCCGGGAATCACCTTCCTTCGGATTGCTACAACAAATAAACCAGGTGCTATTAATCCTAGTATTTCTTTTTGCTTGTTTGGGTTAATTTTTCCCAAGGAATTAGTACTCTGGTTTGTTCATCATATGTACACAGGTCTATCAAATGGTGGCCGCATTATCGACGGTCGCATGATGGTTCGGTCAGTTTCTGTACATAGTCCAGCGAACGCCACATCCGGAACTCAGAACGACCTGTGAATCCAGGCTTTGCCACGCCTTTATTGCATTACGCCAACGACCTGCATCGACATCGACTTTGGCGCCAGGCCATATTTCTTTTATTACTCACTTTGCATAAATCATTTATTATGCAATGATTTTTTTATTACTATTATCTCTGGTTTGCACTATTTTTTGTGCACAGGAAAATGATCCAGCGGGACTATATCCTTTAACGTCACCTCGGCTGGACGGGGGGCTTCGTCAACACTTCATTACCCCATGCCAGGGACTTCGGCATCACTCTGCCATCCGGCATTGACCGTGCTATGTCACCACATCGGAGTGCCGAGCTCTTTGCTCCGCCACCTCGGGACCGGCTTGGGGGATGGAACCTTGTCCCGCATCAAGCTCGGACCGCGTCGTCAATACCGAACACATTAACCGGCTAAGTTGCCTTCATGCTCAAAGTTTTAAATTTCTAACTTGTGTTCGGTTCGAACAAGCATTATACTTTTTTGGAAAAAAAGTTGCTTATAAAATTTTTCCTTGTCCAAACTTTGTTTGCACATACTTGACGCGCTACCGCGCTCATTATACTGGGGCTTCTTTAATGAAGCTTATTAATCTGGGCTTTATGCCCAACACATGTGTCACACTTCCGCATGTACCTTTTTTTCACCATTATATGCATCGATATGACTTAAGTTTTGGCCAAGCTGGGTTGCTGGCTCTGTGCTTACCCCTCGTTCCCGATTGTTCGGCTAGGTGGTAAAGGAGCACCTCTGCGATTATTCTTGCCGGGTCAGCGGATGTGTACCTCAGGTGGGTGAAGCTGAAAGCTAGCGTTCTTAAGGGAATATTCGGTTGGTGAACTAAAAGATGATTTTAATTATTTACCCATCTACCCCGGATGATTTTCTGCTTTCATAGCAGCTTTGACATGCACTTTAGGGCATGCATCCCAGCGAAAGGAACCCTTAACGGAACTATTCTCCTGGAAGATGTTTCTTACTACCCATGTAATATAACATAACTAGTTGGGCACTTATGCGATACAGCACTAATGACCCCTACGCCTGGTCTCCACGCATGCCCGGTTTTATAACCTCGAGGGTATTCGGACACACTCCGGACTATTGGGTCCAGAGGTTGAAGCGAAAAGGTCCGCTTCGACAAGCGATCTACAATCCGGCTAGAAGGCATTCTACATGTCACCTTACATTATATAGTCAACTTTTACCCAAGTCACTTGGGGGCTCTTATGTTTATTTGAGCCATTTCATACTAAGTGTTTTTCTTCTTAGTCGTTGCAAAGTTTTTATTATTTATCTCTCCTTTTTTAAACACGAGTGTTGGACGTCATGTTTTTCTTGGCGTTTTTGGTTTTCAAGCTTTTGGCACTTTTAAACTCTTTGTGTGTTTTCAGCACAAGTCTTGCGATGCAATGCGGACTCCTTTAGAGATTCGGCAAAAACATTCTCGGTATTTCTATATATGCATCAGTTTGAATTGTGTCTTGGTCAATAGTTGGGTTGCGGCTCCGCACTTGCCTCCTACGTTCCGCTTTGTTCGGCTAGGTGTGCAGGGGAGAACCACTGCGATTGTGCTTCCAGCTCGCATGGTCAAGCACCTCAGTGGAGAAAGCCGAAAACTGACTGTCACAATAGGTGTGAACTGGTCAGCGATCCGATTACTATATTAAATGACGGGCCATTCATGACATTGGCCGAAGTGTTTCCGGCTTGACCTTGCCTGTCGCCGAACACTACTGGAGGCTAGTAACTGACCTCCCAAACTAAATCCTCAATATTTTGCTCTTACATTGGAGCTGAGGTTTCATGATCATGCTTAGCATGGAAACCCAAAGAAAGGAACCGATAGCAGGACTATTTTCTTAGGAAGACATTTCTTCTGTTAAACAGTAATATAGCATATCTCTCTGCGTACCTTTGTTTATAAAACCGTATGGCCAGATTGCCTTGTTTGTCGTAAATCTTTGCCCTCATAAAGGCTTTATAAAGTAGGACAAACACTCCTCGACTCTTGGCGAGGAGGTTAAGCCGATGGTCGGTCAACAAAGTTTTGTACAATGCGGATCCGAGCATTAATGACATAAAGTACTTGGATACATTGAGTCATTACACATAATTTGTGATTTTACTATGGATATTGATCCTTAATTGACAACCCGTGCCGCATTAAGGCTCGAGAACTCTTGGGCTTGGGCTTATTACTTACAAATATTAAAGGGCACATTGATCCCTGATCTGGTGTTGCCACCCGACCCGTGTCTCGGGGCTCTTGCATTGCTTGTTCTATGCAGAAAATCTTAAGTGCAATCAGTTTCGAGGAGATTTTGATCCTCGGGTTGGTCGGCCGCACCCAACCTGAGTCTCGAGGACTGAGCACGCCGCTTTTGTGTCGAAGTGTTCTCGCGAGCTAGGACTTGATCCTCGGACCGATTTTGCAAATCAACTTTGAGTCTCGGCGACTCTGAGGATCAGCGGTCTTATGTCATCCTTCGGTGCATCTCGGGTTTTAGACCGATACATACCTTGAGGATCTGGCTATATATCTCGTCGAGAGAACAAATTACATCAATAAAAACATTGACCAAAAATCAGCCCACGACCGAGGTGCTTAACCAACTCGGAAGCAGTTCGACATATAGCTCGGATGCAAGTGGCTGGCTCCTTAGAGGGCATTTCCGGCATTAAGCTCGGTTAAACTCCTTCAAACTTCTTTGAACCAAGGTGATTTATGACACCTCGGATAAAGTCCGGCGTTGGAGCTCGGATACATAGTCCAGCGTTGGAGCTCGGATACAGTCCGGCGTTGGAGCTCGGATACATAGTCCGGCGTTAGAGCTGGGAAGCAGTCCGACATTGGTGCTCGGCTGCAAAAGATACCTCGAATGCAGTCCGGCGTTGGAGCTCGGATGCAAGAGGACCTTGCCACCCGGGAACAACTTCAAACCCGAGGCGTGGCACAAAAATAACAAGGCATTGATAAAGGCCGGAAACTTAAAGGGGCTCCTCGGATACCCGACGCGTAAACTCGTCGAATGCATTTCGGCGATCCTCAAGATCGAAGATGAGAAGATTTGTTGAACCAGTTTTCAAGACCGGCGACCGAAGATGAAGAACAGTTCGGAAGAATCGAGGCGTCCCTAACGAAGACCGGTTCGAGGCTCTTGACGGTGTCTGGACTAGGGGTACTCACCACGTCGTCTCCCGATCAGTTGGATTGGGCGAGGACCCCATGGCCGTATACTCATGGGCCAGTCCGGACAGCTGCCGGATAGAAGGAAGAATCAACAAGACTTGGCGATCAAGACAAGGACTCCTCCCCACCGGCGTATTCGGCTAGGACTCTTGTTATCCTAGGCCTCCGGTGCATTATATAAACCGGGGCCAGCTAGTCGATAGACATATCGATCACAACAACCCTTACAATCATACCATAGGCTAGCTTCTAGGTTTAGCCTCCTTGATCTCGTGGTAGATCCACTCTTGTAAACATCCACAATATCAATATCAATCAAGCAGGACGTAGGGTTTTACCTCCATCAAGAGGGCCCGAACCTGGGTAAACATCGTGTCCCTTGTCTCCTGTTACCATCCGCCTAGACGCACAGTCCGGGACCCCCTACCCGAGATCCGCCGGTTTTGACACCGACAATATCCATCATCATGATCTCCATCATCGTGTCTTCATGAAGTTGTCACGCCAACGACTACTTCTACTTCTATGGCTAACGTGTTTAGCAATAAAGTAAAGTAATTTACATGGCGTTCTTCGTGACACGCAGGTCATCTAAAAATAAAGACAACTCCTATGGCTCCTGCGGTTGTCATACTCATCGACATGCAAGTCGTGATCCTATTACAAGAACATGATCTCATACATCACAATATGTCATTCATCATTCATCACAACTTGGCCATATCACATCACATGACAATTGCTGCAAAAACAAGTTAGGCGTCCTCTAATTGTTGTTGCATATTTTACGTGGCTGCAATTGGGTTCTAGCAAGAACGTTTTCTTACCTCTGAATGACCACAACGTGATTTTGTCAACTTCTATTTACCCTTCATAAGGACCCTTTTCGCCGAATCCGCTCCAACTAAAGTGGGAGAGCAGGACACCCGCCAGCCACCTTATGCAACTAGTGCATGTCGATCGGTGGAACCGGTCTCACGTAAGCGTCGTGTAAGGTTGGTCGGGCCGCTTCATCCCACAATACCGTTGAAGCAAGATAAGACTAGTAGCGGCAAGCAAGTTGACAACATCTACGCCCACAACCAAATTGTGTTCTACTCGTGCAATAGAGAACTACGCATAGACCTAGATCATGATGCCACTGTTGGGGAACGTTGCAGAAAATTAAAATTTTTCCTACGGTTTCACCAAGATCCATCTATGAGTTCATCTAAGCAACGAGTCAAGGGAGTGAGTTTGCATCTACATACCACTTGTAGATCGAGTGCGGAGCGTTCAAGGGATGGTGATGATGGAGTCGTACTCGCCGTGATTCGGATCACCGATGACCAAGTGCTGAGCGGACAGCACCTCCGCGTTCAACACACGTGCAGATGCAGACGGCGTCTCCTCCGTCTTGATCCAGCAAGGAGGAAGGAGAGGTTGAAGAAGACAGCTCCAACGGCAGCACGACGGCGTGGTGTTGTTGGTGCAGTAGTACTCCGACAGGGCTTCGCCAAGCACGTACGGAGGAGGAGAGGTGTTGGGGTGGGGAGGGTCTGCGCCTTGGCTTGTGTATGTAGCCCTCCCCTCACCCCTCTATTTATAGGGGGAAGGGGCAAGGGGGCCGGCCCCTCTAGATGGGAATCCTATACTGCTGCATAGCCTGTCCTTGTTACTGCTGTTGTTACCTTTACCTGCTATCCTATTACTTAGTATAGGATGCTAGTGTTCCATCAGTGGCCCTACACTCTTGTCCGTCTGCCATGCTATACTACTAGGCTGTGATCACTTCGGGAGGTGATCACGGGCATATACTATATACTTTACACTATTACATTACCTGATACTGTTAGGAGATGGGGCTGAAAGGACGGTGGCTCCATCCCGGTAGAGGTGGGCTGGGTTCCCGACGGCCCCGATCGTTACTTGTGGCGGAGGCGGCAGGGCAGGTTGAGACCACCTGGGTGAGAGGTGGGCCTGGCCCTGGTCGGCGTTCGCGGATACTTAACACGCTTAACGAGATCTTGGTATTTGATCTGAGTCTGGCCATTTGGTATATACGCACTAACCATCTGCGTGGGAGTAGTTATGGGTATCCCGACGTCGTGGTATCAGCCGAAGCACTTCGTGACGCCAGCGACGGAGCGGCGCGCGCCGGATTGGACTGGAACGCCTGCTAGGCTAGGTCTGCTTCCGGCCGCCCTCGCAACATGTAGGTGTGCTATGGGCGATGGGCCCAGACCCCTGTGCGCTTAGGTTTAGACCGGCGTGCTGACCTCTCTGTTGTGCCTAGGTGGGGCTGCGACGTGTTGATCTTCAGCGGCGGGCATGACCCGAAAAAGTGTGTCCGGCCAAATGGGATCAAGCGTGTTGGGTTATGTGGTGCACCCTGCAGTGAGTTAATCTATTGAATAGCCGTGATCTTGATAGCAGGGCGACTTGGAGTTGTACCTTGACCTTATGACAACTAGAACCGGATACTTAATAAAACACACCCTTCCAAGTGCGGATACAACCCGGTGGTCGCTCTCTCTCGGGGTTACGAGGAGGGATCGCGGGTAGGATTATTGCTATGTGATGCTACTTGGAGGACTTGATCTACTCTCTTCTACATGTTGCAAGGCGGAGGCTGCACAAGCGTAGTCTTGACGGGATTAGATATCCCCTCTTATTACGGCATTCTGCGTTCAGTCCTTGATATGGCCCTTTACACATATATCCATGCATATGTAGTGTAGCTCCTTGCTTGCGAGTACTTTGGATGAGTACTCACGGTTGCCTTGTTCCCCCTTTTCCCCCTTTCCTTACCCGGTTGCTGCGACCAGACGATGGAGCCCAGGAGCCAGACGCCACCGTCGATGACGACTACTACACTGGAGGCGCCTACTACTACGTGCAGCCCGCTGACGACACCCAGGAGTAGTTAGGAGGATCCCAGGCAGGAGGCCTGCGCCTCTTTCGATCTGTATCCCAGTTTGTGCTAGCCTTCTTAAGGCAATCTTGTTTAACTTATGTCTCGTACTCAGATATTGTTGCTTCCGCTGACTTCGTCTATGATCGAGCACTTGTATTCGAGCCCTCGAGGCCCCGGCTTGTATTATGATGCTTGTATGACTTATTTATGTTTTAGAGTTGTGTTGTGATATCTTCCCGTGAGTCCCTGATCTTGATCGTACACATTTGCGTGCATGATTAGTGTATGATTGAATCGGGGGCGTCACAGGAAGGCTAGAGATCAAGATTCATATGGTAGGAATGGAATATCTTGGCCTCAACACATGAGTAGGTGGTTCTCTCTTAGAAATGGTAAGTTGGAAGTGTAGGTTCAGTCTGATGGCTCTCTCCACGAATGAAGAGGAGGTGGAGGGGTATATATAGCCTCCACACAAAATCCAACCGTTACACACAATCTACCAAACTCGGTGGGACCGAATCGTTAAACTCGGTCATACCGATTTAGCAAATAATGTGACCGTTAGGGTTTTCGGTGGGACCGGAATGCAACTCGGTAGGACCGATATGGTTAGGGTTAGGGCATAATGTAATCTCGGTAAGACCGATTACACAAACTCGGTGGGACCGATTTTGGTAATAAGCTTTCCAGAGAGTTGGTCAGGCAAACTCGGTTTGACCGATTATCAAACTTGGTGGGACCGATTTTGATAATAAGTTAACCAGAGAGTTTGCATTGTAATCTCGGTAGTACCGATTGCTCAAACTCGGTGAGACCAATTTTGATAAGTTAACCAGAGATTTTGTTAACCAGAGAGATTACAATCCCATCTCGGTGAGACCGATTTGCCTAGGGTTTGTGGCAGTGGCTAAGACATTTAAACTCGATGGCGCCGGATAGAAAGAATCAGTCGTGCCGAGTTTGAATTTAGTTTTAGGACAAATGTGTGGAAGTGGGAAAGTAGTTGAGGGTATTTGGAGCATATCACTAAGCACATGAAGCAAGAGGCTCATTAAGCAACACCTCATCCCTCCTTGATAGTATTGGCTTTTCCTATAGACTCAATGTGATCTTGGATCACTAAAATGTAAAATGAAGAGTCTTGAGCTTGAAGCTTTAGCCAATCCTTTGTCCTTAGCATCTTGAAGGAGTTCCCCCATCCTTTAGTCCATGCCACTCTATTGTTGAACTTATCTGAAACATACTAGATAAAAGTGTTAGTCCAACAAGAGATATGTTGTCATTAATTACCAAAACAACCTAGGGAGCACTTTTGCTTTCACTACCTTCTTTTAATGGATTGAGTTTTCCCTTTGAAGTTACCTTATCAGATTGAGTCTTTAAGGATTTGAGAACACTTGATGTATGTCTTGCATGTGTTTATCTATGGTGACAATGGGATATTCACGTGATCCACTTGATGTATGTTTTGGTGATCAACTTGCAGGTTCAGTGACCTTGTGAACTTATGCATAGGGGTTGGCACACATTTTCATCATGACTCTCCGGTAGAAACTTTGGGGCACTCTTTGAAGTTCTTTGTGGTTGGTTTGAATAGATGAATCTGAGATTGTGTGATGCATATCGTATAATCATATCCACGGATACTTGAGGTGACATTGGAGTATCTAGGTGACATTAGGGTTTTGGTTGATGTTTGTCTTAAGGTGTTATTTTACTACGAACTCTAGGGTTGCTTGTGACACTTATAGGAATATCCCAATGGATTGATTGGAAAGAATAACTTTGAGGTGGTTTCGTACCCTACAATAATCTCTTCATTTTTCTCCGCTATTAGTGACTCTTTGTTGCACGTTCAGGGATTGTTATATGATCTAATTATGTTATTAGGGTTGAGAGAACTTGCACTAGTGAAAGTATGAACCCTAGGCCTTGTTTCGAAGCATTGCAATACCATTTTTGCTCACTTTTGTTACTTGCTACCTTGTTGTTTTTATATTTTCAGATTACAAAAACCTATATCTCATCTATATTGCACTTGTATCACCATCTCTTTGCCGAACTGGTGCACCTATACAATTTACCATTGTATTGGGTGTGTTGGGGACACAAGGGACTCTTTGTTTTGGTTGCAGGGTTGTTTGAGAGAGACCATCTTCATCCTACGCCTCCCACGGATTGATAAAACTTAGGTCATCCACTTGAGGGAAATTTTCTACTGTCCTCCAAACCTCTGCACATGGAGGCCCAACAACGACTACAAGAAGAAGGTTGCGTAGTAGACATCAAGCTCTTTTCTGGCGCCGTTGCCGGGGAGGTTAGTGCTTGAAGGTATATCTTTAGATCTTGCAATTGAATCTTTTAGTTTCTTGTTTTATCATAGTTTAGTTTATAAAAGAAAACTACAAAAAATAGGATTGAGGTGGCCTCATATGCTTCATCTTTTTAATGTCTTTCATGAAAATGATGGAAAGGAAAATTTTGCCCAAGTGCTAGAAGAGGAATGCATTAAAATGTTTAGCACTAAATCTTTGAATGATGAGCATGATTGCAATGTTGTTAGCATGAACTCTTTGAATATCCATAGTACTAATGATGATTGCACTAGTCATGATGAAAATGTCTCTTATAAGCATGTCAACTTTTGTGGAGTGCATAGAGTTTGCAAGTACACACCAAATAGGGAAGATAGATTTTGCAAGAGGCATAAGTATTTAGAAACTAATCCCTCCGTTCTAAAATAGATGACCCAACTTTGTACTAGCTTTGTACTAAGTTAGTATAAAGTTGAGTCATCTATTTTGGAACGGAGGGAGTAAATGGTTGCAAGAGATGCTAGATGCTTGTGCTGAAAATTTAAAATTTCTTGGCCATCCTTGTGAACTTTGCAATGAATGTGGTCATTTAAATCTCCAATGCAAATTGTTTCATGATCGAATCGTGTCCAAAAATTGTGATGACTTGATTTCCCTTGCGCATCATAATGAACTTAGTTTGCTTCTGGGTTATGAAGGAATGAAACGTATAACTAAGGATATTCCAGAATTTTCCCTTGAGAGAGTTCTTGATTTTGATCTAGAGGAAATTTGTATGTATTGTGCGCTGAATTGCATTGAAAATCCTTATATTGCCAATTACATAAAGACAAGGAAACAAATAGAAGATGAAGAGGATACTAATGAAAGGGAAGAGGTTTCCCAATATCCTCCTATTATTTCTTATGATGAATCAGGTAACGAGGAGGGCCCTTCTATTCAACCAGTCTAATTAATAAGGAGCTCCAGAAAGAGGATTAAACCCACACATAATGTGAAGAAGAAAAAGAAAATACGGAGAAGCAAAGGTAAAAAGGTATCCCTCCCAAATGATGTTGCTCCTATTACTCATTGTTATGATGATAATTGCTATACTATTGGTGCTATCCATACTATTAATGATGAGAGTGATTATGCTTATGATATGCAAAGGCCCAAGCTTGGGGATGCTATGTTTGATGAGAATGACATGTTTGTGAGTTTATTTGCTGCAATTAATGTTTGTCCCAAGCTTGGGGATGCTATGTTTTATGAATATGATATTTTTAGTCCCTCAAGTTTTGATGAGAAAATTTATTTTGATGATAGCATGCCTCCTATTTATGATGATTATATTGATGAAAGTGGGTTTGGAAGAGTGTCAATTTTAGGAAGTAATAATCCCACTATTTTGGAGGGTGTTGAATCCTATTGTGATGATTATGAAAGTGGATTTGGAGAGGTCATGACTTTATTTAGTAATGATTCCACTATTTTGGAAGAGGTTTCAATTGATCTTGATGAGAACAAAGTTGCTACTTATGATGATTATTGTGATGACACTTATGTTATAAAAAGTAGTGATGATTATATTATTAAACTTGTGATGATTATAATTACCATTGTTCTGAACATTACTCTTTTAATGTGGAAACAATTTATAGTATTCGAGTTTCTTATGATACTCCCACTATTCCGAATGAGAAGAATTTTGCTTATGTGGAGAGTAGTAAATTTTCCATGCTTGTAGATCATGAAAAGAATGCTTTATGTGATAGTTATATTCTTGAATTCATTCATGATTATACTGAAAATTATTATGAGGGAGGAATATATACTTGTAGGAGTTGCAATAATATCAAGTTTCCTCCCTATGTGCTTAAAATCTTGAAGTTATGCTTTTTTTGCCTTCCTATGCTAGTTGATTCTTGTTCCCATAAGTTGTTTCCTCACAAATCCCTATGCATAGGAAGTTGGTTAGGCTTAAATGTGCTAGTCATATTCTTCATGTTGCTCTCTTTATGTTTCAATTCTTATCTTTCATGTGAGCATCATTGTCATCATCATGCCTAGTTAAAAGGCATTAAAGAAAAGCGCTTGTTGGCAGACAACCCAATATTTACCCCTACTGTTTTTATGTGTTCACATGATTAATCTACTGTAGTAATCATGTTTTATAGCTTTTGTTTCAATAAAGTGCCAAGTAATACCTTTGGGATGGCTTACGGTAATAGTTGATTTGATCTTGCTGAAAAACAGAAACTTTTGCGCTCACGAGATTATTTGTCATTTTTAACACAAGAGTGCTTTTGAGTTGATTGTTTTTCCAGAAGATTAATAGACAAATTCCTCATGTCCACCAATTTATTTCAGAATTTTGTGGAGTTACAGAAGTATTAGAGAGTTACAGATTACTTCAGACTGTTCTGTTTTTGACAGATTCTGTTTTCTATTTTGATGAATCTATGAGTAGTATTGGAGGGTATGAACCATAGGGAAGTGGTAATACAGTAGATATTACACCAATATAAATAAAGAATGAGTTCACAACAGTAACAAAAGTGGTG
This sequence comes from Aegilops longissima, assembly GCA_021605205.1. Taxonomy (NCBI): domain Eukaryota; kingdom Viridiplantae; phylum Streptophyta; class Magnoliopsida; order Poales; family Poaceae; genus Aegilops; species Aegilops longissima. The sequence continues at coordinate 699,963,408 of CM038680.1, forward strand.
ATTTATTTTCTTATACTAACGGAGCTTACGAGTTTATCTGTTGAGTTTTGTGTTGTGAAGTTTTCATGTTTTGGGTAAAGATTCGATGGACTGTGGAATAAGGAGGGGCACGAGCCTAGGCTTGGGGATGCCCAAGGCACCCCAAGGTAATATTCAAGGATAACAAAGAGCCTAAGCTTGGGGATGCCCAAGGCACCCCAAGGTAATATTTCAAGGATAACCAAGAGCCAAAGCTGGGGGATGCCCCGGATGGCATCCCCTCTTTCTTCTTCGTTCATCGGTAACTTTACTTGGAGCTATATTTTTATTCACCACATGATATGTGTTTTGCTTGGAGCGTCATTTTATTTTGTTTTGTTTTGCTTGCTGTTTGAATAATATCCCAAGATCTGAAATTCTTAAATGTTAGAGAGTCTTCACATGGTTGCATAATTATTCAACTACTCATTGATCTTCACTATATCTTTCGGAGTAGTTTGTCATTTGCTCTAGTGCTTCACTTATACCTTTTTAGAGCACGTTAGTGGTTTTATTTTGAAGAATTTTATGAACTCTCATGCTTCACTTATATTATTTTGAGAGTCTTAAACAACAAGGTAATTTGCTTAGGTTATGAATTTAGTCCTAATATGATAGGCATCCAAGAGGGATATATATAAAGTGCATTGAATACTAAGAGAAGTTTGATTCCTTATGATTGTTTTGAGATATGAGGATGGTGATATTAGAGTCATGCTAGTGGAGTAATTGTGAATTTGAGAAATACTCGTGTTGAAGTTTGTGATTCTCGTAGCATGCAAGTATGGTGAACCGTTATGTGGTGAAGTCAGAGCATGATTTTTTTTTATTGTCATCCTTTGTGTGGAGGTCGGGATCACGCGATGGTTAACTCCTACCAACCCTTCCCTAGGAGCATGTGTGTAGTACTTTATTTTGATGACTTGTAGATTTTTGCAATAAGTATGTGAGTTCTTTATGACTAAGGTTGAGTCCATGGATTATACACACTCTCACCCTTCCACCATTGCTAGCCTCTCTTGTGCCGCGCAACTTTCGACGGTACCATACACCCACCATATACCTTCCTCAAAACAGCCACCATACCTACCTATTATGCCATTTCCATAGCCATCTCGAGATATATTGCCATGCAAATTTTCGATGTTCCGTTTATTATGACACGTTTCGTCATTGTCATATTGCTTTGCATGATCATGTAGTTGACATCGTATTTGTGGCAAAGCCACCTTTCATAATTCTTTCATACATGTCACTCTTGATTCATTGCACATCCCGGTACACCGCCGGAGGCATTCATATAGAGTCATATTTTTGTTCTAAGTATCAAGTTGTAATTCTTGAGTTGTAAGTAAATAAAAGTGTGATGATCTTCATTATTAGAGCATTGTCCCAGTGAGGAAAGGATGATGGAGACTATAATTCCCCCACAAGTCGGGATGAGACTCCGAACAAAAATAAAATAAAATAAAAAAAGAGGCCAAAAAAGAAAAAATGAGAGAAAAAGAGAGAAGGGGCAACGCTACTATCCTTTTACCACACTTGTGCTTCAAAGTAGCACCATGGTCTTCATGATAGAGAGTCTCCTATGTTGTCACTTTCATATGCTAGTGGGAATTTTTCATTATAGAACTTGGCTTGTATATTCCAACGATGGGCTTCCTCAAATACCCTAGGTCTTCATGAGAAAGCAAGTTGGATGCACACCCACTTAGTTTCTTTTTGAGCTTTCATACACTTATAGATCTAGTGCATCCGTTGCATGGCAATCCCTACTCACTCACATTGATATCTATTGATGGGCATTCTCCATAACCCGATGATACGCCTAGTTGATGTGAGACTATCTTCTCATTTTTTCCTTCTACACAACCACCATATTCTATTCCACCATACTGCTATGTCCATGGCTGACGCTCATGTATTGCGTGAAAGTTGAAAAAGTTTGAGAATACTAATGTATGAAACAATTGCTTGGGTGAAACCGGGGTTGTGCATGATTTAAATATTTTGTGTGATGAAGATAGATCATAGCCAGACTATATGATTTTGTAGGGATAACTTTCTTTGGCCATGTTATTTTGAGACGACATAATTGCCTTGTTAGTATGCTTGAAGTATTATTGTTTTATGTCAATATTAAACTTTTGTTTTGAATCTTATGGATCTGAATATTCTTGCCACAATAAAGAAGATTACATGAATAAATATGTTAGGTAGCATTCTGAAGGAAATATGCCCTAGAGGCTATTTCCTCATATCATGATAAATGTTTATTATTCATGCTATAATTGTATTAACCGGAAACATGATACATGTGTGAATACATAGACAAACTTAATGTCACTAGTATGCCTCTACTTGACTAGCTCATTAATCAAAGATGGTTATCTTTCCTAACCATAGACATGTGTTGTCATTTGATTAACGAGATCACATCATTAGGAGAATGATGTGATTGACTTGACCCATTCTGTTAGCTTAGCACTTGATCGTTTAGTATGTTGCTATTGCTTTCTTCATGACTTATACAAAGTTCCTATAACTATGAGATTATGCAACTCCGTTTATCGGAGGAACACTTTGTGTGCTACCAAGCGTCACACCGTGGCGGGTGATTATAAAGGAGCTCTGGTGTCTCCAAAGGTACATGTTGAGTTGGCGTATTTCGAGATTAGGTTTTGTCACTCCGATTGTCGAAGAGGTATCTCTGGGCCCTCTCGGTAATGCACATCAATATAAGCCTTGCAAGCAATGTAGCTAAAGAGTTAGTTACGGAATGATGCATTACGTAACGAGTAAAGAGACTTGCCGGTAACGAGATTGAACTAGATATTGGATACCGACGATCGAATCTCGGGCAAGTAACATACCGATGACAAAGGGAACAACGTATGTTGTTATGCGGTTTGACCGATAAAGATCTTCGTAGAATATGTAGGAGCCAATACGAGCATCCAGGTTCCGCTATTGGTTATTGACCGGAAACATGTTTCAGTCATATCTACATAGTTCTCGAACCCGTAGGGTCCGCATGCTTAAGGTTTCGATGACAGTTATATTATGAGATTATGAGTTTCGATGTCCTGAAGTTTGTTCGGAGTCCCGGATGAGATTATGGACATGACGAAGAGTCTCGACATGGTCGAGACATGAAGATTGATATATTGGAAGCCTATATTTGGATATCGGAAGTGTTCCGGGTGAAATCTGGATTTTACCGGAGTACTGGGAGGTTACCGGAACCCCCCGGAGGCTTAGTGGGCCTACATGGGCCATAGTGGAGAGGAAGATAGGCGGCAAGGGCTGGGCCGCGCCCCCTCCCCCCCTAGTCCGAATAGGACAAGGAGAGGGGGCGGCACCCCCCTTTCCTTCCTCTCTCCCTCCTCCTTCCCCCCTTCTCCTACTCCAACTAGGAAAGAAGGAAGTCCTACTCTCGGTGGGAGTAGGACTCCCCCTTTGCGCGCCCTCCTTGGCCGGCCGCCCCCTCCTCCTTGGCTCCTTTATATACAGGGGCAGGGGGGCACCTCTAGGCACAACAATTGATCTCTTGATCTCTTAGCCGTGTGCGGTGCCCCCCTCCACCATAGTCCTCGATAATATTGTAGCGGTGCTTAGGCGAAGCCTGCGACGGTAGAACATCAAGATCGTCCACCACGCCGTCGTCTTGTGGAACTCTTCCCGACATTCTGCTGGATCGAGTCCGGGATCGTCATCGAGTTGAGCGTGTGCTAGAACTTCGAAGGTGCCGTAGTTTGATGCTTGATCGGTCGGGCCATGAAGACGTCGACTACATCAACGCGTTGTTCTAACGCTTCGCTTTCGGTCTCAGGGTGCGTGGAAAACACTCTCCCCTCTCGTTGCTATGCATCACCATGATCTTGCGTGTGCGTAGGAAGATTTTTGAAATTACTACGTTCACAACAGTGGCATCCGAGCCAGGTTTTATGCGTAGATGTCATATGCACGAGTAGAACACAAGTGAGTTTTGGGCGATATAATTCATACTGCTTACCAGCATGTCATACTTTGGTTCAGTGGCATTGTGTGATGAAGCGGTCCGGACCGACATTACGCGTACGCTTACGCGAGACTGGTTTCACCGCTACGAGCACTCATTGCTTAAAGGTGACCGGCGGGTGTCTGTCTCTCTCACTTTAGTTGAACTGAGTGTGGCTATGCCCGGTCCTTGCGAAGGTTAAAACAACATCAACTTGACAAACTATCGTTGTGGTTTTGATGCGTAGGTAAGAACGGTTCTTGCTAAGCCCGTAGCAGCCACGTAAAATTTGCAACAACAAGGTAGAGGACGTCTAACTTGTTTTTGCAGGGCATGTTGTGATGTGATATGGTCAAGATGTGATGCTATATTTTATTGTATGAGATGATCATGTTTTGTAACCGAGTTATCGGCAACTGGCAGGAGCCCCTAGCATATACAGATATGGCCTCGGAACACGGAGACCGAAAGGTCGAACGTGAATCATATAGTAGATATGATCAACATAGTGATGTTCAGCATTGAAACTACTCCATCTCACGTGATGATCGGACATGGTTTAGTTGATTTGGATCACGTGATCACATAGATGACTAGAGAGATGTCTGTCTAAGTGGGAGTTCTTAAGTAATATGATTAATTGAACTTAAATTTATCATGAACTTAGCACCTGATAGTATTTTGCTTGTCTATGTTTGTTGTAGATAGATGGCTCGTGCTGTTGTTCCGATGAATTTTAGTGCGTTCCTTGAGAAAGCTAAGTTGACAGATGATGGTAGCAATTACACGGACTGGATCCGTAACCTGAGGATTATCCTCATTGCTACACATAAAAATTACGTCCTGGAAGCACCGCTGGGTGCCAGGCATGCTGCAGATGCAACTGACGACGTTAAGAACGTCTGGCAGAGCAAAGCTGATGACTACTCGATAGTTCAGTGTGCCATGCTTTACGGCTTGGAACCAGGTCTTCAACGACGTTTTGAACGCCATGGAGCATATGAGATGTTCCAGGAGTTGAAGTTAATATTTCAAGCAAATGCCCGGATTGAGAGATATGAAGTCCCCAATAAGTTCTATAGCTGTAAGATGGAGGAGAATAGTTACGTGGGTGAACATATACTCAAAATGTGCAGGTATAATAATCACTTGATTCAACTGGAGTTAATCTTCACGATGATAGTGTCATTGACAGAATTCTTCAATCACGCCACCAAGCTACAAGAGCTTCGTGATGAACTATAATATGCAAGGGATGGACAAGACTATTCCCAAGCTCTTCGCAATGCTAAAAGCTGCGGAGGTAGAAATCAAGAAAGAGCATCAAGTGTTGATGGTCAATAAGACCACCAATTTCAAGACTTCAAGAAGAACAGCAAGCAAGTTGCTGCTCAAGAGAAGAAACCCAAGTCTGGACCTAAGCACGAGACTGAGTGCTTCTCTGCAAGCAGATCGGACACTTGAAGCGGAACTGCCCCGTGATTGTGAGATAAGAAGGATGGCAAAGTGAACAAAGGTATATGTGATATACATGTTATTGATGTGTACCTTACTAATGCTCGCAGTAGCACCTGGGTATTTGATACTGGTTCTATTGCTAATATTTGCAACTCGAAACAGGGACTACAGATTAAGCGAAGATTGGCTAAGGACGAGGTGACGATGCGTGTGGGAAATGGTTCCAAAGTCGATGTGATCGCGGTCGGCACGCTACCTCTACATCTACCATCGGGATTAGTTTTAGACCTAAATAATTGTTATTTGGTGCCAGCGTTAAGCATGAACATTATATCTAGATCTTGTTTGGTGCGAGACGGATATTCATTTAAATCAGAGAATAATGGTTGTTCTTTTTATATGAGTAATATCTTTTATGGTCCTGCACCCTTGAAGAGTGGTCTATTTTTATTGAATCTCGATAGTAGTGATACACATATTCATAATGTTGAAGCCAAAAGATGCAGAGTTGATGATGATAGTGCAACTTATTTGTGGCACTGCCGTTTGGGTCATATTGGTGTAAAGCGCATGAAGAAACTCCATACTGATGGACTTCTGGAATCACTTGATTATGAATCACTTGGTACTTGCGAACCATGCCTCATGGGCAAGATGACTAAAACGCCGCTCTCCGGAACTACGGAGCGAGCAACTGATTTGTTGGAAATCATACATACTGATGTATGTGGTCCAATGAATATTGAGGCTCGCGGCGGGTATCGTTATTTTCTCACCTTCATAGATGATTTGAGCAGATATGGGTATATCTACTTGATGAAACACAAGTCTGAAACATTTGAAAAGTTCAAAGAATTTAAGAGTGAAGTGGAAAATCATCGTAACAAGAAAATAAAATTTCTACGATTTGATCGTGGAGGAGAATATTTGAGTTACGATTTTGGTTTACATTTGAAGCAATGAGGAATAGTTTCGCATCTCACGCCACCCGGAACACCACAATGAAATGGTGTGTCCGAACGTCGTATTCGTACTTTACTAGATATGGTGCGATCTATGATGTCTCTTACTGATTTACCCCTATCATTTTGGGGTTATGCTTTAGAGACGGCCGTATTCACGTTAAATAGGGCACCATCAAAATCCGTTGAAACGACGCCTTATGAAATGTGGTTTGGCAAGAAACCAAAGTTGTCGTTTCTTAAAGTTTGGGGCTGCGATGCTTATGTGAAGAAACTTCAACCAGATAAGCTCGAACCCAAATCTGAGAAATGTGTCTTCATAGGATACCCAAAAGAGACTATTGGGTACACCTTCTATCACAGATCTGAGGGCAAGATTTTTGTTGCTAAATTCGGATCCTTTCTAGAGAAGGAGTTTCTCTCGAAAGAAGTGAGTGGGAGGAAAGTAGAACTTGATGAGGTAACTGTACCTGCTCCCTTATTGGAAGGTAGTTCATCACAAGAACCGGTTCCTGTGACAACTACACCAATCAGTGAGGAAGCTAATGATATTGATCATGAAACTTTAGATCAAGTTACTACCGAACCTCGTGGGTCTACGAGTAAGATCCGCACTGAGTGTTACGGTAATCCTATTCTGGAAGTCATGTTACTTGACCATGGCGAACCTACGAACTATGAGGAAGCGATGATGAGCCCAGATTCCGCAAAATGGCTTGATGCCATGAAATCTGAGATGGGATACATGTATGAGAACAAAGTATGGACTTTGGTTGACTTGCCCGATGATCGGCAAGCCATCAAGAATAAATGGATCTTCAAGAAGAAGACTGACGCTGATGGTAATATAACTGTCTACAAAGCTCGACTTGTTGCGAAAGGTTTTCAACAAGTTCAAGGGGTTGACTACGATTAGACTTTCTCACCCGTAGCGATGCTTAAGTCTGTGTGACGCCCCAAGACCGGAGCTTCAGTTGCCTTCCAGGGTTTCCGAGTTTTGTCGTGTGGTTTGTTTTGTTTTTGCATTGCATCATGTCATCATGCCATTTAATTTTTAAAAACTCTTCTAAATAAATTGCATGGATTTTTCGATCCATTTAAACCGAGGGATTCACATGGTGACTTCTCTTTATAACATACCCTCCCAATATTAGGGAGCTATATAAAATATTCCTCGTTTTGGAATCACCATAACACACTTGCAAAAATCCCAATGCCTTTGTTATCTCAATTCTTGGCGTCCAACTCTACCCATAAATCTTTTTGTCATTTTTCGGAGCTCCACCTAATTTCTCAACATTTTTTTGGAAACTTCGGATCCCTACTCTTTTCAAATGAGTTGAATTAAATTCAAATACATTTGAATTTATTCTTTCAATCTTGGTCTTTCCTAATTTTCTCGGACCTAACATTTTTTTTTGAGTCCGGGGAATTTATTCGTGAGTCCAACTTTGCTCCCTAAACCCCCCCTCTTCATTTATTATTCTTCTCTTGTTTTCTGTTAAAGAATATAGAGAGAGAGGGGCTAGGCCCAGCCGACCCCTGGTTTTTCCTCCTCCACCAGGCCTCCTGGCCATTCCCCGCCCCGCCTCTAAGGCCTAGGCCCAGCCGCCGCCTCCTCCAGCCGGCCTAGCCTCCCGGCCCAAGGCCCATCCGGCGCCCCTTTCTAACCCTAGAGGCCTGCCCGATCTCCTCGTCCTTCCTCGACCTCCTCCTTCCGCCCCCTTCTCTCCTCCTCTCGTTCCCTCCTCCCGAGCGCATCACCGGGGCGCGCCGCGCCTCCGATCTCCCTCGCCGTCTCTCTTCTTCTTCCCCCGCGTCCCCAGGAGCCCCTCGCCGCGCCTCCGTGTTCCTCCCCTTGCTCCCGCCTCCGTTCAGCTCGCCGCAAGCCACCTCTCCCTCGATCCCCCGGTGGCCTCCTCCGCCGCACCTCTCCGACCTGGAGCGCCGCCGCCCTCAACCCTCCTCCTCGCCGCCGGCAGCAGCAGGAGCTGCTGCATCCTCTCGCCGTCCCCGTGCCAGGGTCCAGATCCGCGCCGCCCCGGCCCGGAGTCGCCGAGTCCCTCGCCGCCCTTCTGCACCTCGTCTCCGACCCTGCCCATCGGAGCCACGCCTCTCGGTGCCCGCAGCTGTGTCACCGGTCTTCCTCCTCGACGCTGCCGCCTCAAGCCTTCCCATGCCTCGCGAGACTGCCGTGCCAAGTTCCCGCGAATCGCCGCCGCATGTCCTGCTCGGAACCAGCCTCCTGCATCGCCGTGCCTGTTGCTGTTGGCGCCAAGTCCAACGGTCACCAAGCGTGGAATTCGCCAAGTACCACTACCAATACATCTGGATGCGCAAGTACCACGACGTCTTTGGGAGACCCGTTTTCGTCAAGTTCGACTACACCGGAAGCGCCAAGTACCCCGCGAATGTACCAAGTTCGACTACGTGATGCGTCAAGTACCACTACGACCCGGCGACCACCGAACCGGAAACGACAAGTACCCGATGAAGCGTGTACAACTACCGTCGCCGAAGACCTGTAACGGAACCGTCAAGTTCGACTACCTTCGTGTGTACCACTACTTCCGATGACGAGATGTACCACTACCATCGAGCGAGAACACTACTTCCACTACCGTCGCCGTGCACCACTACTTCCCTCAGCGATCAACGCGAGAACGACTACTTCCTCTACTTCCCTCGGCGACCCGTGAACGACTCCTTCCCTCTTGAACTCGACCGTCCCGTTTGAGCGTTCGAAGGTATAACCCGAGATGACCGACCGTGATCGAATCATCCTTGCGATGCCCTCTTTGCCATTCTACCGTTCCGTGGGAACCCGAATCCGGGATCACCCCACCATCTTGCATGACTCGCTTTCGTCACGCTTTCCTTTGTGCCGATATCTCAATCGAGTTATCGGAACCGATATGTTGCCGTGGCACCATTTTTCGGATTCGTTGCCGTGGCACCCCTTTCTTCCACCACGGTGACATAATGCTTCATATCATGCTCATGTTAACGTTTTCATAAAAATTGCATAACTTGCACATGTCATCCGCATCATGATAACAACATTTAAATGTTTATAATTGTTGTTTGCATTAATTTGCTTAAATGCCATGCTAAAATGATTTATTTCATAACTAAATAACCGTAACTCGGATGTAAATAATTTATATATGTAAATGGGGTAGAAAATGCCTAGTTTAACATGGTGTACTTTATTTTGCTGTTTAACAACTCTAAAATATGCTTTAGGTCAGATCTGTTCCGAATCCATAATATGCACATGAGGATTTTTCCGGAATTGTTGTTGTTGTTTCCGGCCTCATTTAACCTTGCCTAAATAGATAGTTTATTTATGCTTCACCTCTTGCCATGTTTAATAACATTTAATATTGTTGAGTACCTAATCAAGAGAGAACTAAATAATTGTTGTGGTGTTCCGTCAATATGCAACTCGTTGCATATTGGGCTCCATTTAACTTGTAGTTTTGTTTGTGCTTATTGCCATGCCATGCCTCATTAAACCGGACATGCATCATACTTGTTTGTGCATCATGCCATGTTTATGTGATGGTTGTTTACCATGTTGTTTGCTTCTTTCCGGTTTGCTTCTATCGTTAGCTTCGTTTCGTTCGGAGTTGTGAGGGTTCGCTCGACCTCGTCCGTTTGTCTTCTTCATGGATTCGTTCTTCTTCCTTGCGGGATTTCAGGCAAGATGACCATACCCTCGAAATCACTTCTATCTTTGCTTGCTAGATGCTCGCTCTTTTGCTATGCCTATGCTACGATGCCTACCACTTGCTATATCATGCCTCCCATGTTGCCATGTCAGACCCTAACCATCCTTTCCTAGCAAACCGTTGTTTGGCTATGTTACCGCTTTGCTCAGCCCCTCTTATAGCGTTGTTAGTTGCAGGTGAAGATGAAGTTTGTTCCTTGTTGGAACATGGAGATGTTGTTCCTTGTTGGAACATGTTTACTTGTTGGGATATCACAATATATCTTATTTAATTAACGCATCTATATACTTGGTAAAGGGTGGAAGGCTCGGCCTTATGCCTGTGTTTTGTTCCACTCTTGCCGCCCTAGTTTCCGTCATATCGGTATTATGTTCCCGGATTTTTGCGTCCCTAACGCGGTCGGGTGATTTATGGGACCCCCTTGACAGTTCGCTTTGAATAAGACTTTTCCAGCAAGGCCCAACATTGGTTTTACCATTTGCCTCACCTATGCCCTTTTCCCTTGGGTTTCCGGAGCCCAAGGGTCATCTTATTTTACCCCCCCGGGCCAGTGCTCGTCGTGAGTGTTGGTCCAAACTGTCAACCGCCGGTGACCACCAGGGGCAACTCTGGGTTGGCCTACCGGAAGTTTGGACAATCCGGTGTGCCCTGAGACCGAGATATGTGCAGCTCCTATCAGGATTTGTCGGCACATCCGGGCGGCTTTGCTGGTCTTGTTTTATTGCTGTGAAATGTCTTGTAGCCGGATTCGAGACTGATCGGGTCTTCCGGGAGAAGGAATATCCTTCGTTGATCGCGAGAGCTTATCATGGGCTAAGTTGGGACACCCTGCAGGGTTTTGAACTTTCAAAGCCGTGCCCGCGGTTATGTGGCAGATGGGAATTTGTTAATGTCGGTTGTAGAAAACCGAAGTGGATCTTAATTAAAATACACCAACCGCGTGTGTAACCGTGATGGTCTCTTCTCGGCGGAGTCCGGGAAGTGAACACGGTGTTGGAGTTATGCTTGACGTAAGTAGTTTCAGGATCACTTCTTGATCATAGTTGTTCGACCGTGCTTTGCCTCCTCTTCTCGCTCTCTTTTGCGTTTGTAGCCACCATATATGCTAGTCGCTTGCTGCAGCTCCACCTCACTACCCCTGTCCTACCTTTAAGCTTAAATAGTCTTGATCTCGCGGGTGTGAGATTGCTGAGTCCCCGTGACTCACAGATACTTCCCAAAACCAGTTTGCAGGTGCCGACGAAACCGTGCAGGTGATGCACCTGAGCTCAAGGAGGAGCTCGATGAAGATCTTGTCATTGTGTTGTTTCGTTTCAGCTGATCAAGAGTGGAGCCAGTTGGGACGATCGGGATCTGTGTAGCTTGTGGGGTAGTCTTCTTTTATTTTGGTTCCGTAGTCGGACCTTGATTGTATCTGTATGATGTAATGCTTTACTCATGTATTGTGTGAAGTGGCGATTGTAAGCCAACTATGTATCTTTTTCCTTATGTATTACATGGGTTGTGTGAAGATTACCTCACTTGCGACATTGCTTTCAATGCGGTTATGCCTCTAAGTCGTGCCTCGACACGTGGGAGATATAGCCGCATCGAGGCGTTCAAGTTGGTAATCGAGCCTTCCCGACTTAGGAGCCCCTACTTGATTGTTTGTCATGGCGTTGTTGAGTCTAGAATGGAAAATGTTTTGAGTCTTAGGATTATATATATCGGAGAGTAGGATTCTTTTACTCCTCGGTCCCTTCGTCGCTCTGGTGAGGTATCCCGACGAGAGTTTTGTCTTTTCTCTCCTCAAATTTCACTAAAATTTTTTTTAGGATCACGCTGGTATCTTGGAATCGTTCCGATGGTTTTGTGACGAGAACATTGTTCTTGGTGCCTCGACATTTAGGGGTTGTGGCGGTGTCCGGGAGTTGAGCTCCGAGGTGTTGTCGTCACAATTTTATCGTTGCAGATTCTGGAATACCCGACTTTTACCGACATCGAAATCTCTTTTGTGTAGTTGTTGGTGAGATAACCTCGATAGCCCGATCTTGTGGCGAAAAGGGAGTATTGCCATGACTTGTATAACGGATGTTTTTGAAGGTCGAGGTACACGATTTCGAAGGTTTCTTGGTTATGTGTTGAAGGATGGATACAATTGGATCTAGGTATTGTTAGTTTGGGTGATATATTTTGTGTCCCTGTATCCCCAACACCAGATTGCATAACCAGAAAGTTTCGGGAGTTTATAGGTGGGAATTCTAGTAGCTTCGGATATTCTTTCCGGCGGATGTATGATTTGAGATTGGGGTTCAACGTCTAGTGGTCCGCCCATTCACGGTCGATTCTGATGGTCGCGAGGCGTCTTAAAGAATCCTTGGCTATGCTGATTCGGGGCGTCTTGTTTGTCATTCGTGACGTCCGCTATACGTCGTGTCCGTGTGGGCCCCACCACGAACACTTTGGGCGAAATCTCTATCATGTGTTTGTTCCGGCTTATTCTGCAAGCCAAATCCTTTGTTTGTTTTATTTGTGGTATTCGAGTTGCTTCAATGTCAAGTGTTGATTCCATACCTTCCTAAATGGTGTTCTCATATTGCTATGTGAATACTAATCCTTCTTGATCACTGAGCTTGTCATGTAAATTCTTTTCTCAACCGGCGTGCTTCTATTCAAGTGGATTCGATCATTTCAACATTTGCGAGATCAATTCTAAGCTTTTTTCTCAACGGTGTTCGTTTCATCCGACCCAAGTTGTTTTGATTTCCCGCCCTCCCACCCCTTTTTCTTCAAGGACTCCGATTTCTTAATAAAGTATCCATTTTATTGAGTGAAGTTTCTTCATTCTTTTCCTTTATTGTTTTATCCGGTGATTTCTCATGAAGACGCTAAGGAAGCTTTAACCTTATCATTGTTCCATTCTAATTTTCTTTTCCGGTGGATTTAAGTCAAGATTTCGGTGTTGATCATATTCCCTACCTCGTTTCAAATGCTTTCTCTTGTCGGTGCATCTCTTAATCATCCATTTCTCGCTATTCAATTGTTCTGGAGTGTTGAAGATATCTTAGAAGATTCTAGTTTCCATTCTCAATTCACTCAAGTTCTTTTGAGGATGTTATCTCATTCAAGCCATTTAATTATACCGGTGCAATATCTACTTCAAACAATTGTTCAACGGTGGTTCTTTTGAGTGGGCCCTAACCCACAGGTCTTTCCCAGGATCTTACCTGACTCTTTTATTTTCCAGAGCTATTCCCAAATTCATTGCAAAGTTTGACGTAAGAATGAGTTTTTCATCAGTCATATGGCTTTCTCCAAGATCTTCCAAATTATTTTCATTGTTGGTTCAACCTTTCTAATTTTCATTCCGGAGTGCTTCAACAATTCATGGTGATGTTTCTCGTCGTCATTCTCGAATTTTGAAGACCGAAGAAGAGTTTCTCTTTAATCTTTCTCCATTCTCTTCAAGATTCATGGTTCTAGCTTGATGCCTTCCTCTCATAATTGTCTTGATTGTGAGAATCCTTTTCACCCACCCGGAGCATTTCAGGAGTCTTTTCAGTTTGATTCTTCGGAGCCCATCATCTCAGATTTATTCATTCCAGCTTTCAGCTCTCGTTCTTATTCGTTCTCATGTATCTAAATTCTCTCAAGCATCTTTATTCGTTTTCCAATTCGTCCTGGTGAATTGTGCCTTTGCTACTTTCATTTTCAATTCTTACGGTGGTTCGTTCAAGATTTCACTTCCTTCTTTATCATATCAATTCATTTGTTGTTTCCAAATCCCACGGGTGGTTCCATCAAGACCTTCCCAAGTTTGCGCTATATCTCTATCTGTAATCATTTTTCAATGAGAATAAGTAGTATGTAAATTTGCTTGTCATCAATTTAATTGGTGAAGGTTCAACATAATATAATTCTTATTCTTGTTTCATCGAGTAAGATCAATTCCTTATTCCGGAGGATCATCAAAATTCTTTATTTCATTTGTTCATCTTTCTTATCCGAAGCTCCAAGTTTTCTGTATTATCTCATCGCGAAGCTTCATCTTATCACTGCAAGGCTTCACCTTGTATTGTCAACGTCTCTTTCTTTTATCACCCTTTTGGTTACCGGAGTCCATCATGGAGGCTCTACATGATGGTTCGTCAAGGATTCTTTTCATTCTTCAATTGGTCTTCAAGATTTCTCTCGGAGTTAAGATCCGCCAAGCTATACTCAAAATTGATCATGGTGCTCAACACATGTTTTGTTTTGAGGAGTTCAAGTATTCTTCATCTTGTATTCCAAAGTGCAATTCGTTCTACCTTATCATTTGAGGTGGTGTTATGTCATTCTCGACAATTTGAGTTCGTGTTTCATGTTTCACATGTTGTCAAGAATGAGGTATTTTAAATCCATCAATCTCTTCATTGGAGTTATCTTGGGCTATATTTCACCTAAAGCTTTCCCTAAGGATTGTTGCTATTTATGGTGCTTATAAAGGACCCAAGTTCTTCATTTGTCCTCTCGGTGAAATAAGTTTTCATCTTCTTGTTGATCTTAATCCAATCAATTGTTTCCGTTAGTGGCAGAAGCTCACCTCATAATTTTGAGATGTTTTCATAAGCCCACTACAAGCTTATCCTTATCGTTGTTGTTTTTCAAACAACTCCGTCCTATCCTACTTCGTAAGGATGCTCTTTCAAATTCATTTATGGTGGAAGATGTTGGTTTCATTCTTCGTTCTATTCATTCCAACTTTCTATCTATCATGCATTGTTTTCGAAGGCATTGTGATGTTGCTCTCTTCACCCATCACCTCGTTTTGTAAAGATCATGTTCTTTTTCTTGCATTATCCTTTTAACCGGAGTGTTGTGTCTTCTCTTCAAGTTCTTTTCATCTTATCAAGTTTTTCCTTCTTCTTTTAGCCGGAGTGCTGCCCAAATTTTATCAATCTTATTCCTTCTCTATCTAGTTTTAACTGGAGTGGTTTCAGTATCTATGTTATCACTTAACCTCTTGGTTCTCATCGTATCCCATGTTCCTCTTTTCTAACAGAGTGTTTTTAAACTTTGTTCATCTTCGTTGTTTTTTCTTTCTTTCATTTTGTTCAACCTCTCAAGGTTCTTTGGTTTCACTCGTTTGTCGGAGAAGCAACTTTGTTTTACCTCTTCCTCTTCCGTTTTTCTATCCGGTGCCATCCTAGATCTCGGGACGAGATCCTCTCGTAGTGGTGGAGTGTTGTGACGCCCCAAGACCGGAGCTTGAGCTTGCCTTCCGGGTTTCGAGTTTTGTCGTGTGGTTTGTTTTGTTTTGCATTGCATCATGTCATCATGCCATTTAATTTTTAAAACTCTTCTAAATAAATTGCATGGATTTTTCGATCCATTTAAACCGAGGGATTCACATGGTGACTTCTCTTTATAACATACCCTCCCAATATTAGGGAGCTATATAAAATATTCCTCGTTTTGGAATCACCATAACACACTTGCAAAAATCCCAATGCCTTTGTTATCTCAATTCTTGGCGTCCAACTCTACCCATAAATCTTTTTGTCATTTTTCGGAGCTCCACCTAATTTCTCAACATTTTTTTGGAAACTTCGGATCCCTACTCTTTTCAAATGAGTTGAATTAAATTCAAATACATTTGAATTTATTCTTTCAATCTTGGTCTTTCCTAATTTTCTCGGACCTAACATTTTTTTTTGAGTCCGGGGAATTTATTCGTGAGTCCAACTTTGCTCCCTAAACCCCCCCTCTTCATTTATTATTCTTCTCTTGTTTTCTGTTAAAGAATATAGAGAGAGAGGGGCTAGGCCCAGCCGACCCCTGGTTTTTCCCTCCTCCACCAGGCCTCCTGGCCATTCCCCCGCGCCGGCCTCTAAGGCCTAGGCCCAGCCGCGCCTCCCTCCAGGCCGGCCTAGCCTCCCGGCCCAAGGCCCATCCGGCGCCCCTTTCTAACCCTAGAGGCCTGCCCGATCTCCTCGTCCTTCCCTCGACCTCCTCCTTCCGCCGCCCGCTTCTCTCCTCCTCTCGTTCCCTCCTCCCGAGCGCATCACCAGGAGCGCCGCTCGCGCCCGATCTCCCTCGCCGTCTCTCTTCTTCTTCCCCCGCGTCCCCAGGAGCCCCTCGCCGCGCCTCCGTGTTCCTCCCCTTGCTCCCGCCTCCGTTCAGCTCGCCGCAAGCCACCTCTCCCTCGATCCCCCGGTGGCCTCCTCCGCCGCACCTCTCCGACCTGGAGCGCCGCCGCCCTCAACCCTCCTCCTCGCCGCCGGCAGCAGCAGGAGCTGCTGCATCCTCTCGCCGTCCCCGTGCCAGGGTCCAGATCCGCGCCGCCCCGGCCCGGAGTCGCCGAGTCCCTCGCCGCCCTTCTGCACCTCGTCTCCGACCCTGCCCATCGACCCCACGCCTCGGTGCCCGCAGCTGTGTCACCGGTCTTCCTCCTCGACGCTGCCGCCTCAAGCCTTCCCATGCCTCGCGAGACTGCCGTGCCAAGTTCCCGCAACTGCCGCCGCATGTCCTGCTCGGAACCAGCCTCCTGCATCGTGCCCTGTTGCTGTTGACGCCAAGTCCAACGGTCACCAAGCGTGGAATTCGCCAAGTACCACTACCAATACATCTGGATGCGCAAGTACCACGACGTCTTTGGGAGACCCGTTTTCGTCAAGTTCGACTACACCGGAAGCGCCAAGTACCCCGCCGAATGTACCAAGTTCGACTACGTGATGCGTCAAGTACCACTACGACCCGACGACCACCGAACCGGAAACGACAAGTACCCCGATGAAACGTGTACAACTACCGTCGCCGAAGACCTGTGTAACGGAACCGTCAAGTTCGACTACCTTCGTGTGTACCACTACTTCCGATGACGAGATGTACCACTACCATCGAACGAGAACACTACTTCCACTACCGTCGCCGTGCACCACTACTTCCCTCAGCGATCAACGCGAGAACGACTACTTCCTCTACTTCCCTCGACGACCCGTGAACGACTCCTTCCCTCTTCGAAACTCGACCCGTCCCGTTTGAACGTTCCGAAGGTATAACCCGAGATGACCGACCGTGATCGAATCATCCTTGCGATGCCCCTCTTTTGCCATTCTACCGTTCCGTGGGAACCCGGAATCCGGGATCACCCCACCATCTTGCATGACTCGCTTTCGTCACGCTTTCCTTTGTGCCGATATCTCAATCGAGTTATCGGAACCGATATGTTGCCGTGGCACCATTTTTCGGATTCGTTGCCGTGGCACCCCTTTCTTCCACCACGGTGACATAATGCTTCATATCATGCTCATGTTAACGTTTTCATAAAAATTGCATAACTTGCACATGTCATCCGCATCATGATAACAACATTTAAATGTTTATAATTGTTGTTTGCATTAATTTGCTTAAATGCCATGCTAAAATGATTTATTTCATAACTAAATAACCGTAACTCGGATGTAAATAATTTATATATGTAAATGGGGTAGAAAAATGCCTAGTTTAACATGGTGTACTTTATTTTGCTGTTTAACAACTCTAAAATATGCTTTAGGTCAGATCTGTTCCGAATCCATAATATGCACATGAGGATTTTTCCGGAATTGTTGTTGTTGTTTCCGGCCTCATTTAACCTTGCCTAAATAGATAGTTTATTTATGCTTCACCTCTTGCCATGTTTAATAACATTTAATATTGTTGAGTACCTAATCAAGAGAGAACTAAATAATTGTTGTGGTGTTCCGTCAATATGCAACTCGTTGCATATTGGGCTCCATTTAACTTGTAGTTTTGTTTGTGCTTATTGCCATGCCATGCCTCATTAAACCGGACATGCATCATACTTGTTTGTGCATCATGCCATGTTTATGTGATGGTTGTTTACCATGTTGTTTGCTTCTTTCCGGTTTGCTTCTATCGTTAGCTTCGGTTTCGTTCCGGAGTTGTGAGGGTTCGTTCGACCTCGTCCGTTTGTCTTCTTCATGGATTCGTTCTTCTTCCTTGCGGGATTTCAGGCAAGATGACCATACCCTCGAAATCACTTCTATCTTTGCTTGCTAGATGCTCGCTCTTTTGCTATGCCTATGCTACGATGCCTACCACTTGCTATATCATGCCTCCCATGTTGCCATGTCAGACCCTAACCATCCTTTCCTAGCAAACCGTTGTTTGGCTATGTTACCGCTTTGCTCAGCCCCTCTTATAGCGTTGTTAGTTGCAGGTGAAGATGAAGTTTGTTCCTTGTTGGAACATGGAGATGTTGTTCCTTGTTGGAACATGTTTACTTGTTGGGATATCACAATATATCTTATTTAATTAACGCATCTATATACTTGGTAAAGGGTGGAAGGCTCGGCCTTATGCCTGGTGTTTTGTTCCACTCTTGCCGCCCTAGTTTCCGTCATATCGGTATTATGTTCCCGGATTTTTGCGTCCCTAACGCGGTCGGGTGATTTATGGGACCCCCTTGACAGTTCGCTTTGAATAAGACTTTTCCAGCAAGGCCCAACATTGGTTTTACCATTTGCCTCACCTATGCCCTTTTCCCTTGGGTTTCCGGAGCCCAAGGGTCATCTTATTTTACCCCCCCGGGCCAGTGCTCGTCGTGAGTGTTGGTCCAAACTGTCAACCGCCGGTGACCACCAGGGGCAACTCTGGGTTGGCCTACCGGAAGTTTGGACAATCCGGTGTGCCCTGAGACCGAGATATGTGCAGCTCCTATCAGGATTTGTCGGCACATCCGGGCGGCTTTGCTGGTCTTGTTTTATTGCTGTGAAATGTCTTGTAGCCGGGATTCCGAGACTGATCGGGTCTTCCCGGGGAGAAGGAATATCCTTCGTTGATCGCGAGAGCTTATCATGGGCTAAGTTGGGACACCCCTGCAGGGTTTTGAACTTTCGAAAGCCGTGCCCGCGGTTATGTGGCAGATGGGAATTTGTTAATGTCCGGTTGTAGAAAACCCGAAGTGGATCTTAATTAAAATACACCAACGCGTGTGTAACCGTGATGGTCTCTTCTCGGCGGAGTCCGGAAGTGAACACGGTGTTGGAGTTATGCTTGGCGTAAGTAGTTTCAGGATCACTTCTTGATCATAGTTGTTCGACCGTGCTTTGCCTCCTCTTCTCGCTCTCTTTTGCGTTTGTAGCCACCATATATGCTAGTCGCTTGCTGCAGCTCCACCTCACTACCCCTGTCCTACCTTTAAGCTTAAATAGTCTTGATCTCGCGGGTGTGAGATTGCTGAGTCCCGTGACTCACAGATACTTCCCAAAACCAGTTTGCAGGTGCCGACGAAACCGTGCAGGTGATGCACCTGAGCTCAAGGAGGAGCTCGATGAAGATCTTGTCATTGTGTTGTTTCGTTTCAGCTGATCAGTAGTGGAGCCCAGTTGGGACGATCGGGGATCTGTGTAGCTTGTGGGGTAGTCTTCTTTTATTTTGGTTCCGTAGTCGGACCTTGATTGTATCTGTATGATGTAATGCTTTACTCATGTATTGTGTGAAGTGGCGATTGTAAGCCAACTATGTATCTTTTTCCCTTATGTATTACATGGGTTGTGTGAAGATTACCTCACTTGCGACATTGCTTTCAATGCGGTTATGCCTCTAAGTCGTGCCTCGACACGTGGGAGATATAGCCGCATCGAGGGCGTTTCAGTCTGTCTGAATCATGTTAGCAATTGCCGCATTTTATGATTATGAAATTTGGCAAATGGATGTCAAAACTGCATTCCTGAATGGATTTCTGGAAGAAGAATTGTATATGATGCAGCCGGAAGGTTTTGTCGATCCAAAAGGTGCTAACAAAGTGTGCAAGCTCCAGCGATCCATTTATGGACTGGTGCAAGCATCTCGGAGTTGGAATAAACGCTTTGTAGTGTGATCAAAGCATATGGTTTTATACAGAGTTTTGGAGAAGCCTGTATTTACAAAAAAGTGAGTGGGAGCTCTGTAGCATTTCTAATATTATATGTAGATGACATATTGTTAATTGGAAATGATATAGAATTTCTGGATAGCATAAACAGATACTTGAATAAAAGTTTTTCGATGAAAGACCTCGGTGAAGCTGCTTACATATTGGGCATCAAGATCTATAGAGATAGATCTAGATGCTTAATTGGACTTTCACAAAGCACATACCTTGATAAAGTTTTGAAAAAGTTCAAAATGGATCAGGCAAAGAAAGGGTTCTTGCCTGTATTACAAGGTGTGAAGTTGAGTCAGACTCAATGCCCGACCACAATAGAAGATAGAGAGAAAAAGAAAGATGTTCCCTATGCTTCAGCCATAGGCTCTATCATGTATGCAATGCTGTGTACCAGACCTGATGTATGCTTAGCAATAAGTTTGGCAGGGAGGTACCAAAGTAATCCAGAAGTGGATCACTGGACAGCGGTCAAGAATATCCTGAAATACCTGAAAATGACTAAGGATATGTTTCTCGTTTATGGAGGTGACAAAGAGCTAGTCGTAAATGGTTACGTCGATGCAAGCTTTGACACTGATCCGGACGATTCTAAATCGCAAACTGGATATGTGTTTATATTGAACGGTGGAGCTGTCAGTTGGTGCAGTTCTAAACAAAGCGTCATGGCGGGATCTACATGCGAAGCGGAGTACATAGCTGCTTCGGAAGCAGCAAATGAAGGAGTCTAGATGAAAGAGTTCATTTCTGATCCATGTGTCATACCTAGTGCATCGGGACCAATGAAGATCTTCTGTGACAATACTGGTGCAATTGCCTTGGCAAAGGAATCCAGATTTCACAAGAGGACCAAGCACATCAAGAGACGCTTCAATTCCATCCAGGACCAAGTCCAGGTGGGAGACATAGAGATTTGCAAGATACATACGAATCTGAATGTTGCAGACCCGTTGACTAAGCCTCTTCCACGAGCAAAACATGATCAGCACCAAGACTCCATGGGTGTTAGAATCATTACTGTGTAATCTAGATTATTGACACTAGTGCAAGTGGGAGACTGAAGGAAATATGCCCTAGAGGCAATAATAAAGTTATTATTTATTTCCTCATATCATGATAAATGTTTATTATTCATGCTATAATTGTATTAACCGGAAACATGATACATGTGTGAATACATAGACAAACTTAATGTCACTAGTATGCCTCTACTTGACTAGCTCATTAATCAAAGATGGTTATGTTTCCTAACCATAGACATGTGTTGGCATTTGATTAACGGGATCACATAATTAATAGAATGATGTGATTGACTTGACCCATTCCGTTAGCTTAGCACTTGATCGTTTAGTATGTTGCTATTGCTTTCTTCATGACTTATACAAAGTTCCTATAACTATGAGATTATGCAACTCCCGTTTATCGGAGGAACACTTTGTGTGCTACCAAACGTCACAACGTAACTGGGTGATTATAAAGGAGCTCTACAGGTGTCTCCAAAGGTACATGTTGAGTTGGCGTATTTCGAGATTAGGTTTTGTCACTCCGATTGTCGGAGAGGTATCTCTGGGCCCTCTCGGTAATGCACATCAATATAAGCCTTGCAAGCAATGTAGCTAAAGAGTTAATTCTGGAATGATGCATTACATAGCGAGTAAAGAGACTTGCGGTAATGAGATTGAACTAGATATTGGATACCGACGATCGAATCTCGGGCAAGTAACATACCGATGACAAAGGGAACAACGTATGTTGTTATGCGGTTTGACCGATAAAGATCTTCGTAGAATATGTAGGAGCCAATATGTGCATCCAGGTTCCGCTATTGGTTATTGACCGGAAACATGTTTCAGTCATGTTTACATAGTTCTCGAACCCGTAGGGTCCGCACGCTTATGGTTTCGATGACAGTTATATTATGAGTTTATGAGTTTTGATGTACCGAAGTTTGTTCGGAGTCCAGGATGAGATTACGGACATGATGAGGACTCTCGAAATGGTCTAGACATGAAGATTGATATATTGGAAGCCTATATTTGGATATCGGAAGTGTTCCGGTGAAATCGATTTATCGAGTACCGGAGGTTAGCGGAACCCCGGAGGCTTAATGGGCCTACATGGGCCATAGTGGAAGGAAGAGAGGAGGCAAGGGCTGGGCGCGCCTCCCCCTAGTCCGAATAGGACAAGGAGGGGGCGCCCCCTTCCTTCCTCTCTTCCTCTTCCTTCCCCCCTTCTCCTACTCCAACTAGGAAAGAAGGGAGTCCTACTCCCGGTGGGAGTAGGACTCCCCCTTGGCGCGCCCTCTTTGGCCGGCCGCCCCCTCCTCCTTGGCTCCATTATATACAGGGGCAGGGGGCACCTCTAGGCACAACAATTGATCTCTTGATCTCTTAGCCGTGTGCGGTGCCCCATAGTCCTCGATAATATTGTAGTGGTGCTTAGGCGAAGCCCTGCGACGGTAGAACATCAAGATCGTCACCACGCCGTCGTGCTGACGGAACTCTTCCCCGACATTCTGCTGGATCGGAGTCCAAGGATCGTCATCGAGCTGAACGTGTGCTAGAACTCGGAGGTGCTGTAGTTTCAGTGCTTGATCGGTCGGGCCGTGAAGACGTACGACTACATCAACCGTGTTGTTCAAACGCTTCCGCTTTCGGTCTATGAGGGTACGTGGACAACACTCTCCCCTCTCATTGCTATGCATCACCATGTCCTTGCGTGTGCATAGGAATTTTTTTGAAATTACTACGTTCCCCAACACATTCCACATCGAAAAATCTGTTTTTATCATTTACCTACTCAAGGACGAGCAGGAACTAACCTTGGGGATGCTTGATACGTCTCCAACGTATCTATAATTTTTTATTGTTCCATGCTATTATATTATCCATCTTGGATGTTTTATATGCATTTATAAGCTATTTTATATGATTTTTGGGACTAATCTATTAACCTAGAGCCAAGTGCCAGTTTCTGTTTTTTCCTTCTTTTTGAGTTTTACAGAAAATGAATACCAAACGAAGTCCAATTCACAAGCCAATTTACGGAGATTTTATATGAAGCAAAAGAGTTGGGCCAGAAGAGTCCTGAGCCATCCACGAGGGTGGAGGGCGCGCCCTACCCGCCTGGGCGCGCCCCTACCTCATGGATGACTCGGGGACCCCCATGACGTGAAACCGAAGCCAAAAATTCCTATAAATATAGAAACCCCCGAAAGGAAACCTAGTTCGGGAGTTCCACCGCCGCAAGCCTCTGTAGCCACCAAAAACCAATCGGGACCCTGTTCCGGCACCTTGCCGGAGGGGGGAATCATCATCGGTGGCCTTCTTCATCAACCCGGGGCTCTCCATGAGGAGGAGGGAGTAGTTCACCCTCGGGGCTGAGCGTATGTACCAGTAGCCATGTGTTTGATCTCTCTCTCTCTCTCTCTCTCTCTCGTGTTCTTGATTGGGCACGATCTTGATGTACCACGATTTGAACACAGTGAGACTTAGGGGTTGCTACCTCTTGAGCATGCGTATGTTTTCCCTTGAAGAGGAAAGGGTGATGCAGCAAAGTAGCGTAAGTATTTCTCTCAGTTTTGAGAACCAAGGTATCAATCCAGTAGGAGACGACACATAAGTTACCTAGTACCTGCACAAACAATCAAGAACCTTGCAACCAACGCGATAAAGGGGTTGTCAATCCCTTCACGGTCACTCGCAAAAGTGAGATCTAATAAAGATAATAAAGTAAATATTTTTGGTATTTTTTTGTATAGATTGGAAAGTAAAGATTGCAAAATAGTAAACGAGATGCAAAGTAAATAAAGGAGATGTAATATGATAGAAAAGAGACCCCAGGGCCATAGGTTTCACTAGTAGCTTCTCTCAAGATAGCATGTATTACGGTGGGTGAACAAATTACTGCCGAGCAATTGATAGAAAAGTGCATAATTATGAAGACATCTAAGGCAATGATCATGAACATAGGCATCACGTTCGTGTCAAGTAGATCGAAACGATTCTGCATCTACTACTATTACTCCACACATCGACCGCTATCCAGCATGCATCTAGAGTATTAAGTTCATAAGAACGGAGTAATGCATTAAGCAAGATGACATGATGTAGAGGGATAAACTCAAGCAATATGACATAAACCCCATCTTTTTATCCTCGATGACAACAATAGAATATGTGCCTTGCTGCCCCTACTGTCACTGGGAAAGGACACCACAAGATTGAATCCAAAGCTAAGCACTTCTCCCATTGCAAGAAAGATCAATCTAGTAGGCCAAACTAGACTGATAATTCGAAGAGACTTGCAAAGATATCAAATCATGCATATAAGATTTCAAAGAAGAACCAAATAATATTCATAGATAATCAAGCCACAATTCATCGGATCTCGGCAAACACACCGCAAAAGAGTATTACATCAAATAGATCTCCAAGAACATTGAGGAGAACATGGTATTGAGAACCAAAGAGAGAGAAGAAGCCATCTAGCTAATAACTATGGACCCGAAGGTCTGTGGTAAACTACTCATGCTTCATCGGAGAGGGAATGGTGTTGATGTAGAAGCTCTCCGTGATCGATTTCCCCTCCGGCAGATCGCTGAAAAAGGCCCCAAGATGGGATCTCACGGGTACAGAAGGTTGTGGCGGTGAAAAAGTGGATTCGTGCCTCTCCCTGATGTTTCTAGGGTATAAGAGTATATATAGGCGAAAGAAGTACGTCGGTGGAGCTACGAGGGGCCCACGAGGGTGGGGGCGCGCCTACCCCCCCCTGGGCGTGCCCTCCTGCCTCGTGGCCTCCTCGTAGAGTCCCAGACTTCAACTCAAAGTCTTCTGGATTGCTTTTGGTCCAAGAAAGATCCTCGCGAAGGTTTGATTCCGTTTGGACTCCGTTTAATATTCCTTTTCTGCAAAACTCTAAAATAGGCAAAAAAAACAGGAGCTGGCACTGGGCCTCCGGTTAATAGGTTAGTCCCAAAAATAATATAAAAGAGCGTATTAAAGCCCATTAAACATCCAAAACAGATAATATAATAGCATGGAACAATAAAAAATTATAGATACGTTGGAGACGTATCAGGGGTTCACGGCCACGTTTGAATGTAAGCTCGTATATTTTTCCTACCCTTCCGTAGTACTCTACTTTATTATCTCCTTTGGTGAAGATTCCAGTATTTACAGTTTTGGGATCAGGCCGACTGTTCTAGTGCTCCTCTGTATGGAAGCGATACCCATTCACATCATACTTTTCGCATGTCATGACTCGACTGTTAAAACCCATGGAAACCCATCTCAATTCTTCATCCATTGATGTGTTCGAATCTTTTCCCTACAAGTTTAATTGAAATTATAGGGTGCATTAGTTTAATTGGAATTGTAGGGTACACTAGGTAATAGGGAAGTGTGAAAATTTACTTTCTCCATGAACCACGCAATAAATTTTTTCCTTCCATCGGCACCCTTTCGGAGAAGAGCAAGTGCCTCTGCTTCAGTAGGAGGCAGCATTCCCGTCCTCTCTATTGGGGAACGTAGTAATTTCAAAAAAATTCCTACGCACACGCAAGATCATGGTGATGGCATAGCAACGAGAGAGGAGAGTATTGTCCACGTACCCTCGTGACCGTGGCGAAGCGTTATGACAACGCTGTTGATGTAGTCGTCGTCTTCACGATCCGACCGATCCAAGTACCGAGCGTCGGCACCTCCGAGTTCAGCACACGTTCAGCTCGATGATGATCCCGGACTCGATCCAGCAAAGTGTCGGGATGAGTTCCGTCGACCTGACGGCGTGGTGGCGATGATGATGCTCTCTTGGCACGGGCTTCGCCTAAACTCCGCGACGATATGACCGAGGTGGAATATGGTGGAGGGGCACCGCCTGCACGGCTAAGGAACGATCCGTAGATCAACTTGTGTGTTCTAGGGTGCCCCCTGCCCCGTATATAAAGGAGCAAGGGGGTGCGGCCGGCCCTAGGAGGAGGCGCGGAGGAGTCCTACTCCCACCGAGTAGGACTCCCCCCTTCCTAGTTGGATTAGGACTTGGGGAGGGAAAGAGGAAGGGGCGCCCCTTCCTTGTCCTATTCGGACTAGGGGGGGGCGCGCCCTGCCTGGCCGGCCCCCTCTTCTCCCTCATGGCCCACTAAGGCCCATTAACCCCGGGAGGGTTCCGTAAAATCCCGATTTCACCGGAACTATTCAAGTCAAACATAGCCTTCCAATATATCAATCTTTATATCTCGACCATTTGAGACTCCTCGTCATGTCCGTCATCACATCCGGACTCGAACAATCTTGGTACATCAAAACTTATAAACTCATAATGAAACCTGTCATCGTAACGTTAAGCGTGCGGACCCTACGGGTTCGAGAACTATGTAGACATGACCTAGAACTATTCTCGTCAATAACCAATAGCGGAACCTGGATGCCCATATTGGTTCCTACATATTCTACGAAGATCTTTATCGGTCAAACCGCATAACGACATACGTTGTTCCCTTTGTCATCGGTATGTTACTTGTCCGAGATTCGATCGTCGGTATCCAATACCTAGTTCAATCTCGTTACGGCAAGTCTCTTTACTGGTTCCGTAATACATCATCTACAACTAACTTATTAGTTGCAATGCTTGCAAGGCTTATGTGATGTGCATTACCGAGAGGGCCCAGAGATACCTCTCCGACAATCGGAGTGACAAAACCTAATCTCGAAATGCGCCAACCCAACATGTACCTTTGGAGACACCTGTAGTACTCCTTTATAATCACCCAGTTACGTTGTGACGTTTGGTAGCACCCAAAGTGTTCCTCCGGTAAACGGGAGTTGCATAATCTCATAGTTACAGGAACATGTATAGGTCATGAAGAAAGCAATAGCAATATACTAAAAGATCAAGTGCTAGGCTAACGGAATGGGTCATGTCAATCACATCATTCTCCTAATGATGTGATCCCATTAATCAAATAACAACACATGTCTATGGTTAGGAAACATAACCATCTTTGATTAATGAGCTAGTCAAGTAGAGGCATACTAGTGACTATATGTTTGTCTATGTATTCACACATGTATCATGTTTCCGGTTAATACAATTCTAGCATGAATAATAAACATTTATCATGATATGAGGAAATAAATAATAACTTTATTATTGCCTCTAGGGCATATTTCCTTCAGTCTCCCACTTGCACTACAGTCAATAATCTAGATTACACAATAATGATTCTAACACCCATGGAGTCTTGGTGCTGATCATGTTTTGCTCGTGGAAGAGGCTTAGTCAGCGGTCTGCAACATTCAGATCCGTATGTATCTTGCAAATCTCTATGTCTCCCACCGGACTTGGTCCCGGATGGAATTGAAGCGTCTCTTGATGTGCTTGGTCCTCTTGTGAAATCTGGATTCCTTCGCCAAGGCAATTGCACCAATATTGTCACGAAGATCTTCATTGGTCCCGATGCACTAGGTATGACACCTAGATCGAAATGAACTCTTTCATCCAGACTCCTTCATTTGTTGCTTCGAAGCAGCTATGTACTCCGCTTCACATGTAGATCCCGCCACGGCGCTTTGTTTAGAACTGCACCAACTAACAGCTCCACCGTTTAAAAACACGTATCCGGTTTGCGATTTAGAATCGTCGGATCGGTGTCAAAGCTTACATCGGCGTAACCATTTACGACTAGCTCTTTGTCACCTCCATATCGAGAAACATATCCTTAGTCCTTTTCGGTATTTCAGGATGTTCTTGACCGCTGTCCATGATCCATTCTGGATTACTTTGGTACCTTCCTGCCAAACTTATTGCTAAGCATACGTCAGTCTGGTACACAGCATTGCATACATGATAGAGCCTATGGCTGAAGCATAGGAACATCTTTCATTTTCTCTCTATCTTCTGCTGTGGTCGGGCATTGAGTTTGACTCAATTTCACACCTTGTAATAAAGGTAAGAATCCTTTCTTTGCTCGATCCATTTTGAACTTTTCAAAACTTTATCAAGGTATGTGCTTTGTGAAAGTCCAATCAAGCGTCTTGATCTATCTCTATAGATCTTGATGCCCAATATGTAAGCAGCTTCACCGAGGTCTTTCATTGAAAACTTTTATTCAAGTATCCTTTTATGCTATCCAGAAATTCTATATCATTTCCAATCAATAATATGTCGTCCACATATAATATCGAAAATGCTCTGAGCTCCCACTCACTTTCTTGTAAATACAGGCTTCTCCAAAAGTCAGATCAAACCATATGCTTTGATCACACTATCAAAGCGTTTATTCCAACTCCGAGAGGCTTGCACGGACCATAAATTGATCATTGGAGCTTGCACACTTTGTTAGCCCCTTTGGATCAACAAAACCTTCTGGTTGCATCATATACAACTCTTCTTCTAAATCCATTCAAGAATGCAGTTTTGACATCCATTTGCCAAATTTCATAATCATAAAATGCAGCAATTGCTAACATGATTCGACAGACTTAAGCATCACTACGGGTGAGAAAGTCTCATCGTAGTCAACCCTTGAACTTGTCGAAAACCTTTACGCAACAAGTCGTGCTTTATAGACAGTTATATTACCATCAGCGTCGGTCTTCTTCTTAAAGATCCATTTATTCTCAATGGCTTGCCGATCATCGGGCAAGTCAACCAAAGTCCATACTTTGTTCTCATACATGGATCCCATCTCAGATTTCATGGCTTCTAGCCATTTTGCGGAATCTGGGCTCATCATCGCTTCCTCATAGTTCGTAGGTTCGCCATGGTCAAGTAACATGACTTCCAGAATAGTATTACCCTACCACACTGGTGCGGATCTTACTCTGGTTGACCTACGAAGTTCAGTAGAGACTTGATCTGAAGTTTCATGATCAATATCATTGGCTTCCTCACTAATTGGTGTAGTTGCCACAGGAACCGTTGTGATGAACTACTTTCCAATAAGGGCGCAGATATAGTTATCTCATCAAGTTCTACTTTCCTCCCACTCACTTCTTTCGAGAGAAACTCTTTTTCTACAAAGGATCCGAATTTAGCAACGAAAATCTTGCTTTCAGATCTGTGATAGAAGGTGTACCCAACAGTCTCCTTTGGGTATCCTATGAAGACACATTTCTCCGATTTTGGTTCGAGCTTATCTGGTTGAAGTTTCTTCACATAAGCATCGCAGCCCCAAACTTTAAGAAACGACAACTTTGGTTTCTTGCCAAACCACAGTTCATGAGACGTTGTCTTAACAGATTTTGATGGTGCCCTATTTAACGTGAATGTGGCCGTCTCTAAAGCGTAACCCCAAAACGATAGCGGTAAATCAGTAAGAGACATCATAGATCGCACCATATCTAGTAAAGTACGATTACGACGTTCGGACACACCATTTCGTTGTGGTGTTCGGGTGGCGTGAGTTCTGAAACTATTCGCATTGTTTCAAATGTAAACCAAACTCGTAACTCAAATATTCTCCTCCACGATCAGATCATAGAAATTTATTTTCTTGTCACGATGATTTTCCACTTCACTCTGAAATTCTTTGAACTTTTCAAACGTTTCAGATTTGTGTTTCATTAAGTAGATATACCCATATCTGCTCAAATCATCTGTGAAGGTGAGAAAATAACGATACCGCCATGAGCCTCAACATTCATTGGACCACAAACATCGGTATGTATGATTTCCAACAAATCAGTTGCTCGCTCCATAGTTCCGGAGAACGGCGTTTTTGTCATCTTGCCCATGAGACACGGTTCGCAAGTACCAAGTGATTCATAATCAAGTGATTCCAAAAGTCCATCAATATGGAGTTTCTTCATGCGCTTTATACCGATATGACCTAAACGGCGATTGCCACAAATAAGTTGCACTATCATTATCAACTCTGCATCTTTTGGT
Organism: Aegilops longissima; assembly: GCA_021605205.1. NCBI lineage: Eukaryota > Viridiplantae > Streptophyta > Magnoliopsida > Poales > Poaceae > Aegilops > Aegilops longissima. Next base: position 699,993,357 of record CM038680.1, read on the forward strand.
TTCAACACTATGAATATGTGTATTACTACTATCGAGATTCAATAAAAATAGACCACTCTTCAAGGGTGCATGACCATAAAAGATATTATTCATATAAATAGAACAACCATTATTCTCTGACTTAAATGAATAACCGTCTCGCATCAAACAAGATCCAAATATAATGTTCATGCTTAACGCTGGCACCAAATAACAATTATTTAGGTCTAAAACTAATCCCGAAGGTAGATGTAGAGGTAGCATGCCGACCGCGATCACATCGACTTTGGAACCGTTTCCCACGCGCATCGTCACCTCGTCCTTGGCCATGCTCGCTTATTCCGTAGTCCTGTTTGAGTTGCAAATATTAGCAATGAACCAATATCAAATACCAGGTGCTATCTGCGAGCTCTAGTAAGGTACACATCAATAACATGTATATCACATATACCTTTGTTCACCTTGCCATCCTTCTTATCCGACAAATACTTGGGGCAGTTCCGCTTCCGATGTCCGATCGCTTGCAAGTGAGAAGCACTCGATCTCGTGCTTAGTTCCGACTTGGTTTCTTCTCTTGAGCAGCAACTTGTTTGCTGTTCTTCTTGAAGTTCCTTCTTCTTCCCTTTGCCCTTTTCTTGAAACTAGTGGTCTTGTTAACCATCAACACTTGATGCTCCTTTTTGATTTCTACCTCCGCGGCTTTTAGCATTGCGAAGAGCTCGGGAATAGTCTTGTCCATCCCTTGCATATTACAGTTCATCACGAAGCTCTTGTAGCTTGGTGGCGTGATTGAAGAATTCATCAATGACACTATCATCAGGAAGATTAACTCCCAGTTGAATCAAGTGATTATTATACCCAGACATTTTGAGTATGTGTTCACTGACAGAACTATTCTCCTCCATCTTGCAGCTATAGAACTTATTGGAGACTTCATATCTCTCAATCCGGGCATTTGCTTGAAATATTAACTTCAACTCCTGGAACATCTCATATGCTCCATGACGTTCAAAACGTCGTTGAAGGCCCGGTTCTAAGCCGTAAAGCATGGCACACTGAACTATCGAGTAGTCATCGCTTTTGCTCGCGGGACGTTCTTAACGTCGTCAGTTGCATCAGCAGCAGGCCTGGCACCCAGCGGTGCTTCCAGGACGTAATTCTTCTGTGCAGCAATGAGGATAATCCTCAGGTTATGGACCCAGTCCGTGTAATTGCTACCATCATCTTTCAACTTTGCTTTCTCAAGGAACGCATTAAAATTCAACGGAACAATAGCACGAGCCATCTATCTACAGTAAACATAGACAAGCAAAATACTATCAGGTACTAAGTTCATGATAAATTTAAGTTCAATTAATCATATTACTTAAGAACTCCCACTTAGATAGACATCCCTCTAATCTTCTAAGTGACTACGTGATCCATATTAACTACACCATGTCCGATCGTCACGTGAGATGGAGTAGTTTTAACGGTGAACATCACTATGTTGATCATATCTACTATATGATTCACGCTCGACCTTTCGGTCTCCGTGTTCCGAGGCCATATCTGTTATATGCTAGGCTCGTCAAGTTTAACCTGAGTATTCCGCGTGCGCAACTGTTTTGCACCCGTTGTATATGAACGTAGAGCTTATCACACCCGATCATCACGTGGTGTCTGGGCACGACGAACTTTGGCAACTGTGCATACTCAGGGAGAACACTTCTTGATAATTTTTAGTGAGAGATCATCTTAAAATGCTACCGTCAATCAAAGCAAGATAAGATGCATAAAGGATAAACATCACATGCAATCAATATAAGTGATATGATATGGCCATCATCATCTTGTGCTTGTGATCTCCATCTCCGAAGCATCGTCATGATCACCATCGTCACCGACGCGACACCTTGATCTCCATCGTAGCATCGTTGTCGTCTCACCAACTATTGCTTCTACGACTATTGCTACCGCTTAGTGATAAAGTAAAGCAATTACATGGCGTTTGCATTTCATACAATAAAGCGACAACCATATGGCTCCTGCCAGTTGCCGATAACTCGGTGAAAAAACATGATCATCTCATACAATAAAATATAGCATCACGTCTTGACCATATCACATCACAACATGCCCTGCAAAAACAAGTTAGACGTGCTCTACTTTGTTGTTGCAAATTTTACGTGGCTGCTACGGGCTGAGCAAGAACCGTTCTTACCTACGCATCAAAACCACAATGATAGTTTGTAAAGTTGGTGCTGTTTTAACCTTCGCAAGGACCGGGCGTAGCCACACTCGGTTCAACTAAAGTGAGAGAGACAGACACCCGCCAGTCACCTTTAAGCAATGAGTGCTCGCAGCGGTGAAACCAGTCTCGCGTAAGCGTCTGCAGTAATGTCGGTCCGGGCCGCTTCATCTCACAATACCGCTGAACCAAAGTATGACATGCTGGTAAGCAGTATGACTTGAATCGCCCACAACTCACTTGTGTTCTACTCGTGCATATGACATCTACGCATAAAACCTGGCTCTGATACCACTGTTGGGGAACGTAGTAATTTCAAAAAATTTCCTACGCACACGCAAGATCATGGTGATGGTATAGCAACGAGAGGGGAGAGTATTGTCCACGTACCCTCGTAGACCGTAAGCGGAAGCGTTATGACAACGCGTTTGATGTAGTCGTACTGTTGGAAATATGCCCTAGAGGCAATAATAAAAGCATTATTATTATATTTCCTTGTTCATGATAATTGTCTTTTATTCATGCTACAACTGTATTATCCGGAAATCGTAATACACGTGTGAATACATAGACTACAATACGTCCCTAGTAAGCCTCTAGTTGACTAGCTCGTTGGTCAACAGTAGTCATGGTTTCGACTATGGACATCGATGTCATTGACAACGGGATCACGTCATTAGGAGAATGACGTGATGGACAAGACCCAATCCTAAGCATAGCACAAAGATCGTGTAGTTCGTTTTGCTAGAGCTTTTCCAATGTCAAGTATCTCTTCCTTAGACCGTGAGATCGTGTAACTCCCGGATACCGTAGGAATGCTTTGGGTGTACCAAACGTCACAACGTAATTGGGTGACTATAAAGGTGCATTACAGGTATCTCCGAAAGTGTCTGTTGGGTTGACACGGATCGAGACAGGATTTGTTCACTCCGTATGACGGAGAGGTATCACTGGGCCCACTCGGTAATGCATCATCATAATGAGCTCAAAGTGATCAAGTGTCCGTCACGGATCATGCATTACGGTGCGAGTAAAGTGACTTGCCGAACGAGACTAAACGAGGTATTGGGATACCGACGATCGAGTCTCGGGCAAGTAACATACCGCCGACAAAGGGAATAGCATACGGGTTGCTTGAACCCTCGACATCGTGGTTCATCCGATGACAACATCGAGGCGTGTGGGAACCAACATGGGTATCCAGATCCCGCTGTTGGTTATTGACCGGAGAGCGTCTCGGTCATGTCTACATGTCTCCCGAACCCGTAGGGTCTACACACTAAGGTTCGGTGGCGCTAGGGTTAATAGGAAGACTTGTATGTGATTACGAATGTTGTTCGAGTCCGGATGAGATCCCGGACGTCACGAGGAGTTCCGCAATGGTCCGGAGGTAAAGATTTATATATGGGAAGTCGTCAAACGGACACCGGAAAAGTTTCGTGTCATATCTGTTTTATGGAGGGTCCACCGGAAAGGTTCCGGAGGACCACCGGGAGGGGCCACCCCTTTCGGGGGGCCACTTGGGCTGCGTGGGAGGCAGCCAGCCCCTGGTGGGCTGGGCGCACCCCTCCCCTTGGCCCATGCGCCTAGGGTTGAGGGGGAACCCTAAGGGGGGCGCCCCCCTTGCTTGGGGGGCAAGCCCCCCTCCCCTTGGCCGCCGCCCCCCTCTAGATGCATCTAGAGGGGGCCGGCCCCCTCCTCCCTTCCCCTATAAATAGAGGGGTGGAGGGGAGGGCTGCACACACCATTGAAGGCGCAGCCCCTCCCCTCCCCAACACCTCTCCTCCTCCGCATAAGCTTGGCGAAGCCTCGCCGGAGAACAGTCCTCCATCCGCATCACGCCGTCGTGCTGCCATTGGAGTTGTCTTCCTCAACCTCTCCTTCCTCCTTGCTGGATCAAGGCGAAGGAGACGCCGTCTCCGCACGTGTGTTGAACGCGGAGGTGCTGTCCGTTCAGCACTTGGTCATCGGTGATCGGAATCGCGTTGGGACGTCTTCATCATCACCACTCCTCGAACGCTTCCGTACTCGATCTACAAGTGGTATGTAGATGCAAACTCTCTCTCGTAACTCGTTGCTTAGATGAACTCATAAATAGATCTTGGTGAAACCGTAGAAAACTTTTAATTTTCTGCAACGTTACCCAACAGTGGTATCAGAGCCAGGTTTATGCGTAGTTCTCTTTGCACGAGTAGAACACAATTTAGTTGTGGGCGTGGATCTTGTCAATTTACTTGCCGCTACTAGTCTTATCTTGCTTCCGCGGTATTGTGGGATGAAGCGGCCCGGACCAACCTTACACGTACACTTACGTGAGACCGGTTCCACCGATTAACATGCACTAGTTGCATAAGGTGGCTGGCGGGTGTCTGTCTCTCCTACTTTAGTTGGAGCGGATTCGATGAAAAGGGTCCTTATGAAGGGTAAATAGAAGTTGACAAGATCACGTTGTGGTTATTCGTAGGTAAGAAAACGTTCTTGCTAGAACCCAATTACAGCCACGTAAAAGATGCAACAACAATTAGAGGACGTCTAACTTGTTTTTGCAGCAATTGTCATGTGATGTGATATGGCCAAGTTGTGATGAATGATGAATGACATATTGTGATGTATGAGATCATGTTCTTGTAATAGGAATCACGACTTGCATGTCGATGAGTATGACAACCGGCAGGAGCCATAGGAGTTGTCTTTATTTTGTATGACCTGCGTGTCATTGAAGAACGCCATGTAACTTACTTTACTTTATTGCTAAACGTGTTAGCCATAGAAGTAGAAGTAGTCGTTGGCGTGACAACTTCATGGAGGCACAATGATGGAGATCATGATGATGGAGATCATGGTGTCATGCGGTGACAAGATGATCATGGAGCCTCAAGATGGAGATCAATGGAGCTTTATGATATTGGCCATATCATGTCACTACTATATAATTGCATGTGATGTTTATTATGTTAATACATCTTGTTTACTTAGAACGACGGTAGTAAATAAGATGATCCTTACAACAATTTCAAGAAGTGTTTCCCTAACGTGCACCGTTGCTAAAGTTCGTCGCTTCTAAGCACCACGTGATGATCGGGTGTGATGGATTCTTACGTTCACATACAACGGGTGTAAGACAAATTTACACACGCGAAAACACTTAGGGTTTACTTGACGAGCCTAGCATGTACAGACATGGCCTCGGAACACGGAGACCGAAAGGTCGAACACGAGTCGTATAGAAGATACGATCAACATGAGAATGTTCACCGATGATGACTAGTCCGTCTCACGTGATGATCGGACACGGCCTAGTCGACTCGGATCGTGTAACACTTATATGACTAGAGGGATGTCTAATCTGAGTGGGAGTTCATTTAAATAATTTGATTAGATGAACTTAATTATCATGAACTTAGTCTAAAAACTTTTTGAATGATATGTCTTGTAGATCAAATGGCCAACGCCATGTCAACTTGAACTTCAACGCTCCTAGAGAAACCAAGCTGAAAGATGACGGCAGCAACTATACGGACTGGGTCCGAACTTGAGGATCATCCTCATAGCTGCCAGAAACAATATGTCCTAGAAGGACCGCTAGGTGACGCTCCGTCCCTGCAGAACCAAGACATTATGAATGCTTGGCAGTCTCGTCTTGATGATTACTCCCTCGTTCAGTGCGGCATGCTTTACAGCTTAGAACCGGGCTCCAAAAGCGTTTTGAGCATCACGGAGCATATGAGATGTTCGAGGAGCTGAAACTTGTTTTCCAAGCTCACGCCCGGGTCGAGAGATATGACATCTCCGACAAGTTCTATAGTTGTAAGATGGAGGAAAACAGTTCTGTCAGTTAGCACATTCTGAAGATGTCTGGGTTGCACAACCGTATGACCCAGCTGAATATTAACCTCCCTGATGAGGCGGTCATTGACAGAATCCTCCAGTCGCTCCCACCAAGCTACAAGAGCTTTGTGATGAACTACAACATGCAGGGGATGGTAAAGACCATTCCTGAAGTGTTCTCTATGCTGAAGTCACCCGAGGTTGAAATCAAGAAAGAACATCAAGTGTTGATGGTCAATAATACCACTAAGTTCAAGAAGGGCAAGGGCAAGAAGAACGCTCATATTTGTAACTCACAGCAGGAGCTGCGGAATAAGCGGAGACTGGCAAAGGACGAGGTGACGATGCGCGTCGGGAATGGTTCCAGAGTCGATGTGATCGCCGTCGGCACGCTACCTCTTCATTTACCTACGGGATTAGTTATGAACCTTAATAATTGTTATTTGGTGCCAAGTTTGAGCATGAATATTGTATCTGGATCTCGTTTAATACGAGATGGCTACTCATTTAAATCCGAGAATAATGGTTGTTCTATTTATATGAGAGATATGTTTTATGGTCATGCTCCGATGGTCAATGGTTTATTCTTAATGAATCTTGAGCGTAGTATTACACATGTTTATAGCGTGAATACCAATAGATGTAAAGTTGATAACGATAGTCCCACATACTTGTGGCACTGCCGCCTTGGTCACATTGGTGTCAAGCGCATGAAGAAGCTCCATGCTGATGGACTTTTGGAGTCTTTAGATTATGAATCATTTGACACATGCGAACCATGCCTCATGGGCAAGATGACCAAGACTCTGTTCTCCGGAACAATGGAGCGAGCAACCAACTTGTTGGAAATCATACATACCGATGTGTGCGGTCCAATGAGCGTTGAGGCTCGCGGAGGATATCGTTATGTTCTCACTCTCACGGATGACTTGAGTAGATATGGTTACGTCTACTTGATGAAACACAAGTCTGAGACCTTTGAAAAGTTCAAGGAATTTCAGAATGAAGTAGAGAATCAACGTGACCGAAAGATAAAATTCTTACGATCAGATCGTGGAGGAGAATATTTAAGTCACGAATTTGGTACACACTTAAGAAAATGTGGAATCGTTTCACAACTAACGCCGCCTGGAACACCTCAGCGTAACGGTGTGTCCGAACGTCGTAATCGCACTCTATTGGATATGGTGCGGTCTATGATGTCTCTTACCGATTTGCCGCTATCATTTTGGGGATACGCTCTAGAGATAGCTACATTCACTTTAAATAGGGCACCGTCTAAGTCCGTTGAGACGACACCGTATGAATTATGGTTTGGGAAGAAACCTAAGCTGTCGTTTCTAAAAGTTTGGGGATGCGATGCTTATGTCAAGAAACTTCAACCTGAAAAGCTCGAACCCAAGTCGGAAAATGCGTCTTCATAGGATACCCTAAAGAAACCATTGGGTATACCTTCTACTTAAGATCCGAGGGCAAGATCTTTGTTGCCAAGAACGGAACCTTTCGGAAAAGAGTTTCTCTCGAAAGAAGTAAGTGGGAGGAAAGTAGAACTCGATGAAGTACTACCTCTTGAACAGGATGGTAGTGCAGCTCAGAAAGTGTTCTGTGGTGCCTACACCAACCAAGAGGAAATTAATGATGATGATCAAGGTACTTGGATCAAGTTGCTACTGAACCTCGTAGGTCCACAAGGATACGTTCCGCACCAGAGTGGTACGGCAACCCTGTCCTGGAAATCATGTTGTTAGACAACGGTGAACCTTCGAACTATGAAGAAGCGATGGCGGCCCCAGATTCCAACAAATGGCTAGAAGCCATGAAATCCGAGATAGAATCCATGTATGAAAACAAAGTGTGGACTTTGACTGACTTGCCCGATGATCGGCGAGCGATAGAAAACAAATGGATCTTTAAGAAGAAGACGGACGCGGATGGTAATGTCACCATCTATAAAGCTCGACTTGTCGCTAAGGGTTATCGGCAAGTTCAAGGGATTGACTACGATGAGACTTTCTCTCCGTAGCGAAGCTTAAGTCCGTCCAATCATGTTAGCAATTGCCGCATACTATGATTATGAGATATGGCAGATGGACGTCAAAACAGCGTTCCTTAACGGATATCTTAAGGAAGAGCTGTATATGATGCAGCCGGAGGTTTTGTCGATCCTAAGAATGTCGACAAAGTATGCAAGCTCCAGCGATCCATTTATGGACTGGTGCAAGCATCTCGGAGTTGGAACATTCGCTTTGATGAAATGATCAAAGCGTTTGGGTTTATGCAGACTTATGGAGAAGCCTGCGTTTACAAGAAAGTGAGTGGGAGCTCAGTAGCATTTCTCATATTATATGTAGATGACATACTTTTGATGGGAAATGATATAGAACTCTTGGACAACATTAAGGCCTACTTGAACAAGTGTTTTCAATGAAGGACCTTGGAGAAGCTGCTTATATATTAGGCATCAAGATCTATAGAGATAGATCGAGGCGCCTCATAGGTCTTTCACAAAGCACATACCTCAATAAGATTTTGAAGAAGTTCAAAATGGATCAGTCCAAGAAAGGGTTCTTGCTCAGATTGCAAGGTGTGAGATTGAGCTCAGCTCAATGCCCGACCACAACAAAAGATAAAGAAGAGATGAGTGTCATCCCCTATGCCTCAGCCATAGGATCTATTATGTATGCCATGCTGTGTACCAGACCTGATGTAAACCTTGCCGTAAGTTTGGTAGGAAGGTACCAAAGTAATCCCGCAAGGAACACCGACAGCGGTCAAGAATATCCTGAAGTACCGAAAAGGACAAAGGACATGTTTCTCATTTATGGAGGTGACGAAGAGCTCGTCAGTAAAGGGTTATGTCGGCGCTTAGCTTCGACACAGATCTGATGACTCAAAGTCACAAACCGGATACGTGTATATGTTGAATGGTGGAGCGATGGCTGGTGCAGCTGCAAGCGAAGCGTCGTGGCGGGATCTACATGTGAAGCGGAGTACATGGCAGCCTCGGAGGCAGCGCATGAAGCAAATTGGGTGAAGGAGTTCATCACCGACCTAGGAGTCATACCCAATGCGTCGGGCCGATCAAACTCTTCTGTGACAACACCGGAGCTATTGCCCTTGCCAAGGAGCCCAGGTTTCACAAGAAGACCAGGCACATCAAGCATCGCTTCAACTCCATCCGTGAAAATGTTCAAGATGGAGACATAGAAATTTGTAAAGTGCACACGGATCTGAATGTCGCAGATCGTTGACTAAACCTCTCTCATGGGCAAAACATGATCAACACCGAACTCTATGGGTGTTCGATTCATCACAATGTAACTAGATTATTGACTCTAGTGCAAGTGGGAGACTGTTGGAAATATGCCCTAGAGGCAATAATAAAAGCATTATTATTATATTTCCTTGTTCATGATAATTGTCTTTTATTCATGCTACAACAGTATTATCCGGAAATCGTAATACACGTGTGAATACATAGACTACAATACGTCCCTAGTAAGCCTCTAGTTGACTAGCTCGTTGGTCAACAGATAGTCATGGTTTCCTGACTATGGACATCAGATGTCATTGACAACGGGATCACGTCATTAGGAAAATGACGTGATGGACAAGACCCAATCCTAAGCATAGCACAAAGATCATGTAGTTCGTTTTGCTAGAGCTTTTCCAATGTCAAGTATCTCTTCCTTAGACCGTGAGATCGTGTAACTCCCGGATACCGTAGGAATGCTTTGGGTGTACCAAACGTCACAACGTAACTGGGTGACTATAAAGGTGCATTACAGGTACCTCCGAAAGTGTCTGTTGGGTTGACACGGATCGAGACAGGGATTTGTCACTCCGTATGACGGAGAGGTATCACTGGGCCCACTCGGTAATGCATCATCATAATGAGCTCAAAGTGATCAAGTGTCCGGTCACGGGATCATGCATTACGGTGCGAGTAAAGTGACTTGCCGTAACGAGACTAAACGAGGTATTGGGATACCGACGATCGAGTCTCGGGCAAGTAACATACCGTCGACAAAGGGAATAGCATACGGGTTGCTTGAACCCTCGACATCGTGGTTCATCCGATGACAACATCGAGGCGTGTGGGAACCAACATGGGTATCCAGATCCCGCTGTTGGTTATTGACCGGAGAGCGTCTCGGTCATGTCTACATGTCTCCCGAACCCGTAGGGTCTACACACTTAAGGTTCGGTGGCGCTAGGGTTAATAGGAAGACTTGTATGTGATTACCGAATGTTGTTCGGAGTCCCGGATGAGATCCCGGACGTCACGAGGAGTTCCGCAATGGTCCGGAGGTAAATATTTATATATGGGAAGTCGTCAAGCGGACACGGAAAAGTTTGGGTCATATCGGTTTTATGGAGGGTCCACCGAAAGGTTCCGAGGACCACGGGAGGGGCCACCCTTTGGGGGCCACTTGGGCTGCGTGGGAGGCAGCCAGCCCCTGGTGGGCTGGGCGCACCCCTCCCTTGGCCCATGCACCTAGGGTTGAGGGGAAGCCTAAGGGGCGCCCCTTGCTTGGGGGCAAGCCCCCCTCCCTTAACCGCCCCCCTCTAGATGCATCTAGGGGGCCGCCCTCCTCCTTCCCTATAAATAGAGGAGTGGAGGGAGGGCTGCACACACCATTGAAGGCGCAGCCCTCCCTCCCAACACCTCTCCTCCTCCGCATAAGCTTGGCGAAGCCCTGCCGAGAACAACACTCCATCCGCATCACGCCGTCGTGCTGCCATTGAAGTTGTCTTCCTCAACCTCTCCTTCCTCCTTGCTGGATCAAGACGAAGGAGACGCCGTAAATCCGTCACGTGTGTTGAACGCGGAGGTGCTGTCCGTTCAGCACTTGGTCATCGGTGATCGGAATCACGTTGGGAACGTCTTCATCATCACCACTCCCTCGAACGCTTCCGTACTCGATCTACAAGTGGTATGTAGATGCAAACTCTCTCTCGTAACTCGTTGCTTAGATGAACTCATAGATAGATCTTGGTGAAACCATAGAAAAATTTTAATTTTCTGCAACGTTACCCAACACGTACGTCTTCACGATCCGACCGATCCAAGTACCGAATGTACGACACCTCCGAGTTCAGCACACGTGCAGCTCGATGACGATCCCCGGACTCCGATCCAGCAAAGTTTCGGGGATGAGTTCCGTCAGCACGACGGCGTGGTGACGATGATGATGCTCTACCGGCGCAGGGCTTCGCCTAAACTCCGCGACGATATGACCGAGGTGGAATATGGTGGAGGGGGGCACCGCACACGGCCAAGGAACGATCCGTAGATCAACTTGTGTGTTCTAGGGTGCCCCCTGCCCCCGTATATAAAGGAGCAAGGGGGTGCGGCCGCCCTAGGAGGAGGCGGCTGAGGAGTCCTACTCCCACCGAGACTCCCCCCCTTTTCCTAGTTGGATTAGGACTTGGGGGGAGGGAAAGAGGAAAGGGGGGCGCCGCCCCCCGCCTTCCTTGTCCTATTCGGACTAGGGGGGGGCGCGCGGCCTGCCCTGGCCGGCCCTCCTCTTCTCCCTCATGGCCCACTAAGGCCCATTAACCCCCGGGAGGGTTCCGGTAACCCCCCGGTGTTCCGGTAAAATCCCGATTTCACCCGGAACTATTCCGAAGTCCAAACATAGGCTTCCAATATATCAATCTTTATGTCTCGACCATTTCGAGACTCCTCATCATATCCATGATCACATCCGGGACTCCGAACAATCTTCGATACATCAAAACTTATAAAGTCATAATGAAACTGTCATTGTAACGTTAAGCGTGCGGACCCTACGGGTTTGAGAACTATGTAGACATGACCTAGAACTATTCTCGGTCAATAACCAATAGCGGAACCTGGATGCCCATATTGGTTCCTACATATTCTACGAAGATCTTTATCGGTCAAACCGCATAACGACATACGTTGTTCCCTTTGTCATCGGTATGTTACTTGTCCGAGATTCGATCGTCGGTATCCAATACCTAGTTCAATATCGTTACCGGCAAGTCTCTTTACTCGTTCCGTAATACATCATCTCGCAACTAACTTATTAGTTGCAATGCTTGCAAGGCTTATGTGATGTGCATTACCGAGAGGGCCCAGAGATACCTCTCCGACAATCGGAGTGACAAAACCTAATCTCGAAATACGCCAACCCAACATGTACCTTTGGAGACACCTGTAGTACTCCTTTATAATCACCCAGATTCGTTGTGACGCTTTGGTAGCATCCAAAGTGTTCCTCCGTAAACGGAGTTGCATAATCTCATAGTTACGGGAACATGTATAGGTCATGAAGAAAGCAATAGCAATATACTAAGCGATCAAGTGCTAGGCTAACGGAATGGGTCATGTCAATCACATCATTCTCCTAATGATGTGATCCCATTAATCAAATAACAACACATGTCTATGGTTAGGAAACAGAACCATCTTTGATTAATGAGCTAGTCAAGTAGAGGCATACTAGTGATTATATGTTTGTCTATGTATTCACACATGTATCATGTTTCCGGTTAATACAATTCTAGCATGAATAATAAACATTTATCATGATATGAGGAAATAAATAATAACTTTATTATTGCCTCTAGGGCATATTTCCTTCACTCTCTTCATCAACGAATCGACTAAAATAAGAAAAGCAGTATTAGAATGAGGCAAAGTTAACATAACGAATTGAGTAAAAGAATGGTGCAAAGGTATTACCTCATCTACTCGTCTTCAACTTCCTTCATGTTGTGCAAGATATAGAACATGGCATCCTCTTACTCATCTCGTGGCATGATATAAGGTGTCGGGCATCCAGCCCTGCCACCTTGCCCGCTGAATAGAGGCAGCTTGGGTTTATACTTGGGTTCTTCTGTATTGTATCGAGACACCTTATTGTGCACCGTGGGAACATGGTCCGGATTGTACGCTGTCCTGAGGTCTGCCACCTCCTCTAGGATAACTGCCTCGGCTATGGAAGCTTCAATCTTAGTTTTGTTTCCACATTTCTGTCTCAGATGCTTGTTCTGTCTCTCAGGGCTGTACTGCCAACGATTCTGCACAGGGCCCCCCAACAATACCTCGTTCGCGAGGTGCAAAATCAGATGCATCATTGGAGTAAAGAAGCCTGGCGGGAAGATCTTCTCTAGTTTGCATATCAACTCCGGCGCCTTCTTATGCATTTCTTTTATCATCTCGGAGCATACTTCTTTAGCACAAAGCGTGCGGAAGAAATGGCTTAACTCCGCAAGCACATGCCAGACACGCTCGGGAACATAGCCTCGAACCATCACCAGCATAATCCGCTCAATCCATACATGATGATCATGACTCTTGAGCCCGGTCACTTTGCCCGTTAAAAGATTGCCCCCTTATATTCGATGCATAACCATCAGTGAACTTCACGACGTGTTTCAGCCACTTGAATGCCTACATTCTTTCTAGGGTTGCTAATGTCCAGTCCTGTGAAAGCCGCCATCGATCAAGGTGGAACACGAAAATGATACCATGCTTCCTGACGCTGTTGGAGCCCATACTATTGTCATAGGGAACTTGTTGATGTAACTCGGAATAGGCTGGGGGACTTTGGGAAATCAATCGAGGTGGCCAATAAACTAGGGTTATGATCAACATATATCACTCTTGTTTATTCCTGATGGGCTAGGATTTGGGGCAAACCGACATTCCTCGGTACATCACTTTTGTCACATGCGGGTCAGGTGGGTAAGACACTAAATACTCCCTCTGTAAAGAAATATAAGAGCGTTTGGATCACTAGTTTAGTGATCTAAACGCTCTTATATTTCTTTACAGAGCAAGTATATAGTTCATTAATTAATGGCAAACTTTATGCAAACAATTTTAACAAAACCAGCTAGGATGCTGGTTTATTATAGCCCTTAACTTTAGTAGTGGAAACAACGAAGCTTCTAACAAAATTCCAATTATTTTGCATTCACTACATACTCACTCATCACTAATATATGGAATCTTGGTGGTATTACTAAAATATGAGACTGTCATTTAATTTTAGCAAGTCACTCTCTTCGTCTAATGTTACAAGATGCACACACTTTCCATGATTGAACTATATTTGACCAACATCTCATGCAACAATACCTGAATTACATGGTGTAAGCATAATATCATTGATTCATGTGAAAAATATATTTTGCAGTAGTACCCATTTCCCTATGTTGTATGACCCGCATTGGCCCCTCCAACCATTCCCAACCTCCCGCAAGAGAAGGCAGTGGAAACCTTCCAAAAAACACCCATAATACGCGGGAAAATACTTGGTAATCACATGTAATACGTCGGAAAATTGTAGCTATATACATCAGCGGAATATCCCTTCCCCACTAGAATGGGATTCTAAATCGCAGTGTTGCCAATGGAGCCAAAGAGATCAGCAGTTTGAAACTAGATTGGAGTGCAAAGCAAGGTCAGAAGAAACGTATTGTGTGTTAGTTTGTCAAGAGCTGTCGCGTTTAAATATTAATTTGGCCGCCATTAAATAGCAGATTCTAGTGAGGCCGATTGTCCAGGTGCGTCAATGTGCGGGCGCTGGCGTTGGTTCCTCAGTTGGCGAGCCTATTTAATGGCGACATACGGACAAACGGCATTGAACAGGCATAGTAGATATCTATCATGTCCATCCAATAAACGTCTCTCCGACATTGAAAAGGCGCTGAAACCAGGGACGCAACATGGGCGGCGTCCTCGGCCAGCTAGTCACTTCAATGTCATCCCTAGTGAGAGGTCGTGTCCGTTCTCGGCCGACGTCAATGCGGAGTGGCCGCTCTACAACAACGACAATACGAGCAGCTGGCGCCGAGCGGGAAAGCGCGCGGGTGAGGAAGAAGGGTTTGGCGGGTCAGGTTAGTCGAAGCGGGCGTGGCAGCGGTCCGGACGCCTGCAACCCTCTTCCCCACTTTGATTTCAGTTTGCGAAAAAATGTGTCCAGTCCATCGAACGGATTGATACAAAACCGTGTCGAATGGCAAAACACGTTTAAACCGCGCTGAAGATGCCCTAGACCCCACCCAACTCCCACTACAGTAAATCAGTAATAATTCCCAATCCCCTTTACTAGGACTACCAAACAGGCAGCCAAGTTACTTGTGATTCAGCCACAACATAAGGTCCTTTAGGCAATTCCGACTCTTCTTGAAACTGAAAAAAGGTACGCGGGTGAAGCAAAAACTTCAGATTTGATCGCTTTCTCGCCTGAACCTCGGCGAGCTCGGGTTTTACCCCGTCCCCGCGCGTCCGTCCTATTCTGGAGATGGCGGAGCCCATGGACGGCGTTGAAGCGACCACGACCGCGGCAGTGCTGGCGGAGGCGGGGATGCCTGGCTTCGGGCCTGACGTCGGCTTCGCGTTCGAATCAGAGAAGTTCTCCAACATGATGTTGGAGATAGAGGTGCTCGCCGGAGGCGGATCTGACCCCGAGGAGAAAGGTCCCCCCTCCTTCCGATCCAAACCTCTCCCCTTACTTCCCTCGGCTCGTCGTTGGATGAACTTACTATTTAGGCATGTTTGATGCGATTTGAACCTTGATTTGCGCTTGATTTGTGATGCTTGACCTAATTTCGTTTCTTGAAGTGCCTCAGGCTGCCCCTCTTTTAAGGTGGTTTTAGGGTTTTAGCCATAGACTAAAATCGCGGGACAAATGATTTCGCGGCGGCCTCTCCCAGCAGCTATAGCGGCCGCCATAGCGGCCGCAATCGCGGCAAATAACGGAAATTTTTCTGGTGGGAAAGATGATTTCTGGATGGTTTTGCTCATTGTTCATCCATTTAGAGGGATTTGTGGAGGATTTCGCGGTAGTAGCCATAGCTTAGCGGCGAGGCTCCGGAGCAGCTATATTGCAGCTATCGCGGCTATTTCACGGGCTATTTTAATATATGGTTTTAGCGCAACGTGTAACTATGTAAGCAATTTTTTTTAGAGAGAATTCATAAGTTCTGTGATGTGAGTGAGCTGATGTTGTGTAAATGTAATAGCTAGTTAGCTACTCACCGCGAACCGGTATATAGAGCGCCAACGAAAAAGTAACAAAGCACATGCGCGCCGCGGCAATATGCCTCTTTAATGAACCCGTGAATATGCCGTTCGTTTAATGCGCTATATATAGGATATGCATGTGTGGATGAGAGTTAAGGCTGAGCTACGATTCCGCTCCCACCAACGGCTCTGTCCGCCTGCCTCCGAGGAATTGAATGAGGAAATGGCACATGATCGCTGGCCTTTTATACCTGTCGATCTCCACTTGTTTTTCTCTCGCGCCATATACCTCCCTGTCTGGAGGGTTTATCTGACATTGATAGTTTTGCTGGCTTAATCAAACTCAATTTTTCTGAGAGAAGTAGTTAACATATAAACATTATTTTTTTGAACTGGGAACTTTATTTCCCGGACTAGACATAGACTTGTAGCCCCATGTGTTTGGCAGTCTTATTATGATAAACTTCTATTCCCATTCAGAAACATTGTTTTCTGAACTGAGAGAAAGTCAAAAATCTGCCATTTATTATTATGTGTCTGAATGTAACCAACAAACGAGAGAGGAAGAACATATTATTACGAAACGTGTTAATTGAATGAGGATGTGTACTGTTTCATGACTTCGTATTTTGTAAATGTTGATTTTATGAGAAAAACATGATCTATTATATTTAGAGAGGAAATTTGAGGGAAGAGCTCCATAAAACTTTAGAACTCTCCAGTCTCCACAGCCATGTCCTGTTCAACATATATTATGCATCTAAGGTCAATTAGTCTACTTGATAACCACTTATGTTGAAGTAGTACAAATACCTACTGTACATTTTTTAGCCTGAGGTCTTATCATGAAATTTGTGCTGGGCTAAAGCAACATCAGGCAATGACGATGCAACAAAATGTCTAGTCAAATAATTGAAAGTAGCAGTGATGCTCAAACAATATCAATCCCCTTGTTCCAGCGAACGTAAAATATAATCAATCTGCAACTGATACTAGCGACTGGACAGTGAAGTCGCTCAACCATGCGACTCAAAAATTTGGAAAGATATTATTCAAACTGAAACCTAAGTTCTACTACTTGTCTTTTGTGGAATTATGGGTTTTGAAATTCTAATCTTCATTTTACAATTCTTGGTCAAGTCTTTGAAGCTTTTCTGAAGGCGGATTGCCTAAGTTTTGCTTTTGACATCTAATTATCGATCTGACAAAGTTATACAAAATTCCTGTAGGATCATTGGGATAACATCTATCATCACTTTGCTAAGTGAGCTACAAGCATGCTTAGATTTCTTGCTGCAGCTAAATGATCGTTCAATTTTCTGATATTATTTTAACAATTTTACTATATCTCTGAAGATTGATTAAATGAATCTGCACTCTTGAAGACAATGTTCGAAGAATTTTAAGTTTTTAGCAGAAGAAGATCTGTCTAATGGCCGTTGTGTACCTTTTACTATTCCTAGTTATCTTGTATTTCACTGATCTTAGTATTTTGCTGTTGATAAAGGACAAACAATTGACTCTTTCTTCTCAACAATGTCAGTTTCAACAGTAAAGACCCTTCGTATCAATTCGTTGATTCTTGCTGGAAGAAGTCCTTTCTTTCTAAAGGTAATTTTCATAACTATGTGAAATTTATTTATTTGTGTAGTCAGTTCATGTTTCTAACAAACTTCATGTTTCTTAGCTTTTCACAAATGGCATGAAAGAATCTCATGAGACACTTCCAAGAATTAGGATTGCTGATTCAGGTAATATTATACTCTAAATGTAACATTCATCCTCTTATATTTTATTCTAATTGCTATTGTGGTTGTGTTAGTACTTATTCTTTTAATAAAAACATGATTATGTATGGTAAATGAAATATTATGTTTTGTAGTTTCTGCCACTTTTTCGGCAAGTTATGGAGACTTCGCATGAACTTTCCTGACTGCATGTTTGTACTAACTTAAAATTACCTAAGACCTTTTCTTTATTCAGGTTAATAGTTAATTGTACTGTATTCAATTTCGTTTGATAATTCAAACTTGTAGCATGGACCATGAACAATTCTAGTGGTAGAGGTAACCAGCACTATATACTGTGTACTACCTGAATATCAGCAATGTGCATATCTTTTTCAATCATTGATGTTGGCTATTTGTGGATTGATTAACTCTCTCTTAAGCAGGGATCAACTCTTACAACTCTCTTTGTAATATAAAATTATGAAGTTCTTTGCAATGTCAAACTTAGTTGGAACTGATTGTATTGAATGGTTGAGATTGGCAACTCCTATGTATTCTATGGTATAATTTTCCATGATCGTAAAAGGTCAATCTCCGATGGAGCTTTTCTTAATACTGCAAGTCAAGAGTCAACTTAAACAGTTACTTAGGGTTTAAAAGAGTCCCCCCCACCCTTCATTTTTGTACTGTTCTCTTAATCCTTATGGTTTTCTTTTTTCAATTTTTCATTCTACTTGTAACAGAGGAAAATGCCCTTATGGAGCTTTTAAGATTCATGTACAGTGGAAAGTTGACAACAATTGAACCCACTCTTCTGCTCGACATCTTGATGGCTGCCGATAAATTTGAGGTTCTTGCTTGCATGAGGCACTGCAGTCAGTTGCTCACAAGCCTGCCTATGACCACAGAATCTGCATTGCTATGCCTAGACCATCCATGCTCCTCTTTAATGGCTGCTGAAGTTCAGAGTGTAGTGCGTGTAGCCAAGGAATTCCTTGCTGAGAAATACAAGGATTTTCATAAGTAAGTGATACCCATTTGATGGACGAACAATGTTTTTCTTCATTTCCACAAAAATGTGGACATTTATGTCATCATATCGTGTATGTAGTGTACTCATGGCATTGTTTGCCTCATTTCAGGTTCGAAGCTGAAGTGATGAACATGTCTCTTGTTGGGATCGAGGCCATCTTTTCGAGTACTGAACTGGTGGTACTATCTGAAGATGAGGCATATGACTTCTTGCTCGCGTGGGCCCGTCAACGATACCCAGAATTGGAGGAAAGACGGAAGATCTGGAGTTATCGTTTACTTCCGCTGGTACGCTTCAGTCATTTGACGGGTATGGCACTTCAGAATATCCTAGCATGCACTGATGATGATATAGACCATGAGCAAGTAGCTCAACGTATTGCTGAGGTACTTCTACACAAAGCTTACCCAACACAGCAGGAAGCTACTCTTGCAGCAGAGGTAGCAACCCATCACCAATTTGCTGAGCGAGCTTATGAGTTGAAGACTGTCAAAGTTGTTGCATTCGATCGACCCTGCCCACAGGTTACAGTTTACTTGGATCTAAAGCGTGACGAGTGCTCCCAACTCTTCTCATCAGCAAGTATAGCCTCAGACTGGTTCGGTCTTGCAGGGCAGAAATTCTGTCTCCTGCCAAACTGTATATTGGATGAGCAGAGTAACTTCTACACCTTTGGCCTCTGGATAGCCATTATTGGGGAGCCGACTGACTCTGTCAGTTTGACAGTAGATATTCAGATTGCTGTAAGGACAAAGCCGTTAGGAAGATTTGTGACCAAGTTAGACTACAGACACATCTTCGCCGCTGGTGATTGGACGACAGGATGCAATGATCTTTTTGGTGTTCCATGGTCAACGTTCATTGCTGATGAGGACACCCTCTTCATCGAAGATGTGCTACACCTGGAAGCTGATTTGACTCTTGTGGAGCATTCTGAATTGCACATCTGATGATATCTCTGATTTTCTAGGTGTATGTGTGCTGGAAACCCTTTGGTTCCTGAATCATGGCGTTGTGGATCTCTGCTTCGTGAGCTGCGTGCAGCTGTGGCCAGAAGTCTGATCCCTCCCAGGGCATGGCATTGAACAGACTGGCTGAATTGTGTGTTGTTGTTGATCGGCTGTTAGTAACATACAGTATATGTGTGTGTTTGTGTGCTTGACTTTGTATGTTGTATGTTGATGTATCATACAGTTGATGTGGAGAAACTTTGTCTGTGCTGGTCCTTGTCTTGTAGGGGATTTGTTGGATCCATGCTGGCTGTTGTAAGTGTGTCAAATTTCGATGGATCTCAGTTATAAACTTATACTTTCAGATATTGTTGTTGGTTTGTTGCGATGTTCAATTGGTTCTTAATGCATATTGCGGCCTCGTTTAGTTATTGTGAGCCTGTGTTGGAATGTGCTTTTTCAGCTTGAAGCCTTTGAGCGTGATTTGAGCTTCTGGCCATTCATGGTGGAAGCGAGGTCGACGCTCAACATCCGTGGGCTCCAAAAACTTGAGTGTTGAACATCTGGCTAATTGTAGTGTTTTTCTTTCCAAAATACGTTAGTGTCCATACCTTTTGGCTCTACCGACTGGACTTCTTTACACCCATTCACTAAGAAGTTGAAGCACCAAGACTCATCTATACTTACATCAAATTTCGATCCGAAATTCTGGGAGAACATACTGTAGGACCATATCCCACAATCGACTGGCTTAGTTTTGTTTTTCTAAATTTGTTCAGCACTTTTTATGGATGCTTATGTGTACTAGTAACACAGTAAGACGTAGAACTCTTCTCCCATGCTGCGAAGAGCTCAAGGAAACGAGCACAATGCAACGTGTGCAACTCTATCATCCGATAACTAAAGGACGACCCAGACCAAATGTTCCACATATTTGGCTTGCTCAATCATGGGCAGGTAGGCTACCAATGACGTGATGTGCAACTTGTGTGACCGCTGTGTATGATTAAGATTGGCAACCACGTCAAGCCCATCAGCAAGGGCACCATCCCGGTGTAGATAGACAGAAAGTTGTGCCAGGTTGGTGCGTATGACAAATTCCTTGTGTTGCACATAGGAGCATCACTTGTCTACTGCATGTATGATGGCCAAACGTTCTTTTTCATATGTGGAGGGAGCCTCACTGCGAGCAAATATAGTGCCTTGTTGAGATACGCCATTGTATGCCCTTTCTTCAAGCTACCTAGTGCTTGACGAATCTGCGGGAATAACCTACCAAGACAAGGAAGCCTCGTAAGCTCTTGAGTGTTGTCGGTTTGAGCCCAATTTGCAACTGCTTGGATCTTGTTCGCATCTATAGCACCACCATTGATGCCAATAATGTGGCCCATGTACTCTTAGCTCTTGTTGGACGAATGAACACTTATTCTTCTTCAGGAGTAACTAGTGGTCCTGAAGAAGTTCAAACACCCCGTGCAAGGGCATCAGGTGAGCTTCTTCCATGGGGTCGTACTAAGATATCGTCGATGAATACGAGTACATAGCGCCACAATATTGGCTTGAAGATTTGAGCCATGATGCTTTGGAAGGGTCTGGCGCTTTGATGAGGCCGGATGACATTCCAAGAAATTCATACATGGTTTCATGAGTTTGGAACGCCGTCCTGTACTGGTCCTCGACTGCAACACAAATCTGACGGTCAGCCTTGGGCCCTTAGTTCACATAGGCACGTGTCCATGGTTCCCCTCATCAAAAAAAAAAAGAATAAGAGCAGATAGGTCAGCCTTTGGTCAAAAGAAAAAAGATAGGTCAACCTTTGGTCAAAAGAAAAAAAGATAGGTCAGCCGTCAGCACTCCTCAACAAAAAAGCAGATAGGTCAGCAACAATCCTCAAAACAGAAGAAGGTTCCAGTAGAAAAAAAGGACAAACTGAAAAATGTTCGAAAAGAGGTTCGCGGTCATTGAAACTTTTTACTCGGCATAGAACTAATAGATCCGATCGACCGGCGACGGCCCTCTCAGAACTCTCCGGGAGCTAGGGTTTCCGCCGCAGTCCCGCGCGTCCTTCCTCTCGTAGAGGTCGCGGAGCGCATGGCCGGCGGCGAAGGGACGAGGACTGCGATGGAGGCGGAGACGGGCCTGCAGCTCTCGCGCTGCGACGAGGTTCCTGATTTCGAGTTTGCTTTCAATTCGAAGGCGTTCTCCAACATCGTTCTGGAGGTAGGAGGAGGATCTCTCCCGACTCGGCGAGCCAGGAGAAAGGTGCGCAGAGTCCCGTTCACCCCCTCCCTCTCCTTTCCCGGATCGCGGTTGGATGGATTTAGGCGTTTTGTAATTACTAATTACCTGCATACTTGATGTGATACGTACATACTAGATCTGTGCATGTGTGGGATTGTTGCGCTTGATTTGCGCTTGGCCTAATTTCGTTCTGAAAGTGGCTCAGGCTGACCTTATATCAAGGTGGTGTGGCAGATCAAGGAATTGAACTTAGCCCGGCGAAACATTGTCTAGGATTTTAACGTACAGATGCAAGTCTGCTCAAGCAAAACTCATAGAATTCGCATACGAAGCTAGAGATGCACTCGAATATTAACACAACAAATGGTGCAAAATGGTTCAAGGTTCATGACAACTAGGTGATGTAAGCAGGTTTGATGAGCCAATAAACCAAAGGGAATTGTAAATATTCCTTAGTTTGGAGCAACTTGAGAGCAAAATTGGCAAGACTGTCACAAGTCACAACCACAAAAAACAGGAGACCTTTTCGTCATATCACCATGAGACTCCTGATAGCTCAGAACAGTAGTTGCAAAATGTTTGCAACAGATGCTTAATTAGACCGTAGAGATTCAGTTATTGGGGGAATTCAAAAATAAGTAGCAACTGTTTTCATTTTCTTATAGATCCCCTACATTACAACATCCCCAGGTTCAATAACTGGCCACAAGCCCATAAATTCATGTTTGATATGGGAATTTTTTTTGCATCGGGCTAGGTATACCTATTGGTTGAGCTTACTGCCCTTGCAAAGAATTTCCCGCTTGCATGAGCTCGATACCGTGCCGCTGCTGCCTCCCACACAGGCCGCGCCGGCTCCAAGCGGTGCTTTTCTCATTATGCGATGCGCCAGGGTGTCGGGCCGCTCTGGAGAGGAGAACTCTGTGTTTGTGAGATGGCAGTGGGTGGACTAGGCATGGGCGAAGGTTTTTTTTTAGGGGTAAAGCAAAGTTTATTGATAAAAAGTCACATGAGTAGGGATACAAATTAGGTCATGTGGATGGCCAAGCCAAAGACTGGGCGTGGGCGACGGCTAGGTTGCTGGTCGGGCATGGGAAGAAATACTCTAGTTTGGGCTGCATCTGGACTGCATGTAGGCCGTGTTCTACTTTTCTTTTGTTGAGGGCTAGGCCGTGTTCCACTTAATTGCTAGCTCATGTATAAAAACGAATCATTTTCTGTTCAAACCAGATCGACGAATCATGTTTTGTGCCTCTCATCCAAAACAGATCAACTAATGAGACGGACGAATAGATAGGCATTTTGGGCGCACGTCGGCTACCCGGGTCGGCCGACCATATACGGTGGCGCCGCCCCTGGTGTTAGGGTTTAGCATAAGGTTTAAACAATGTAATAGAGAGAATCCATAAGTTATGTGCCGTGGACCGTGGGTGATTAGGATGCTGTGTATATCTAAGAGTTACTCCTCGGGACCGTATATAGGGCGGAGGAAACATCCCTGGTAAGCAAGCCGTGCACCACGGCAATGCACCTATTTAATGACACCCCAAATCTCTTATTCGTTTATTAATGCGCTAATATGTGCGCTTGTGGATGAGAGTTAAGGCCAAGCGACAAATCTGTTCCCGGGAACGGCTTTCTGTGCCTGCGTCAGCAAACTTGAACGAGGACATGACTTGGAGGAATGGCACACGATCACTGGCCTTCTACGATTTGTTTTCTCTGGCCCATAAGAGAGGGTCTCTGATATTGACAGCGGTGCATGCTCATTTAATCAAACTCAATTTTGTAGAGAAAAAGTAGTTAACCAATGAACATTAGTTTTGAACCAGAGATTGTACATTATCCACATGCCAAATCTGCCAATTATATTATGTATCTGAATGTATCCCAGAAACGGAAGAACATATTATTACTATATATGTTAGTGCTTGACTATGGATTTGTATTTGGAACGCTGGAAAAATTATTTCACGACTTCATAATTCTATTTCATATGTTAGTAATATGATCCTTTTTATTTGGAGAGGATATGTGGAGGAAAGAATTACATAAAACTTTAGAACTCTGCAGTCTCCACTCTCCACTGCCATGTTGCCTCACTTGCATGTTCAAGCATGTAATATGTCAATTAGGCTGCTTGACAACCTCTTATGTTTAAGTATTACAGATTCATGTTGTATAGATTGTAAGTTTTCACCTGAGGTCTTATCGTGGAAATGTACGACACAAATGACAATGAAATTTGGGCTCGACTAAATCAACATCAAACTTATTCAGAGAAACACAACAAATGTCTTCCAGTGTCCATACATATGACAATGATGCAACAAATATCTACTCCAACATTTTTATATGGCAGTGCTGTTAACTTCATTTTCCAATATTCCTTGTTCCTGCAAACGTAAAATAAGATCAATCCACTGCAATTGAGACTAGCGACTGGACAGTGGAAGTGCTCAACGATGCAATTCAGAAATTTTGGAAAGAAGTTACTCAAGCTGAAACCTGAAGTTCTACTACTTTGTTGTCCTTTCTGGAATCGCTGGTTCTGAAATTCTTGGTCAAGTTTCTGAAACCTTTCAAAAGGCATTTTGTAAGTTTGGCTATTGACGAATAATTATCTGATAAAGTTATACGAAATTCTTGTTGGGTCATTGGGAATTTGGGATAACATCTATGATCACTTTGCTCACTGAACTGCAGGCATGCTTGCTGGCTGCGGTAAATGGCCGTTCAATCTTTGTGATAATTTTAACCATTTTATCATACATCTGAAGATTGACTAAACGAATCTGCACCATTGAACAGAATGTTCCAAGCATTTTAACAGAAGAAAATCTATCTAATGGTTGCTCTGTACATTTTACTTTTCCTAGTTGTCTTGTTTCTCATTGATCTTGTTTTTTTGCAGCTGATGAAGGACAGAGTATTGATTCTTCCTCAACCATGGCAGGCAAACCAATTTCAGCAGTAAAGGCCCTTCATATAAATTCGGCGATTCTTGCTGCAAGAAGTCCTTTCTTTCAAAAGGTATTTTTCATAGCCATGTGAAATGTATTTGTTATGTAGTCAGTTGAAGTTTCTAATAAGCTTCAGTTTCGTAGCTTTTCACAAATGGCATGAAAGAATCTGATGAGTCACATCCAAGAATTAGGATTGCTGATTCAGGTAATATTTAGCTTAACTATAACATTCTTCCTCTTACTTTTTATTCTAATTCTCTATTGTGGTTGTGTTACCGTTTATATTTTGTATATTAAACATTGATTATTTGTGGTAAATAAATATTATGTTTTGTAGTTTCTACCACTTATAGGACTAGTTACGCAGACTTCACACACACACGTGTCTAAGTGCATGTTCGCACTTTCTTAAAATTACAGAAGAACTTTCCTTATTGAGGTTAATAATTAATTGTATGGTAACTAATTTCATTTGATAATTCAAACTCGTAGTGCGGATTGCGAAGCGATGGCGGTAGGTAACCAGTACTATAGGGCTATCATATAGAGTATCCACCAGTGTGTGTCGTCTCTGTAGTCAGTGATGTGGGCAATTCATGGATTAATTAACTCTCTCAAGTATCTTTGTAATTAATATGCAATTATGAGGTGCTTTGCAAAGGTGAAACTTAATTTATGAGCCATTGGATCTAATTGTATCGAGTGGTTGAGATCGTTTGGATTCCACCAACTCATACGTTTTCTATTATAGTATAGATATAACTTTTCCATGATTGGAAAAGGTTATTCCAAGGTGGTGCTTTTCTTACTTCTTTTTTGCACCGTTCTCTTAATCCTTGTGCCTTTACTGTTTTCATTCTACTTGGAACAGAAGAAAATTCCCTTATGGAGCTTCTAAGATTCATGTACAGTGGAAAGCTGACAACAATTGAGCCCACTCTTCTGCTCGACATCTTAATGGCTGCTGACAAATTTGAGGTTCCTGCTTGCATTAGATACTGCAGTCAGTTACTCATAAGCCGGCCTATGACCACAGAATCTGCACTGCTATACCTAGGCCATCCATGCTCCATTTTAATGGCTGCTGAAGTTCAGAGCTTAGTACGTGCAGCGAAGGGATTCCTTGCCAATAAATACAAGGATTTTGATAAGTAAGTGACCACTATCTGATGGAGCAATGATTTTTTCTATTCGTTTCGGAGAAAATGTTGACATCGATGTCACTAATTATATCGTTTATATGTCACTCATAGCATTATTTATGTCATTTCAGGTTCCAAGATGAACTGATGAACATCTCTCTTGTTGGAATCGAAGCCATCTTTTCGAGCAGTGACCTACACGTGCTATGTGAAGATGTGGTTTATTACTTCTTGCTCAAGTGGGCCCGTGTGCGATACTATTATTCGGAGGAGGAAAGACGCAAGGTCTTGAGTTATCGCTTACTTCCACTGGTACGATTCAGTAATATGAGCTGTGATGCACTGCAGAAGGTCCTAGCATGTGAAGATGTTGATATAGACCATGAGTACTTAACTAAGCATATTGCTGAGGTACTTCTACACAAAGCATACCCAAACCAGATGGAAGGTGCTCTTGCAGCAAACGTGACAACATGTTGGCAATCTGCTGAGCGAGCTTACGACTTCAAACTTGTGAGAGTGGTTGCGTTTAATCAACCCTGCCCACAGGTTACAGTTTACATGGATCTAAAGCGTGACGAGTGTTCCCGACTCTTCCCATCAGGAGGTATATGCTCGCAAATGTTCCATCTCGCAGGGCACAAATTCTATCTCTTGGCAAACTGTAAAATGGTTGAGCAGGCAACATCGTACAGCTTTGCCCTATCATTACATATTTTTGATGAGCCGGCAGGCTCAATATGTTTAGATATTGAGTTTGCTGCAAGGACAAAGCCGATAGGAAAATTTGTGAGCAAGTACGGATATAAGAACACCATGACTGGTGATTGGTCGCAGGGATGCGGTGATCTTTTCGGAATGCCATGGTCGACGTTCATTGCTGATGACAGCCTCTTCATCGACAGCGTGCTATATCTAAGAGCCGACTTGACTCTGGTGCAGCAGCCTGAATTACAGTCCTGATCTGATACCTCACTCAGCAGAGTTAATTGGGTCGTGTCTTGTGTGCAGTATCAGACGCTTCAATCGTGGATTTCAGTTTCAACCCTGAAGGGCAATGAACGGACCAGCTGATGTACGTCGGCCGGCTGCTACTGCATTTACTTAGTAATATATGTGTGTGTTTGTGTGTTGCCTTTGTACGTCGGCAGGCTTTGCTGTGTTGTGTTTTCTTTTCTCTTTCTTCTGGGTTTGTTGAGCTGTGCCTCAGCAGAACCTCTGTACTTTGTTTGTGCTACTTGGGTGGTGTGTGTGGGACCTGCTTTGGTTGTATGTCTTGTGGCGGTTTGCTTTATTTATAAAGCGGGCGAAAGCCTTTTTCGCATGTTGTACCATACAGTTTATGTGGAGAAGCTTTCTCTGTGTTGGTTGTTGTCTTGTAAGTGGTCTGTTGGATCCATGATGCAGTTGTAAGTGTCACAAAGTTCAATGGGATTTCAGTTATAATTTTGGATATTGTTGCTTGGCTGGGCATATGGGCAGTGTGGGCTTTTGGGTCCACGCTTGGTGCGGTCTTGTATAGCTATTTTTTTGCTTCTGCGGGAATGTTTGCTGCCTGCATCTGCATGTGAATGGTGTAAGTAGATTGCACTTGTTCAGCTGGAAGCATTGGAGCGCGATGAGCTTCCCGGCCATTCGTTGTGGAAGCGAGGTCGATGACCAGTGCTAGACGTCCTGCTATAGCTAACTGCAAAAAACTTGAGAGTTTCATCTGGCTTATGATCCTCCAGTTCCTTAATATATAGTTGGTTTTCTAAATATCAAGTTTCTTAAGCTTTGACAAGATTTATAGAAAAACCCATTCTAAATAAATAGAAACATTTTTTCAACTAGAATACTGAATTTATAGCATATAAAAATATATTTCGTAATGAATCTAATGATAATGATTTGGCATTCTAGAAACTGATAATTTTTCTATGAAGTTAGTCAAAGTCTACAAATTTCGACTTCAGAAAATGTAATGTGCACTATACTTTGATTCTTTGGAACGAAGTGAGTAGAGTTTCCTGACAATAGTGTCGATACTACTCTATGTCCATCCACTATAAATGAATGAAACTGAAGCACCAAGACTCATCTACTCCCTCCATTCCTAAATACAAGTCTTTTTAGAGATTTCAATAAGGACTACATACAGATGTATATAGACATATTTTCATAGTTTTAAAAACCGAACCGGTTATCGAACTAGCAAGGCCGTCGGTTCTGGTTTATCGGTCAAACCGCTGGTTCACCGGTTCGATTGTCAGTTTTCTAAGCAATGAATAATATATACTTTATCAATAAATACATCAATCAATTGATAAAAAAAAGTGTAATCACACATAGAGTAACTAGTAACTACTACTCTCTCCGTAAGGAAATATAAGAGTGTTTGGATCACTACTTTAGTGATCTAAGCGCTCTTATATTTCTTTACAGAGGGAGTACATATTAATATCTAATTCATGTATGTGATAAAGAAATGTGTAGTTGTTGTCGCGCGGAGCCAGAGCGGCAGGGTCGATGCACCACGTCGCCAAGAAAGGGTGGTTGTGGAGGGGGTCCGACGTCTGATGAGTTTGTCTCTGTGGACAAAATCAAGAGAGAAAGCTCCCAATCGTCTGAAACCCTACCAAAGAGGTTTTTTTTCTTTAACAACTCTACCCTCAGCTTGTACGCACAAAAATGAGTCGATCGAGGGGCTTTTTGTGGAATCAACATCGTATATAATTATCTATAGATCGAATTTCCATCTGAAATCATGTGGGATTGTAGAAACATATCCCTCATCGTTGAGTTTAATTCCTTACCTGTTGGGGATATAACTACTGGGTATGACCCGCCCAGGAGGGGCCGGGTCATGCCACTAGCGGCTTAAAGATGAAGAGGCCTGATAAGGTCCAAGAAGATATGAAGATGGAGGTTCATGAAGCAAGCTTATTGAAGGCCCAAGACCCAGAGGCGACCGGAGGACCAAAGGGATGAGCCGCCATATGTTTAACTTGTTCTGTAAGGCAAGCTTAGTTAGAAACCGAGCCGGTCACGTTTGTGTGAGCCGGCTGGGACTTTGTAAGCCGTCGGGCATCAACCTGTATATAAAGGGGTGACCCGGCGGCGGGTTAACTCAAGTAACAATCAATCGAGAACTAGGTCAAGCGTATTCACTCCCTGGTGATCGAAACCCAAGCAATACAACCTAAAGTAGGAGTAGGCTTTTACCTCGTTGAGAGGAGCCGAACCTGGGTAAAACTCTCTGTGTCCTTTGTCCCGTTTAACCCCTTCAAGCTAACCTAGTTGTGATGGTTCTACACCTAAGTACTTTTGCTAGGGCATCTGCCGTGTTAACTCCATGACAGTTGGCGCCCATCATGGGGCCAGCGCACGGTGGTTTCGAGTTCTTGAAGGGCAGCTTCTCAGGGATCAAGGGATACGCCGTGGGTCGGATGACTAAGAGCCGCCGCCGCAAGCTCTACATCGACGGTGCTGGCTGGGGCCCCGAGGCCGGCTCAATTGAGTACGTGCACCGGGTCCCCTTCGGCGGAATCCACGTCTTCATCGGCAAGATTGGCGAGTCGGGGCCTGAGCCGGACACCTGCACCGACATCATCGAGAGAGCTCAGCGCGCATGACTTGCCAAGGTTCAAACCGCCGTGAAGCACACCTTTGTTGGTTTCGTCCATGGGGTGGATCTTGAGGAAGGATCTGTGTCTGGTGGAGAGACATCCATCTACTCCGATGATGGGTCCTCGACCGGTGAGACCAATTCCATGTATCACTGCAAGACAGCGGGCTTGGTGGCTATTCCGGTGGCAACAGTATTCCGGATCCCTATGAGCCGCCGAACAGAGTCGCGATCTTCATGGCCAACACACAACCGGTGCTCAATTCATCAACTGTTGCGGCTATGACTTCCGGTTCAACAGCTGAGGCGACAACCGGAGCGAGCAGCTCTGCGCGCCCGCTGGCTCAAGTTTTATCCGAGCTCTTGGATGCTTTGGCAACCTTATTGGCAGTAGAGGTAACACCCCAGACTCAAGCACATCATAAGGTTGACGTCACGAAACTGCGAGATGAGATAGCTGAAGGAAATATGCCCTAGAGGCAATAATAAAGTTATTATTTATTTCCTCATATCATGATAAATGTATTAACCGGAAACATAATACATGTGTGAATACATAGACAAACATAGTGTCACTAGTAACTTGACTAGCTCGTTAATCGAAGATGGTTGAGTTTCCTAGCCATGGACATGAGTTGTCATTTGATTAACGGGATCACATCATTAGGAGAATGATGTGATTGACTTGACCCATTCCGTTAGCTTAGCACTTGATCGTTTAGTATGTTGCTATTGCTTTCTTCATGACTTATACATGTTCCCACTAGTAGAAAAAGGGGCTATCGTTGAGGCCTGTTTTGCCCATTAGTCCCGGTTCAATCCAGAACCGGGACTAATGTGAGCATTTATCCCGGTTCGTGAGCCCAGGGGGCTGGCCGGGCCACGTGGGCCATTGGTCCCGGTTCGTCCGGACCTTTTGGTCCCGGTTGGTGGGACGAACCGGGACCAATGGTCCTGGCTCCTGGCCCACCACTATTGGTCCCGGTTGGTGGCATGAACCGGGACCAAAGGCTTCCTTTAGTCCCGCTCATGCCACCAACCGGGACTAATGGTGCTGCCTATATATAGCCCCTCACAAGAGCGAGCACACTGCTCTGCTTTTTCTGGCCGAGGGAGGGGCTTGGTGGTGCTCTAGCTCACCTCCTATGCACACAAGGTGTTCGATGGAATGCCCGAGCCACACTACTTAAGCTTTCTCCTCTCAAGCTCGACCTCTAACCTCCATTTTCCTCAATATTTGTCTAGGTTTAGCGGTCCGTCACGCCCGTCCCGTCTTCACCGCCGTCGATCACCAGCGCCGATCTCATCGCCAAGACCACCGTGGTGAGCCTCTTGTTCTTATCTTCTTTCGGAAGGAAAAATATTCTTACTTGTATTATTTTCTTACTTTTATTATTGCATCTTATATAGTGCAATGGTTTTGGTATCCGCCTCGTCGGCCCTCGTCCTGTCTATGATTCGGATGTGGTATATATTATCTTTTCATAACTATTGGTTCATTTATTGTTTATGAAAATTAAGCCGACCAACGTGAGATAGATTTTATTTATCTAGGAGGTTGTTGAACCGGAAATTCCAACCGACCCTATTGTCGAGAGGTTAAATTTAGTTGAAGAAGAAAACAATTTCTTGAAGGAAAAAATAAAAAAAACTTGAGGAGGAGAAGATGATATTGGAGTTGCATGTTGCGGATGTCGTCGATGATCACAAGATCAAGATGGATGCAATGCGCTTGAAGATGAGAAAGATTAGAAAGATTAGACATATGGGAACTTGACTACGGAGTAGATTTTAAGGTCCCTTTGTTTAAGTGCAAGTGGGTCAATCTGTCATGAGGCGGGGTACAGGTAGACCCACAGTACGGAATGACAACAGTGGATCTGAAAAATCTTGGGTACACTGACGAACCGTTCGTCCTAGCCAATGATGTGGCACAGGTTATCTATGTGAAGGACATGTCTACCAGACCGAGGAAAAGAAAAGATAAGGAAGCGAATACATCATACAATGAGCCAAAGCGCCACATAGTTCTTTCAGGAAAAAGGGACATCCTGGGAGTGGAGGGCAAGACAGACATGTCTGAAGAGTATGAAAAGTTTCATGAAATTCCCCCCTTCAAAGTCAAGGCTGACCCAAGCATCCTGATAAATGATGAAGATTATCCATGGTTACGGCGCAATAAGCAAACGACACAAGCGAAGAAAAAGTGAAGACTTTCTCCCGCAACTATTATGATGATACCATGCCAACTTTGTAACACACGAGTATGATACCATTGTCCGTTTTGTTCATGAACATGCTATGCCAACTTTTCAAAGTTCATTTGAAAACTATGAATTTGAAAACCTCGCCAACCGAAGGGCGCCACACCGGTTTATAATTAAGCCCGTCCCTCTCGCCTTGTTGAGCTCACAAACTTGTGATTCACACAAATTTCAAAGAATTCAAATTTTATAAAACTAATGGCACAAACAGAAAGTTTATAATTGTTCTAAAACAAATGGCACTAACATAAAGTTTATAATTTTGCTGACCTAAAAGCAAAAAGAATTAAAAAATAAAGCAAAAAACCAAAAGAAAATAAATAATGCAGGAAACAAAACAAAAAACTTGAAAAAATAATAATAATAGCAACAATAAGCATTTTGTTGTAAGTAGAAACAAAATAAAATAAATAAAGCAACAAAGAAAACAAAAAAGTGTTTTTGAATTTTAAAACTAATGGCACAAACAGAAAGTTTATATTTTTCTAAAACTAAAAGCACTAACAGAAAGTTTATAATTTTGCTGACCTAAAAGCAAAAAGAATTAAAAATAAAGCAAAAACCAAAAGAAAATAAATAATGCAGAAAACAAAACAAAAAACTTGAAAAAATAAAAATAGCAACAATAAGTATTTTGTTGTAAGTAGAAACAAAATAAAATAAATAAAGCAACAAAGAAAACAAAAAAGTGTTTTCAAATTTTAAAACTAATGGCACTAATAGAAAGTTCATATTTTTCTAAAACTAAAAGCAAAAGGAAATAAAATATAAGGCAAAAAAACTGCCACCTACTAGGCCCCACGGCCCGAATACGACTAGAAACCCTACATGGGCCAGATTCAGGCCCGCAGAGGCCTAATAGGCCTGACAATAGCATGATTATGCCCAAAGCCTGCATTTGAGAGGAGCTCGAAGGAGACGCACACCAGCGCTTATAAACCAGTGCTCGCGCCCTTCAACTAGCGAGGTGGGACTAAACATTTGGGTTCGGGGCAGCAGTGCCTTTGGTCCCGGTTGGTGGCACCAACCGGACTAAAGGGTGGTTTAGTCCCGTTAGCATCTGGGTTGCTTGAACCCTCGACATCGTGGTTCATCCGATGACAACATCGAGGAGTGTGGGAACCAACATGGGTATCCAGATCCCGCTGTTGGTTATTGACCGGAGAGCGTCTCGGTCATGTCTACATGTCTCCGAACCCGTAGGGTCTACACACTAAGGTTCGGTGGCGCTTAGGGTTAATAGGAAGACTTGTATGTGATTACGAATGTTGTTGAGTCCGGATGAGATCCGGACATCACGAGGAGTTCGGAATGGTTCGGAGGTAAAGATTTATATATGGGAAGTCGTCAAGCGGACACCGGAAAAGTTTGGTCATGTCGGTTTTATGGAGGGTCCACCGGAAAGGTTCCGGAGGACCACGGGAGGGGCCACCCTTTGGGGGCCACTTGGGCTGCGTGGGAGGCAGCCAGCCCCTGGTGGGCTGGGCGCACCCCCTCCCCTTGGCCCATGCGCCTAGGGTTGAGGGGGGAACCCTAAGGGGGGCGCCCCCCTTGCTTGGGGGGCAAGCCCCCCCCTTGGCCGCCCCCTCTAGATGCATCTAGAGGGGCCGCCCTCCTCCCTTCCCTATAAATAGAGGGGTGGAGGGAGGCTGCACACACCATTGAAGGCGCAGCCCTCCCTCCCAACACCTCTCCTCCTCTGCATAAGCTTGGCGAAGCCTGCGCCGGAGAACAACACTCCATCGCATCACGCCGTCGTGCTGCCATTGGAGTTGTCTTCCTCAACCTCTCCTTCCTCCTTGCTGGATCAAGACGAAGGAGACGCCGTCGTCCCGTACGTGTGTTGAACGCGGAGGTGCTGTCCGTTCAGCACTTGGTCATCGGTGATCGGAATCACGTTGGGAACGTCTTCATCATCACCACTCCCTCGAACGCTATGCGTACTCGATCTACAAGTGGTATGTAGATGCAAACTCTCTCTCGTAACTCGTTGCTTAGATGAACTCATAGATAGATCTTGGTGAAACCGTAGAAAAATTTTAATTTTCTGCAACGTTACCCAACACGTACGTCTTCACGATCCGACCGATCCAAGTACCGAATGTACGACACCTCCGAGTTCAGCACACGTTCAGCTCGATGGCGATCCCGGACTCGATCCAGCAAAGTGTCGGGATGAGTTCCGTCAAGACGACGGCGTGGTGGCGATGATGATGCTCTACGGCGCAGGCTTCGCTAAACTCCGCGACGATATGACCGAGGTGGAATATGGTGGAGGGGGCACCGACACGGCCAAGGAACGATCCGTAGATCAACTTGTGTGTTCGGGTGTGCCCCTGCCCCGTATATAAAGGAGCAAGGGGTGCGGCCGGCCCTAGGAGGAGGCGGCGAGGAGTCCTACTCCCACCGAGTAGGACTCCCCCTTTCCTAGTTGGATTAGGACTTGGGGAGGGAAAGAGGAAAGGGGCGCGCCCCTTTCTTGTCCTATTCGGACTAGGGGAGGGGCGCGCAGCCTGCCCCGCCGCCCTCCTCTTCTCCCTCATGGCCCACTAAGGCCCATTAACCCCGGGAGGGTTCCGTAACCCCGGTGTTCGGTAAAATCCCGATTTCACCCGGAACTATTCCGAAGTCCAAACATAGGCTTCCAATATATCAATCTTTATGTCTCGACCATTTCGAGACTCCTCATCATGTCCGTGATCACATCCGGGACTCCGAACAATCTTCGATACATCAAAACTTATAAACTCATAATGAAACTGTCATCGTAACGTTAAGCGTGCGGACCCTACGGGTTCGAGAACTATGTAGACATGACCTAGAACTATTCTCGGTCAATAACCAATAGCGGAACCTGGATGCCCATATTGGTTCCTACATATTCTACGAAGATCTTTATCGGTCAAACCGCATAACGACATACGTTGTTCCCTTTGTCATCGGTATGTTACTTGTCCGAGATTCGATCGTCGGTATCCAATACCTAGTTCAATCTCGTTACCGGCAAGTCTCTTTACTCGTTCCGTAATACATCATCTCGCAACTAACTTATTAGTTGCAATGCTTGCAAGGCTTATGTGATGTGCATTACCGAGAGGGCCCAGAGATACCTCTCCGACAATCGGAGTGACAAAACCTAATCTCAAATACGCCAACCCAACGTGTACCTTTGGAGACACCTGTAGTACTCCTTTATAATCACCCGATTCGTTGTGACGTTTGGTAGCATCCAAAGTGTTCCTCCGTAAACGGAGTTGCATAATCTCATAGTTACAGGAACATGTATAGGTCATGAAGAAAGCAATAGCAATATACTAAACGATCAAGTGCTAGGCTAACGGAATGGGTCATGTCAATCACATCATTCTCCTAATGATGTGATCCCATTAATCAAATAACAACACATGTCTATGGTTAGGAAACAGAACCATCTTTGATTAATGAGCTAGTCAAGTAGAGGCATACTAGTGACTATATGTTTGTCTATGTATTCACACATGTATCATGTTTCCGGTTAATACAATTCTAGCATGAATAATAAACATTTATCATGATATGAGGAAATAAATAATAACTTTATTATTGCCTCTAGGGCATATTTCCTTCACTCTCTTCATCAACGAATCGACTAAAATAAGAAAAGCAGTATTAGAATGAGGCAAAGTTAACATAACGAATTGACTAAAAGAATGGTGCAAAGGTATTACCTCATCTACTCGTCTTCAACTTCCTTCATGTTGTGCAAGATATAGAACATGGCATCCTCTTACTCATCTCGTGGCATGATATAAGGTGTCGGGCATCCAGCCCTGCCACCTTGCCCGCTGAATAGAGGCAGCTTGGGTTTATACTTGGGTTCTTCTGTATTGTATCGAGACACCTTATTGTGCACCGTGGGAACATGGTCCGGATTGTACGCTGTCCTGAGGTCTGCCACCTCCTCTAGGATAACTGCCTCGGCTATGGAAGCTTCAATCTTAGTTTTGTTTCCACATTTCAGTCTCAGATGCTTGTTCTGTCTCTCAGGGCTGTACTGCCAACGATTCTGCACAGGGCCCCCCAACAATACCTCGTTCGCGAGGTGCAAAATCAGATGCATCATTGGAGTAAAGAAGCCTGGCGGGAAGATCTTCTCTAGTTTGCATATCAACTCCGCGCCTTCTTATGCATTTCTTTTATCATCTCGAGCATACTTCTTTAGCACAAAGCGTGCGAAAGAAATGGCTTAACTCCGCAAGCACATGCCAGACACGCTCGGGAACATAGCCTCGAACCATCACCAGCATAATCCGCTCAATCCATACATGATGATCATGACTCTTGAGCCCGGTCACTTTGCCGTTAAAAGATTGCCCCTTATATTCGATGCATAACCATCGTGAACTTCACGGCGTGTTTCAGCCACTTGAATGCCTACATTCTTTCTAGGGTTGCTAATGTCCAGTCCTGTGAAAGCCGCCATCGATCAAGGTGGAACACGAAAATGATACCATGCTTCCCGACGCTGTTGGAGCCCATACTATTGTCATAGGGAACTTGTTGATGTAACTCGGAATAGGCCGGGGACTTTGGGAAATCAATCGAGGTGGCCAATAAACTAGGGTTATGATCAACATATATCACTCTTGTTTATTCCTGATGGGCTAGGATTTGGGGCAAACCGACATTCCTCGGTACATCACTTTTGTCACATGCGGTCAGGTGGGTAAGACACTAAATACTCCCTCAGTAAAGAAATATAAGAGCGTTTGGATCACTAGTTTAGTGATCTAAACGCTCTTATATTTCTTTACAGAGCAAGTATATAGTTCATTAATTAATGGCAAACTTTATGCAAACAATTTTAACAAAACCAGCTAGGATGCTGGTTTATTATAGCCCTTAACTTTAGTAGTGGAAACAACGAAGCTTCTAACAAAATTCCAATTATTTTGCATTCACTACATACTCACTCATCACTAATATATGGAATCTTGGTGGTATTACTAAAATATGAGACTGTCATTTAATTTTAGCAAGTCACTCTCTTCGTCTAATGTTACAAGATGCACACACTTTCCATGATTGAACTATATTTGACCAACATCTCATGCAACAATACCTGAATTACATGGTGTAAGCATAATATCATTGATTCATGTGAAAATATATTTTGCAGTAGTACCCATTTCCTATGTTGTATGACCCGCATTGGCCCTCCAACCATTCCCAACCTCCCGCAAGAGAAGGCAGTGGAAACCTTCCAAAAACACCCATAATACGCGGGAAAATACTTGGTAATCACATGTAATACGTCGGAAAATTGTAGCTATATACATCAGCGGAATATCCCTTCCCCACTAGAATGGGATTCTAAATCGCAGTGTTGCCAATGGAGCCAAAGAGATCAGCAGTTTGAAACTAGATTGGAGTGCAAAGCAAGGTCAGAAGAAACGTATTGTGTGTTAGTTTGTCAAGAGCTGTCGCGTTTAAATATTAATTTGGCCGCCATTAAATAGCAGATTCTAGTGAGGCCGATTGTCCAGGTGCGTCAATGTGCGGGCGCTGGAGTTGGTTCCTCAGTTGACGAGCCTATTTAATGGCGACATACGGACAGACGGCATTGAACAGGCATAGTAGATATCTATCATGTCCATCCAATAAACGTCTCTCCGACATTGAAAAGGCGCTGAAACCAGGGACGCAACATGGGCGGCGTCCTCGGCCAGCTAGTCACTTCAATGTCATCCCTAGTGAGAGGTCGTGTCCGTTCTCGGCCGACGTCAATGCGGAGTGGCCGCTCTACAACAACGACAATACGAGCAGCTGGCGCCGAGCGGGAAAGCGCGCGGGTGAGGAAGAAGGGTTTGGGCGGGTCAGGTTAGTCAGAAGCGGGCGTGGCAGCGGTCCGGACGCCTGCAACCCCTCTTCCCCCACTTTGATTTCAGTTTGCGATAAAAATGTGTCCAGTCCATCGAACGGATTGATACAAAACCGTGTCGAATGGCAAAACACGTTTAAACCGCGCGTTGAAGATGCCCTAGACGCCCACCCAACTCCCACTACAGTAAATCAGTAATAATTCCCAATCCCCTTTACTAGGACTACCAAACAGGCCGCCAAGTTACTTGTGATTCAGCCACAACATAAGGTCCTTTAGGCAATTCCGACTCTTCTTGAAACTGAAAAAAGGTACGCGGGTGAAGCAAAAACTTCAGATTTGATCGCTTTCTCGCCTGAACCTCGGCGAGCTCGGGTTTTACCCCGTCCCCGCGCGTCCGTCCTATTCTGGAGATGGCGGAGCCCATGGACGGCGTTGAAGCGACCACGACCGCGGCAGTGCTGGCGGAGGCGGGGATGCCTGGCTTCGGGCCTGACGTCGGCTTCGCGTTCGAATCAGAGAAGTTCTCCAACATGATGTTGGAGATAGAGGTGCTCGCCGGAGGCGGATCTGACCCGAGGAGAAAGGTCCCCCCTCCTTCCGATCCAAACCTCTCCCCTTACTTCCCTCGGCTCGTCGTTGGATGAACTTACTATTTAGGCATGTTTGATGCGATTTGAACCTTGATTTGCGCTTGATTTGTGATGCTTGGCCTAATTTCGTTTCTTGAAGTGCCTCAGGCTGCCCCTCTTTTAAGGTGGTTTTAGGGTTTTAGCCATAGACTAAAATCGCGGGACAAATGATTTCGCGGCGGCCTCTCCCAGCAGCTATAGCGGCCGCCGTAGCGGGCATAATCGCTGCAAATAACGGAAATTTTCTGGTGGGAAAGATGATTTCTGGATGGTTTTGCTCATTGTTCATCCATTTAGAGGATTTGTGGAGGATTTCGCGGTAGTAGCCATAGCTTAGCGGCGAGGCTCCGGAGCAGCTATATTGCAGCTATCGCGGCTATTTCACGGGCTATTTTAATATATGGTTTTAGCATAACGTGTAACTATGTAAGCAATTTTTTTAGAGAGAATTCATAAGTTCTGTGATGTGAGTGAGCTGATGTTGTGTAAATGTAATAGCTAGTTAGCTACTCACCGCGAACCGGTATATAGAGCGCCAACGAAAAAGTAACAAAGCACATGCGGCAAGGCAATATGCCTCTTTAATGAACCCGTGAATATGCCGTTCGTTTAATGCGCTATATATAGGATATGCATGTGTGGATGAGAGTTAAGGCTGAGCTACGATTCCGCTCCCACCAACGGCTCTGTCCGCCTGCCTCCGAGGAATTGAATGAGGAAATGGCACATGATCGCTGGCCTTTTATACCTGTCGATCTCCACTTGTTTTTCTCTCGCGCCGTATACCTCCCTGTCTGGAGGGTTTATCTGACATTGATAGTTTTGCTGGCTTAATCAAACTCAATTTTTCTGAGAGAAGTAGTTAACATATAAACATTATTTTTTTGAACTGGGAACTTTATTTCCCGGACTAGACATAGACTTGTAGCCCCATGTGTTTGGCAGTCTTATTATGATAAACTTCTATTCCCATTCAGAAACATTGTTTTCTGAACTGAGAGAAAGTCAAAAATCTGCCATTTATTATTATGTGTCTGAATGTAACCAACAAACGAGAGAGGAAGAACATATTATTACGAAACGTGTTAATTGAATGAGGATGTGTACTGTTTCATGACTTCGTATTTTGTAAATGTTGATTTTATGAGAAAAACATGATCTATTATATTTAGAGAGGAAATTTGAGGGAAGAGCTCCATAAAACTTTAGAACTCTCCAGTCTCCACAGCCATGTCCTGTTCAACATATATTATGCATCTAAGGTCAATTAGTCTACTTGATAACCACTTATGTTGAAGTAGTACAAATACCTACTGTACATTTTTTAGCCTGAGGTCTTATCATGAAATTTGTGCTGGGCTAAAGCAACATCAGGCAATGACGATGCAACAAAATGTCTAGTCAAATAATTGAAAGTAGCAGTGATGCTCAAACAATATCAATCCCCTTGTTCCAGCGAACGTAAAATATAATCAATCTGCAACTGATACTAGCGACTGGACAGTGAAGTCGCTCAACCATGCGACTCAAAAAATTTGGAAAGATATTATTCAAACTGAAACCTAAGTTCTACTACTTGTCTTTTGTGGAATTATGGGTTTTGAAATTCTAATCTTCATTTTACAATTCTTGGTCAAGTCTTTGAAGCTTTTCTGAAGGCGGATTGCCTAAGTTTTGCTTTTGACATCTAATTATCGATCTGACAAAGTTATACAAAAATTCCTGTAGGATCATTGGGATAACATCTATCATCACTTTGCTAAGTGAGCTACAAGCATGCTTAGATTTCTTGCTGCAGCTAAATGATCGTTCAATTTTCTGATATTATTTTAACAATTTTACTATATCTCTGAAGATTGATTAAATGAATCTGCACTCTTGAAGACAATGTTCGAAGAATTTTAAGTTTTTAGCAGAAGAAGATCTGTCTAATGGCCGTTGTGTACCTTTTACTATTCCTAGTTATCTTGTATTTCACTGATCTTAGTATTTTGCTGTTGATAAAGGACAAACAATTGACTCTTTCTTCTCAACAATGTCAGTTTCAACAGTAAAGACCCTTCGTATCAATTCGTTGATTCTTGCTGGAAGAAGTCCTTTCTTTCTAAAGGTAATTTTCATAACTATGTGAAATTTATTTATTTGTGTAGTCAGTTCATGTTTCTAACAAACTTCATGTTTCTTAGCTTTTCACAAATGGCATGAAAGAATCTCATGAGACACTTCCAAGAATTAGGATTGCTGATTCAGGTAATATTATACTCTAAATGTAACATTCATCCTCTTATATTTTATTCTAATTGCTATTGTGGTTGTGTTAGTACTTATTCTTTTAATAAAAACATGATTATGTATGGTAAATGAAATATTATGTTTTGTAGTTTCTGCCACTTTTTCGGCAAGTTATGGAGACTTCGCATGAACTTTCCTGACTGCATGTTTGTACTAACTTAAAATTACCTAAGACCTTTTCTTTATTCAGGTTAATAGTTAATTGTACTGTATTCAATTTCGTTTGATAATTCAAACTTGTAGCATGGACCGCGAACAATTCTAGTGGTAGAGGTAACCAGCACTATATACTGTGTACTACCTGAATATCAGCAATGTGCATATCTTTTTCAATCATTGATGTTGGCTATTTGTGGATTGATTAACTCTCTCTTAAGCAGGGATCAACTCTTACAACTCTCTTTGTAATATAAAATTATGAAGTTCTTTGCAATGTCAAACTTAGTTGGAACTGATTGTATTGAATGGTTGAGATTGGCAACTCCTATGTATTCTATGGTATAATTTTCCATGATCGTAAAAGGTCAATCTCCGATGGAGCTTTTCTTAATACTGCAAGTCAAGAGTCAACTTAAACAGTTACTTAGGGTTTAAAAGAGTCCCCCCCCCCTTCATTTTTGTACTGTTCTCTTAATCCTTATGGTTTTCTTTTTCAATTTTTCATTCTACTTGTAACAGAGGAAAATGCCCTTATGGAGCTTTTAAGATTCATGTACAGTGGAAAGTTGACAACAATTGAACCCACTCTTCTGCTCGACATCTTGATGGCTGCCGATAAATTTGAGGTTCTTGCTTGCATGAGGCACTGCAGTCAGTTGCTCACAAGCCTGCCTATGACCACAGAATCTGCATTGCTATGCCTAGACCATCCATGCTCCTCTTTAATGGCTGCTGAAGTTCAGAGTGTAGTGCGTGTAGCCAAGGAATTCCTTGCTGAGAAATACAAGGATTTTCATAAGTAAGTGATACCCATTTGATGGACGAACAATGTTTTCTTCATTTCCACAAAATGTGGACATTTATGTCATCATATCGTGTATGTAGTGTACTCATGGCATTGTTTGCCTCATTTCAGGTTCGAAGCTGAAGTGATGAACATGTCTCTTGTTGGGATCGAGGCCATCTTTTCGAGTACTGAACTGGTGGTACTATCTGAAGATGAGGCATATGACTTCTTGCTCGCGTGGGCCCGTCAACGATACCCAGAATTGGAGGAAAGACGGAAGATCTGGAGTTATCGTTTACTTCCGCTGGTACGCTTCAGTCATTTGACGGGTATGGCACTTCAGAATATCCTAGCATGCACTGATGATGATATAGACCATGAGCAAGTAGCTCAACGTATTGCTGAGGTACTTCTACACAAAGCTTACCCAACACAGCTGGAAGCTACTCTTGCAGCAGAGGTAGCAACCCATCACCAATTTGCTGAGCGAGCTTATGAGTTGAAGACTGTCAAAGTTGTTGCATTCGATCGACCCTGCCCACAGGTTACAGTTTACTTGGATCTAAAGCGTGACGAGTGCTCCCAACTCTTCTCATCAGCAAGTATAGCCTCAAACTGGTTCGGTCTTGCAGGGCAGAAATTCTGTCTCCTGCCAAACTGTATATTGGATGAGCAGAGTAACTTCTACACCTTTGGCCTCTGGATAGCCATTATTGGGGAGCCGACTGACTCTGTCAGTTTGACAGTAGATATTCAGATTGCTGTAAGGACAAAGCCGTTAGGAAGATTTGTGACCAAGTTAGACTACAGACACATCTTCGCCGCTGGTGATTGGACGACAGGATGCAATGATCTTTTTGGTGTTCCATGGTCAACGTTCATTGCTGATGAGGACACCCTCTTCATCGAAGATGTGCTACACCTGGAAGCTGATTTGACTCTTGTGGAGCATTCTGAATTGCACATCTGATGATATCTCTGATTTTCTAGGTGTATGTGTGCTGGAAACCCTTTGGTTCCTGAATCATGGCGTTGTGGATCTCTGCTTCGGTGAGCTGCGTGCAGCTGTGGCCAGGAAGTCTGATCCCTCCCAGGGCATGGCATTGAACAGACTGGCTGAATTGTGTGTTGTTGTTGATCGGCTGTTAGTAACATACAGTATATGTGTGTGTTTGTGTGCTTGACTTTGTATGTTGTATGTTGATGTATCATACAGTTGATGTGGAGAAACTTTGTCTGTGCTGGTCCTTGTCTTGTAGGGGATTTGTTGGATCCATGCTGGCTGTTGTAAGTGTGTCAAATTTCGATGGATCTCAGTTATAAACTTATACTTTCAGATATTGTTGTTGGTTTGTTGCGATGTTCAATTGGTTCTTAATGCATATTGCGGCCTCGTTTAGTTATTGTGAGCCTGTGTTGGAATGTGCTTTTTCAGCTTGAAGCCTTTGAGCGTGACGAGCTTCTGGCCATTCATGGTGGAAGCGAGGTCGACGTTCAACATCCGTGGGCTCCAAAAACTTGAGTGTTGAACATCTGGCTAATTGTAGTGTTTTTCTTTCCAAAATACGTTAGTGTCCATACCTTTTGGCTCTACCGACTGGACTTCTTTACACCCATTCACTAAGAAGTTGAAGCACCAAGACTCATCTATACTTACATCAAATTTCGATCCGAAATTCTGGGAGAACATACTGTAGGACCATATCCCACAATCGACTGGCTTAGTTTTGTTTTTCTAAATTTGTTCAGCACTTTTTATGGATGCTTATGTGTACTAGTAACACAGTAAGACGTAGAACTCTTCTCCCATGCTGCGAAGAGCTCAAGGAAACGAGCACAATGCAACGTGTGCAACTCTATCATCCGATAACTAAAGGACGACCCAGACCAAATGTTCCACATATTTGGCTTGCTCAATCATGGGCGCAGGTAGGCTACCAATGACGTGATGTGCAACTTGTGTGACCGCTGTGTATGATTAAGATTGGCAACCACGTCAAGCCCATCAGCAAGGGCACCATCCCGGTGTAGATAGACAGAAAGTTGTGCCAGGTTGGTGCGTATGACAAATTCCTTGTGTTGCACATAGGAGCATCACTTGTCTACTGCATGTATGATGGCCAAACGTTCTTTTTCATATGTGGAGGGAGCCTCACTGCGAGCAAATATAGTGCCTTGTTGAGATACGCCATTGTATGCCCTTTCTTCAAGCTACCTAGTGCTTGACGAATCTGCGGGAATAACCTACCAAGACAAGGAAGCCTCGTAAGCTATTGAGTGTTGTCGGTTTGAGCCCAATTTGCAACTGCTTGGATCTTGTTCGCATCTATAGCACCACCATTGATGCCAATAATGTGGCCCATGTACTCTTAGCTCTTGTTGGACGAATGAACACTTATTCTTCTTCAGGAGTAACTAGTGGTCCTGAAGAAGTTCAAACACCCCGTGCAAGGGCATCAGGTGAGCTTCTTCCATGGGGTCGTACTAAGATATCGTCGATGAATACGAGTACATAGCGCCACAATATTGGCTTGAAGATTTGAGCCATGATGCTTTGGAAGGGTCTGGCGCTTTGATGAGGCCGGATGACATTCCAAGAAATTCATACATGGTTTCATGAGTTTGGAACGCCGTCCTGTACTGGTCCTCGACTGCAACACAAATCTGACGGTCAGCCTTGGGCCCTTAGTTCACATAGGCACGTGTCCATGGTTCCCCTCATCAAAAAAAAAAAAGAATAAGAGCAGATAGGTCAGCCTTTGGTCAAAAAGAAAAAAAGATAGGTCAACCTTTGGTCAAAAAGAAAAAAAAGATAGGTCAGCCGTCAGCACTCCTCAACAAAAAAAGCAGATAGGTCAGCAACAATCCTCAAAACAGAAGAAGGTTCCAGTAGAAAAAAAGGACAAACTGAAAAATGTTCGAAAAGAGGTTCGCGGTCATTGAAACTTTTTACTCGGCATAGAACTAATAGATCCGATCGACCGGCGACGGCCCTCTCAGAACTCTCCGGGAGCTAGGGTTTCCGCCGCAGTCCCGCGCGTCCTTCCTCTCGTAGAGGTCGCGGAGCGCATGGCCGGCGGCGAAGGGACGAGGACTGCGATGGAGGCGGAGACGGGCCTGCAGCTCTCGCGCTGCGACGAGGTTCCCGATTTCGAGTTTGCTTTCAATTCGAAGGCGTTCTCCAACATC
Organism: Aegilops longissima; assembly: GCA_021605205.1. NCBI lineage: Eukaryota > Viridiplantae > Streptophyta > Magnoliopsida > Poales > Poaceae > Aegilops > Aegilops longissima. Next base: position 700,038,252 of record CM038680.1, read on the forward strand.
GTTCTGGAGGTAGGAGGAGGATCTCTCCCCGACTCGGCGAGCCAGGAGAAAGGTGCGCAGAGTCCCGTTCACCCCCCCCCCCCCCCCCCTCCCTCTCCTTTCCCCGGATCGCGGTTGGATGGATTTAGGCGTTTTGTAATTACTAATTACCTGCATACTTGATGTGATACGTACATACTAGATCTGTGCATGTGTGGGATTGTTGCGCTTGATTTGCGCTTGGCCTAATTTCGTTCTGAAAGTGGCTCAGGCTGACCTTATATCAAGGTGGTGTGGCAGATCAAGGAATTGAACTTAGCCCGGGCGAAACATTGTCTAGGATTTTTAACGTACAGATGCAAGTCTGCTCAAGCAAAACTCATAGAATTCGCATACGAAGCTAGAGATGCACTCGAATATTAACACAACAAATGGTGCAAAATGGTTCAAGGTTCATGACAACTAGGTGATGTAAGCAGGTTTGATGAGCCAATAAACCAAAGGGAATTGTAAATATTCCTTAGTTTGGAGCAACTTGAGAGCAAAATTGGCAAGACTGTCACAAGTCACAACCACAAAAAACAGGAGACCTTTTCGTCATATCACCATGAGACTCCTGATAGCTCAGAACAGTAGTTGCAAAATGTTTGCAACAGATGCTTAATTAGACCGTAGAGATTCAGTTATTGGGGGAATTCAAAAATAAGTAGCAACTGTTTTCATTTTCTTATAGATCCCCTACATTACAACATCCCCAGGTTCAATAACTGGCCACAAGCCCATAAATTCATGTTTGATATGGGAATTTTTTTTGCATCGGGCTAGGTATACCTATTGGTTGAGCTTACTGCCCTTGCAAAGAATTTCCCGCTTGCATGAGCTCGATACCGTGCCGCTGCTGCCTCCCACACAGGCCGCGCCGGCTCCAAGCGGTGCTTTTCTCATTATGCGATGCGCCAGGGTGTCGGGCCGCTCTGGAGAGAACTCTGTGTTTGTGAGATGGCAGTGGGTGGACTAGGCATGGGGGAAGGTTTTTTTTTAGGGGTAAAGCAAAGTTTATTGATAAAAAGTCACATGAGTAGGGATACAAATTAGGTCATGTGGATGGCCAAGCCAAAGACTGGGCGTGGGCGACGGCTAGGTTGCTGGTCGGGGCATGGGGAAGAAATACTCTAGTTTGGGCTGCATCTGGACTGCATGTAGGCCGTGTTCTACTTTTCTTTTGTTGAGGGCTAGGCCGTGTTCCACTTAATTGCTAGCTCATGTATAAAAATGAATCATTTTCTGTTCAAACCAGATCGACGAATCATGTTTTGTGCCTCCCATCCAAAACAGATCAACTAATGAGACGGACGAATAGATAGGCATTTTGGGCGCACGTCGGCTACCCGGGTCGGCCGACCATATACGGTGGCGCCGCCCCTGGTGTTAGGGTTTAGCATAAGGTTTAAACAATGTAATAGAGAGAATCCATAAGTTATGTGCCGTGGACCGTGGGTGATTAGGATGCTGTGTATATCTAAGAGTTACTCCCTCAGGACCGGTATATAGGGCGGGAGGAAACATCCCTGGTAAGCAAGCCGTGCGCACCACGGCAATGCACCTATTTAATGACACCCCAAATCTCTTATTCGTTTATTAATGCGCTAATATGTGCGCTTGTGGATGAGAGTTAAGGCCAAGCGACAAATCTGTTCCCGGGAACGGCTTTCTGTGCCTGCGTCAGCAAACTTGAACGAGGACATGACTTGGAGGAATGGCACACGATCACTGGCCTTCTACGATTTGTTTTCTCTGGCCCATAAGAGAGGGTCTCTGATATTGACAGCGGTGCATGCTCATTTAATCAAACTCAATTTTGTAGAGAAAAAGTAGTTAACCAATGAACATTAGTTTTGAACCAGAGATTGTACATTATCCACATGCCAAATCTGCCAATTATATTATGTATCTGAATGTATCCCAGAAACGGAAGAACATATTATTACTATATATGTTAGTGCTTGACTATGGATTTGTATTTGGGCAGCTGGAAAAATTATTTCACGACTTCATAATTCTATTTCATATGTTAGTAATATGATCCTTTTTATTTGGAGAGGATATGTGGAGGAAAGAATTACATAAAACTTTAGAACTCTGCAGTCTCCACTCTCCACTGCCATGTTGCCTCACTTGCCTGTTCAAGCATGTAATATGTCAATTAGGCTGCTTGACAACCTCTTATGTTTAAGTATTACAGATTCATGTTGTATAGATTGTAAGTTTTCACCTGAGGTCTTATCGTGGAAATGTACGACACAAATGACAATGAAATTTGGGCTCGACTAAATCAACATCAAACTTATTCAGAGAAACACAACAAATGTCTTCCAGTGTCCATACATATGACAATGATGCAACAAATATCTACTCCAACATTTTTATATGGCAGTGCTGTTAACTTCATTTTCCAATATTCCTTGTTCCTGCAAACGTAAAATAAGATCAATCCACTGCAATTGAGACTAGCGACTGGACAGTGGAAGTGCTCAACGATGCAATTCAGAAATTTTGGAAAGAAGTTACTCAAGCTGAAACCTGAAGTTCTACTACTTTGTTGTCCTTTCTGGAATCGCGGGTTCTGAAATTCTTGGTCAAGTTTCTGAAACCTTTCAAAAGGCATTTTGTAAGTTTGGCTATTGACGAATAATTATCTGATAAAGTTATACGAAATTCTTGTTGGGTCATTGGGAATTTGGGATAACATCTATGATCACTTTGCTCACTGAACTGCAGGCATGCTTGCTGGCTGCGGTAAATGGCCGTTCAATCTTTGTGATAATTTTAACCATTTTATCATACATCTGAAGATTGACTAAACGAATCTGCACCATTGAACAGAATGTTCCAAGCATTTTAACAGAAGAAAATCTATCTAATGGTTGCTCTGTACATTTTACTTTTCCTAGTTGTCTTGTTTCTCATTGATCTTGTTTTTTTGCAGCTGATGAAGGACAGAGTATTGATTCTTCCTCAACCATGGCAGGCAAACCAATTTCAGCAGTAAAGGCCCTTCATATAAATTCGGCGATTCTTGCTGCAAGAAGTCCTTTCTTTCAAAAGGTATTTTTCATAGCCATGTGAAATGTATTTGTTATGTAGTCAGTTCAAGTTTCTAATAAGCTTCAGTTTCGTAGCTTTTCACAAATGGCATGAAAGAATCTGATGAGTCACATCCAAGAATTAGGATTGCTGATTCAGGTACTATTTAGCTTAACTATAACATTCTTCCTCTTACTTTTTATTCTAATTCTCTATTGTGGTTGTGTTACCGTTTATATTTTGTATATTAAACATTGATTATTTGTGGTAAATAAATATTATGTTTTGTAGTTTCTACCACTTATAGGACTAGTTACGCAGACTTCACACACACACGTGTCTAAGTGCATGTTCGCACTTTCTTAAAATTACAGAAGAACTTTCCTTATTGAGGTTAATAATTAATTGTATGGTAACTAATTTCATTTGATAATTCAAACTCGTAGTGCGGATTGCGGTTTATGGCGGTAGGTAACCAGTACTATAGGGCTATCATATAGAGTATCCACCAGTGTGTGTCGTCTCTGTAGTCAGTGATGTGGGCAATTCATGGATTAATTAACTCTCTCAAGTATCTTTGTAATTAATATGCAATTATGAGGTGCTTTGCAAAGGTGAAACTTAATTTATGAGCCATTGGATCTAATTGTATCGAGTGGTTGAGATCGTTTGGATTCCACCAACTCATACGTTTTCTATTATAGTATAGATATAACTTTTCCATGATTGGAAAAGGTTATTCCAAGGTGGTGCTTTTCTTACTTCTTTTTGTACCGTTCTCTTAATCCTTGTGCCTTTACTGTTTTCATTCTACTTGGAACAGAAGAAAATTCCCTTATGGAGCTTCTAAGATTCATGTACAGTGGAAAGCTGACAACAATTGAGCCCACTCTTCTGCTCGACATCTTAATGGCTGCTGACAAATTTGAGGTTCCTGCTTGCATTAGATACTGCAGTCAGTTACTCATAAGCCGGCCTATGACCACAGAATCTGCACTGCTATACCTAGGCCATCCATGCTCCATTTTAATGGCTGCTGAAGTTCAGAGCTTAGTACGTGCAGCGAAGGGATTCCTTGCCAATAAATACAAGGATTTTGGTAAGTAAGTGACCACTATCTGATGGAGCAATGATTTTTTCTATTCGTTTCGGAGAAAATGTTGACATTGATGTCACTAATTATATCGTTTATATGTCACTCATAGCATTATTTATCTCATTTCAGGTTCCAAGATGAACTGATGAACATCTCTCTTGTTGGAATCGAAGCCATCTTTTCGAGCAGTGACCTACACGTGCTATGTGAAGATGTGGTTTATTACTTCTTGCTCAAGTGGGCCCGTGTGCGATACTATTATTCGGAGGAGGAAAGACGCAAGGTCTTGAGTTATCGCTTACTTCCACTGGTACGATTCAGTAATATGAGCTGTGATGCACTGCAGAAGGTCCTAGCATGTGAAGATGTTGATATAGACCATGAGTACTTAACTAAGCATATTGCTGAGGTACTTCTACACAAAGCATACCCAAACCAGATGGAAGGTGCTCTTGCAGCAAACGTGACAACATGTTGGCAATCTGCTGAGCGAGCTTACGACTTCAAACTTGTGAGAGTGGTTGCGTTTAATCAACCCTGCCCACAGGTTACAGTTTACATGGATCTAAAGCGTGACGAGTGTTCCCGACTCTTCCCATCAGGAGGTATATGCTCGCAAATGTTCCATCTCGCAGGGCACAAATTCTATCTCTTGGCAAACTGTAAAATGGTTGAGCAGGCAACATCGTACAGCTTTGCCCTATCATTACATATTTTGATGAGCGGCAGGCTCAATATGTTTAGATATTGAGTTTGCTGCAAGGACAAAGCCGATAGGAAAATTTGTGAGCAAGTACGGATATAAGAACACCATGACTGGTGATTGGTCGCAGGGATGCGGTGATCTTTTCGAATGCCATGGTCGACGTTCATTGCTGATGACAGCCTCTTCATCGACAGCGTGCTATATCTAAGAGCCGACTTGACTCTGGTGCAGCAGCCTGAATTACAGTCCTGATCTGATACCTCACTCAGCAGAGTTAATTGGGTCGTGTCTTGTGTGCAGTATCAGACGCTTCAATCGTGGATTTCAGTTTCAACCCTGAAGGGCAATGAACGGACCAGCTGATGTACGTCGGCCGGCTGCTACTGCATTTACTTAGTAATATATGTGTGTGTTTGTGTGTTGCCTTTGTACGTCGGCAGGCTTTGCTGTGTTGTGTTTTCTTTTCTCTTTCTTCTGGGTTTGTTGAGCTGTGCCCTCAGCAGAACCTCTGTACTTTGTTTGTGCTACTTGGGTGGTGTGTGTGTGGACCTGCTTTGGTTGTATGTCTTGTGGCGGTTTGCTTTATTTATAAAGCGGGGCGAAAGCCTTTTTCGGCATGTTGTACCATACAGTTTATGTGGAGAAGCTTTCTCTGTGTTGGTTGTTGTCTTGTAAGTGGTCTGTTGGATCCATGATGCAGTTGTAAGTGTCACAAAGTTCAATGGGATTTCAGTTATAATTTTGGATATTGTTGCTTGGCTGGGCATATGGGCAGTGTGGGCTTTTGGGTCCACGCTTGGTGCGGTCTTGTATAGCTATTTTTTTGCTTCTGCGGGAATGTTTGCTGCCTGCATCTGCATGTGAATGGTGTAAGTAGATTGCACTTGTTCAGCTGGAAGCATTGGAGCGCGATGAGCTTCCCGGCCATTCGTTGTGGAAGCGAGGTCGATGACCAGTGCTAGACGTCCTGCTATAGCTAACTGCAAAAAACTTGAGAGTTTCATCTGGCTTATGATCCTCCAGTTCCTTAATATATAGTTGGTTTTCTAAATATCAAGTTTCTTAAGCTTTGACAAGATTTATAGAAAAACCCATTCTAAATAAATAGAAACATTTTTTCAACTAGAATACTGAATTTATAGCATATAAAAATATATTTCGTAATGAATCTAATGATAATGATTTGGCATTCTAGAAACTGATAATTTTTCTATGAAGTTAGTCAAAGTCTACAAATTTCGACTTCAGAAAATGTAATGTGCACTATACTTTGATTCTTTGGAACGAAGTGAGTAGAGTTTCCTGACAATAGTGTCGATACTACTCTATGTCCATCCACTATAAATGAATGAAACTGAAGCACCAAGACTCATCTACTCCCTCCATTCCTAAATACAAGTCTTTTTAGAGATTTCAATAAGGACTACATACAGATGTATATAGACATATTTTCATAGTTTTAAAAACCGAACCGGTTATCGAACTAGCAAGGCCGTCGGTTCTGGTTTATCGGTCAAACCGCTGGTTCACCGGTTCGATTGTCAGTTTTCTAAGCAATGAATAATATATACTTTATCAATAAATACATCAATCAATTGATAAAAAAAAGTGTAATCACACATAGAGTAACTAGTAACTACTACTCTCTCCGTAAGGAAATATAAGAGTGTTTGGATCACTACTTTAGTGATCTAAGCGCTTATATTTCTTCTGAAGGAGTACATATTAATATCTAATTCATGTATGTGATAAAGAAATGTGTAGTTGTTGTCGCGCGGAGCCAGAGCGGCAGGGTCGATGCACCACGTCGCCAAGAAAGGGTGGTTGTGGAGGGGGGGGGGTCCGACGTCTGATGAGTTTGTCTCTGTGGACAAAATCAAGAGAGAAAGCTCCCAATCGTCTGAAACCCTACCAAAGAGGTTTTTTTTCTTTAACAACTCTACCCTCAGCTTGTACGCACAAAAATGAGTCGATCGAGGGGCTTTTTGTGGAATCAACATCGTATATAATTATCTATAGATCGAATTTCCATCTGAAATCATGTGGGATTGTAGAAACATATCCCTCATCGTTGAGTTTAATTCCTTACCTGTTGGGGATATAACTACTGGGTATGACCCGCCCAGGAGGGGCCGGGTCATGCCACTAGCGGCTTAAAGATGAAGAGGCCTGATAAGGTCCAAGAAGATATGAAGATGGAGGTTCATGAAGCAAGCTTATTGAAGGCCCAAGACCCAGAGGCGACGGAGGACCAAAGGGATGAGCCGCCATATGTTTAACTTGTTCGTAAGGCAAGCTTAGTTAGAAACCGGCCGGTCACGTTTGTGTGAGCCGGCTGGGACTTTGTAAGCCGTCGGGCATCAACCTGTATATAAAGGGGTGACCCGTCGGCGGGTTAACTCAAGTAATAATCAATCGAGAACTAGGTCAAGCGTATTCACTCCCTGGTGATCGAAACCCAAGCAATACAACCTAAAGTAGGAGTAGGCTTTTACCTCGTTGAGAGGAGCCGAACCTGGGTAAAACTCTCTGTGTCCTTTGTCCCGTTTAACCCCTTCAAGCTAACCTAGTTGTGATGGTTCTACACCTAAGTACTTTTGCTAGGGCATCTGCCGTGTTAACTCCATGACAGTTGGCGCCCATCATGGGGCCAGCGCACGGTGGTTTCGAGTTCTTGAAGGGCAGCTTCTCAGGGATCAAGGGATACGCCGTGGGCGGATGACTAAGAGCCGCCGCCGCAAGCTCTACATCGACGGTGCTGGCTGGGGCCCCGAGGCCGCTCAATTGAGTACGTGCACGGGTCCCTTCGGCGGAATCCACGTCTTCATCGGCAAGATTGGCGAGTCGGGGCCTGAGCCGGACACCTGCACCGACATCATCGAGAGAGCTCAGCGCGCATGACTTGCCAAGGTTCAAACCGCCGTGAAGCACACCTTTGTTGGTTTCGTCCATGGGGTGGATCTTGAGGAAGGATCTGTATGCGGTGGAGAGACATCCATCTACTCCGATGATGGGTCCTCGACCGGTGAGACCAATTCCATGTATCACTGCAAGACAGCGGGCTTGGTGGCTATTCCGGTGGCAACAGTATTCCGGATCCCTATGAGCCGCCGAACAGAGTCGCGATCTTCATGGCCAGCACACAACCGGTGCTCAATTCATCAACTGTTGCGGCTATGACTTCCGGTTCAACAGCTGAGGCGACAACCGGAGCGAGCAGCTTTGCGCGCCCGCTGGCTCAAGTTTTATCCGAGCTCTTGGATGCTTTGGCAACCTTATTGGCAGTAGAGGTAACACCCCAGACTCAAGCACATCATAAGGTTGACGTCACGAAACTGCGAGATGAGATAGCTGAAGGAAATATGCCTTAGAGGCAATAATAAAGTTATTATTTATTTCCTCATATCATGATAAATGTATTAACCGGAAACATAATACATGTGTGAATACATAGACAAACATAGTGTCACTAGTAACTTGACTAGCTCGTTAATCGAAGATGGTTGAGTTTCCTAGCCATGGACATGAGTTGTCATTTGATTAACCGGATCACATCATTAGGAGAATGATGTGATTGACTTGACCCATTCTGTTAGCTTAGCACTTGATCGTTTAGTATGTTGCTATTGCTTTCTTCATGACTTATACATGTTCCTATGACTATACGATTATGCAACTCCCGTTTACCAGAGGAACACTTTGTGTGCTACCAAACGTCACAATGTAACTGGGTGATTATAAAGGTGCTCTATAGGTGTCTCCGAAGGTACTTGTTGAGTTGGCGTATATCGAGATTAGGATTTGCCACTCCGATTGTCGGAGAGGTATCTCAGGGCCCACTCGGTAATACACATCACTATCAGCCTTGCAAGCATTGTAACTAATGAGTTAGTTGCAGGATGATGTATTACGGAACGAGTAAAGAGACTTGCCGGTAACGAGATTGAAATAGGTATTGAGATACCGACGATCGAATCTCGCGCAAGTAACATACCGATGACAAAGGGAACAACGTATGTTGTTATTCAGTTTGACCGATAAAGATCTTCGTAGAATATGTGGGAGCCAATATGAGCATCCAGGTTCCGCTATTGGTTATTGACCGGAGACGTGTCTCGGTCATGTCTACATAGTTCTCGAACCCGTAGGGTCCACACGCTTAAAGTTTGGTGACGATTGGTATTATGAGTTTTTGTGTTTTCATGTACTGAAGGTAGTTCGGAGTCCCGGATATGATCACAGACATGGCGAGGAGTATCGAAATGGTCGAGACGTAAAGATTGATATATTGGATGACTATGTTCAGACACCGAAAGTGTTTCGGGAGGTTTCAGACATTTACCAGAGTACCGGGGGGTTACCGGAACCCCCCGGGGAGTATATTGGGCCTAATGGGCCTTAGTGGGAGAAGAGGAGGGGCGAGGGCAGCCACGCCCTCCCTCCCCCTCTAGTCCGAATTGGACAAGGAGGGGGGAGGCGCCCCCCTTTTTCCTTCTCCTAATCCAACAAGGAAAGGAGGAGTCCTACTCCCGGTGGGAGTAGGACTCCCCCCTTGGCACGCCTTCCTTGGCCGGCCACCTCTCCTCCCTTGCTCCTTTATATACGGGGGCAGGAGGGCACCTCTAGACACACAAGTTGATCTGTTGATCTCTCCCAGCCGTGTGCGGTGCCCCCCTCCACAATATTCCACCTCGGTCATATCGTAGCGGTGCTCAGGCGAAGCCCTACGTCGGTAGCAACATCATCACCATCATCACGCCGTCGTGCTGACGGAACTCTCCCGTGAAGCTCTGCTGGATCGGAGTTCGTGGGACGCCATCGAGCTGAACGTGTGCTGAACTCGGAGGTGCCGTACGTTCAGTACTTGGATCGGTCGGATCATGAAGACGTACGACTACATCAACCGCGTTGTGCTAACGCTTCCGGTATCGGTCTACGAGGGTACTTGGACAACACTCTCCTCTCTCGTTGCTATGCATCACCATGATCTTGCGTGTGTGTAGGAATTTTTTTGAAATTACTACATTCCCCAACAGTGGCATCCGAGCCAGGTTTATGCGTAGATGTTATATGCACGAGTAGAACACAAGTGAGTTGTGGGCGATACAAGTCATACTTCTTACCAGCATGTCATACTTTGGTTATGCGGTATTGTTGGATGAAGCGGCCTGGACCGACATTACGCGTACGCTTACGCGAGACTGGTTCTACCGACGTGCTTTGCACACAGGTGGCTGGCGGGTGTCAGTTTCTCCAACTTTAGTTGGACCGAGTGTGCCTACGCCGGGTCCTTGAGAAGGTTAAAACATCACTAACTTGACGAACTATCGTTTTGGTTTTGATGCGTAGGTTAGAACGGTTCTTGCTCAGCCCGTAGCAGCCATGTAAAACTTGCAACAACAAAGTAGAGGACGTCTAACTTGTTTTTGCAGGGTTGTGATGTGAAATGGTCAAGACATGATGCTATATTTTATTGTATGAGATGATCATGTTTTGTAACCGAGTTATCGGCAACTGGCAGGAGCCATATGGTTGTCGCTTTATTGTCTGCAATGCAATCGCCCTGTAATTGCTTTACTTTATCACTAAGCGGTAGCGATAGTCGTAGAAGCAATAGTTGGCGAGACGACAATGATGCTATGATGGAGATCAAGGTGTCGCGCCGGTGATGATGGTGATTATGACGGTGCTTCGGAGATGGAGATCACAAGCACAAGATGATGATGGCCATATCATATCACTTATATTGATTGCATGTGATGTTTATCTTTTATGCATCTTATTTTACTTTGATTGACGGTAGCATTATAAGATGATCTCTCACTAAATTTCAATATAAAAGTGTTCTCCCTGAGTATGCGTCGTTGCCAAAGTTCGTCGTGCCGAGACACCACGTGATGATCGGGTGTGATAAGCTCTACGTTCATCTACAATGGGTGCAAGCCAGTTTTGCACACGCAGAATACTCGGGTTAAACTTGACGAGCCTAGCATATGCAGATATGGCCTCGGAATACTGAGACCGAAAGGTCGAGCGTGAATCATATAGTAGATATGATCATCATGGTGATGTTCACCATTGAAAACTACTCCATCTCACGTGATGATCGAACATGGTTTAGTTGATTTGGATCACGTGATCACTTAGATGATTAGAGGGATGTCTATCTAAGTGGGAGTTCTTAAGTAATATGATTAATTAAACTTAAATTTATCATGAACTTAGTACCTGATAGCATTTTGCTTGTCTATGTTGTTGTAGATAGACGACCCGTGCTGTTGTTCCGTTGATTTTTAATGCATTCCTTGAGAAAGCAAAGTTGAAAGATGATGGTAGCAATTACACGGACTGGGTCCATAACTTGAGGATTATCCTCATTGCTGCACAGAAGAATTACTTCTTGGAAGCACTGCTGGGTGCCAGGCCTACTGCAGATGCAACTGACGACGTTAAGAACGTCTGGCAGAGCAAAGATGATGACTACTTGATAGTTCAGTGTGCCATGCTTTACGGCTTAGAACAGGGACTTCAACGACGTTTTGAACGTCATGGAGCATATGAGATGTTCCAGGAGTTGAAGTTAATATTTCAAGCAAATGCCCGGATTGAGAGATATGAAGTCTCCAATAAGTTCTACAGCTGCAAGATAGAGGAGAATAGTTACACGGTGAACATATACTCAAAATGTCCGGGTATAACAATCACTTGATTCAACCGGGAGTTAATCTTCCGGATGATAGTGTCATTGACAAATTCTTCAATCACGCCACCAAGCTACAAGAGCTTTGTGATGAACTATAATATGCAAGGGATGGATAAGACAATTCCCGAGCTCTTCGCAATGCTAAAGGCTGCAGAGGTAGAAATCAAGAAGGAGCATCAAGTATTGATGGTCAACAAGACCACCAGTTTCAAGAAAAAGGGCACAGGGAAGAAGAAGGGGAACTTCAAGAAGAACGACAAACAAGTTGCTGCTCAGGAGAAGAAACCCACGTCTAGACCTAAGCCTGAGACTGAGTGCTTCTACTACAAACAGACTGGTCACTGGAAGCGGAACTGCCCCAAGTATTTGGCGGATAAGAAGGATGGCAAGGTGAACAAAGGTATATGTGATATACATGTTATTGATGTGTACCTTACTAGAGCTCGCAGTAGCACCTGGGTATTTGATACTAGTGTTGTTGCTAATATTTGCAACTCGAAACATGGACTACGGATTAAGCGAAGACTGGCTAAGGACGAGGTGACGATGCGTGTGGGAAATGGTTCCAAAGTCGATGTGATCGCCGTCGGCACGCTACCTCTACATCTACCTTCAGGATTAGTTTCAGACCTAAATAATTGTTATTTGGTTCCAGCGTTGAGCATGAATATTATATTTGGATCTTGTTTCATGCGAGACGGTTATTCATTTAAATCTGAGAATAATGGTTGTTCTATTTATCTTTTATGGTCATGCACCCTTGAAGAGTGGTCTATTTTTGTTGAATCTCGATAGTAGTGATAGACATATTCATAATGTTGAAGCCAAAAGATGCAGAGTTGATAATGATAGTGCAACTTATTTGTGGCACTGCCGTTTGGGTCATATTGGTGTAAAGTGCATGAAGAAACTCCATACTGATGGACTTTTGGAATAACTTGATTATGAATCACTTGGTACTTGCGAACCATGCCTTATGGGCAAGATGACTAAAATGCCGTTCTCCGGAACAATGGAGCGAGCAACAGATTTGTTGGAGATCGTACATACTGATGTATGTGGTCCGATGAATATTGAGGCTCGCGGCGGGTATCGTTATTTTCTCACCTTCACAGATGATTTGAGAAGATTGGGTATATCTACTTAATGAAACATAAGTCTGAAACATTTGAAAAGTTCAAAGAATTTCAGATTGAAGTGTAAAATCATCGTAACAAGAAAATAAAGTTTCTATGATCTGATCATGGAGGAGAATATTTGAATTACGAGTTTGGTCTACATTTGAAACAATGCGGAATAGTTTCGCAACTCACGCCCCCCGGAACACCACAGCGTAATGGTGTGTCTGAACGTCGTAATCGTACTTTACTAGATATGGTGCGATCTATGATGTCTCTTACTGATATACCGCTATCGTTTTGGGGTTATGCTTTAGAGACGGCTGCATTCACATTAAATAGGGCACCATCGAAATCCGTTGAGACGACGCCTTATGAATTGTAGTTTGGCAAGAAACCAAAGTTGTCGTTTCTTAAAGTTTGGGACTGTGATAAGCTCGAACACGTCGGTATGGTAATCCTATTCCGGAGGTCATGTTACTTGACCAATGCGAACCTACTAACTATGAAGAAGCGATGGTGAGCCCAGATTCTGCAAAATGGCTTGAGGCCATGAAATCTGAGATGGGATCCATGTATGAGAACAAAGTGTGGACTTTGGTTTACTTGCCCAATTACCGGCAAGCCATAGAGAATAAAGGGATTTTCAAGAAGAAGACTGACGTTGACGGTAATGTTACTGTCTACAAAGCTCGACTTGTTGCAAAAGGTTTTCGACTAGTTCAAGGAGTTGACTACGATGAGACTTCCTCACCCATAGCGATGCTTAAGTCTGTCTGAATCATGTTAGCAATTGCCGCATTTTATGATTATGAAATTTGGCAAATGGATGTCAAAACTGCATTCCTGAATGGATTTATGGAAGAAGAGTTGTATATGATGCAACCAGAAGGTTTTGTCGATCCCAAGGGAGCTAACAAAGTGTGCAAGCTCCAGCGATCCATTTATGGACTGGTGCAAGCCTCTCGGAGTTGGAATAAACGTTTTGATAGTGTGATCAAATCATATGGTTTTATACAGACTTTTGGAGAAGCCTGTATTTACAAGAAAGTGAGTAGGAGCTCTGTAGAATTTCTAATATTATATGTGGATGACATATAACTGATTGGAAATGATATAGAATTTTTGGATAGCATAAATGGATACTTGAATAAGAGTTTTTCAATGAAAGACCTCGGTGAAGCTGCTTACATATTGGGCATCAAGATCTATAGGGATAGATCAAGACGCTTGATAGGACTTTCACAAAGCACATACCTTGACAAAGTTTTGAAAAAGTTCAAAATGGATCAAGTAAAGAAAGGGTTCTTGCCTATGTTACAAGGTGTGAAGTTGAGCCAGACTCGATGCCCGACCACTGCAGAAGATAGATAGAAAATAAAAGATGTTCTATAGGCTCTATCATGTATGCAATTCTGTGTACCAGACCTGATGTGTGCCTTTGTAGGATCGAAAGTATGTCTAGAGGGGGGGTGATTAGACTACTTGACAAAATAAAAATCTATCCTTTTCCCAATTTTAGTTCTTGGCAGATTTTAGCAACTTTGGACAAGTGAAGCAATCTTAACACAATTCAAGCAAGCATGCAAAGAGTATATGAGCAGCAGAAAGTAAAGCATGCAACTTGCAAGAATGTAAAGGGAAGGGTTTGGAGGATTCAAACGCAATTGGAGACACGGATGTTTTTGTCGTGGTTCCGATAGGTGGTGCTATTGTACATCCACGTTGATGGAGACTTCAGCCCACGAAGGCTAACGGTTGCGCGAGTCCACGGAGGGCTCCACCCACGAAGGGTCCACGAAGAAGCAACCTTATCTATCCCACCATGGCCGTCGCCCACGAAGGACTCGCCTCACTAGCGGTAGATCTTCACGAAGTAGGTGATCTCCTTGCCCTTACAAACTCCTTGGTTCAACTCCACAATCTTGTCGGTGGCTCCCAAGTGACACCTAGCCAATCTAGGAAACACCACTCTCCACACTACAAAAAAAATACACTTCCGTGATGATACGTGTTAGTCACAGTAGGTCGCGTTTTTTGTCATGCATGTACATCCATGACAAATTTATGACAGAATCAAGATAGTCATACCTGTGCTGTCGTAGAAGTGTTCCATGACATTACGAAAATTATCATCACAGAAGTATCCACTTCCATGACGATATATCGTGCGTCACAGAAGTGCTTTCGTCAAGGGTGACCGACACATGGCATCCACCGTAACGGAACGCCATTAAGCTATCGGGTCAGGTTTTGGATCCGATAACCCGTTAACAGCCCCGACCAATGGGGATTTTCCACGTGTAAACTCATCATTGGCTGGAGGAAACACGTGTCGGCTCACCGCTGGGAAAGATGTCATCCACTCATTGGACAGAAGGCACCTATGATACGTCGACACATGGCACGGCCCAACAGAGGCCCATTGCTGTGAAAAGGCCGGCCCGTTTGACTTGGTCAAAAGGTGGCGGGCCGGCCCATGGAAAGCATGTTAACGGCATGTTTGCATATAGCCCATTTACAGCCCGCTAACCCAAGGCCCGTTACGCCCTATTCGAATTGGGCCCAGTAGCGTCATCTGGGCCATCCAATATGATTCCAGCCCGTTTTCACTTTTGGCCCATGTATGGCCCATGACGTCTTTCGGCCCATATGAGGCCCTATGTAACTCTTGGCCTATTAACGGCCCGTGGTGAAACTGGTCCGTGATGAACAGTGTATCACTTTACACCCATTAACGGCCCGTGGTGAAACTGGCCCGTATAGAACAGTGTATCACTTTATACCCATTAATGGCCCGTTATTCCATTGGGCCGTTTCCAACCCATGTTATCTTTCGGCCTTCTCAGAGCCCATTTATTCTTGGGCTCATTTCCAGCATTCGTTTACTTACGGCCCGTTACTGTCATTTTCTGCTTGTGGGCCAAATTCAGCCCGTGGTGACAGTCGGCCCGTTTGTGGTTCGTTAATACGTTTGGCCGTTTTCATAGCGTCATCAAATACGGCCCGTAGAAGGCCCACTGTTTCTACGGCCCATAGAAGGCCCATTGTTTCTACGGCCCGTAGAAGGCCCACTGTTTCTACGGCCCGTAGGCCCAGTGTCACTACTGTGGCATTTATTATGGCCTAGTTTTAAAAAATAGGTTATTGCAGCCACTAGAAAACTGCAGATAAAGAACTGCACTGACTACAAGCAAACAAATAAACAAGACAACAAGGAAATAAATAAGCAAGCAATTTACACTAGGCTATCACGACTATTACACATATTACATCCACTGGGCATCAAAGTTCGCCACCAAAAAATATAGGGAACACAGACATATAAGCGCCGCAGCAAAACAAGTCCAGAACTGAAACCACTTTAGAAGAGCTTAAGAAACAATATCCTGGGTACCGATAATGCTTTGGCAAGATGCTTAGCAAGCTTATTAACTTTCTCTTGTTTGGCGCTTAAGTCCTCCAGTAACTTCTTTGTGCACCGAAAAGTATGCATCTGAATTCTGCAGGACTTCCTCAATCCTTGACTTCACGTCGCATAACATCGATCGATGTCTTTCAACTTGAAGTGGAGACTCAAGAAGCCGAACTGATTCAGAACAACGAGTTCAAGAGCTGGTGCCAGCGATGGTAACCGATAACTCGAACACTACATCAAGACAGAACTTTGGGGTTGTCTCGATGTCTTCAATATAGTTTTATCAGCTTTCTTGGAGACCAACAGGATGTCTCACTATCTTGAACCTTATCTGCATTACTTCCTTTACCATTGCATAACAGGGTACTCTTCACCAATATTTTATCCGCGTTCTAAAAGAGAAACAAACAAACACATCTCAGGTTTACAATGTAGTATATGAAACTCATTTTGATAAACCAGTTCAGTAGTAAGGTGGACAGGATAACAGCATGAAACAAACATATATCTATGTAGTATGGTCACTGTATGGTCTATATCATTCTAGTTTATGTTGCCAAATCAAGATAGATACAGTTCGAATCATATCTATTTAAGACAAAGCAGCATAGACAGAATATAAGTGTGGGAAACTACACAACAATAACAACACTTGTAATGTGCATGGCATGAGAACATAACTGTTTATTCAATTGAAACTGAAATCAACATAGAAAGTTACAACAGCAAACAACCAAACACGTTGAAGAAACAGGTTTAAAACATACCTGTTGCGCCATTGGAGTTTCAATTGCATCCTTCAAATTTGAAATTGGTTGGTATCAGTAAATACAGTGATGCAAGAGCAAAGTAGTATGAACCATAGCTACGGAACCTGACCTAAGAATAATTCTTCTTCTGCTTTAAGCGTTGACTTCGGGTTCGGAGTGGTGGTCCTCGTGATTTGGGCACTGCAGTTGCCTTACTAACTGCTCATGTTTGGGTGCTCTGTGGTGGAGACGGTGCTATGTCAACGGGAACTGGTTGTCTATCTGCTGGGGTTGGGGTTAGAAGGGGTGTAGTTGGTTCTCTGTCCAACTGGGTAGGGGTACAATCTGCATGAGTGTGGGTTATGTGTGGTGGGGCTGGTTCTTGGGCAAGTACAACCGTGGTTCTATCTGCATCGACAGGTAGCACGATCTTTTCTGAAGACCGTGTTTTAGTCCCACAGATACTGCCATCACTCCCTCCAATTGAAATGGCTGATAAACAAGAAAAGTAATTGAATGTACAGACATTGTAAGATAGGCAGGTGCAATGGATAGTAAGGAAGAAAAAAGGGCATGAAATGATTCACATTTATGTTGTCTAAGCAAACAGAATAGCAGGACATAATTTCACATATATGATGGCTAATTAAACAGGATAGCATGACACAATTTCACATGTATGATGGCTAACTAAACAGGATGGAATGACATACTTCAAAATATGATGACTATGTAAATAGGATGACATGATATAACTATACGATGTGTCTATTAAAGTGGTTGGCATGCCATAAATCACAAATATGCCGTCGATGGAAACATGATGGCATAATATATTTCACGGATAGAATGACATAATTTAAAATATGATGACTATGTAAACAGGATGATATCATATAACTATATTATGTCTTTAGAAAATGGGTTGGCATGCCATAATTCAGATACATGCTGTCTATGTAAACATCATGGCATGACATAATTCAAATATATGATTTATATACTAAGGAAGTGAGCAGAGGGCAATCACATATATGATGTGTCAACTAAGGAGATGGCATTCAATATTGTGTATATGATGTAAAAACTAAGCATTGCAATACAACATATGCATTATATGAGTAATATAACCCTGCCAAGTTTGAGCATACACCTCAGGGGGATAATAGGACTGGTCATCTGCCTCTGAATCCTCCTCTGAAGAGCTATCTATAACCAGCAAGATATCTGCTTTAGCAGGTAGCGTTGTCTGCTCTAAAGACCTTGTTTTCACTCCAGATTTCTCCATCACCAATTCAAATGGCTGATGCACAGGAAGAGCAGTTGAATATACAAACATTGTCGACAAAAGCAATGAGAAATACAAAAAAGGACGGCATGATATAATTCACATATATGACGCTTGCCTAAACAACATGGCATTGCATAATTCACATACATAATGCCTTGCAACAAGATAACATTGCATAATTCACATATATAATGTCTTGCAACAAGATGACATTGCATAATTCACATATATGGTAATTAGACACTAAACAGGTGGCATTCACACAAAGCATGTCTAAACTAAGCAAATGACATAGCAATGCAAGATACCATACACACGATATGAGCAACATAACCCTACCAAGTTAGGGCATGCACCTCGGGGGATATGACTGGTCATCTGTCTCTCGAATCCTCCTCGAGGAGCTATCGGTAACCAACAAGACATGCGCTTCGTCGAGATAGCATTATGCGCTCTCAAGACCTTGTTTCCACTCCAGATTTTTCCATGACCGTGCGAATGGCTGATGCACAGGAAGAGTAATTGAATGTACTAAAATTGTTGACAAATTTAACACGTGATAAAAAATGATGGCATGATATAATTCACATATAAGATGACTGCTAACCAGGTGGCATTGCAAAATTCACATATATGATGCCTGGCTAGACAAGATGGCATTGCATGATTCACATATATGATAAAGAAACTAAACAGATGGCATTGACACAAAGCATGTCTAAACTAAGCAGATGACATCTTTAATGTATCTGATAAGCATTGCAAGGCACTATATGCATGATATTACCAATATCAGCATGCCAAGTTAGAGCGAAGACCTCATGGGGTAAATAGGAGTGGTCTTCTCCTTCTGAATCCCCCTCAGAACAGTTATCTTCCTCTTGATTACAATCCGAAATGGGTGGAGGGGGCTGCCTTTGCGCCCACCATGGAACAACGTCTGCATGAAATTTTATTGCCACGCAAGGCTCGTCTCTTTTGCTCTACATGATCAGTTCCATTGTGTACAATAACTGGCATGCATAGGAATAAAACATAGTGAGATTATGTAAGGAGTGCATGCAAAAATCCAAAGTGATGGTAGCAAACCGTGGATAGACCAAAAACCAATGATAGCAGGCAGATAATAGCTTTAGTTAAAAAATACAGATAATGGCTCCTTTAATGTTTGTTTGCACCCAACATGAAACTCATAGTAGACACCGGAGATTAACCAGATAGTAGACAGATAGTACTGATTGCTGCCCCAATATGTACCCCACAACCATTTAAAAACTCAAGTTTCAGCATTAGTTTGGACCTGACTCGGAGTCTAATAGGTGAACACGATGATAATGTAGCATGCCATCATATTAAGCGACGCATAACATAAGCAGACAAGGAAGAGTGCGACCTCTCTTGCGGACCCGTGTAGTCCTGAAGGTCATCTGCTCAGTTGATGATGGTAATGCAGTTGTTGTGGCTGCCGGCGGCGGGGAAGAAGATCTGAGGCGGCGAAAGACAGTCCGTAGAGTGGATCCCTACTGTGGCGAACCCTTTCGTCGTTGGAGCAGCTGAGCTGGGGTTAGGGCTGGGCGTTCGGTATAAACCGAAAATTCGGTTTCTACCGTTCGGTGTTTATTAAATTTCGGTTTGTAAAACTGGAAACTGAAAATGTTAGCTAAAAGTAGCTAACCAAAAATTCGGCTAACCGAATATTCAGTACGGTTTTCGGTTTTGTACCGATGTACCACGCCAAGTATTTGAGCTAGGATTTTAGAAGTGGCACCCTCTTATATAGGCAGCACATCTGATTCATCCCGTCCGTCGGGCGAGGTGGGACTAAAGGAGCTGATGCCTGGTCGGCTGTACGCATGCATGCACACAAGGGCCACCAGAAAAGCACATGGTGAGATGGGCCTTGCA
Source organism: Aegilops longissima (assembly GCA_021605205.1). NCBI lineage: Eukaryota > Viridiplantae > Streptophyta > Magnoliopsida > Poales > Poaceae > Aegilops > Aegilops longissima. The sequence goes on from CM038680.1 coordinate 700,058,301, forward strand.
ACTTTGCATGCACTTTGGTCAGGTAGGCCCATGTATGTGCACTGGCCAATCGTGGGTGCGTGCGCGCGTGACTCGCGGGAGACGTTGCTGCGCGCCTGCGCCTGCATGTGCGTCGTTTCTTATGCTCATTCAGGTTTCTTCGGTTTTTGTTCGGTTAACAGAGAAGAAAACCGAACCAACCGATTTCTGTTCGGTTAGTGCACTTGAAAACCGAATTTTGTTGTGACATGAGAAAAAACCGAAAATTCGGTTTATTCGGTTTCGGCATCGGTTCGGTTTTCGGTTCGTCGGTTTTTATGCCCACCCCTAGCTGGGGTGGAACACAGCGCCGCAGGAGCAGGACAAACCACACAAGGTTTTCTTTGACACATATCTGTAACAGAAGTAATTGAGTAAGGGCTTGTTTGAATTTGAGGATTCTAACAATGCAGGGATAGGAAATAGACAGGAATAGGATAGGAATGCACGTGCAAAACAGAGAATTTAAAACACAGGATTTACGCCAATCTGGGTGTTTGATTCACAACAATTGGAAGATCATAGGATGCAAAAAAGCATGGTGAGATTAAGTCAAACCACAAGAAAATGTACGGTTATAATGCTATTATGCTACTATCTCTTAGTCTTGTGCTTGATGAATAAGAATATGAAAAGGAGGAGAAGTTGAAATTAGAATTCCTACGGTTTTCTTTCAAGGAGACACTAAAGGAACAAATCCTACAGTTTTCCTTTGCTCCATTCCTTTGCACCAAATTCATGAAAAGTAGTACCATAGGAAACTTTCCAATTCCTATGTTTTTCATTCACTTTTCCTTTCAAGCACTGGCGATTCTAGTAGGCAGGCTTGAGCAAGGAAAATCCTACACTAAAAAAATGTTTTTGTGCTACTTCTATTACTTTGGACCCAGGCCACTGCCATACTAGCTCAACTCCCAGGCCCATCGACAAATGCACAGCTCAAACGCGCAGAGATAAATAATGATGGCGTTCAAGGGAGTCCATCACGGATAGCTAAGTTGCCTGGTACCTCACTTCTTGTCATATAGTAGGATAAAATAATCGTATTTCTCGTTACTACGCGTGCTCAGTGGACAATATATATAACATGTAGAGTAAAAAAGAGATGCAACAAGTGTACAACCTCTTTGGCGAAGCCATGTCAATCTCAGCGTGATTGGGTTGGCCGGTGAGGATGCTCCGGCTGACTCTGCTGTCGGAGGAGGGGAAGAAGATCTTAGGCGTCTGGAGATGGAGCCCAAGGTACTGCTCCGCTGTGATGGAGGGTTTCATCGTTGGAGCAACTCCGGTAAGTTGAGCGACGCCGAGGCTGAAGCAGGACAAGAGAGACAACGAACAACGTTAACCTGAGTGGAATTCTAATAGCATCTCCAATACATGACGTAAAATACATAACCACAAAGTTCTAGATGTAAAATACATCAGCCGCTCATCTCTGAACTTAACTTTCCAAACTGAACTTAACTGTCGAAACTGAACTTAACGTCGAAACTGAACTTAACGTCAAACTGAATTTTCTTGTCGAAACTGAATTTTGTTGTCGGCTGAACGCACTAGCAAGGTGAGGCTACACGTCGGTCGACTGACTTTTTCATCTCTGGTCAGTCGATTTTGCAGCCGTTGGATAAAAAATCAAGGGCCTGCGGTTCATCTTCAACCTCCACCCCCTGAGCCGCCAACCACCACCGGCCAAACAGCAGCCCCTCGCCGCCCGCGGCCGGCGGTGCGCCGCCTCGCCTGCCCTGAAAACACTCCCCACTGCCGGTCCGCCGCCGCCCCGGCCATCCCTCTAGGCCCCCACGTGCCGAGCTTTTTCTCCGGCAATCCCAACGCCACCGCCCCGCCAACGCCCCGCCACCGCCGGCGACCACCGGCCCCATCATGAACCCTAAGATAGATAGTGGGGTACCTCTCCGGTGAGCCCCCTCCCCGCTGCAGCTGGTTCTTCCTTCACCCCGTCGAGCCCTACCCCCCCCCCCCACCCCCCTGAAAATCGACTGACCCAAAATTCGATTCAGTCGACTGAAGTGTAGCTAAATCGGAGCAGCATCGCAAGCAAGAGCAAGAGCAAGAGCAAGAGCAAGAGCAAGAGCAAGAGTAGCAGCACAAGAAAGAGCAATAGCAAGAGCAGACCAGGCAGGGGACCGAGAGCAAGAGCAGAGCAGCAGCGCGAGTGAGAGGTAAAGCAGCAGCAGCTCCTACTGATGTGGACGTCGCCGCCGAGGAAGCGACGCCGTGGAGGAAGTGGCTGGCGAAGCCGGCGTGGATGGAGCCGCGTCGTGTCGGCTCGGGACAGAGCGCCAGCAGCACCGTGAGATCGAATCAAGAAGAAAATGCGGCGATTAGTGTACAACCTCTTTGGTGGCGCCGATTAGGCCCCAGCTTCATCCGAGGAAACGGTGATGATGATGCTCTTCCGGTGGTGTAGGTGAAGACGGCGGTGTGGGAATGGAGGTGGCGCGAAAGACGAGGGGAACGTCGGGGCAGCTCCTTGGAGGTGGAGGACGGGGTGGCTGAACCGGCGGGACGATGAGATCGGTGACGGATACTCATCCGGTACGGTGGATGAGGGACGTCGAGGTGTTGCTGTGGACGACATCGTCGGGGAAGAGGCTCCGGCTGGGTGGCGGACGGAGCAGGGTGTGGGGTTTCGTCACGGGTTTTCGCGGCCTCGGTGTACGAATGGGTGGGCGGATGGGATGGCAGTGGGGAACTATGGCTTAGAGACGCGCTTGTCTGAAATGTGGGGTAAGTTACGAAAGTACCCCCCCCCCCCCCACCGATTTGAGGCGGTTCTTTTGGTTCAGGGGTACCACGGGCATTTCGCGTGTCGAGATTTCACAGAGGGTGGGAGTTTTCGCGTTGTAATTTCGAATAGCAAGCGCGGATTGAGATGGAGGAGTTGTCGGAGAACTGTGAGACAAAGATATATCTTAAATATTTCGGGCTAACAAGGCGCGGGTTGAAGAGGCGGGAGTTTCGCAGCACGATAGACAGAGACGCTAGCTTGAATTTCGGAATAACAAGGCGCGGCTTGAAATTTCGGAAGAACAAGCTTAACGTGTACCCCAAAAAAAAGACAATTTGCACCTCAACACGCACAACACACACACAAACACCATTTAGACTAGAGTAAGGTACACGTGCATTGCACGTATGAGATTTGGCAACCAAACTATGAATAAATACCACATTATAGCATGCAAGCTTTGAGTCATATATGCATGATGTAGATGTTCGTTTAATATTAATAGTTCATTTCATTCAAAATCATCTAGTTTTTATAAGAAAGCTAATCTATTTTAAGATTCATGGAATTGTGCGTTGTAAGACATAAAGTAAAAATAAATAATGGCAAATCATGTAGAAAAACATTTGGGCAATTTTGATACGGAAGATTCTAGAACATATAAGAAGTGCTCGTGTTTTGATGTTTGTGAATTATGCTTAAGTTCAACCATGGAGCCTTCTAGATTATACATGTGGCGAAATCTGGTGGAATCTAGATGATATCCAACGGCCAATAGTGCTCAAATTTGCCATCTTTGGACCATCGGATTCACCTCATCCAACGACCATCTTTCGAAGTTAAAGTTACCCGCACACAATATAAAAAAATATAAAAGATAATATATATAGGGGTATAGATATAGATATGTGATGAGAAGCCGCCCATCATCTCCAACTAGAATAGTGTGTCCATGCACGGATGCGACGTGGCCAAATGATGTCTGCCATCGGTATCTCAAATTCAAATCAGTCTGACCTTGTTCAATGTGTATACATTACAACATGCTCGTTTCCAAACCACACCGCGCAGATCTCCGTTATATTCACGCATGCATGGGTTTCAAACATCAGGATCTCTTATTAAAATATTTGAATTCAACTTTACATTGATTATGACCTCACCTATTCTTTTACACCCACACAGTAGTCTTCTCTTTATAATTGTACCACTAACTTTCTCTCGTGCATGCATGCACACACACTACCAGTCGGCATTATCTATCGCACGCATGCAATCTTTTTCTTCAGGTTGGTCTCCCATGAAGGCACACACCCACACACATCCCCCTCTCCATCATATCGGGCATTCTTTATCTCTCACGCATGCATGTGCAACTATCGATGTTCCTCTATGTATGTGTGTATATAGCTAGGTCTTTCATAGTTTTCCACACAAACCGATCAATCGATATATCCAGTGAGGTTTCAACCTCTTTCCCACGTCCACATCGATCAATCTATACCTCTCTATATAGGATTAACATATATAGCTAATACACCCACATTAATTATATATCCAACGTCCCCCTCTCATCATCCATGCCTTCCGCTTCATCTCTCGACGCGTGCACAATGAGCGAAGACAGGGGCAGTAAGCCCCCTAACATCACTATATATCGAGGCTAATATGAATGTGATCATTAGACAATTGCTGCTAAAAGGTTTAATTTCATGAATTGACCCTCCTCGTAAAGGATTAGCAATGCTTGGCCCCTAGCTCATTTATTTTCATGGCTCCGCCATCATGTTACAACAGCGCACGTGTTCGCCCCTCTCTCTAAATATCGATCTCGCACTTGTGCATTCCTTCATAGTCTCCTCCACTCGCCCCTCGCACCATCTTCTAGCCCCCACGGATTTTGCCACATGTACAATCTAGCAGACTCCATGGTTGAACTTAAGCATAACGCACAAACCTCAAAACAACAGTGGTTCTCTTTTGTTCTAGAATCTTCCGTATCATAACTGCCCAAACTTTTTTTCTAGTTGAATTGCCATTGTTTGTTTTTTACTTTATGCTTTACAACGCACAATTCCACGAATCATAAAATAGATTAAGGGCTTCTTTGATTCAAAGGATTCTGAAAGGAATTTTGGAGGATTCTAATCATTAGGAATTTTTCCTATCTTGGTTATTTGATTCGTAGGATTGTAAACCATAGGAATTTTTCCATATGATTCATTTGCACTTGATTTCATAGGAAACATCCCATCCACTCAAACCTCTTTGAAATAATTCTGCGGTTTTTCCATGCACAATCAAACACTCGTACAATCGTGTAGGATTCAAGATGACATTCCATTATAATCTCATGTTTTTCCTATTCCCGCGTTCTTAGCTTTTTTTATAAAAACTAAGAGGGTACTTGGATCCAAGGGACTTATTTTAGTCTGACTAAAAATAGTCTCTTTAAGAGACTAAAGCTCCAAGCACCCCTGACTAAAGAGGGGCTAAAACTAGTCTTGAGACTAAATTTTTTTAGTCAAGGGTACCCCTACTAAAATGTGGATTAGTCCTCTCTCTCCTCATTTAACTCCTCTCCTTTAACACGGGCGAGTTCTGGATTGGAGGGTTTGGAGAATAATAAATGCTAATTAACTTGATTTTAGTCTCCTTAGTATTTGGATCCAAGCATGGATGATGCTAACATGTTTTATTCTCACTACTTTTAGTCATGGGACTAAAACGTATCCAAGCACCCTCTAATTGATTTTGAATGAGATGAACTATAAGAATTAAATGAAGGGTTACATCAGGCATATATGACTCAGAGCTTACATGCTATAGTGTGGTATTTATTCATAATTTGGTTGAAAAATCTGATGCGTGCAATGCACGTGTACCTTACTAGTACTTCGAGTATGTGCAAAACACGTAAATTAGAATACCAATGGCACGCTACACAGTGTCTCTCTTACAGTTCATGAAGCCATGTGGCACATGTGGAGGCATTGTCGCGACCACCTTGCGTGGATTGATCACAGTGACGTGCTGCTGGTTCCAGAAGAATGTACTCGTCCTCCCTGAGCCATACTGGCGGTACATGCACGAAGCGAAGATATGCACACACGCCACGCACGCACTCATTCCTCGCACGCACACGCGGGTACACGGGCGGACGCAATTTTGTACCAAGATCCACCCCATGTGATAATTTGACGCGTGTAAAGTCGTTCACTTCATTGATGGTCAATTAATACAGGGCATGCAAATTGAGTGGACGTGAGGGCGGAAGAAAGACATTATTACTCCACTGCGCGCATGCGAGTAGTTAAATCGTGGGTTGCTAAGTAGTACTTCCATTGGTCTCCTTCGTATTTTGTGCCAATTTTTGACAGTAACATAATATTTACGCATTTGAGCAGTGTAGTACTTGAAATTTATGTTCCGCTAAACTCATCGGGAGCCGTTTCGGGCCTCGAAACCAAAACCATCAATTAATCTTTACCTTGTTCCCATCACATTCGAAAGCCTGCTCACACCTACTAGTACGTACCAAACTTGAGCGTGTCCCCACTATGCAGGTATTAGTACTAGTGCTAGTACTTAGGTTATAAAAAGGGGAACTACCTAACCGAAAATTACTCTACCTTTCCTCCTCATAAGTGCTTCTTCTTCGTCCGTCGTTGCCATGGCCGGTGAGCAGAGCTCTAGGTCGAGAACTACTCGTAACAAGGGAGCGGCAACCAAGGCTGCAGAAAAAAAGAGAGGGCTCGCCGCCACGCAGAGACCTCGAAAGATCTCTCACGAGCAGGCGATGGCTCCCAGGAGCGCCCTAGCCGCGGAGGCGAACATGCCGAGCCGGCGGAGCTGGAGTCGTTATCCCTCGGCGGCATGCCCGATCAGCTCAATAAGCACCTCAATAAGCAGAAGGAGTTCATCCAAGGCTTGATGGAGTTGCTGAAGGAGAGCCTCGACGACATGCCCGCTGAGCTCAATCAGCAGGGGGAGTTGACCGCCGGTTTGGTGATGCTGCTGAAGAAGAGCATTGCCTCGGAAGGCGACCAGCGAAATCCTGCGACTTCAGGAGGACAAGTCGAAGCTCTGCCACGAGATCGACCTGTTGAAGGAGAATAACGCCGGCTGGAAGAAGCTGCATGAGAATAGTAGTTCCTCGATGAAGATGCTGCAGGCCCTCGTCATGGAACAGAAGGAGGAGTTGGCGAAGCTCCGCATCGAGCACCCGGCTGCTGTCAAGGTACATAATGCGGCCGTGGAACAGATGATGAAGGCTCGCGTCGAGAAATCCCGCGTCATGGACAGAATGAAGAAGATGGCGGAGGAGACGCGCAAGGAGATGGAGGTCGTGGAGGCGATGAAGAAACAGTTATGACTCCGCGGCGAATTAGATCATTTGGGGTGATAATCTTCCTTCTTCTTTTGCTGCTGTGTTTCATCTTTTGCTTCAGGTGTTTCGCCGCACATGTCACATTCTCTGCGAGGCATGAATAGTACAATGGTATTTTTTTGAGGGAATGAATAGAAAAATGCTAACAATGAGATGACTAGCAAATTAGATCATTTTTTATCGCCATATGGCACTGGGCTGCCGTGTTTCGTGCTCCTCCGTCGCAGTACTACTCCAGTGGAAAACTTGAGTATATCGTACGGTTCTTTGCTTCGCCTCGATCAGGTCGTCGGCGCATTTATAGAGCAGTCAAATCACAAGGCCCCGCCTTCCAGCAGTAATGAGCCGTCAAATCACAAAGGCCCTCGCCTCTCGTGAAACCGACCAAGCTAGACTGCCCCGCCCTCTAGCATTTTAAAAAATGTATACTTTTGTACATCAGTAGTATCGATGGATTGCGCCATGGAGAAAAACTTGAAATTAAAAAAAGGTGGTACATATAGAGAGCGTTGGTCGCCAAATTATGCATATAGTACTATTAAAAAGGCTAGTCACAATAATGGTGTCCAGCACAACCCACCCCTCAAATAAAACTAAGCACCCTGGAATTCTTTGACAAAACTAAGCACCCTGAAATTCTTTGACAACTAAACTGCTGGCTATATGATGTTGGCCATATATATTGTACGTATATAATGTGAAGAAACGAGTGGTAGTACTATACCAACTAAAAGATGAAATGTAAGAAATAATAGTATGTACGTACTGAAGAGTTAAAGTAACAAGAAGAAACATAACATAGTTCTGCTGGGGCTCAAACAACACACCCCTCAAATTAAATTAAGCACACCTGAAATTAAACTTTGCAACTATCCCGGTAGACACTGCATTAGAACCACCAGGAGCAACGACACTGCCACCTTACTCGGAGTCCTCGTCCACGTCCTCGACTTCGTCCTTGTCCCTCTTCCTCTTGGCCGATACTTCTTTGTTTGAACCGCCAACTTGGCTGTTGCTCTTCATCCAACCCTTGTAGATATTGAAACAAAGGTAGCCATCCATTGCAGCGTAGTGGATGTGGTCTATATCTAGTACATTCCGCTGCCATGCATGACGATGAAACGTGTATGGAGGTTTCTCCAGTTTACCGTACGAAGGATGAACCATGGCTCCAGCCAGGGTCAGCATTGAAGGCTGACGAGAGGACACCAGCCGATTCTTTTAGAGGTCGAAGGTGTTGCCTACAACGAGGCCTATCCGACACAGGACTTCTTTGTCGTTACCAAAGTCTACAGTAACGAATTTGACTAGGTTTCTCTCGAGGAAGTCCTTAAAATCCTGGCACTCAACGTCGGCATGGCATATGTGGTAGACCAAGCATAAGTCATGCACGCAAACCTGGATCACGGAGGGCTTCTTCCTCTCTTCGTCCTTTGGATCCTTCTCTCGTCCCAGGACTGTGGTGTACTTAACATCTAGCCCAGCGACCCACTCATCATCTGAGTCTTCGAACATGCGTCTGAAGCGAGAAAGGCATCCTTTCACCGTCGCGGAAGAACGGGTGTAGATGACGTCGAACTTATTGCCGGTGATGGTTCTGACCTTGTACTCACCGCCGATCGGAGAGATTTGGGACGCCATGGATTTGGGAGGAGGGTTAGGATTAGTGGAACTATCGTAATGTGAATGGATGGGATGACTAGGAGCGAACCGCCGTAGTATTAAAGGACGTGCGGGGACGAGTAGGAGCGAACTGCCAGCGTGCGAACGGCAGGGTAGTGGCTTTCCATTCTCCCATGATACGGGCTTCCGAGAGCCCATCGATCTGAGATCGAACAGTTGCATGGCGTGATTCTAGACCTATGGGTGAATATCCTATCCTGGAGGGTTATTCTGCAAATTTTGAGCAACTTAGCATGCGACCGTTTGATCTCAGATCCAAGGGCTGCCAGTAGCCCGTATCATGGTCGCGCCTACCACGACCGTCGCGTCGCTCGCGCGGTCGTGCCCTTGGAGATTTAACACGGTGCTTTAGGCTATCTGATGTTGGCATGTCATACATAGTCATCACTTAGTCACTCATACTACAACAAGGTTGGCTATAAGGTTGGCTATAAGTGTATTTTTTTACCCCTCTCTATCTCTTTCTTCGTACTCCCTCCGTCCCATAATATAAGAACGTTTTTGACACTAGTGTAGTGCCAAAAACGTTCTTATATTATGGGACACATGGAGTACTAGTATTTATTGCATTTGCCAAGGAGTGACCTCTTCCAATGAAATGGTGTTGCTAAGTTTGCTTCATTTAATTAGCTATAGACTCAAAATTGTCTTTTCACCTAGATACACGCGCTTAGCACCTTTCTTCCTTGGGTCACCAAACTAGTCTCTCTCTTCTTGATTAACTTGCCACATCAGACTTTATGCCTATGTGGCAAGCTTAAGCACCTGTAGGAGCAAGTAAGGTGCCCGTCCGTTGCACGGAAGAGTGAAATGCATTGATCGGGGTGTTGTTTATTTTGACAAAGGATGTGGGGGTCATCTCATGTGTAACAGGTATCGATAGGTTTCTTCGGATATTATTTCATCTCTAGAGCTCAGAAACATCCGGGTGAAATAGATAAAAAAGTATCTTTTATAAACAAAAGCGTTCAACTGTTCAACCTGCATCCAAAACTTGTGAAGAAATAACTCTTATTGTGCTTTGCATGGTTCATCATAAGTCTTTCACCGGTACTGTAGTAAAAATTCATACATCGAAGTTTCTAGACTAAACCATAAATGGATACACTTTTATTCATGCGCGATACTCCAATAGAGCAAGATCATGCATGGAAGTCTCCACATGCTTAGACAGCGGATTACATTGAGCGAAGACTAATGATCAACATTTAACTTAGTAATGCATATGTCCGTGTGAACCTCCTTGGAGTCCCCATGCACATTGTTGGGGTCAAATAATACCATCGCCTTCCATGTCCACATCGGCGGAAGGTCCCAGCTCGGCAGAGTCCAAGTCAGCTTGACGTAGCGATGTCGCGCCCATGGACCTCCGAGGGATAGTAATAGTGAGCACGCACCCGACATCGGCCTCGTGGCGGTGTCGGCGTCACCGCGCCGCCCCGACGCACACTACGAGATGTGGCGGTGGCTCGCGGGCCTCGCCGGTGGCCACGATCAAGAGTAAGACGTTGCCGTCCTCCTCCGAGACTAGCAGGCGGCGCTGATCCTCCAGCGACTCCGGCACGGTGAACGGGCAACACGTCTCGTACTTGATGTTCTTCGCCAAGGTCTAGTAGTGATCGCCGCACGCCTGCGTCAGGTGATGCACGATGTCCGCCGGCGAGCCCCAAAACGGCACCGGGCACTCATAGCAGTAGACGAAGGGCTCCTTGGAGGCATCGACCAGGCCAGAACAGATCGAGTCTAGGACACAGAGTAGAAACATGAATTCTACAACGATTTCGAACAGGAAGGACAGAAACACATACGGTGCAACGAGAGCAGCACCATTGGCGTTGAGGTTGTCGCCCATGTCGTTGAGGAAGAGGTTGCCGAGGTCGGGGAAGAAGTCGTCGTTGGTGAAGTCGTGGCTGCTAGCAGTTGCGAGAGTGCACTCCCCAAATGTCAACAACGCCCGCCGAATGGAGCGCAGGAGGGAGTGGCTGTAGTGGACGTTGCGGCCGCCGAATGGAGCGCAGGAGTAGCACACGAAGCAGTAGATGGTGCTCCTCCCTAGTCTCTATTCTTATCTCTATCTCTACTACTCTTCTTTGTTTTTATAATATACTAGTTGTAGTTGTCAAATTGAATAGTACTGCGCCGTCCACTTCACGCCCGGCTGAACACGCCTCCTCGCCTCCATTAAACCCACATGCAAACCGAGAAACCTACTCCGGCCCGCGGGAGGAAATTTGTCGGTTGCTGCGGGAGGGTTATTCTGCAAATTTTCAGCAACTTAGCATGCGACCGTTTGATCTCAGATCCAAGGACTACCAGCACCCCGTATCATGGTCGCACCTACCACGACCGTCGCGTCGCACGCGCGGTCGCGCCCTTGGAGGTTTAACATGGTGCCTTAGGCTATCTGATGTTGGCATGTCATACATAGTCATCACCTAGTCACTCATACTACAACAAGGTTAGCTATAAGGTTGGCTATAAGTGTATATTTTTTACTCCTCTCTATCTATTTCTTCAGATTTTCCGTCCCATAATATAAGAACGTTTTTGACACTAGTGTAGTGCCAAAAACGTTCTTATATTATGGGACACAGGGAGTACTAGTATTTATTGCATTTGCCAAGGAGTGACCTCTTCTAATGAAATGGTGTTGCTAAGTTTGCTTCATTTAATTAGCTATAGACTCAAAATTGTCTTTTCACCTAGGTACACGCGCTTAGCACCATTTCTTCCTTGGGTCACCAAACTAGTCTCTCTCTTCTTGATTAACTTGCCACATCAGACTTTATGCCTATGTGGAAAGCTTAAGCACCTGTAGGAGCAAGTAAGTAGAATAGTGCGCTTTACATGGCATTTTTGTATATGTGGAGGAAAGAGAGGCAAGGAAAAAGTGGAGAAGTGGGCTCTCATGCAAGAGCCAGCCTCTACTACATGGTGGAGCATTGGGAGAGGCACCTGTATGGAGGTGGTCAGGAATCGGGAGACTCACGCCGGTCGTAGCGCCGCAGTTAAAATGATAATGGCAAGTAAAATCACGGGGCCCCACCTGTCCAGCAGTAACTCGCTGTCAAATCACACAGCCGTACGTTTGCAGCAGCCTACTTCCTCGTCTTCTCGCGTCTCTGTCGAACCGACTAGGCGGAACTGCCCCGCCGCCTACCGCACAGGAAAAGCCCCGCCCTCGACTTTTAAATAGTATACAGTATACTAATTTTGTATCCATGGATTGCACCCGCGCCATGGAGCAAAGCATCTAGAAAACGGCGGTACACATGTACGGAGTATACAGCACGCCCGTCGCGTTCGCGTCGCACCCCAGACGGTCGATCGGTCTGGCACGCTGCTCTCCGAATGGAACGTGTGTCATATTGCGTTCGCACACACATGTGGGACGGCAATTGAGAACCGACCATAGGCACACTCCCCAGCCCCGCAAGTCGGGTGACTTAATAGAAGAGGGAGACGAGCGATAGTACTAGAGAAGTGTTGTAGTACTATGTTGGTGCCTAGACGATCCCTGCAAGACAAGGAAGATCAGTTCATCCATGCATGTGACCGGACTCCAGTAGACACACCTGGATTGGCTATCGTCTACATATCGTGCAGGCTGTGTTGTACATGGCTGTAGTTGTGGTGAGAAATCTTAAAAAATGTTTCTTGTCATCTCGCAAAATTAGGTGTCATGTGCGTCGGATCACTGCGAGGGTTAAACAGCAACAACTGAGTTGGGCTAGTCAGTGGGGGCACATGCACGAACAGTGACTACTCGGCTACCATCTAGGTCAAGCCGGCTATGTTAATTAGGACATCTATCAACGGACCCCTTATCTACGAGTTTATCTTTAATTTGAGCTTTGTTCCTCGTCCAGTTTGTCCGTCGGGATTCATGTTGTCTCCTTTGGGTAGTGAGGTTATGACTTCTTGTCATGTGGCATTTTTTCGTGTTATATGTTATAATCCGGCGCTTCAGATCAAAATGACGACAACTGCGCCTCCGGGCCACGTGCATGAAGACTAGTCGACAGTCATTGACGAGGTCAAGCCGGCTCCGGTAGACAAAAGAAAACCAGTACTACTCCACTATATAGGCAGGAGCCTCCGCGCTTGCTTGCTAGTGTTGCTCTCTTCACACGGTCTCAGCCTCTCCAGATCTAAACACGACAGCGGTGGCCACGCACTCTCTCTCTCTCTGCTCACCGCTGGTCACAGATCCAGCCGGATCCTCTCCGACGGGAAGGTGAGAAGGTGCAATGTTCACGCGGTCGTCCTCGGCGACGGATCTTACCCACTGCTGGGCACGTCCCGATCAGCCTGCCTTGCCGTTATCTCCCAAGCACCGCTGGCGAGGGAGGGCCTCCGACCCCTTCTTCCTAGCTGCCGTAGTGTGTGCAGATCCGGCCTCCCGCCGCCCACCTAGCGACATCCCGGCGACCATCAGGTATAACTTCCTTCGAAACTGGCCTTGCTCTACTTCCCGAGATCCTGACGTCGCTGCATTTGTATCTTTTACTATTTCTCAGGCCCCCTCGTAGATAGGATCGATCGGCTGTTCGAAAACCCCCTAATTTTTTTACGTTTAAGAGGTAAAACTAGTTCATGCAGTCGAATCTAGTACTACTTGGTTCAAACAAGGAAGAAAGGGGTGGGGTGGGGGAGGATTTGTTACCTGAATCTAGGACTTGGTCGAAAGAGGAAATAATGGGGGCGAAAAGTAGCAGAGACTGGCTATCCAACTGGTCTCTAGGTCTAATAGGGTAATAAAGGGAAATGCAGTACAAACTCAATATAAACCCGATCTATTGGTTGAAAAGGGAAAAAAAGTGGGGGGGGGACAAGTCAACAGAGTAAGTACAACACTAGATTTGCTAGCCTCACACAGTATAAGGTGGTTATACCGAACAAAAATGGGACCAACCCAGATATCCTGTTCTGATGTTTTTTGCCCCGAGCCACTCTTATGTAATGCCACTGGTAAAATGTAGCAGTCGCACTGTTAAAAGTAAGGACACGTTAAACCAATGTTGTTTTCAATGTAATGCCTCCAGTAATATGAATCAATGGCACTTCTTTACATGTCCTGCTAAAATTTCCCATTAAGATAAGTTGGTTCTTTTCGTTAGAAATGCAACTGTCCTGGTCCGCCTACTCTCCCGTGCCCAAAGTAATGTCGTATTTAACGGTTGTCATAGTTAATCCTAATGCCCACACTAATATCTAGCAATGCCACTGCTTTAGAAATTGCTACTGTCCTTGTAGGATTGCCATTCAGATAAGGAACATGCTTCTTTTCATTTGATGCATGTTTCATCACTTGTTAGTCACCCTCCTTTCCACCTTTTTTGTGCAAACAGAGATATACATTTCACGCTTGATCTTAGTTGAACTGCACAAATGATATCCAAATTATAGTTGAGCATTCCAGGAGCTTCACAACCAACCTTGATGTTGCTCAATTTTATTGCAACTAATGAAGAAGAAGCTCTGTGGGTTTCGTTTTCTGATGGAAATGGAACCGGGGCTGGAGCCCTTTGCTTAAAAAATATTGAAGAAGAAGTTGCTAGCTCACGGGACATTGCTTCATTTTAGGTGAACTGCACCAAAAGGTCCCATGAATTGAATCATCCATGTTGGTGACTGAAAGAGCCAGCTTCAGCATCCCAGTCTAAGCACCCCCGGCCTCCATCCTTACGACGCACGGTACACCTCGTTTGCCACCTGCTCGACCCTAGTGTCACTGATAAAATGAAGTAATAATACAGTTAAAATAGAGCGAGTGTCATCTCTATCATTTCATTTCCAATGTAGATAAGGAAAGTGCTTCTCTTTGTTAAAGTATGTTTCATCAACTAGTCCCATTGTTAATGTTTAAGCGTTTCTGCAACCTGTGGTGCTTAATTTAAGTTGATATGTACAAAAATAGAGATTTGAATGTCTCAAGGCGCCTCCTTGTACTACCGCTGTACACTGATGTTCATCACTGGCAGAAGGTGTATCTGGAAGACTTGGGACGATGTCCAGTATGAGGCGTACCGTATGAGGCGTCGCAGGGCCCATCACGCCCTCGCAGCATGGCATACTATGATACTATCGCAATATTTTCTTCTATTTATTTTGTGTGTTTCATCAACTAGTGCCACTATAATGTAATCACGCTTTTTCATTATCTGTGCAAACAGGGTTATTCAGCTGCATTTTGGTGGAACTGCACAAATTTACGTATGGAACCGGCATATATGCAGAGTGCGAGGTGTGCCAAGTAAAAATTACCGACACCAACCATGCTGCATGCACGCATTGGCATCCACCACCACCAGTGGGATGTGTGGCGCTCTCTGTGGACGGATCTTTCTTGGCAGCAAATCCTCTAACCAAATACTAGTAGCTTATATTGGCAGTTTTCTAGGGAGTACTCTTTTCTGAAAGAAGCACCAATCTATTTTTCTTTATTTGTACACTGTGTCACAACTTTGACCCGAAGGTCCAGAGCTATTTTAGGATGATTGGCGTAGTACTCGGAGACTGATTGTAAGCATGATTTTCATTAGCTATCACACTGATTGTAAGCATGAGCAGGTGGAAGATTAGGTTAGTGCGAAGCTTACCTTAAACCCTACCGCCGCCATTGAAATGAGGCGAGCGTCGAGGGAACCGTGGAGAATGGCGGGGAAGCGACGTCGCGCCATCCGGCCTCCTCTTGGGGTGGGAGAACGAATACTCCTGTGGCTCCGGCTGGCTCTGCACCCTCACGAACGGCACACCATACTCGATCGATTTGTTATCCTCTGGGTGCTCGACCTTCGACTTGTACGCCCACCACCTCCGCCTGACTGTCGCCTCGGGCGAATCTGACTGCTCCATCGCCCAGAGGAGATACTCGATGAACTCGGAGGACTGCGGCGTGACTGCCGCCGAGGAGTACATGTACATCTCCGCCCTCATCGCCGCCCTCATCGCCGCCGTCTCGCTCTTTCGCATACATTGCCACATGGCCCGCACCGTCCTCGAAATCTCCCACTCATTGTCAAACCAACTAAGGATCTCCTTCAACCTGGCTAACTTTGCCTGGTCACCGCCGGTGATCTGCCTGATTCGCTGCTGCATCCTCTCCATAGATGTCCTTCTGAGTGGTCCGGTGCTAGCTTTGGAAGATGGGAGGAGAGACGGTGGTCTTGCAATAGAGAAGAGGGAGAGGCGAGATGGTGGTTTTGGAATGGAGATGATGGAGAGGAGAGGAGGTGGTTTTGCAATGGAGAAGATCAGAAGAGGGAGAGGCGAGACGGTGGTTTTGGAATGGAGATGATGGAGAGGAGAGGAGGTGGTTTTGCAATGGAGAAGATCAGAAGAGGGAGAGGCGAGACGGTGGTTTTGGAATGGAGATGATGGAGAGGAGAGGAGGTGGTTGATAACCCACAAGTATAGGGGATCGCAACAGCTTTCGAGGGTAGAGTATTCAACCCAAATTTATTGATTCGACACAAGGGGAGCCAAAGAATATTCTCAAGTATTAGCAGCTGAGTTGTCAATTCAACCACACCTGGAAACTTAGTATCTGCAGCAAAGTGTTTAGTAGCAAAGTAATATGATAGTGTTGGTAACGGTAACAAAAGTAAAGACAGCAAAAGTAATGTTTTTGGTATTTTGTAGTGATTGTAACAGTAGCAACAGAAAAGTAAATAAGCGAGAACCAGTATATGGAAAGCTCGTAGGCACCGGATCAATGACGGATAATTATGCCGGATGCGATTTGTCATGTAATATTCATAACGTAGGGTGAACAAAACTAGCTCCAATTCATCAATGTAATGTAGGCATGTATTCTGTATATAGTCATACGTGCTTATGGAAAAGAACATGCATGACATCTTTTGTCCTACCCTCCCGTGGCAGCGGGTCCTATTGGAAACTAAGGGATATTAAGGCCTCCTTTTAATAGAGAACCGGAACAAAGCATTAGCACATGGTGAATACATGAACTCCTCAAACTGTGATCATCACCGAGAAGTATCCCGATTATTGTCACTTTGGGGTTGTCGGATCATAACACATAATAGGTGACTATAGACTTGCAAGATAGGATCAAGAACTCACATATATTCATGAAAACATAATAGGTTCAGATCTGAAATCATGGCACTCGGGCCCTAGTGACAAGCATTAAGCATAGCAAAGTCATAGCAACATCAATCTCAGAACATAGTGGATACTAGGGATCAAACCCTAACAAAACTAACTCGATTACATGATAAATCTCATCCAACACATCACCGTCCAGCAAGCCTACGATGGAATTACTCACGCACGGCGGTGAGCATCATGAAATTGGTGATGGAGGATGGTTGATGATGACGACGGCGACGAATCCCCCTCTCCGGAGCCTCGAACGGACTCCAGATCAGCCCTCCCGAGAGGTTTTAGGGCTTGGCGGCGGCTCCGTATCGTAAAATGCAATGATTTCTTCTCCCTTATTTTTTTCTCCCCGAATGCCAATATATAGAGTTGGAGTTGGCGTCGGAAGGTGTCCAGGGGGCCCACGAGGTAGGGGGCGCGCCCCCCACCCTCGTGGATAGGGTGTGGGCCCCTGGTCTTCATCTTTGGCGAGGATTTTTTTATTATTTTTTATAAGACATCCCGTGGAGTTTCAGGTCATTCCGAGAACTTTTGTTTTCTGCACATAAAACAACATCATGGCAATTCTGCTGAAAACAGCGTCAGTACGGGTTAGTTCCATTCAAATCATACAAGTTAGAGTCCAAAACAAGGGCAAAAGTGTTTGGAAAAGTAGATAAGACGGAGACGTATCAACTCCCCCAAGCTTGAACCCTTGCTTGTCCTCAAGCAATTCAGTTGACAAACTGAAAGAGAAAAAGAAGAACTTTTACAAACTCTGTTTGCTCTTGTTGTTGTACCTATGTCAAGCCAGCATTCAGGTTTTCAGCAAAGATCATAACTAACCACATTTGCAATAACTCCTAGGTCTCATGTTTACTCATATCAATAACATAGTCAGCTAGCAAGCCATAATAATAAATCTCGGATGACAACACTTTCTTAAAATAATCATAATATGATATAACAAGATGGTATCTCGCTAGCCCTATCTGAGACCGCAAAACATAAAAGCAGAGCACCTTCAAAGATCAAGGACTGACTAGACATTGTAATTCATGGTAAAAGAGATCCAATCATAGTCATACCCGATATAAATTAACAGCAATGAATGCAAATGACAGCTGTGCTCTCCAGCTAGTGCTTTTAATAAGAAGGTGATGACTCAACATAAAAGTAAATAGATAAGCCCTTCGCAGAGGGAAGCAGGGATTTGTAGAGGTACCAGAGCTCGGTTTTGAAATAGAGATAATTTATATTTTGAGCGGCATACTTTCATTGTCAACATAAAAACTAAGAGATGACGATATCTTCCATGCTAAACAAATTATAGGCGGT
Source organism: Aegilops longissima (assembly GCA_021605205.1). Classification (NCBI taxonomy): domain Eukaryota; kingdom Viridiplantae; phylum Streptophyta; class Magnoliopsida; order Poales; family Poaceae; genus Aegilops; species Aegilops longissima. The sequence goes on from CM038680.1 coordinate 700,076,585, forward strand.
TCCAAAACAGAATGGTAAAGTTTATACTCCCCCTCCTCCACAAGCATCAATCCATGGCTTGCTCGAAACAACGAGTGCCTCCAACATTCAACGGGTACCAGGGGGAGTTTTGTTTGCAATTATTTTGATTTAGTTTGCATAAAGCATGGGACTGGGCATCCCGGTGACCAGCCATTTTCTCGTGAGTGAGGAGCGGAGTCCACTCCTCTTGAGAATAACCCGCCTAACACGGAAGATAAGGGCAGCCCTAGTTGATATATGAGCTATTCGAGCATGCAAAAAAGAATGTTTATTTGAAGGTTTAGAGTTTGGCACATACAAATTTACTTGGAACGGCAGGTAGATACCCCATATAGGAAGGTATGGTGGACTCATATGGAATAACTTTGGGGTTTAAGGGATTGGATGCACAAGCGTATTCCCGCTTAGTACAAGTGAAGGCTAGCAAAAGACTGGGAAGCGACCAACTAGAGAGCGACAACAGTCATGAACATGCATTAAAATTATAAACATAGAATACAAGCATGAGTAGGATATAATCCACCATGAACATAAATATCGTGAAGGCTATGTTGATTTGTTTCAACTACATGCGTGAACATGTGCCAAGTCAAGTCACTTAAATCATTCAAAGGAGGATACCGCCCCATCATACCACATCACAACCATTTTAATAGCATGTTGGCACGCAAGGTAAACTATTATAGCTCATAGCTAATCAAGCATGGCACGAGCAACTATGATCTCTAATTGTCATTGCAAACATGTTTATTCATAATAAGCTGAATCAGGAATGATGAACTCATCATATTTACAAAAACAAAAGAGGTCAAGTTCATACCAGCTTTTCTCATCTTAGTCAGTCCATCATATATCATCATAATTGCCTTTCACTTGCACGACCGAACGATGTGAATAATAATAGGAGTGCACGTGCATTGGACTAAGCTGGAATCTGCGAGCATTCAATAAACAAGAGAAGACAAGGCAATATGGGCTCTTGGTTAAATCAACAATGATGCATATAAGAGCCACTTCAACAATTTAATCATGGTCTTCTCCTACTGACCCCCAAAGAAAAGAAAAGAAATAAAAACTATTTACACGGGAAAGCTCCCAACAAGCAAAAGAAGAACGGGAAATATTTTTGGGTTTTCTTTTTAATTATTACTACTACAGCGGGAAAAATAAACTACTACTATTTTTTTTTCTTAGGGTTTATTAAACACACAAGAAGAAAACAGGAAAAAGAAAATAAACTAGCATGGATATTACAGGGAAAGAGTATGAGCACCGACATCTAGCAATGAGCAGTGTGAACATAAACGTAATGTCGGTGAGAAATACGTACTCCCCCAAGCTTAGGCTTTTGGCCTAAGTTGGTCTATTGCCAGGGATAGCCTGGCGGATACCCATAAGTGTAGCTGGGGTCATACTGCGATGCAGCGGCTATCGCCTCCTGAGCTGCAGCGTGGCGTCGAGCCGCCTCCGCTCTTTGCTCGTACTCATATGCCTCCTCTTTGGTAATAACATATCTTCCTTTTGTCTGAGAATCAAAGAAGGCAGGAGCAGGAAGAGTAATATGGACAACATGCCGTTTGTTAAAGATTAGTCGATACTGGAGAGGTGGTTCAGTCCTCTCAACAAACTGGTGGGAAACCATAGAGTCAAAATCTAAATAAGTAGGGGGTAACTCCATATCACCCTCACGAATGTCTATCTCAAGAAAATTAGCTAAGCGGGTTGCATAGATTCCTCCAAACAAATCTCCGTTATATCTATTATGATGCAACCTACGAGCTACAATGGCTCCCATATGATAAGATTGGTCTCCTAACACAGCACTCCTGAGAATGCTGAGATCAGGGACACACATGTGACATCTTCATCCTTAGCATTTATGCATATACCTATGAAGAGAGCAAAATAATGTATAGCAGGAAAGTGAATGCTCCCTATAGTGGTTGCGTTATATCTCTAGATTCCCCCACAGTTATACTAGCAAGAAAGTCTCTAAATTCAGATTTAGGGGGATCCCTAACACTACCCCAAGATGGAAGTTTGCAAGCAAAAGTGAAATCCTCTAAGTCCATGGTATAAGATTTGTCATAAAGGTCAAACATGACTGAAGGAGAATTACGCGAAGATGAATACTCAAACCTCCTTACAAATGAACTTGTGAGATCATGATACTGGGTGCATTTGTCAGCCTCGAAGTCCACAAGACCGGCATTACGCAAATATGCGTTAAATTCTTCTTTGGTTCCCGCTTGATCCATAAAATTTTCTGAAGGCCATTCACAGGGCCTCACAAGAGCGTCTCTTGGTGGTTCCTCGTCAGCATCACGCATTGCAAGCCTGGTACCTTGCTTCCTTGAAGAACCACCTTGGAACATCTTTCTAAACATATTGTTTCCTATGAAAAATTTCTGAAATTTTTAGTAACTTCAAACAAAAGTGAACCAACTTCAATAAAATTGATAGCAACTACTCCTACAAGTGCCTAGAGCCTATATCAAGCATTAGAACTACTTGGAACCATATAAATTTGACATGCAAGCTCAAGAACATGGTCACCTATGCAGCACAAAGTTGCAAAGAATAAAGCACTAGAAAAAAAACTAATTGGACCAATGGAGGAGTCACATACCAAGGAACAATCTCCCCAAGCAGTTTTGCGAGAGGTGCTTTGAGCAAGGATATCGAAAATCACAGCAAAAGTGGCTGGAACTCGTGCTTGAGTTGGTTTTTCGGGTTTGTGTGAGGCAGAGGAAGAAGATGGGTGCAGGGATAAGTGGAGGAGGGCCACCGTGGGCCCACGAGGCAGGGCGCGCCAGGGGGTAGGGCGCGCCCTCCACCCTCGTGGCCAGGTGGCTGCTCCCCACGCGGTGATTTTTGCACTATAAATCCTCAAATATTCCCGAAAAAATCATATTAAATTGGCATGGCATTCTGAGGACTTTTATTTTCGGGGTATTTTTATATTGCACGGATAAGTCGGGAGACAGACAGAAAAATACTATTTTACTTTATTTCTACTAAATAACAAAAAAATGTAAAGAGGGTACAGAAGGTTGTGCTTCTAGTTTCATCCATCTCATGCTCATCGAAAGGAATCCACTAACAAGGTTGATCAGGTCTTGTTAACAAACTCATTCGGACTAACATGGAACCGGAGAAATTTCGAATAACACTATGTTACCTCAACGGGGATATGGATATCCCCAATAATAAGTATATCATATTTCTTCTTGATAGTAGGGAGAGGAAATTCAAAACCTCCAAATATAATCTATGGAATTTTTCCAATAAAGTTGATACTATGAACTTGAGGTTGTTTCCTCGGAAAGTGTACCGTGTGCTCATTACCATTAACATGAAAAGTGACATTGCCTTTGTTGCAATCAATAACGGCCCCTGCAGTATTAAGGAAAGGTCTTCCAAGAATAATAGACATACTATCATCCTCGGGAATATCAAGAATAACAAAGTCCGTTAAAATAGTAACGCTTTGCAACCACAACAGCACATCCTCACAAATACCGACAGGTATAGCAGTTGATTTATCAGCCATTTGCAAAGATATTTCAGTAGGTGTCAACTTATTCAAGTCAAGTCTACGATATAAAGAGAGAGGCATAACACTAACACCGGCTCCAAGATCACATAAAGCAGTTTTAACATAATTTCTCTTAATGGAGCATGGTATAGTAGGTACTCCTGGATCTCCAAGTTTCTTTGGTATTCCACCCTTAAAAGTATAATTAGCAAGCATGGTGGAAATTTCAGCTTCCGGTATCTTTCTTTTATTTGTAACAATATATTTCATATATTTGGCATAAGGATTCATTTTGAGCATATCAGTCAATCGCATACGCAAAAAGATGGGTCTAATCATTTCCTCATCATCCTTTCTCTTGGATGGTTTCGGAGGAAAAGGCATGGGTTTCTGAACCCACGGTTCCCTTTCTTTACCATGTTTCATAGCAATGAAGTCTCTTTTATCATAACGTTGATTCTTTGATTGTGGGTTATCAAGATCAACAGCAGGTTCAACTTCTACATCATTATCATTACTAGGTTGAGCATCATCATGAACATCATCCTTAACATTTTCACTAGGTTCATGTTCATTACCAGATTGTGTTTCAGCATCAGACATAGAGATATCATTTGGACTCTCAGGTGGTTCAGCAATAGGTTCACTAGAAGTTTGCAAAGTCCTATCATTTTCTTTTCTTCCTTTTAGAAGAACTAGGTACATCAATATTATTTCTCCGAGAATCTTGCTCGATTCTCTTAGGGTGGCCTTCAGGATACAAAGGTTCCTGAGTCATTCTACCAGTTCTAGTAGCCACTCTAACAGCATAATCATTTTTCTTACTATTCATTTCATCAAGCACTTCTTTCTGAGCTTTAAGTACTTGTTCTACTTGAGTGGTAACCATAGAAGCATGTTTGCTAACAAGTTTGAGTTCACCTCTAATATTAGCCATATAATCACCCAAGCGTTTAATCATATAAGCATCTTGTTTTAATTGTCTACCAAAATAAGCATTAAAGTCATCTTGCTTAAACATAAAGTTATCAAACTCGTCCAAGCACTGACTAGCAATTTTAGTAGGAGGGACTTCAGCTTTATCATATCTGTAGAGAGAATTTACCTTTACTACCTGTGTCGGGTTATCGGGATCAGGAGGTTCTTCAACAAGTAATGGATCAATATCATAAGTTTCTTCAATAGGCGGTAGATTAAGACCATGTATTTCTTCAATAGGAGGTAAATTCTTAACATCTTCAGCTTTAATACCTTTTTATTTCATAGATTTATTTGCCTCTTGCATATCTTTAGGACTGAGAAATAGAACACCTCTCTTCTTCGGAGTTGGTTTAGGGATAGGCTCAGTAATTGGAGCAGAAGGTAGCTCAGGAGGTGCCCAATTATTTTCATTTGTCAACAGATTATTCAATAGAATTTCAGCTTCATCCGGTGTTCTTTCCCTGAAAAGAGAACCAGCACAACTATCCAGGTAATCTCTGAAAGCATCGGTTAGTCCATTATAAAAGATATCAAGTATTTCAGGCTTCTTAAGAGGATGATCAGGCAAAGCATTAAGTAACTTGAGAAGCCTCCCCCAAGCTTGTGGGAGACTCTCTTCTTTAGTTTGCACGAAGTTGTATATTTCCCTCAAAGTAGCTTGTTTCTTATGAGCAGGGAAATATTTAGCAAAGAAGTAATAAATCATATCCTAGGGACTACGCACACAACCAGGATCAAGAGAATTGAACCATATCTTAGCATCACCCTTTAATGAGAACGGAAATATTTTGAGTATATAAAAGTAGCGCGATCTCTCATCATTAGTAAACAGGGCGGCTATATCATTTAACTTAGTAAGATGTGCCACAACAGTTTCAGATTCATAGCCATAAAAAGGATCAGATTCGACTAAAGTAATTATATCTGGATCAACAGAATATTCATAATCCTTATCGGGAACACAAATAGGTGAGGTAGCAAAAGCAGGGTCAGGTTTCATTCTGTCTCTAAGAGATTCTTTGTTCCATTTAACTAATAACCTCTTGAGCTCATATCTATCTTTGCAAGCAAAAATAGTTGCAGAAGATTCCATATCAAAAACATAACCCTCAGGAATAACAGGAATATTTTCATCATCACTTTCATCATCGTATTCAGATTCAATAATTTCTTTCTCTCCAGCCCTAGCAATTTGTTCATCTAGAAATTCACCAAGGGGCGCAGTAGTATCAAGCACAGAAGTAGTTTCATCATAAGTAGCATGCATAGCAGAAGTGGCATCATCAATAACATGCGACATATCGAAATGAATAGCAGAAGCAGGTTTAGGTGTCGCTAGCTTACTCATAACAGAAGATGAATCAAGTGCAGAGCTAGATGGCAGTTCCTTATCTCCCCTCGTAGTTGAGGGATAAATTTTTGTTTTAGCGTCTTTCAAGTTCTTCATAGTCCAGCAGATATAAATCCAAGTGACTCAAAGAATAGAGCTATGCTCCCCGGCAACGGCACCAGAAATTTGTTTTGATAACCCACAAGTATAGGGGATCGCAACAGCTTTCGAGGGTAGAGTATTCAACCCAAATTTATTGATTCGACGCAAGGGGAGCCAAAGAATATTCTCAAGTATTAGCAGCTGAGTTGTCAATTCAACCACACCCGGAAACTTAGTATATGTAGCAAAGTGTTTAGTAGCAAAGTAATATGATAGTGGTGGTAACTGTAACAAAAGTAAAGACAGCAAAAGTAATGTTTTTGGTATTTTGTAGTGATTGTAACAGTAGCAACAGAAAAGTAAATAAGCGAGAACCAGTATATGGAAAGCTCGTAGGCACCGGATCAGTGATGGATAATTATGCCGGATGCGGTTCGTCATGTAATAGTCATAACATAGGGTGACACAAAACTAGCTCCAATTCATCAATGTAATGTAGGCATGTATTCCGTATATAGTCATACGTGCTTATGGAAAAAAAACTTGCATGACATCTTTTGTCCTACCCTCCCGTGGCAGCGGGGTCCTATTGGAAACTAAGGGATATTAAGGCCTCCTTTTAATAGAGAACCGGAACAAAGCATTAGCACATAGTGAATACATGAACTCCTCAAACTATGGTCATCACCGAGAAGTATCCCGATTATTGTCACTTCCGGGTTGTCGGATCATAACACATAATAGGTGACTATAGACTTGCAAGATAGGATCAAGAACTCACATATATTCATGAAAACATAATAGGTTCAGATCTGAAATCATGGAACTCGGGCCCTAGTGACAAGCATTAAGCATAGCAAAGTGATAGCAACATCAATCTCAGAACATAGTGGATACTAGGGATCAAACCCTAACAAAACTAACTCGATTACATGATAAATTTCATCCAACATATCACCGTCCAGCAAGCCTACGATGAAATTACTCACGCACGGCGGTGAGCATCATGAAATTGGTGATGGAGGATGGTTGATGATGACGACGGCGACGAATCCCCCTCTCCGGAGCCCCGAACGGACTCCAGATCAGCCCTCCCGAGAGGTTTTAGGGCTTGGCGGCGGCTCCGTACCGTAAAACGCGATGATTTCTTCTCCCTTATTTTTTTTCTCCCCGAAAGCCAATATATAGAGTTGGAGTTGGCGTTGAAAGGTGTCCAGGGGGCCCACGAGGTAGGGGGCGCGCCCTAGAGGGGGGGCGCGCCCCCCACCCTCGTGGACAGGGTGTGGCCCCCCGGTCTTCATCTTTGGCGAGGATTTTTCATTATTTTTTATAAGACATCCCGTGGAGTTTCAGGTCATTCCGAGAACTTTTGTTTTCTGCACATAAAACAACATCATGGCAATTCTGCTGAAAATAGCGTCAGTCCGGGTTAGTTCCATTCAAATAATACAAGTTATGAATTTTGACTTTATTTGCAAAATTTCTCTGGAATTTGTAAAATGGGCATAACTTTTGCATACGAACTCGGATTAAAAAGTTTTTTATATGAAAAATCATCTACTCGAAAAGTTACATCCGAATTTAATGGAGAGAACTTTGTTAAACATTTTCAAAATCCTCAAAAACCTAACAGAAAAAAAGTTACGGGCCTTTTATGATCTAGAGGGGAAAAATGAAAAAAAAATTCAAACTTACTAGTGGCACACCTGATCATTATTCGAACCGTTTCTCCCAGCCTGCCACTGCATGTTTTGCGAGGCAGTTTTATTGGCACGTCTTGTCGAAGTAGAGATCGTGTTCCCCTTATCACGGGATTCTCATCAATACGGGTATGGGTAACCCAATCGTGCCTGTTGGTATGACTCCTCGATTTTAGGCAAGTTCCAAACGGCCACGCGGAGGACGCTTGATATTCACCCAATCGCACACCCTCGATGCCGCCCCGACCCCGACATCGACACCGCCCTCCGCCGCGCGCCCGAGCCCTGACCCCGTCCTCGACGCCACCTGCCCCTCCCTGGCCGCAGTCACCGTAAGGCTCTGCCTCTCCTCTCCCCTACCCTCCTCTCTCTCTGCTAGGGCAATTCATATATGTGTTGATGCTGTGTTGATGTTCATATGAACCCTAGGTGTTCATATGAACCCTAGATTTATTTAGGGAAGTAGGCATTTTTTAGCATTTAGGAAAAATGATTAGCAATTTTTTTAGGAAATTAGCTAGGGCAAATTTTTATGAAAATACCTAAACAGTAATTCATTCAAAAAACAAAAAACAGAATTGTTTTTCTTTTAAAAACTTGGTTAAACTAATTGTTGCTATGTAAACAAAAAACAAGATTGTTGTTATATGATATATGTCATTGATGTTCATTTGCATATTCCATTCTTGAAGTGGTTCGATTGTGCCCAACTATCTTTGTTGTTTCCAGGGAATGAAGTCGAGTGGCCTATATTTTGCCAGAATGTTGATTCATTTCCGTTCCGGCAAATTTCAAGTTCTCGATTTGTCCACTTTTTAGTAAAAGTCATGCCGAAATTTTCTGTGGATTTGGGCATGACTTGTGCTACAAACTAGGACATATCGAGTGCCCGGGATTTGCCGCACTGGGAAGGAGTCAACATTCCTGCAAAGCATAGGCCTTTTTTTATGTCATTATTCATTTTATTAGGTATAGAATTAGTTGACTAGATTTAATCGTAAGAACTAGTTGAATTAATAGAACTAGTTGAACATGTCACATTTGTTGTTATTTTTTTAGTTAAAGCAATTTTCCCACATCGACGTCGACGATGCCTATCCCGCATCCTCGTCGTCGAGTCGGCGGAGGACACCTGCGTCACCAGATGGGCCATGTCCGGGACTGGGCTCCGCCGGGGTGGTACTAGGAGGCGCTACCTACCGGGGGGCGCAGGTTGGTGAGGAGCTAGCCTGTCGTTGACCGAACCTTCTTTGGTGGCGGTCGCGTGGGCCAGTGACGGTCCAAAGGCTCGAGGACCCCGCGGAGGTGGTGCGTCACCGTGTCAGTGAGGAGGACGCGCACGTCCGTCGCTACTTGTTTGCATTGGAGCACAGGTTCTCCAATACCTGGCAGGTTCTCCAGGGATCTCACTGGAGCTATGATCCTTTGATGGTTCCTTCTCTTTGGGTGTCCACCGCCCACGCTGATACCCGTCGTGCACTAGGGTTTTAGTTGTATTAGTGATGTTATATGTATGATATTATTCGGGATGTATTAGTGATAATACTCGACGATGTACGGACGCATGAGATGATTTACTTTTGCTTATTGAATCTTATATCTTATATCTTATATCTTATATCTTATATCTTATATCTTATATATTTACTAATTGGAGGCACCATTGAAAGCTCCACATTAATCCTCAAACATTAAGCAAAATTATCCATTCGATCTCCTATTAGCTTTCTACAGCCGTTGGATGAATTACCTCAAGAGTCCTTGCCCACCATCCCACGTGAACTTCTCTTTAAGGAAAAAAACACATCCACGGGCTACCAAGAAAATAACTCCCTCAAAAAAAAAAACTCCATCAAGAGTCATCACCCTGCCGATCCTTCCTCATGAGGCAACGAAGAATTGACGAGGAAACCCTAGCGCTACTCCTCGCACGTTCCCTCCGTAGTTTCTATGCCATCCTATGCTTTCATGTTGTGATCCATATTAAAAAGATGCAAATATCCTCTCCTGATCCTCTTCCTCTCCAACTGCTGAAATCTGTGGTCATTGCAATCTCAACTTCCATCTGCAAGTAGTACATGTCCTGATCTACATCAACTAGCACAGTGTGTGCTAGCTAGCTGCGTATGTGTGTCAGCGTTCCTATATCCATCAAGTACGTGCATGCCTGTTGTGCCCAGCGAGAATCAAGTACGTGCATGGCTGTTGTGTCCAGCGAGAAGCTTTCTCATATCCACAAGTACGTGCATGGCTGTTGTGTCCAGCGAGAAGCATCGGCGACAAGCGGCAGGCTATTTTGCCAACAACATGAATATTCAGATCAGTAGAAAAATGATGCTCACCGACAGCATATTTACACATTACTCGATGAAAGCCCAAGTAATGAAGTGGATAATCAAACAGATAGCCCACGGTGAGGACTGAACCTGTGCCTCCAAATGCATGTTTTGGCTTCATGAATTATTTATACATGTACGTACTGAACCACAGCTTTTATTCTTAGGATGAATTATTCTCACAATTTTACTCCTTTCGACATGATGCCGACGGTGACATCATATAATTTTGGAGTGCCTGGAATCATATGATTTTACTCCTTTTCACATGATGCAGATGGTGAGGTCATATAGTCTTGGACAGCTTGGAATAATATGATTTGTCGACGGGGCTAATATAACGGAGGATTGCGGATGTTTACGTGCATATATACAAAGACTTGGATGCACATTGTGATATTGGTATGCATAACTGATATATGTATTTATGTTGACCATATATTGAAGAGAGCAAATTCCTTATCAAATAGAGTAGACCGCCTGTTAAATCCCGGACTTGCCAAAAATTAAGCCATATATAGGAATCATGCATGTATTAAAAGATCTAATATACACATGCATGTGTTTAGCCTTACAATGTGATATTTCAAACAATCTTTATGAATAAATGTATAAATAAAAATATATAGCGAAAGAAAAATAACCAGTCATATATGTTCTGAGTTATCACCATCACATCTTGACTGATTTGTTAAAATCCTCTTATCATCCTAAAAACATATGCATGTCTGATTCGTAGTTGTTAAGATAATCAACAAAAGTTAGTCATAAAAATCTAGGAAAATTTATTACACGTGGAAGAGAGAGGTTATGATCAATATCTTGCGGTGTTTTCAGACAACATTTAAACATACTTTTGCCAGAAAAAGGACAAGCAAATACTAGGATAGAGCTGAAAGCAATTAGATTTCACTAACACAACCACCGGTACACACAAAATATTGATTCACCCACATTTATTTCTTGAATTTTTATAAACGTCGAGGTTCGGGAGAAATAAAACATGCACTCGATTTCTCTCATATACAACCGCATTGCCTAAATCACATCCTAAATAAAGTTTTCTACTGTTCTTGCATATATTATGAATTTTAATTTACATGACACAAGTAGAATGTCATATGTATATATAGTTATCCTGAACTGATCTAGGGGATACAATTATTTTTTGTAATTTAACTAACCAGGAAAATTTATTTCATGTTATAGTGATAGTTTTCTAATCTTAAGTTAGTTCATGTACTCTTTAAATGGTGCGCGAGGAATTATGCGTATCATATATGGCAATTGTCCCTTGCCAAAAGATGTTTTAGTTAGTGGACTGCGACTATTAGATCTTCAAATTGTTCGTAATATAATTGCAATTGTTAGATGTTCACAACGACACCTCAAAGAATCATATATAACTGATAGGTAGAATCTTTATATTTACTACTTGAATGCATCATACAAGCCCCCACGTAATCCTTGCATCTAATAGTTATTTAACGTTGGATGAGAAGATGAACGACCCAGATGGCTCCCTCCACCGTATTTTCCACCCGAGAGTCCGGAAATATATCAATTTGTCAATCTCTGTCCTGATCTATCTCCTTTTTCTGCGTCCATGCATGTCACGCCGCCGCCATCTCTCGAATTCCGATTTGATCTTCCAGCCACAAAGGATGTTGTGTACGTGGATGCTCACATCAAACGAGCCAACTTTCTATTCTTATCTAGCCAACCGAGCTATGGGCTAGCTTCATACAGGGTCGCGTCGGGAACAAATCAAGGAACCTTGCCTCCTCGCTTTCATGCAGGATTGGATTGCTTCCTCGCCGTTCATAGGTCGATGCTGCATATATGTCAGTACGGCCACCTCTTGATTTTCTATAGGTAGCCAAAGCAATCGGAGTGTTTGTCTTGAATAGGTTTTGAAGGTAGCCTTGGCATGCATGCACAGATCCCATTGGCGAGGTGACGTGCGACCCGGCAACAGGTAAAAACATATTGCAGATTTCTAGATGTTTTGAAAATAGTTTGTTGTAAATATTTTAGCATGGTTACATTGCAAATATATATACTAGCGAGCAATTGATTCCTGTTCATAGCTATCCGTTGTAAAAACCAGCTTTTTGATAGATGAAAAATGATGCGGTAGGGACTTTCCCCTGTTCCCCACCGTCTTTTACGGAAAAAGATAATTCTTGATCGTGTGTCTTTGTTCAAAAAAAAAAAAAAGATCGTGTGTCATGTTAGTTAATATCAGTGTCTCCGAGATACATCTTTGACCCGTACTTTCTATTTTAATAACATAGTATTTAAAAACAAAACGAGGGGTATATATGATTGTATAAATATACATAAAGAAAGTTATGTAACTATTTTTTAAGAAGGTGTTGCTTATCAGATAATATGTGCGAGAATACAATTGGATAAAATTTGAAATATACCACAATAACTATTTGTGGTATAAATGCACGGAACTACCTTGGTGATCTATCTTAGAGTATACCATGATACTTTTTTTCTAATTTTTTTTACTAAACCATGATACCTACCTTTTTTTGACGGGTACCATGATACCTAGTCTAACAGAATAAACACATGCAATCGATGTTCTACCATAAAACACTTTAATATATATTAAAATTCCACCAATACGCTGCCACTCTATAACGAAATTTATAATTTACCAACATTAAACATGGAAATAATAAGTTATAAGTTCCCATAATTCTACATGATCCCTATTTATAGTAGTGGGGATTAATCAAACATCATAGTACCATCTTTTAATATTTTTAAAGGAGAAAAATAAAATATTATATATGTCATTAAATTTAAGTAGTGAAAATATATTTAAAGTATTTTGTAGTCAGTATTATATAAAATTTCTATGTATGATTTTTTTTTTTTGAATTACTAGCCCGTGCCGAAGCACGGGTTGATGGCTAGTGCATGCTAATTTGAATACTTATTTATTTTACGATTTGGTTTTGCTTATTGAATGCTCATGTCAATATAAGTCCTATAAGATATTTTGAAATTTATATCTTGTGTTGCTCAAATAGGATATGTGCTTGCCCAAGTGGCCGTTCATGTTTGCGGGTTACACCTCTGAGTGGCCTATATTTTGCCGGAGTGTTGATTCATTTCCGTTCCGGCAAATTCCAGGCGCTCGATATGTCCTATTTTAGCAAAGGTCATGCCGGATTTTTCCGTGAATTTTGGCATGACTTGTGCCAGAATATGTAGGAAATATCGAGTGCCCCGGATTTGTGTGTTGAGTATCCTGGTAGTTGTCTTCGATCGATTTTCAATTAATGTTTCAACTATGAACATAGGAAATGTCTGACAACGAAAAGGATTTCGATATTTGCAAATACTTCGAAGACGAGCGCGGCCTGTGCGATGATATGTATCCACGTATCTATAATTTTTGATTGCTCCATGCTACTTTATCTACTGTTTTGGACTATAATGGGCTTTATTTACCACTTTTATATTATTTTTGGGACTAACCAATTAACCGGAGGCCCGGCCCAGAATTGATGTTTTTTGCCTTTTTCAGTGTTTTGAAGAAACAGAATATCAAACGGAGTCCAAATGGACTGAAACCTTCGGAAACGTGATTTTCTCACCGAACGTGATCCAGGAGACTTGGACCCTACGCCAAGGAACCAGAGAGGCGGTCACGAGGGTGGGGGGCGCGCCCCCTGCCTCGTGGGCCCCCTGTTGCTCCACCGACGTACTCCTTCCTCCTATATATACCTACATACCCCCAAACGATCAGAAGAGAAGCCAAAAACCTAATTCCACGCCGCAATTTCCTGTATCCACGAGACCCCATCTTGGGGCCTGTTCCAGAGCTCCACCGAAGGGGGCATCCACCACGGAGAGCTTCTACATCAACACCATAGCCTCTCCGATGAAGTGTGAGTAGTTTACTTCAGACCTTCGGGTCCATAGGTAGTAGCTAGATGGCTTCTTCTCTCTTTTTGGATCTCAATACAATGTTCTCCCCCTCTCTCGTGGAGACCTATTCGATGTAATCTTCTTTTTGCGGAGTGTTTGTTGAGATCGATGAATTGTGGGGCTATGATCCAGCTTATCTATGAATAATATTTGAATCTTCTTTGAATTCTTTTATGTATGGTTGAGTTATATTTGCAAGTCTCTTCGAATTATGCGTTTGGTTTGGCCAACTAGATTGGTAGTTCTTGCGATGGGAGAAGTGCATGGCTTTGGGTTCAATCTTGCGGTGTCCTTACCCGGTGACAGAAAGGGTTACAAGGCACGTATTGTATTGTTGCCATCGAGGATAACAAGATGGGGTATTTATCATATTGCATGAATTTATTCCTCTACATCATGTCATCTTGCTTAAGGCGTTACTCTGTTTTTAACTTAATACTCTAGATGCATACTGGATAGCGGTCGATGAGTGGAGTAATAGTAGTAGATGCAGAATCGTTTCGATCTACTTGTCTCGGACGTGATGCCTATATACATGATCATACCTAGATATACTCTTAACTATGCTCAATTCTGTCAATTGCTTAACAGTAATTTGTTCACCCACCGTAGAATAATTATGCTCTTGAGAGAAGCCACTAGTGAAACCTATGGCCCCCGGGTCTATTCTCATCATATCAATCTCCATCACTTTTATACTTGCTTGTTTTTACTTTGCCTTTTACTTTTCACTTTGCATCTTTATATCAAAAATACCAAAAATATTATCTCTATCAGATCTCACTCTCGTAAGTGACCGTGAAGGGATTGACAACCCCTAATCGCGTTGGTTGCGAGTAGCTATCATTTGTGCAGGTACGAGGGACTTGTTCGTGGCCTCCTACTGGATTGATACCTTGGTTCTCAAAAACTAAGGGAAATACTTACGCTACTGTGCTGCATCATCCTCTCCTCTTTGGGGAAAACCAACGCAAGCTCAAGACGCAGCAAGAAGGATTTCTGGCGCCGTTGCCGGGGAGTCTACGCAAAAGTCAACATACCAAGTACCCATCACAATCCCTATCTCTCGCATTACATTATTTGCCATTTGCCTCTCGTTTTCCTCTCCCCCACTTCACCCTTGCCATTTTATTCGCCCTCTCTTTCCCAATCTCCTCCTCTTTTTCCCGTTGCCTTTTCCTCGTCCGCTTGTTTTCTCGTGTGTTAGTTCGCTTGCTTGCCGTCATGACTAGTTTCAAATCTTCTCCGTTATCTCCCGAGAATGAAGTTCTAAATTTTAAGCAAAGGGAGGGAGAAAATCTAAAAGACGCTTAGTATAGAATTTGCAATGCTCAAAATAGATCTACCAGGAAGCAATCTACTTCAGTTCTTCTTCGTAATTTTTACGTAGGTGCTAATCCTTGGTATAGATATATCCTTGATACCATTACCGGAGGGAATTTCTTGGGTAGCCATACTTTTGATTCTTATAATGCTTTAATAGATTTATTTGGCTCACCACCTCTTTTGGTTAATGGAACTATGTTAACTTTGGAGCATGTTATGCAAAGGCTTGAAATTATTGAAAACAAAGTTGCTACCATTGAATCCATTGAAAATCTAGATAAAAAGATCCATAATCAAATTACTCAATATGGATCTAAGGTAGGAATGACTTTGAAAAATATTAAGGAGAAGGAACCTATGGTTAATGAGAAAATAAATCTAGATTCCACTCGAATCGATAAACTTGAGGGTATCATTACCAACTTGGGAACCGCTTTTTCTTCCGTAAAGAATACTCCTAGTCCTCCCACTAAAATTGCTAAGATTATGTATGTTCCTAAAAATAAGGGCGAATCATCTAGTAAGGAAACTGTGGATCTTAAATCTATAAGTATTCATCTCGATCTTTTTACTATCATTAAGGAACCATTTGCTACAAATGAATTTTTCGATCTTGTGCCTAAAAGTTTGATAATTACTAGAAAAAAAGAAATCTATAAGAAATATAGATGCTTCATTGAAGAATTGCCTACCAAAGATGGCAACACCTAGATCTATCCTCGCTTTTATGCCTAGCTAGGGGCGTTAAACGATAGCGCTTGTTGGGAGGCAACCCAATTTTATTTTTAGTTTTTTTGTTTTTGCTTCTGTTTAGGAATAAATAATCCATCTAGCCTCTGTTTAGATGTGATTTTATCTTTTAATTAGTGTTTGTGCCAAGTTAAACCTATTGGATCTTCTTGGATGATAGTTATTTGATCTTGCTGTAATTTCCAGAAACTTTGCACTCAGTGCCCGAATTGTTAAAAATCACCAGAACATGATAAAATATTGATTCCAATTGCTGCTGATCAATAAACAAATTGTCCAGCTCGTCTAATTTTGGTAGAATTTGTTGAGTTCCAGAAGTTTGCATTAGTTACGGATTACTACAGACTGTTCTGTTTTTGACAGATTCTGTTTTGCGCGTGTTGTTTGCTTATTTGATGAATCTAGTAAAATAGTTTATGATCCATAGAGAAGTTCGATTACAGTAGGTTTAACACCAATATAAATAAATAATGAGTTCATTACAGTACCTTAAAGTAGTATTTTGTTTTCTTTCTCTAACGGAGCTCACGAGATTTCTATTGAGTTTTATGTTGTGAAGTTTTCAAGTTTTGGGTGAATTCTTTTGATGGATTATGGAACAAGGAGTGTCAAGAGTCTAAGCTTGGGGATGCCCATGTCACCCCCAAGATAATCCAAGGACACCAAAAAGTCAAAGCTTGGGGATGCCCCGGAAGGCATCCCCTCTTTCGTCCACTTCCATCGGTAATTTACTTGGAGCTATATTTCTATTCACCACATGATAAGTGTTTTGCTTGGAGCGTCTTGTATTATTTGTGTATTTGCTTGTTAGTTTACCACAATCATACTTGCTGTACACACCTTTTGAGAGAGCCATACATGAATTGGAATTTGATAAAATAATCTATGTGCTTCACTTATATCTTTTGAGCGTGATAATTTTTGCTCTAGTGCTTCACTTAGATCTTTTAGAGCACGGTGGTGGATTTGTTTTAAAGAAACTATTGATCTCTCATGCTTCACTTAGATTATTTTGAGAGTCGTTAATAGCATGGTAATTTTCTTAATATTAATATACTTGGTATTCAAGATAAGTGAAACCTTCTTTTGAGTGTGTTGAATACTAAGATAAGTTTGATGCTTGATAATTGTTTTGAGATATGGAGGTGATAATATCAAAGTCGTGCTAGTTGAGTAGTTGTGAATTTGAGAAATGCTTGTGCTGAAGTTTGCAAATCCCGTAGCATGCACGTATGGTTAAAGTTGTGTAACAAATTTGAAACATGAAGTGTACCTGGCTTGTGCATCCTTATGAGTGGCGGTCGGGGACGAGCGATGGTCTTTTCCTACCAATCTATCCCCCTAGGAGCATGCGCGTAGTACTTGATTTTTGATGACTTCTAAATTTTTGCAATAAGTATATGATTTCTTTTGACTAATGTTGAGTCCATGGATTATACGCACTTTTACCTTTCCGCCTTTGCTAGCCTCTTCGGTACCGTGCATTGCCCTTTCTCACCTTGAGAGTTGGTGCAAACTTCACCGGTGCATCCAAACCCCGTGATATGTTACGCTCTATCACACATAAACCTCCTTATATATTCCTCAAAACAGCCACCATACCTACCTATTATGGCATTTCCATAGCCATTCTGAGATATATTGCCATGCAACTTTCCACTGTTCCGTTCATCATCATGACATACTTTACTTTTGTCATATTGCCATTGCATGATCATGTAGTTGACATCGTATTTGTGGCAAAGCCACCATGCATTAGTTTTCATACATGTCACTCTTGATTCATTGCACCATCCCGGTACACCGCCGGAGGCATTCATATAGAGTCATACCTTGTTCTAGTTTCGAGTTGTTATCCTTATGTTGTAATCAATAGAAGTGTGATGATCATCATTATTAGAGCATTGCCCAAAAAAAAGAGAGAAAGGCCAAAAAGAAAAAAAATAAAGGCCCAAAAAAAGAAAATAAATAAAAAGGGCAATGCTACTATCTCTTTTTCCACACTTGTGCTTCAAAGTAGCATTTGTTCTTCATGTAGTGAGTCTCATATATTGCGCTTCAAAGTAGCACCATGTTTTTCATATAGTGAGTCTCATAAGTTGTCTTTTTATACTAGTGGGAATTATAGAACTTGGCTTGTATATTCCTACGATGGGCTTCCTCGAAATGCCCTAGGTCTTCATGAGCAAGCAAGTTGGATGCACACCCACTAGTTTTATTTTGTTGAGCATTCATAGCTCTAGTGCATCCGTTGCTTGGCAATCCCTACTCCTCATGTTGACATCAATTGATGGGCATCTCCATAGCCCGTTGATTATCCTCGTCAATGTGAGACTTTCTCCTTTTTTTTGTCGTCTCCACACAATCCCCATCATCATATTCTATTCCACCCATAGTGCTATATCCATGGCTCACGCTCATGTATTGCATGAAGGTTGAAAAGGTTTGAGATTATTTAAGTATGAAACAATTGCTTGGCTTGTCATCGGGGGTATAGAAGTTGGGAACATCTTTGTGTGACAAAGATGAAACATAGCCTAACTATATGATTTTGTAGGGATGAACTTTCTTTGGCCATGCTATTTTGAGAAGACATAATTGCTTAGTTAGTATGCTTGAAGTATTATTATTTTTATGTCAATATGAACTTTTGTCTTGAATCTTTCGGATCTGAATATTCATACCACAATTAAGAAGATTTACATTGAAATTATGCCAAAGTATCACTCCGCATCAAAAATTCTCTTTTAATCATTTACCTACTCGAGGACGAGCACGAATTAAGCTTGGGGATGTCTGATACGTCTCCAACGTATCTATAATTTTTGATTGCTCCATGCTACTTTATCTACTGTTTTGGACTATAATGGGCTTTATTTTCCACTTTTATATTATTTTTGGGACTAACCTATTAACCGGACGCCCAGCCCAGAATTGCTGTTTTTTGCCTTTTTCAGTGTTTCGAAGAAACAGAATATCAAACGGAGTCCAAACGGACTGAAACCTTCGGAAACGTGATTTTCTCACCGAACGTGATCCAGGAGACTTGGACCCTACGCCAAGGAACCAGAGAGGCCGTCACGAGGGTGGGGGCGCCCCCCCTAGGGCGCGCCTCCCTGCCTCGTGGGCCCCTTGTTGCTCAACCGACGTACTCCTTCCTCCTATATATACCTATGTACCCCCAAACGATCAGAAGAGGAGCCAAAAACCTAATTCCACCGCCGCAACTTCCTGTATCCACAAGATCCCATCTTGGGGCCTGTTCCGGAGCTCCGCCGGAGGGGGCATCCACCACGGAGGGCTTCTATATCAACACCATAGCCTCTCCGATGAAGTGTGAGTAGTTTACTTCAGACCTACGGGTCCATAGCTAGTAGCTAGATGGATTCTTCTCTCTTTTTGGATCTCAATACAATGTTCTCCCCCTCTCTCGTGGAGATCTATTCGATGTAATCTTCTTTTTGCGGTGTGTTTGTTGAGACCGATGAATTGTGGGTTTATGATCCAGCTTATCTATGAATAATATTTGAATCTTCTCTGAATTCTTTTATGTATGATTGAGTTATCTTTGCAAGTCTCTTCGAATTATCCGTTTGGTTTGGCCAACTAGATTGGTAGTTCTTGCAATGGGAGAAGTGCATGGCTTTGGGTTCAATCTTGCGGTGTCCTTACCCGAGGATGAAAGGGTTGCAAGGCACGTATTTTATTGTTGCCATCGAGGATAACAAGATGGGGTATTTATCATATTGCATGAATTTATTCCTCTACATCATGTCATCTTGCTTAAGGCGTTACTCTGTTTTTAACTTAATACTCTAGATGCATGCTGGATAGCGGTCGATGAGTGGAGTAATAGTAGTAGATGTAGAATCGTTTCGATCTACTTGTCTCGGATGTGATGCCTATATACATGATCATACCTAGATATACTCATAACTATGCTCAATTCTGTCAATTGCTCAACAGTAATTTGTTCACCCACCGTAGAATATTTATGCTCTTGAGAGAAACCACTAGTGAAACCTATGGCCCCCGGGTCTATTCTCATCATATCAATCTCCATCACTTTTATACTTTCTTGTTTTTACTTTTCACTTTGCATCTTTATATCAAAAATACCAAAAATATTATCTCTGTCAGATCTCACTCTCGTAAGTGACCGTGAAGGGATTGACAACCCCTAATCGCGTTGGTTGCGAGTACCTATCGTTTTGTGCAGGTACGAGGGACTTGTGCGTGGCCTCCTACTGGATTGATACCTTGGTTCTCAAAAACTGAGGGAAATACTTACGCTACTGTGCTGCATCATCCTCTCCTCTTCGGGGAAAACCAACGCAAGCTCAAGACGTAGCATGCGACGAAATCTTCCTAGATGATGATAGGCGCTTCAGCATCAACCTGGACGAGAACTTCGAAGTGGATATAGTAAGTCACAAAGACAAGTCTTTTTTCGTAATTAAGCATGACATCTGCTTCATTTGCTTCAACTTATAATTTAATTTTTTTTACTATTCTACTAGCGTATCCCCTGCCATGCAAGAGTTTTTGTCTTGGATAAGATAGGTTTCAGTCGTACTATGGAGGTAAAGAAAGTTTACTTGAAGACCGAGCATGGTTGTATTTTCCACGCAAAATTATACAACGCAGACGACTACACCTATTTTGGATGCAAAACTTGGCAAGCACTATGCAAGACTTATGCATTTGAGCTTGATATGGTTATCACCTTTGATATTCGTCCAGAAGATGATATTGAAGGTAATATCGACATCTGGGTTGATGTGCAGACGCCTCCAGTTATACCATTATGTGAGATTCTCAATCATATTTATGTCTTTGATATTGTTTATTCAAAAATAGTTGACAACTAATTTCTATTGTCAGCTTATTTCCGTTCAAGCAAACATGTCCAGCGCTTGGTAGACAGGACCTACTATTGTTCCGGGGCTGAACTAAACTACGAGGAGCTAAGTCATTATGTTTCATGGCTTGAGGATCTTCATACTGTCAAGACAAATTTTCTTCCTGCACTTAGAAATGTTAGTACTGAAAACGTGCGACCAATAGTGTTCGTACTGAACTAGGGTCACATCTATTTAGGAAAGATGGTATGATTTTTATTATTTGTCCTCAATGCATCTTTTGCATACATTATTTTTAAGCTAAACTTCATTGCTAAGTATGTTACTATACGATGTTCATCAACCGGGACTCCCGATGAATGTTATGCCTCATGGGATCGAGACTAAAGGTACCATGAGTATTGTTAGCTTACGGCCAATATATCCTACAATGCACTTTAGTGCATTCAGGATTTCTAACAGCGAGGAATGCTTAATAGTGAAAGATTGGACCAAATTTGTGATAAAGGAGTGCAGAGAAGTACTAGGGGGCAGCAATCAGAAGCCCAGCCCACGATTAGGAGACAGGTTCATCTGCATGCTCCAACTTGATGAAGGAGGAGAGCTACACATGTTTTATGTTATTTTACCTGAGAGAGAGTAGCAGGAGTGATTAGCTAGCTAGAAATGAGTTTGAAGATGATGATGTGCTACACTATGACTATGATGATTAAATAGCTAGTTTTGGTGGTAATGACTATGATGATTATTATTAGCTAGTGTTGGTGGTGATTAGATAGCTACCGCATCTAGTGTTGGTGGTGATTAGCTAGCTAGAATGAGTTTGAACATGATGATGTGCTACACTATGACTATGGTGATTAAATAAATACTGTTGGTGGTAATGACTATGATGATGATTAAATAGCTTGTGCTGACGGATTAGATTCAAGTGGAGGCAACATGTGGTGCACAACGAAAGTACTACTAGTCCAAACTAGATCAAGTTTAGATTAGTAGAATACTTTTGACATGCACCACATATTGCCTCCACTTGAACCTAATCCACCTTGATTTGACACACTGTTATGGACATAATGATATAATCCTCATAATTGGAATTGTACCAAAATGTGTATAACGACGTATAAATACACTAAAAATAAAAAATAAAAAAATACTAGTAGCGATGGATAGTAAACACGCTGCTACTAGCTAGATTAGCAGCAGCGCGGGAGAGAACAAGCGCTGCCGCTATGTGTCTTAGCAGTAGCGTGTGTCGCACGTGCTACTGCTAAGTAATAGCTGTAGCGCCTTATTAATAGTGTGGCAGCACGCGCTACTAGTGGGCATTAAACCCGCGCTACTACTAGGGTTTTCCCTAGTAGTGAAGCAACTAATGAAACCTATGGCCCCAGGGTCTATTTCCATCATATAAGTTTCTACTCTATTTTTATTTTGCAATCTTTACTTTTTATCTTTATCATAAAAATACCAAAAATATTATCTTATCATCTCTATCAGATCTCACTTTTGCAAGTGGCCGTGAAGGGATTGGCAACCCCTTTATCGCGTTGGTTGCAAGGTTCTTATTTGTTTGTGTAGGTGCGTGGGACTTGAGCGTGGGCTCCTACTGGATTGATACCTTGGTTCTCAAAAACTGAGGGAAATACTTACGCTACTTTACTGCATCACCCTTTCCTCTTCAAGGGAAAACCAACGCTGTGCTCAAGAGGTAGCAAGAAGGATTTCTGGCGCCGTTGCCGGGCAGTCTACGCACAAGTCAAGACATACCAAGTACCCATCAAAAACTCTTATCCCTCGCATTACATTATTTGCCATTTGCCTCTCGTTTTCCTCTCCCCCACTTCACCCTCTCCTCCGTTAGTCTTTTTCGTTTGCTTGTGTTACCATGTGCCTTCTATTTGCTTGCATCTTTGCTTGCTAAAAATCTATTGATATGGATCCACTTAAAGTGTTCTACTTGGATCATCTTCGATCCTTATGCGCTCGTGCTCAAACCCCAACTAGCCTAGTTGATGGGAAATCTTTAGATGAGCATACTCATTTTGTGCGTAACCATTTGTCTGAAAAGGGGAGACTCTTATGGAATCAAATAAACAGATTGATGTGTTATGCTTGGAATCTTTGTGAAATTTATGATTTTACTTGTTGCTCTGAAAACCTTAAGAAACACCTTCCCTACCAATGTGAGTTCAGTGATAATGGAATCGTATCTTCGTATGCTGAGGGTGTTTATAATTACTATAATGTTCAACAAATTGAAGAATTTGTTGCTTTTAAGGGTGCTTATGAAATTGCTTCTTTGATTGAAACATATGATGCTACTCTTTACAAATCTGGAAATTTTGCCATACTTAAATATTGTTATGATAATTATGCTTCTAATGCCTATGTTAAACCATATATTGAGGACTCCTCCGCTGTCCAAGAAGAGCCTAATATTTTGCCGGAGTCTATGGAGGAAGAAAATAATGATATGCATGAATCTATAGATGATTATGATTCCGATGATTTGATTGAAATATCCTTGATGAACATGTTGCTTGCTATTCTTGTGGCCATGATGCCAATATTTATGAAGATGAATTTGTTATAGTTCCTTATGTTAAACATGAGATCATTGATATTGCACCCATACTTGATAGTTCCTTCAATGAGAAGCATGATTGCAATAAAGTTATTATAAATTATCTTAATGTCAATTGTGTTAATGATATGCAAAACCTCAAGCTTGGGGATGCTAGTTTTGCTATGACTACTATTTGTTGCAATGATCATGATTGGGGTGATTCTTCTTATGATCTTGAAAATTTATTTAATCCTCATGATGAATATGAGATTGATAATAGTGTTTGCAATAATATTGAAAGTGGGTTTGGAAGAGTGTCAACTTTAGATTCCACATATTTGGAGAATGTCCAATCTTATGAAGTTTTTGATAAAAGTGGGTTTGAAGAGGTCATGACTTTAGTTAATGTTAATCCCACTATTTTGGAAGAGTGTCAACTTTGCATACATGTGGATCGTGTTAAGAATATGTTTTGTGATAGCTATATTGTTGAATTTGCTTATGATCCTACATGTAATTATTATGAGAGAGGAAAATATGGTTGTAGAAATTTTCATGTTACTAAATTACCTCTCGTTATGTTGAGATTGCTATTGTTTCTTTCCGCTTCCTTGCATATGCTAGTTTTTGCTTGCCTTCATAATTTGTTTGCCTATAAGATGCCTATGCATAGGAAGTATGTTAGACTTAGATATGTTTGTCTCGTGTTTTATGATGCTCTCTTTGTGCTTCAATTCTTGTCTTTCATGTGAGCATCATCGAAACCTTTATGCCTAGCTAGGGGCGTTAAACGATAGCGCTTGTTGGGAGGCAACCCAATTTTATTTTATTTTCTTGCTTTTTGGTTTTTTTAGTAATAAATCTTTGATCTAGCCTCTGGTTAGATGTGGTTTTGTGTTTTTATTAGTGTTTGTGCCAAGTTAAACCAATAGGATCTTCTTGGATGATAGTTATTTGATCTTGCTGAAAATTCCAGAAACTTTTTGTTCACGGAAACAATTGTTAAAAATCACCAAAACATGATAAAATACTGATTCCAATTGCAGTAGATCAATAAAAAAATTATCGAGGTCGTCCTATTTTGGTAGAACTAGCAAAAAGGCCCGTGCGTTGCAACAGGAGAAAAATATGCTCTCGTATCTCTAGCTGGGTAAGTTCAACAAATTGTGCGTGGCTGGTTGGCGGGTTATGAGGTCAAACCCAGCCATGAGCTATTTTATTTTTGCCAGGGCTTTCTCCGTTGGGCCAAAACGGGTGGCAAGTAACGGAACCAAATAGCGTACGTGAAATTAATTGAAGCGGGACCAAACAAAGCGGGACGAAACCAAGAATATCACCTCCCTTTAATAATAGGTATAGATTTTTGGAGTTCCAGAAGTTTGCGTTAGTTACAGATTACTACAGACTGTTCTGTTTTTGACAGATTCTGTTTTTCTTGTGTTGTTTTCTTATTTTGATGAATCTATGGCTAGTAAAAGAGTTTATAAACCATAGGGAAGTTGGAGTACAGTAGGTTTAACAACAATATAAATAAAGAATGAGTTCATTACAGTACCTTGAAGTGGTGTTTTGTTTTCTTTCTCTAATGGAGCTCATGAGATTTTCTGTTAAGTTTTGTGTTGTGAAGTTTTCAAGTTTTGGGTAAAGATTTAATGGATTATGGAACAAGGAGTGGCAAGAGACTAAGCTTGGGGATGCCCAAGGCACCCCAAGGTAAAATCCAAGGACAACCAAAAAGCCTAAGCTTGGGGATGCCCCGGAAGGCATCCCCTCTTTTGTCTTCGTCCATCAATAACTTTACTTGGAGCTATGGGCATCCCCTCTTTCGTCTTCGTCCATCGGTAACTTTACTTGAAGCTATATTTTTATTCACCACATGATATGTGTTTTGCTTGGAGCGTCTGTCGGTGTACTAGAGTAGGGGTACCCTAGTATCCCGAACTCGTGCACGGGCAGTCGTAGCACCCCGCGGCAAGGCTTGCCAGGTGACCGCCAAGGTCCTCCGTGGTTCATTTGGAGCCATTCAAGGACAAAGTATTTAAGCCAAGGAGACAAGGCCCCGGCAAGAGGAGCTTGCCGGGAAGGCCAACCAAGGCATTTTAGAAGACAAGGCCCCGGCAAGAGGAGCTTGCCGGGAAGGCCCGGTGAGCGACAAGCTTCCGGACGCGACAAGGCAACAACCGCGGCAAGGCGCTTGCCGCGGCAGACTACCACTCCGTTCCTCCGCTCCAGCTCATCCACCAACATGTCGCCATGGGACTTTTCCAAGCGCGCGTGGCAAGAGGCTGTGCGGCCAGCGGAGCGCGGTGGTAAGCGGCGCTGACAAGATTGCCATCGTGGCGAGTGGTGGCGCCCCTGACGGTCTCTTTCTGCACTGTTTAGTCGACTTAGACGGGCATTTAATGCCTTTGTCCCCTGCCGTCAGGGTTAGGTACGTTACACTGTACAAGTAGCTGTACCAACCGCAACTCATTTTCCCTTTTTGCCCTTGTCTACGTTGCCACCTATCGGTGACCCCTTGAGCATATAAAAGGAGGCCCATGCGCAACGTAGAAGGGGTTCGGTTCATTCGAAACCAGAGAAAACTCACGCTAGGTCTTGTAGCTCTCAGCGCTCCCTAGCAAGAACACAATACAATCAGACAAGCAGCAGTAGGAGTATTATCTCTCCGGAGAGCTCCGAAGCTGGGTAAATCTGCTCGTGTGCTTCGCCTCGATCTGCTCTTCGTGAAACCTCCGCCCCCCACCGAACCGAAAGGGGCTCGGTCCGCCGGTCCCATAGGTGTTCGTGGGTCAGATCAGCCTCCCCGACATCTTTTGTCCTTGCTCTTGACCACTATGTCATCCATGTAGGCTTCTACATTCCTGTGTATTTGCGGCTCAAAAGCGTCATGGACTACTCTTGCAAATGTTGAACCAGCATTATTTAAACCGAAAGGCATCCGTACGAAATAGTATGTGCCACATGGGGTGATGAATGCGGTTTTCTCCTCATCCTCTTCTGCCATGAAGATCTGATGATATCCTGAGTACGCATCAAGAAATGAAAGCAAATCACATCCGGCCGTGGAGTCAACAATCTGGTCGATACGTGGCAAGGGAAATGGGTCTTTGGGACAAGCTTTATTAACATCGGTAAAGTCGATACAAAGCCTCCATTTCCAGTTTGCCTTACGCACGACTACAGGATTGGCCAACCACGTAGGATGGAGCACTCCTCTGACAAGGCCTGCTGCTTCCAACTTCTTGATCTCTTCTGCGATGAACTCTTGGCGCTCCACTGCCTGCTTTCTGACTTTCTGCTTGACGGGCCGCGAATGAGGACAGACGGCAAGATGGTGCTCAATCACTTTCCTGGGAACACCGGGGATGTCAGACGGTTGCCATGCAAACACGTCGACGTTCGCTCGCAGGAAAGCAACGAGCGCGCCTTCCTATTTGGGGTCGAGAGTGGCACTGATGGTGAAGGTACCACCAGTGTCGTCCTCCTTGGCGGACACCTTCTTGGTCTTTGGTGGAGCTGCCATCGTCTTCTTGCACTTGCTGGTGGAGCTCGATGGTGCGTCCTCGACGGTAGCGCAGCACTCCGAAGAGGTGCGCTTGCCGGAGTGGGCATCAGAACTCTTGCCGGACTTGGTCTTCTTCTTCCCCCCGGGAGCTTCAGCGGCAAGTGATTTGCTATCTGTTGCAGCTGCTGCTTCCCGGTAGATCTTGTCGGCGCAGATAAGAGCATCCTTCTTGTCGCCAGGGACAGATATGACACTTATCAGGCATGGCATCTTGAGCATGTTGTATGCATAATGAGAGGCTGCCATGAACTTGGCGAGTGCTGGACGGCCAAGTATCCCATTGTAAGGCAATGGAAAATCAGCAACATCAAAAGTGACCCTCTCAGTCCTGAAGTTCAACTCGCTGCCAAACGTCACCTGCAACGTGATCTTTCCCTTCGGTTTGCTCCTTCCCGGATTGATTCCTTGGAATGTGCCGGTCTCTTCGAGCTCGCCATCGGGGATTTGAAGCCAATCCCGACAAGATCAAGGCCATTGAGCAGATTGAAGCACCAAAGCGCGTCAAGGATGTACGAAGACTTGCCGGTTGCGTGGCTGCTCTCAGCAGGTTTATCTCTAGGTTCTGTTGAGCGCCTCGCCATTTTTCAAAATATTGAAAAAGGCAGGTCCAATGAAATGGACTCCGGAGGCGGAGGCTGCGCTGCAGGACTTAAAGAGGTACCTGTCCTCCACTCCAATACTTGTCGCACCTAAGCCACAAGTGAAGTTGCTGCTATATATAGCGGCAACCAATCAAGTGGTTAGTGATGCGTTAGTAGCGGAGAGGGAGGCGGATGATGAGTCGGCAACCATGGCAGATGCATCCAGCGACAAGCAGGGGGCTTCACCGGCAAGCTCTGGTCCCGACAAGGATGGATCTACGCAGGCGTGTGAGAAGATGCAGAAAAGGATGGTGCAGCGCCCAGTTTACTTTGTCAGTTCCCTTCTGCAGGGGCTAGGTCAAGGTACTCGGTGTGCAGAAATTGCTTTTCGCCTTCTCATGGCCTCGAAAGCTGCGCCATTACTTTCAAGCACATGAGATCACGATCGTCACTCGCTTTCCGCTGAAGAGGATACTGCAAAATCCAGAAGCGACAGGCAGGATTGTCGAGTGGGCACTGGAACTGTCGAGCTTTGGTCTCAAGTTTGAAAACACCTCAACTATCCAAAGCAGAGCATTGGCGGAGTTCATAGCAGAATGGACGCCAACCCAGGATGAAGAAATTCCAGAAACGAGCATCCCCGTCAAGGAAGCAAGCAAAGAGTGGCTGATGTACTTTGATGGTGCCTTCTCGCTGCAAGGCGCCGGTGCTGGCGTGCTGCTTATCGCACCCACCGGAGAGCACCTCAAGTACATAGTCCAGATGCACTTTCCCAAGGAGCAAGCAACAAACAATACTGCAGAGTATGAAGGTTTGCTTGCCGGTCTCAGGATTGCGGTAGACCTTGGGATCAAGAAGCTCATTGTCAGGGGTGACTCGCAGCTTGTCGTCCGCCAAGTGAATAAGGATTATCAGAGCCCGTTGATGGAAGCCTATGTTGATGAAGTGAGAACGCTAGAAGAGCACTTTGACGGCCTACAGATGGAACATGTTCCAAGAGCTCGAACGATATTGTCGATGGCTGTCAAAGTGCGCCGACTCAAGTTACTCTGGAACCAGGGATCTTTGTGCTCAAGCTGACTCAACCGATATGTAACGCCATCAACTGGACAGAACAAGAAGAGGAAGTTGATTTCGGTGACTATTTTCCGCAGAGCTTCACAAGCCGCCTCCAAGAAGGTCCCCAGGATCAACACCAAGAGTGCTGAGGAGCAGTCTGCTCCGACAAGCCCTAGGGTTTGTTTCGTTGAAGCAGACGCTCCCGACAAGTTTTGCTCCGGCAAGCTTGCCGGGGAACATCAAGCTCCGGCTGAACCGCAGGTTCTTGCCGTAGAAGCGGATGTTCCCGCAGCAGCAGATGTGCCTTTAGTCCTTGTTGTCGAGCCGCAAGCTCCAGCATGGGCACAGCAGATTGTCCACTTCCTTCAGACAGGAGAACTTCCCGAAGAGCAAGAAGAAGCGGAAAGAGTAGCCCGGCAGTCAAGTATGTACCAGTTTGTCGACAAGACACTGCATGCATGAAGAAGACTCAACGGTGTGAAATTGAAGTGTATTCACCGGGAAGATGGACAGAAGCTGTGGGCAGAGATACACGGAGGCATATGTGGTCACCACATAGGCGCAAGAGCACTTGCCGGCAAGGCGTTCCGGCAAGGTTTCTTTTGGCCGACAGCCCTCCAGGATGCAACTGCACAAGTAACCAAGTGTGAAGCATGCCAGTTCCATTCCAAGCAGATACACCAACCAGCTCAAGCTCTCCAGACGATCCCTTTATCCTGGCCATTTTCGGTCTGGGGGCTCGACATCCTCGGCCCCTTCCCCCGAGCTGTCGGGGGCTTTGAGTACTTGTACGTTGCAATCGACAAGTTCACAAAGTGGCCGGAAGTGGAAGCAGTGAGGAAGGTGACAGCACAGTCAGCAGTCAAGTTCTTCAGGTCGATTGTTTGCCGTTTTGGGATTCCTAACAGGATCACCACCGACAACGGCACGCAATTTACGAGTCGCACCTTCATGCAATACGTCCAAGATCTTGGCGCCAAGGTCTGCTTCGCTTCTGTTGCTCATCCGAGAAGTAACGGTCAAGCAGAGAGAGCAAATGCTGAAGTGCTGCGTGGGCTCAAGACCGGGACCTTCGACAGGCTGCACAAGTGCGGAAGAAACTGGATTGAGGAGCTGCCGGTGGTTCTTTGGTCGACCAGGACGACACCAAATCGAGCCACTGGCCAGACACCTTTCGCTCTAGTCTATGGAGCAGAGGCAGTTCTCCCCACGGAACTCGTATATGGGTCGACTCGAGTGCTCGCTTATGATGAGCTTGAGCAAGAGCAGCTGCGACAAGATGACGCGCTGCTCCTCGAGGAGGGCCGTCTTCAGGCCGCTGTACGAGCTGCTCGATATCAGCAAGCTTTGCGCCGCTACCATAGCCGCAAAGTTAGTGCCAGAAGTCTCGAGGAAGGCGACCTTGTTCTTCGGCGCGTTTAGTCCGCCAAGAATTCCAACAAGTTGGCCCCGAAGTGGGAAGGCCCTTATCGGGTGAAACGAGTCACTAGGCCTGGCGCTGTCCGCCTTGAGACCGAAGATGGCATTCCGGTGAGCAACTCCTGGAACATCGAGCATCTTCGTAACTTTTACCCGTAGGGCGCGGTTGCCAGAACCTGTTCCGGCAACCACCTTTTGTACAAGTCTTGCCGATGTTGCATGTAATCCTTTGTGCAAAGCCGGGCGCAGATCCCGTGCATAAGTAAAGCTCATGTGCTCCGCACATCTTGTCAATTTCATGCTTTCTACTTTATTATTGCATGTGTTATCTGACACTTTGTGCAGCACCTACACCCGGTAAGCAATAACGAGCCGCAAGGCTCCATAACTTTATTTTCTCTTCTTTCTCTTTCTCAAAGAAAGGAAGGTTCCCTCGCCCACAAGTTAGCCGGGGGGGAAGGAGAAGATAATGGTGTGGGCCACCAAGCGTCGCACGAGGAAGTTTCGCCTTACCGGGAAGCAAACGACAGAAAAGCTAAGTCGTTAAAAATTGAGCAATCAGTTTTTAAATTTTTAAGTTATCTTCCTCGAACGACCGTACTTTGTATGGAAAACATGTGCGTGGAGGAACCAACTCGTAGCTAGTTGCGCCCTTACTTTGTTTCGAGTCCGCTCAACAACTTAAGTGAGCTGCAACTAGTTGCGACAAGGTTGCTTGCCGGAGGCGGCACCGCCAGCAGGCTGCTGACGTTCCGCACTCAGCGCTCGCGGCTAAGGTGCCCGCGCTGGCAAATTCCCTAAAAAGCATAGGGCAAAAACATACAAAGGAAGGAATCAAGTAAAGGAAATAACATTGCAATCATTGCCCGAGATAGAGTATATATTACAAGATAGCTTGTCGCAGCTCTAATAGATTGTTTTCATAACATGACCAGCAGCGACAAGGAAAAGATAGAATTGGCGGCCTAATCTACGCGGTCGCCATCAACCCTCTTGATCTTGCCCACCTTGTCCACAATGGGTGCGACAAGGGCCTTGAGCGCTTCCACATCAGCATCCGGCGGCAAGGACTTGAGGACGCCGGTGAGGTTGAGGCCTGGATTGCGGAAGGCCACCTTCATCAGCACCTTCTGGAGAGCTCCCGCGCAGATCTGGCGCGACTCCTCGGCTAGCTGCTTTGGGATCTCTTCCCGGAGTCGCTGGAGAGCCATCACCACGCCCTTGAAGAACAAGTTGAGCTTGGCGCTGGGTTGGAGGTGCTCGTCGGAGGAATATCCAAGATCCACCATCCCCAGCTCCGCCAGCTCCCTGTCGATGGCGGCGGCAACATTCACGAGACCCTCGGTCCAGTGCTCCACATTCTCTCTGAAGGTGTTCTGGGCGGCAGTAGCGCTCGCCAGTAGCGCCTCGTCGGCCTTGATCTTATCCAACAAGGCCACCTCCCGCTCCTTGGCGTCGTCCAGTGTCTGCATCAAGGTGGTCAGCTTCAGCTCGAGATCTGCCTTGGAGTCCTTGGCGGCGCTGAGCTCCTTGCTCCTCTCGGCGAGACGGCCCTGCAGCTCGCCAAGAGTGTAGGCGTCCTTCTCGCGCTCGTGCTTGAGTGCAGCAAGCTCCTCGCCGCTCTTCTGGAGATTGGCCTCCAGCTGCGTCACCTTCGTCTCCAACTCCTTCTTGGCGGCCTCGGCAGCTGCGGCAGCATCCTTTGCTTCCTTAAGAGCCCCGCCAAGTGTTTCCTCGCGTGCGGCAAGCTCCTCCTCATGGCTGTCGAGATTGATCTTCCGCTGCGCCAGCTCGCCCTCCTGCGCAGACAGCCTCTCGTCGGCAAGCCGTTGTTGCTCCTCAACCTCGGCCTTCTCGAGGATGAAGGCTTTGCGCGCCTCGACAATTTGCTCCCGCTCCTCTGCCAAGGCCTGGAGAGCTTCCTGATTGATGCCCTGGAGCTCCTCCGCGCGTTTCTCTATGTCTTCTCCCGCCTTCGCGACAAGCGCTTCCCGGGATTCCAGCTTGGCTTGTCGGGTGCGGTAGAGCGACAGCAGCTTCCGCAACAGCTGCTCCTCCTCAAACTCGCCGCTGCTGCTGCTTGGTGCGTCGACCAGCGTCAGCCCAGCGGAGGCGAGCAGCTCTTCGTCAAAGATTTCTCCTTCAACCGGCGCTCTGGAGCTCGACGCCCAGGGAAGCTTGATGAAGACGCCATCGCCGGCCTTCAAGTAGGCGCCGGGCTGGGGCTCTTCGGAGCCTGGCGCTGCGGCAGCGGCGGAGGGATCGGCGGTCGGTGTAGCGCCTGGCGCTCCTGCGGCCTCGGGGCCGTCAGTGCGATCACCGGACCCCTCGCCAGCTTCTGCGGCGGCAGCCTTGGCGGCCTCCTCGCCGGCGGGCTTGTCAGCGCCGGCCTCTTCCTCAATGGCGGCGGCGTCGTCAGTATTGCCGCGCACGTCCTCCTCGCCGGCAACCTCAGTCTCCATCGGCTCTACGGCGGATGGATCTGACGACCAGAAAAAGAAAGAACAGTCAAGCAAATGTTCAAAGAGAAAATCAGAAGAAAAAAGAACTCAAGGGAAGTTTTCACACAAGAGGATTACCTGCGATGGGATCTGCAGCCGCGGTCTCAACCACCGGAGGGTCGCTGGCGCTATCCCTTGCCGGAGAACTGCCCCTTGCCGGAGAAGCCTCCCTTGCCGGAGAACGCTCCCTTGCCGGGGGATCCTCCCTTGGCGGTGTAGTCGACGCAGATGGCGCGTCGGGAGCGGCTTCCGGGCACTCCTGGTGGGGCTGCTCTGCTCCTACACAAACCAACAGTCAGATATCAGCAAAGAAAGAGCACCCATGTATGTTCAACAGCAAAAAGTAAACCATATACTTACGCTGGGGGCTGTGCTGGGGGCTGCTTTGAGGAAGAGTTGCCGCATCCGGCAAGGTGGTCTCGGACGCGCCTCCTGCTGCCGCGGGGGGATCGTCCTCGATGACAACCACCGGAGTCTTGGCTCTCTTCGACGCTCTCTGGGCCAGCGTCCTGAAAAGGAAAGAGTTCAGAATGAAGCAAATCAGATACAAGACAAAGCAACAAAATTGAAGAAATACAAGTACAACACAGAAGCTTACTCTTCTTCTTCCTCGTCGGAGCTGAGCGCGGAGAGATCAAATTCTGGCTCGCCTCCGGTGCGACGAGGCGGAGGAGTGGGTTCCCTTGACCGCTTGGCGGGAGTTGCAGCGGTGGCCTGGGAGGGCCCCGCTCCAGTTGCTGCAGCAGCGTGAGGTGCTCCCGCGGCAACAGTGCTTGCCGCGGTGGAGCGCGGCGCGACGGCTGTTGGCCCGTTTGCCGTCCCGTTTCGTCTCCAGCCTTGCGAAGACGCCTTTTTGGTGGAGCTGGGGGCTCCGCTCGCGGCAAGCTACTAGATGGTGGGGAGGAGGCACCCTCGGCAGGCTCGCTCGACTCGGCTTCAGGTTCGGCAAGCTCCTCCTCGCCGGCAAACTCCTTTCGCTCGACAAGGTTGCCGCCTCTGCTGCCTCTGCCTCCTCCACGGTGAACCCGAATTCGCCAGCGGCAGCAGCTGCTGCCGCCTCTTCCAGTCTGGTGGCGATGTGCTGCATCTCGTCGTCAGTGGTGTCACGGGTGAGGCCCTTCTGCTCATCGGGGCGGATCGGCACTTCTTCCAAGCTGTCGAAGAACACCCGCGCGACATCATCTGCAGGCTCTTGCCAGGTTGGAGCAATTCCATGCGAGTCGCACGACGGCATCATTGCACGGATGCGGTCGAGCGAGGAATTGTTGCACAATGGAACGACTCCCCTCGGCAACCTGAACCATTCGAGATGATCAGGGTCGTGCTTGAACAGCTCCAGAAGCATCGCATCCAACTCCAAGACGGTGAAATTGAAGTTAAGGCCCGGGCGCAGCCTCATGATATCCGCCGCATTCTGGAACTCCCAAGCAGGTCTCCTCCTCTCCTGCAAGGGGGCAATGCGGCGGTGAAGGAAATCTGCGCCAACGGCGCCTACAGTGAGTCCGGCAAGCCTGAGGCGCAGGATCCGGGTGACGGCAATCTTCAATCTAGCATCTTCCGGCGCCAAGTTGCTCCAATCGTTGCCGCGCACTATTGGGGTTTGGCGCTGAGCAGTGAAGGGCTGCGGTTCTCCTCAACAATCCAACACCAATCTACCCTCCACTCTTCCCACTTGCTGCGGAGCTCTCCTTCCAGATAAGCTTCCTTCTTGCCGATCCTTGAGATCCAAGCGATTCCTCCGGCAAGGGGCTCTCCTCTCTCAACTCGAGGCATGAAGAAGTGGCGGAAAAGGGCTACATTGGGATGGAATCCGACAAAGTTTTCGCAGAGATGTGCGAAAACTGCCATGGTCAGGACAGCATTGGGGGTGAAATCAAGGAGGCGGAACCCGTAGGTGTTCATGATATCGCAGAAAAATTCAGAGAAGGGCGGGCAGAGCCCGCAATAGAAGAACAGTGCGAAGAAAGGGTACCCAGTTGGGGCTAGTTCCGAAGCAGCGGCTGGAAGTACCTTCGTGCGCGGATGCGCTCGCGTCTCCGTCGACCAGAAGAGGTAATAGTTCTCCCTCAGCTCCCTTGCGGCGAGCTGGGGGGAAGATGGCCCGCTCCTTTCGCAGCACCGCGAGCCGCTGCGCCTCGGCCGACTTCACGCCCTTCCCCTTATCGGCTTTCGGAGCCATGGCGGAGGTGGTGGGGGAGACCGACGGCGTTGGTGGTACTGGTGGCGATGGGGAGCGGAGCGCTGCTCTCTTCAGACTTGGGAAGAAGGGGGGAGCAGC
This sequence comes from Aegilops longissima, assembly GCA_021605205.1. Lineage (NCBI taxonomy): Eukaryota > Viridiplantae > Streptophyta > Magnoliopsida > Poales > Poaceae > Aegilops > Aegilops longissima. The sequence goes on from CM038680.1 coordinate 700,111,466, forward strand.
GGTGGTTTTCGAGATTAGACAGCAGATGGCGAGGTGGGCGAACTGCCCCTGTTTCCCCTGTTTATAAGGAGGGAGAGGGGGCGGACGTTCCGCTTTTCCGAATAAAGAAACCCCCCACGATCTCTCCCACGACGCCGCGTTTGACGCGTGCTGTTCGTGGGGGAAGTGGTGGGTCCGGAGCAAGTTACGGCGTAACCAAGGTCGCGCGTGCCCGTGCACTGTTTTGGGCCTAGCCCAACAGCGCTCGGCACCGTGTGTGGCCCAGGCCCGGGGGCTCCTGTCGGTGTACTAGAGTAGGGGTACCCTAGTATCCCGAACTCGTGCACGGGCAGTCGCAGCACCCCGCGGCAAGGCTTGCCAGGTGACCGCCAAGGTCCTCCGTGGTTCATTTGGAGCCATTCAAAAACAAAGTATTTAAGCCAAGGAGACAAGGCCCCGGCAAGAGGAGCTTGCCGGGAAGGCCAACTAAGGCATTTTAGAAGACAAGGCCCCGGCAAGAGGAGCTTGCCGGGAAGGCCCGGTGAGCGACAAGCTTCCGGACGCAACAAGGCAACAACCGCGGCAAGGCGCTTGCCGCGGCAGACTACCACTCCGTTCCTCCGCTCCAGCTCATCCGCCAACGTGTCGCCATGGGACTTTTCCAAGCGCGCGTGGCAAGAGGCTGTGCGGCCAGCGGAGCACGGTGGTAAGCGGCGCTGACAAGATTGCCATCGTGGCGAGCGGTGGCGCCCCTGACGGTCTCTTTCTGCAATGTTTAGTCGACTTAGGCGGGCATTTAATGCCTTTGTCCCCTGCCGTCAGGGTTAGGTACGTTACACTGTACAAGTAGCTGTACCAACCGCAACTCATTTTCCCTTTTTGCCCTTGTCTATGTTGCCACTTGTCGGTGACCCCTTGAGCATATAAAAGGAGGCCCATGCGCAACGTAGAAGGGGTTCGGTTCATTCGAAACCAGAGAACACTCACGCTAGGTCTTGTAGCTCTCAGCGCTCCCTAGCAAGAACACAATACAATCAGACAAGCAGCAGTAGGAGTATTATCTCTCCGGAGAGCTCCGAAGCTGGGTAAACTGCTCGTGTGCTTCGCCTCGATCTGCTCTTCGTGCAACCTCCGCCCCCCACCGAACCGAAAGGGGCTCGGTCTGCCGGTCCCATAGGTGTTCGTGGGTCAGATCAGCCTCCCCGACAGCGTCTTGTATGATTTGAGTCTTTGCTTTTTAGTTTACCACAATCATCTTTGATGTACACACCTTTTGAGAGAGACACACATGATTCAGAATTTGTTAGAATACTCTATGTTCTTCACTTATATCTTTTGAGCTATATAGTTTTTGCTCTAGTGCTTCACTTATATCTTTTAGAGCACGGTGGTGGTTTTATTTTATAGAAATTATTGTTCTCTCATGCTTCACTTATATTATTTGGAGATTCCTACAATACAACATGGTAATTTTCTTAAATTGTTAAATTAATCCGAATGTGATAGGCATCCAAGATGAGCATAATAAAAAGTTCCATATTGAGTGTGTTGAATACTAAGAGAAGTTTGATGCTTGATGATTGTTTTGAGATATGGAGGTGGTAATATTAGAGTTATGCTAGTTGAGTAGTTGTGAATTTGAGAAATACTTGTGTTGAAGTTTGCAAGTCCCGTAGCATGCACGTATGGTAAACGTTGTGTAACAAATTTGAAACATGAGGTGTTCTTTGATTGTCCTCCTTATGAGTGGCTGTCGGAGACAAGCGATGGTCTTTTCCTACCAATATATCCCCCTAGGAGCATGTGCGTAGTGCTTGGTTTTTGATGACTTGTAGATTTTTGCAATAAGTATGTGAGTTCTTTATGACTAATGTTGAGTCCATGGGTTATACGCACTCTCAACCTTCCATCATTGCTAGCCTCTTCGGTACCGTGCATTGCCCTTTGTCACCTTGAGAGTTGGTGCAAACTTCGCCGGTACATCCAAACCCCGTGATACGATACGCTCTATCACACATAAACCTCCTTATATCTTCCTCAAAACAGCCACCATACCTACCTATTATGGCATTTCCATAGCCATTCCAAGATATATTACCATGCAACTTTCCACCGTTCCGTTTATCATGACACGCATCATCATTGTCATATTGCCTTGCATGATCATGTAGTTGACATCGTATTTGTGGCAAACCCACCATGCATATTATTTCATACATGTCACTCTTGATTCATTGCCCATCCTAGTACACCGCCGGAGGCATTCATATAGAGTCATACTTTGTTCTAGTATCGAGTTGTAATCATTGAGTTGTAAATAAATAGAAGTGTGATGATCATCATTCGTAGAGCATTGTCCAAAAAAAGAGAAAGGCCAAATGTAAAAAAGGGAGGCCCAAAAGAAGAAAATAAAAAGGGGCAATGCTACTATCCTTTTCCACACTTGTGCTTCAAAGTAGCACCATGATCTTTATGATGGAGAGTCTCTTGTTTTGTCACTTTCATATACTAGTGGGAATTTTTCATTATAGAACTTAGCTTGTATATTCCAACAATGGGCTTCCTTAAATACCCTACGTTTTCGTGAGCAAGCAAGTTGGATGCACACCCACTTAGTTTCTTTAGTTGAGCTTTCATACATTTATAGCTCTAGTGCATCCATTGCATGGCAATCCCTACTCCTTGCATTGACATCAATTGATGGGCATCTCCCTAGCCCGTTGATTAGCTGCGTCAATGTGAGACTTTCTCCTTTTTTGTCTTCTCCACATAACCCCCCATCATCATATTCTATTCCACCCATAGTGTTATATCCATGGCTCACGCTCATGTATTGCGTGAAAGTTGAAAAAGTTTGAGATTACTGAAGTGTGAAACAATTGCTTGGCTTGTCATCGAGGTTGTGCATGATGAGAGCATTCTTGTGTGACGAAAATGGAGCATGACCAAACTATATGATTTTGTAGGGATGAACTTTCTTTGGCCATGTTATTTTGAGAAGACATAATTGCTTAGTTAGTATGCTTGAAGTATTATTACTTTTATGTCAATATTAAACTTTTATCTTGAATCTTTCAGATCTGAATATTCATGCCACAGTTGAGAAAATTACATTGAAAATTATGCTAAGAAGCATTCCACATCAAAAATTCTGTTTTTATCATTTACCTACTCGAGGACGAGCAGGAATTAAGCTTGGGGATGCTTGATACGTCTCCAACGTATCTATAATTTTTTTATTGTTCCAAGCTATTATATATTCTGTTTTGGACGTTTAATGGGCTTTATTATACAGTTTTATATTATTTTTGGGACTAACCTATTAACCGGAGGCCCAGCCCAAATTGCTGTTTTTTTGCCTATTTCAGTGTTTCGAAGGAAAAGGATGTCAAACGGAGTTCAAACGGAATGAAACCTTCGGGAACGTGATTTTCGGAACAAACGTGATCCAGAGGACTTGGAGTGGACGTCAAGCAATCAACGAGGAGGCCACGAGGCAGGGGGCGCGCCCTCCACCCTCGCGGGCCCCTTGTGGCTCCACCGACCAACTTCTTCCTCCTATATATACCTACGTACCCCCAAACCATCAGGGACAAAGCCAAAACCCTAATTCCACCGCCGCAGCCTTCTATACCCATGAGATCCCATCTTGGGGCCTTTTCCGGCGCTCCGCCGGAGGGGGCATCGATCATGGAGGGCTTCTATATCAACACCATAGCCTCTCCGATGATGTGTGAGTAGTTTACCTCAGACCTTTGGGTCCATAGTTATTAGCCAGATGGCTTCTTCTCTCTCCTTGGATCTCAATACAAAGTTCTCCTCGATTTTCTTGGAGACCTATTCGATGTAATCTTCTTTTGCGGTTGTTGAAAGGATCGATATAGTTGACTAGAGGGGGGGTGAATAGGCAACTAACAATTTTTAAGCTTTTCTTTACCAATTTAAACTTTGCAATAATAAAGGTTGTCTAGATGTGCAACTAGGTGGACAACCTATATGATGCAAACAACACAAGCACAAAAGCAAGCAAGGATAGGAACACAAATAAGCTTGCACAAGTAAAGGGATAAGATAACCAAGAGTGGAGCCGGTGGAGACGAGGATGTGTTACCGAAGTTCCTTCCCTTTGAGGGGAAGTATGTCTCCGTTAGAGCAGTGTGGAGGCACAAAGCTACCCAAGAAGCGACTAGGGCCACCGTAATATCCTCACGCCCTTGCACAATGCAAGAGCCGTGATTCCACTAATGGTGCCCTTGAAGGCGGCGACCGAACCTTTACAAACAAGGTTGGGGCAATCTCCACAACTTAATTGGAGGCTCCCAACAACACCATGAAGCTTCACCACAATGGAATATGGCTCCACGGTGACCTCAACCGTCTAGGATGCTCAAACACCCAAGAGTAACAAGATCCGCAAGGGATAAGTGGGGGGAATCAAATATCTTGTGGTGGAAGTGTAGATCGGGCCCTTGTCACCCAATCCCGAGCAAATCAACAAGTTTGATTGGCTAGGGAGAGAGATCGGGCCAAAATGGAGCTTGGAGCAACAATGGAGCTTAGCGAGAGAAGAGGTGGTCAACTAGAGGTTGAAGACGCCCCTTATATAGTCGTGGGAAAAATCCAACCGTTATCCACTTATTCAGCTCAGCGGTTCTGGTACTACCGCTCGAGGGGCGCGGTACTACCGTGAGGCTGCGCGGTACTACCGTGGCGGACCATGGTACTACCGCGGCAGCAGCACAGGCCGGAACTAGCCTGACTAAGGGGCAGTACTACCGCTTGCGCGGTACTACCGCTCCCCCTTGCGGTACTTCCGCAAGGCAGGGGAGTCATGGCCTGGGAAGGGCGCGGATGAAATAAATTACATCCATGCCAACTTCCGCTGAAACTGCGGTAGTGCAAAAATTTGACGCGGTACTACCGCTCCGGAGGAGCGGTACTACCGTAGCGCGTGCCTACTACCGTGAAACTACGGTACTCGGTAGGAGGGCCACGGTACTACGGTTCATAGGGAGCAGTACTACCGTGGGCTCCAGCGGTACTACCGCTACCGACGAGCGGTACTACCGTGGTGGCGCGGATGTAAAATTACATCTGCCCCTACTACCGCACCGGAGCGGCACTAGGCCTGGGAGCCGCGGTACTACCGCTCCAGAGGAGCGGTACTACCGTGGCACCCCGCGGTACTACCGCGTGTACCCGCGGTACTACCGCAAGTACAAGGTAGTTGTCAGATTTCTGCACAACCAAGATAACGAAGGGAAGCTCCAAAGTGCAGGGAAAGGAGGGACAAGTGTACGTGTTGATTCCGCCCTAACCTTTCCGACGCGGACCCCCTCTTAATAGTACGGCTCTCCTATGACTCAAATCCACCAAAAAGAAACGTAGGACGACGCCGTCTTCAATAGTCTCCGAGGGGCACCGAATCGTCTCGAGCCTAGAGATGAACCATCTGAGGAACTCAAAGCATACGATTAGTCCGCAAAAGTATCGCCATCAATCACCAAAACACTTACGGATAAATATGCCCTTACAATCTCCCCTTTTGGTGGATTGATGACAATACGGATTTGCACAAAGATACAATAATATAGAGCAAGGGCAAACCCCTCCTCTCCAAAATATAGACGGGCTCCCCCTAGATGTGTGCACTCTGGATGAATGCTTTGGACTGCATAGCACACGTACTAGGATCACCACTCCCCCTATATTTTAGAGACAAAGGTCCGAAGAATAACATCTAAGCAACATATAGCACGATATAACATAAGCTTGCTAAGATAGATAGAGTGCATATGTCTTACACCATATGAAGGAAAAGCAACTAAAACGAGGTTCAAACGAGGTTCAGCCGAAAATGCAATAAACGCACCAAACACGAACACGACACAAGACTCACAAATCCCTACGCTCTCTCCCCCTTTGGCATCGAGACGCCAAAAAGGCAGAGAGGACACCTACACACAAGCGGTGGCTCAAGCAGAAGGGAACTCGTCCCAACCCTCTCCGTCAGACTCCTCAGCAGTAGGGATGGACTCCTCGACGTCCTCCTCAGAATCAGTCCACTTGTAGCCTTGCTTCTCCATCCACTCGGCCTCTGGAGTGATGTGCTCCTCAGACCCGCCAGACACATCCTCACCATAGAGCTTCAAGATCTTCCTGTCCCGGCGACGACTCTCCTTGGATGCCACGTGAGTCCTGTACTGCCCCTTGGCTTGCATGCAGAAAAGAGTCTTCATCTTGTCCTTCAGCTTCGTGGCCCAAGAAGGCATAGAGGAGCTCTGGGAAGGCCTAGCAGCATGGCCCTCATCAACATTCTCGGCGCCAACATCCTCCTCTCCAACAGCAGCCCTAGCAGCAGACGCCTCGGCACAAGTAGTAGTATTGGCCCAGTTGGGTTTGACACGCAGACAGATGGGGTCATGGCGAATCCAGTCAGGGGCAACAAACTCCTCACCAGGGAACATCTTCTCCCAGGTCCTCGAGATCAGCAGAAACAGATAAGGCCCGTGATAGGCACTTTGCGGTTGAACACCGAAACCAAGCTCACACCACATGATGTGAGATATCAAGTGGCTGAGTCTCGAGACAAACGAGCCTCCTCGCAGATGAGCATCATATCCACCATATAGGCATGGACCTTGTCCTTGTCACCAATGCGAGGGAACAAGGAGTTGCGGAAGATGCGGTACATGATATCCAGAAGGAGTTGAGCACCAACCCTATCTTGCCACTTGAAGCGTCTTCTCAACATAGTACGGTGCAAGCCTGTCCTTGTTGGCGAGTCGGGGTTGGCATGGGGACGAACACCCACGGGGGAGTCAAGCCCGTCATCAGGAACTTGGAGCAAATCCATGAACTCCTTCCAGGTAGCAGTCAGCTTACGGCCATTTGTCATCCAGGTCATCCTCCTCTCCTCATTGGGGTGAAAGTAGATGAAGCAAAGAACCCACCAATGAGCTCGGGATCATAGTCAAGGTGAAAAGAGATCACATGCTCAATGCCAAACTGCTCCACCAAGTCCGAGCCTCTCCAAAGTAGGCACGGAACTTCTCCTTCCTCAAGTGATGCATGTCAATCCACTTCACATCCACATAGGTATTCTGCTTGTTCTTGATGACGCCCGGATAGACGTTGGTTTGATGCTTGTTCCGAACAGCTCACAGCCCCCGACAGAGGAACGAGGGGTCACGTGCGGATCAATTTGCACGAGACGGACGTGGTCGATTGGGGCATCTCATCCATGCCCTTGGCGGGCTCCTTGAACTTGTTGGCGCTTGTCTTGACATGGCGCTTGGGGGCAGAGGAGGAGCCCTCAGGTGCTTCACCGGGTTGCGCAGACGCTTGGGGCCGTGTCACGGCTGGGATTGGACCGCGAGATCCATAACACGAGACACACACGCAAAGCACCAAAGACGCAAAGAAGATCAATGCAAAGGCCACGAAAAAGCACAAGAAACACATAGGAGACATATGAGAAAGTTGGCATGCGATAGGTGTGAGTCACGGTAGGACTGCCAGATCGCTATGCACTAAAGCAGTAGTACTGCTCCAACGCGTAGTACCGCAAGGGTCACGGTAGTACCATGGTTGGAGCGGAAGTAGAGCTTTAGTGCCGCACAGAGCGCGGTAGTACCGCACCCGAAGGGCGGTAGTACCGTGCAAGCGGTAGTACCGCGCCATATGGGCGGTAGTACCGCGTCGCAGCCGGATCCAACTATCGATTTGAATCTGAAAAGAACCACGAAACAACGGCGGTGCTACAGTGATCAGATCTAGCGCATGAAAACAATACACATATAAATCCTATGCAATACTACACTCCTTCATCCTATTCTTGCAGAGATTAGGCCTATCAATCTCAAGAACACACAAGCCTCCCCCAAAACCTAGAAACGCCAAACACCATCAACAAGGAGAGGGAATTGGGGAAAACCTGGGTCCATAGCAAGAGCACGTGGTGGAACGATCCCACCGGTCGGAATCACGGAGGGCAGCGGTGGAGGAGATCCGCGAGAGACGCCGGCTCCGTTCTTGAGCAAGGGAGAGAAGGAGGCGACGTGGGGAGAAGACAGCGAATGGGTATGGGGAGTTAGAACTCCCCCTGCCCGTCCTTATCCCCACGCCCTCGAACCGTCGTGGTAGTACCGCGTATCATCGCGGTAGTACCGCTCGGGCGGAAGTTCCGCACCGAGGCGGTAGTACCGCTCAACCGGGCGGCAGTAAAAAATTACTGCCGTGAGGTTGCGGTAGTACCGTGCTCCCGCAAGCGGTAGTACCGTGGCAGGCTGCGGTAGTACCGCAGCTGGCCGCGGTAGTACCGTGAATCTCAAGTCACCGCAGGTTTCAAAAACGAAAAGAGGGCCTTTGAAAGGAAACTTTTCACACACAAGAAACCACAAACTCTAGCACAAACCAGAGGCAAAAGACAACAAGAAACCACCAAACGACAAGGACTCTCAAGGAGAGAGGTCGGTGGCCGAAGCCACCTATGTTTGAGTGGAATGGTATGGCACCGCGAAGAATTATCCTTGGGCCCATGACCAAAACTCGTCTTTGGAACACAAGTACCATCAAAAATGGCTAATGTGAAAGAGGTGATCGATTTATGCATAATGGGGGGAGGGACAGTTCATTGAGAGAACAACACTCCCCCTATGTCCATGCCTACACCTAAACTAGACAACAAGTTGAGTGTGGTGGGGAGTGCACGGGCTCAAGTCACATTGCTCAAATCAATGATATTTAGCTCATGCCTTAACTCAAAATCTTGCTTCATCTAAGGGCTTCGTGAATATATCTGCAAGGTTATCCTGAGTGTTGACATACTTGAGCTCGATCTCCCCTCGCCTAATGTGATCCCGGATGAAATGATACCGAATCTCGATGTGCTTCGTCTTGAAGTGTTGCACCGGGTTGAGAGAAATCTTGATGGCACTTTCATTATCACACCAAAGAGGCACTTTGTCACAAATGACACCGTACTCCTTTAAAGTTTGCCTCATCCATAGGAGTTGAGCACAACAACTACCGGCCGCCACATATTCCGCTTCGGTGGACGAGAGAGACACACAACTTTGCTTCTTGGAAGACCAACTTACCAAGGAGCAACCAAGAAATTGGCACCCTCTGAAGTGGACTTCCTATCCACTTTGTCTCCGCCCAATCGAATCCGTAAATCCTTCAAGCTTGAAGTTTGCTCCTCTTGGGTACCATAAGCCAAAGTTTGGGGTATGAGCCAAATATCGAAGATTCGCTTGACCGCCACATAGTGACTTTCCTTCGTGTGGCTTGAAACCGTGCACACATTCCCACACTCAACATGATATCCGGTCTAGATGCACAAAGGTAAAGCAAGGATCCAATCATGGAGCGATATACATTTTGATCCACCGCTTTACCATTGGGATCAATGTCAAGTTGGCACTTGGTGGGCATTGGTGTAGTAGCCGCTTGACATCACTTAGCTTGAATCTTTTGAGCATGTCTTGAGTGTATTTGGCTTGGTTGATGAAGGTTCCTTCTCTTCTTTGTTTGATATCGAAACCAAGGAAGAACTTCAACTCTCCCATCGAAGACATCTTGAACTTGGAGGTCATGAGAGCGGCAAATTCCTCATTGAAAGCTTTGTTAGGAGAACCAAAGATAATATCATCAACATATAGTTGGCATACAAACAACTCCCCATTGACCTTCTTAGTAAAAAAGAATGGGATCGATTTGCCCCACTTCAAATCCACGATCTTGTAACAACTCGGTAAGGTGGTCATACCACGCACGTGGGGCTTGTTTAAGGCCATATAGTGCCTTATCGAGTTGATACACATGGTCCGGGAAGTAGGGGTCCTCGAACCCGGGGGGTTGCTTGACATAGACCAACTCATTAATGGGACCATTAAGAAAAGCACTTTTCACATCCATTTGTTGCAACTTAAAGTTGTGATGGGAAGCATAAGCAATCAACAAACGAATGGATTCAAGACGAGCAACGGGAGCAAAGGTTTCACCGTAGTCGATACCCTCGACTTGGGAGTAGCCTTGTGCTACCAATCTTGCCTTGTTGCGAATGATGTTCCCATGAGCATCTTGCTTGTTCTTGAAAATCCACTTGGTTCCAATGACATTGTGGTTCTCCGATGGCCTTGGCACCAATCTCCACACCTTGTTGTACTCGAAGTTGTTGAGTTCTTCATGCATAGCATTGAGCCAATCCGAGTCTTCGAGCGCCTCATAGACCTTTTGAGGTTCAACACAAGAGACAAACGCGTGATGTTCACAATAGTTTGCCAATTGTCTACGAGTGCTTACCCCTTTTCTTAGACTTCCAACCACATTCTCCATGAGATGGCCTTTGGTGGTGAGTTTGGAAGCAATCTTGGCGGCACGACGCTCTAATTCCTCCTCGGAGGTGAGATGAGGAGGGGTCACTTGATCATCTTGAGCGTCGTCATGAGCATGATCTTCATCTTGAGCATGCTCGGGGGAGAGAACTTGACCTTGGGCATCATTTGAGTTTGATATCATCGTCTTGAGCACGATCTTGCCCTTGGTCTTGTTCATGAGGTTGAGGGCCTTCATTTTGTTCTTCGGAAGCGTGTGGGCCTTGGGTTGGTGATGGCTCCACTTGAGTGGAGCATTGTCCTTCTCCTTCGGCCACAAGGGGTTCCTCAATGGGTAGGATAAAGCCAACTCCCATTCTTCTTATGGCTTGGGGAGGAATTTCATCACCTACATCACAAGTGCCACTTTGCTCCACTTGGGAGCCGTTATTCTCATCAAACTTCACGTTACACGTCTCCTCAATAAGTCCCGTGGATTTATTGAGGACACGGTAAGCATGAGAGTTTGTAGCATAACCAACAAATATGCCCTCATGAGCTCTAGCTTCAAATTTAAACAAACGAACACCTTTCTTGAGAATGAAACACTTACACCCGAACACCCGGAAGTACTTGAGGTTGGGCTTGTTGCCGGTGAGTATCTCATAAGGAGTCTTGTTCAAGCCTTTGCGGAGATAGAGCCGATTGGATGCATGACATGCGGTGTTGATGGCTTCGGCCCAAAAGTTGTATGGAGACTTGAACTCCGCCATCATGGTCCTTGCCGCATCCATCAACGTCCGGTTCTTTCTCTCCACAACACCATTTTGTTGAGGCGTATATGGTGCAGAATATTGATGCTTGATTCCCTCATCACTAAGGAACTCATCCAAGGTGTAGTTCTTGAACTCTGTGCCGTTGTCACTTCTTATAGTCAAGATCTTTGCATTGTGTTGACGTTGAGCTTCATTTGCAAAGTCGATGACGGTTTGTTGAGTCTCACTCTTCCTCTTGAAGAAATATACCCAAGTGTATCTTGAATAGTCATCCACAATCACCAAGCAATACTTTCTACCTCCAAGACTATCAAATGATGGTGGCCCAAAGAGATCCATGTGAAGGAGCTCCAAGGGTCTCTTTGAGTATATGATGGTCGTGGGAGGGTGAGACTTCTCATGAAGCTTTCCTTCAATACAAGCACTGCAGGCACGGTCTTTGGCAAAACTAACATTTGTTAGTCCACGGACATGGTCCCCCTTGAGAAGACTTTGCAAAGATCTCATATTGACATGGGCTAAACGGCGATGCCAAAGCCATCCCACGTCAACTTTAGCCATTAGGCATGTCGCGGTCTTAGTGGGTCGCTCCGAAAAGTTTATCACATAGAGACCGTTTTCAACATGCCCAACAAAGGCTACTTTAAGAGTCTTGCTCCACAAGAGGGCCACGGTATCAATGTCAAAGAAAGTAGCAAAACCCATGACTGCAAGTTGACGAACGGAAAGCAAATTGTATGCAAGGACTCAACAAGCATGACTTTCTCGATCGTAAGATCATGAGAAATGACAACCTTGCCGAGACCCAATACCTTAGAATGTGATGCATCACCCCACTCGACATCGGTGGGCATAGATGGAGTCTCTTGCACGTCCACCACCATGTCCTTGCTCCCGGTCATATGATTTGTTGCTCCACTATCGAGCAACCATGATCCCCCACCGGAAGCAAACCCCTACAAGAGATCAATGCTTGGTTTTAGGTACCCATTTGGTAATGGGTCCTTTGATGTTAGTAACGAGGGTCTTAGGAACCCAAATAGACCATTCAATGTACTCATAAGAAGAACCAACAAATTTAGCATAAACATGCCCATCACTAGCACGGCACAACACATAAGAGGGGTTAAAGTCGCCGGCTATGTTCATGGGGATGACGTTGTCCTTCTTGACATTGCCACCCTTTGCACGGTTCTTCTTCTTCTTGGAAGCACCCTCTCCCTCCCTCACAAAAGTTTGCTTGAGAGGGGGAGCTGTTAGGGAACGTTGCAGAAAATTAAAATTTTTCCTACGGTTTCACCAAGACCTATCTATGAGTTCATCTAGCAACGAGTCAAGGGAGTGAGTTTGCATCTACATACCACTTTTTAGATCGCGAGCGGAAGCGTTCACTAGAACGGGGATGAAGTAGTTGTTCTCGTCATGATCCTATCACCGGAGATCCTAGCGCCGAACGGACGGCACCTCCGCGTTCAACACACGTACGGGACGGGAGACGTCTCCTCCTTCTTGATCCAGCAAGGGAAAAGGAGAGGTTGATGATGATCCAGCAGCACGACGGCGTGGTGGTGGATGCAGCAGAACTCCGGCAGGGCTTCGCCAAGCTGCTACGGGAGGAGGACGAGGTGTAGCAGGGGGAGGGAGGCGCCAGAACTTCAGGGTGCGGCTGCCCCCTCCCCCCTCCCTTTATATAGGCCCCAGGGGCGCCGCCCTGGGGATCCCATCTCCCAAGGGGGCGGCCAAGGGGGGAGGAGTGCCCCCCAAGGCAAGTGGGCGCCCCCCCCCCCATCCTAGGGTTTCAACCCTAGGCGCAAGGGGTGGGCCAAGGGGGGCGCACCATCCCACTATGGGCTGGTTCCCCTCCCCACTTCAGCCCATGGGGCCCTCCGGGATGGGTGGCCCCACCCGGTGGACCCCCAGGACCCTTCCGGTGGTCCCGGTACAATACCGGGTGACCCCGAAACTTTCCCGGTGGCCGAAATACCACTTCCTATATATAATTCTTTACCTCCGGACCAATCTGAAACTCCTCGTGACGTCCGGGATCTCATCCGGGACTCCGAACAACATTCGGTATACTGCATACTCATATTCATACAACCCTAGCGTCACCGAACCTTAAGTGTGTAGACCCTACGGTTTCGGGAGACACGTGACATGACCGAGACGGCTCTCGGCAATAACCAACAGCGGATCTGGATACCCATGTTGGCTCCCACATGCTCCTCGATGATCTCATTGGATGAACCACGATGTCGAGGATTCAAACAATCCAGTATACAATTCCCTTTGTCAATCGGTATGTTACTTGCCCGAGATTCGATCGTCGGTATCCCAATACCTCGCTCAATCTCGTTACCGGCAAGTCACTTTACTCGTACCGTAATGCATGATCCCGTGACCAGACACTTGATCACTTTGAGCTAATGCACTATCGAGTGGGCCCAGTGATACCTCTCCGTAACACGGAGTGACAAATCCCAGTCTCGATCCGTGTCAACCCAACAGACACTTTCGGAGATACCTGTAGTGCACCTTTATAGTCACCCAGTTACGTTGTGACGTTTGGTACACCCAAAGCACTCTTACGGTATCCGGGAGTTACACGACCTCATGGTCTAAGGAAGAGATACTTGACATTGGAAAAGCTCTAGCAAAACGAACTACACGATCTTGTGCTATGCTTAGGATTGGGTCTTGTCCACATCATTCTCCTAATGATGTGATCCCGTTGTCAATGACATCCAATGTCCATAGTCAGGAAACCGTGACTATCTGTTGACCAACGAGCTAGTCAACTAGAGGCTCACTAGGGACATTTTGTGGTCTATGTATTCACACGTGTATTAAGATTTCCGGATAATACAATTATAGCATGAATAAAAGACAATTATCATGAACAAGGAAATATAATAATAACCCTTTTATTATTGCCTCTAGGGCATATTTCCAACAGTCTCCCACTTGCACTAGAGTCAATAATCTAGTTACATTGTGATGAATCGAACACCCATAGAGTTCTGGTGTTGATCATGTTTTGCCCGCGGAAGAGGTTTAGTCAACGGATCTGCGACCTTCAGATCCGTATGCACTTTGCAAATTTCTATGTCTCCATCTTGAACATTTTCACGGATGGAGTTGAAGCGACGCTTGATGTGCTGGTCTTCTTGTGAAACCTGGGCTCCTTGGCAAGTGCAATAGCTCCAGTGTTGTCACGAGAAGAGTTTGATCGGCCCGACGCATTGGGTATGACTCCCAGGTCGGTGATGAACTCCTTCACCCAAATTGCTTCATGCGCTGCCTCCGAGGCTGCCATGTACTCCGCTTCACATGTAGATCCCGCCACGACGCCTGCTTGCAGCTACACCAGCTATCGCTCCACCATTCAACATATACACATATCCGGTTTGTGACTTAGAGTCATCAGATCCGTGTCGAAGCTAAGCGCCGACGTAACCCTTCTGACGAGCTCTTCGTCACCTCCATAAACGAAACATGTCCTTTGTCCTTTTCAGTACTTCAGGATATTCTTGACCGCTGTCCAGTGTTCCTTGCGGAATTACTTTGGTACCTTCCTACCAAACTTACGGCAAGGTTTACATCAGTCTGGTACACAGATGGCATACATAATAGATCCTATGGCGAGGCATAGGGATGACGCTCATCTCTTCTTTATCTTTTGTCGTGGTTTGAGCATTGAGCCGAGCTCAATCTCACACCTTGCAGTCAGAGCAAGAACCCTTTCTTGGACTGATCCATTTTGAACTTCTTCAAAATCTTATCAAGATATGTGCTTTGTGAAAGACCTATGAGGCGTCTCGATCTATCTCTATAGATCTTGATGCCTAATATATAAGCAGCTTCTCCAAGGTCCTTCATTCAAAAACTTTTATTCAAGTAGGCCTTAATGTTGTCCAAGAGTTCTATATCATTTCCCATCAAAAGTATGTCATCTACATATAATATGAGAAATGCTACAGAGCTCCCACTCACTTTCTTGTAAACGCAGGCTTCTCCATAAGTCTGCATAAACCCAAACGCTTTGATCATCTCATCAAAGCGAATGTTCCAACTCCGAGATGCTTGCACCAGCCCATAAATGGATCGCTAGAGCTTGCATACTTTGTTAGCATTCTTAGGATCGACAAAACCTTCCGGCTACATCATATACAGCTCTTCCTTAAGATAACCATTAAGGAACGCTGTTTTGATGTCCATCTGCCATATCTCATAATCATAGTATGCGGCAATTGCTAACATGATTCGGACGGACTTAAGCTTCGCTACGGGAGAGAAAGTCTCATCGTAGTCAATCCCTTGAACTTGCCGATAACCCTTAGCGACAAGTCGAGCTTTATAGATGGTGACATTACCATCCGCATCCGTCTTCTTCTTAAAGATCCATTTATTTTCTATCGCTTGCCGATCATCGGGCAAGTCTGTCAAAGTCCATACTTTGTTTTCATACATGGATCCTATCTCGGATTGCATGGCTTCAAGCCATTTGTTGGAATCTGGGCCCGCCATCGCTTCTTCATAGTTCGAAGGTTCACCGTTGTCTAACAACATGATTTCCAGGACAGGGTTGCCGTACCACTGCAGTGCGGAACGTGTCCTAGTGGACCTCGGGTTCGTAGCAACTTGATCCGAAGTACCTTGATCATCATCATTAATTTCCTCTTGATTGGTGTAGGCATCACAGAACGTTTTCTGAGCTGCACTACTATCCTGTTCAAGAGGTAGTACTTCATCGAGTTCTACTTTCCTCCCACTTACTTCTTCGAGAGAAACTCTTTTCCGAAAGGATCCGTTCTTGGCAACAAAGATCTTGCCCTCGGATCTTAAGTAGAAGGTATACCCAATGGTTTCCTTAGGGTTTCCACCGTTGGGGAACGTTGCGAGAAAATTAAAATTTTTCCTACGGTTTCACCAAGATCTATCTATGAGTTCATCTAGCAACGAGTCAAGGGAGTGAGTTTGCATCTACATACCACTTTGTAGATCGCGCGATGAAGCGTTCACTAGAACGGGATGAAGTAGTTGTTCGGTCGTGATCCTATCACGGAGATCCTAGCGCCGAACGGACGGCACCTCCGCGTTCAACACACGTGACGGACGGGAGATGTCTCCTCCTTCTTGATCCAGCAAGGAAAAGGAGAGGTTGATGATGATCCAGCAGACGACGGCGTGGTGGTGGATGCAGAGAACTCCGGCAGGCTTCGCCAAGCTGCATGGAGGAGGACAAGGTGTAGGGGGGGGAGGCGCGGAACTTGAGGTGCGGCTGCCCCTTCCCCTCCTTTATATAGGCCCTCAGGCGCCCGCCCTGGGGATCCCATCTCCCAAGGGGCGGCGGCCAAGGGGAGGAGTGCCCCAAGGCAGTGGGCGCCCCCCCCCTAGGGTTTCAACCCTAGGCGCAAGGTGGGCCAAGGCGCACCAGCCCACTATGGGCTGGTTCCTCCCCACTTCAGCCCATGGGGCCCTCCGGATGGGTGGCCCCACCCGGTGGACCCCCGGGACCCTTCCGATGGTCCCGGTACAATACCGGGTGACCCCGAAACTTTCCCGATGGCCGAAATACCACTTCCTATATATAATTCTTTACCTCCGGACCAATCCGAAACTCCTCGTGACGTCCGGGATCTCATCCGGGACTCTGAACAACATTCGGTATACTGCATACTCATATTCATACAACCCTAGCGTCACCGAACCTTAAGTGTGTAGACCCTACGGGTTCGGGAGACACGTAGACATGACCGAGACGGCTCTCGGGCAATAACCAACAGCGGAATCTGGATACCCATGTTGGCTCCCACATGCTCCTCGATGATCTCATCGGATGAACCACGATGTCGAGGATTCAAACAATCCCGTATACAATTCCCTTTGTCAATCGGTATGTTACTTGCCCGAGATTCGATCGTCGGTATCCCAATACCTCGCTCAATCTCGTTATCGCAAGTCACTTTACTCGTATCAGTAATGCATGATCCCATGACCGGACACTTGATCACTTTGAGCTCATTATGATGATGCACTACCGAGTGGGCCCAAGTGATACCTCTCCGTAACACGGAGTGACAAATCCAGTCTCGATCCGTGTCAACCCAATGACACTTTCGGAGATACCTGTAGTGCACCTTTATAGTCACCCGATTCGTTGTGACGTTTGGTACACCCAAAGCACTCTTACGGTATCCGGGAGTTACACGACCTCATGGTCTAAGGAAGAGATACTTGACATTGGAAAAGCTCTAGCAAAACGAACTACGATCTTGTGCTATGCTTAGGATTGGGTCTTGTCCATCACATCATTCTCCTAATGATGTGACCCGTTATCAATGACATCCAATGTCCATAGTCGAAACCGTGACTATCTGTTGACCAACGAGCTAGTCAACTAGAGGCTCACTAGGGACATTTTGTGGTCTATGTATTCACACGTGTATTACGATTTCCGGATAATACAATTATAGCATGAATAAAAGACAATTATCATGAACAAGGAAATATAATAATAACCCTTTTATTATTGCCTCTAGGGCATATTTCCAACAGGAGGTTGCTTGGTCTTTTCATTCTTCTTCTTGCTTTGGGCTTGGGCGCGAACCCAATCCCCTCCTTGGCCACAACTTCCTTTTGATTACTCAAAAGGTCGTTAAGGTTCTTCTCACCTTGAATGCATGTGACAAGGCCCTTTTCAAGTTGCTCCTTCAACTTAGCATTATCCTCAACAAGATGCACATGCTCACAACAAGGGTTAGTAGCATTTGCATTATCAATCAATATCATATGAGGAAATGTGGCTTTCTCCTTGGTTAGCTTCACTTGGAGTTGATCATGAGACTCTTTGAGACTAGCATGAGCACCCTTCAAGACTTTGTGAGCCTTGTCGAGAGTGTCAAAGTCCTCGTTGAGTCTAGCAAGATCAACTCCAAGCTTTGCCTTCTCGGAACTAAGCACACGAGACACAACAAGAGCATGATCAAGGTCTTTCTTTAATTTAGCGTGATCATCGTTGTGTGACTCCTCAAGAGCCAAACGAAGACCACGCTCTTCCTTAAGAGCATTGGAAAGATCCAAAATCTCATCGGCATAGTCACGACTATGCCCTTCCATCTTAGAGATGGTTTCTTCATGAGTCTCGATCATGACATTGGCTTCACCAAGTTGTTCCAAGAGAGCAACGAAGTGCTTCTTGGATTTGCCCTTGAGTTTACTCATAAAGATCTCAAATTCATTTTCCTCTACATTAGTCCCCTCATGTTCATCAATGCAATCCGTCAAAGAAGAATGATTGATGATGGTAGTTTTGATGTTGGGGGTTACCTTGTTGGTGGCTTTAGCCATGAGGCACTTGGCGGTGATGCTTTCATTGGGTGAACCGAAGAGAGACACCCGAGGAGTCATTGCAATGGCCACGGAGGCCATGGCAACCGATTCACCATCCTCATCCTCATCATCATCCTCATTGTACTCTTCTTGAACCACCAAGGCTTTGTGAGGAGTCTTCTTTGGGAAGTTGCTCTTGTTGGGGAAAGACTTGGCCTTTTCCTTACGGATGAGCTTACCACCATTGTCTTCCCTCTTCTCATATGGACACTCTGCAACAAAGTGACTCACATTGCCACAATTGAAACACGTCCTCACTCGTTGCTTGCCCTTAGAGCCACTTGAATTGCTCTTGTTGAAGTTGGGCCTTGAGTTCTTCTTGCTCCAAAATTGTCTTGAAGCAAGGGCCATGTGTTCATGATAATCATACTTAGTATCTTCGAGGTTGCTCTCTTCTTCTTCCTCCTCTCCATCTTCATCGACACAAATCTTGGCCTTCAAAGCGAGGTTGGGCTTCTTTGCTCTTTGGGAGCGAAGCACCGCATTGTCGGCGGTCTTGTCCAATATTCTCATAGCCACAAACTCATCCAACACATCACTTGAGGACAGGCTGTGGAAGTCCGGTCGCTGACGGATGACGGAGGACATGGCTTTGTGGTAGGGCATCATTGCCTTGAGGAATTTGCGCTTGATCCAGTTGTCATCTGTGTCCTTACTTCCATGATCCCGGAGGGAGACAACAAGCTTGGTTACCCTCCGATAGATCTCACGAGGTTCTTCTTCTTCCTTCATTGCAAACTCATCGGCTTCATCTTGGACCACTTCATAATTGGAACGTTGAATGCTTGCGCTTCCTCGATAAAGGGAAACCACCTTGAGCCAAGCATCTTTGGCACGGGAGTAAGGCCGGAGATGAGGGAGTTCTTCGGGAAGGATTGCTTCTTGGATGATGAAGAGAGCATTCTCATTGAATTGATGGTCCACGACCTCTCTTGGAGAAAAGTTGCTCGGATCATGCGGATAGAAACCTTCTTCAATGATTCTCCAAAGGTTAGTGTTCACATGATTTAAATGACGCTTAAAACGATAAACCCAAGAATCAAAATCCTCCTTTTATCAATCTTAGGTGGTGGACCGCATGATTCAAATGAGTGGAAGGAATCGGTCCACCATAAACGGGAGGTTGCACATGGGCGAAGATGCCGGTGCCATTCTTACCACTAGACGAGGGGGCTTTCTCACTAGTAGCTTCCCCCTTATCGGAGTTAGCATCCGCTCCCATGTTGGCGGGATCACCCACTTTCACGGGTGCGGAGGAAAGTTTAAGACCTTCTAGGAATTCCTTAAACATGTCCTTGACCTCGCTCGTCATGGAGTTTTTCAATGTGTCCAACGCCACATTGAATTCCTCACGAGAGATCGAGGTACCCCCATCTCCCGTAGATGATGTCGGATTCACACCGGAGTGCTCCCCCACATCATCTACGACGTCAACCATACTCTTTGGACGGTAAAGTCCTTAAAAAGAGACGAGGCTCTGATACCAATTGAAAGGATCGATATAGTTGACTAGAGGGGGGGGTGAATAGGCAACTAACAATTTTTAAGCTTTTCTTTACCAATTTAAACTTTGCAATAATAAAGGTTGTCTAGATGTGCAACTAGGTGGACAACCTATATGATGCGAACAACACAAGCACAAAAGCAAGCAAGGATAGGAACACAAATAAGCTTGCACAAGTAAAGGGATAAGATAACCAAGAGTGGAGCGGTGGAGACGAGGATGTGTTATCAAGTTCCTTCCTTTGAGGGAAGTGCGTCTCCGTTAGGCGGTGTGGAGGCACAATGCTCCCCAAGAAGCCACTAGGGCCACCGTAATCTCCTCACGCCCTCGCACAATGCAAGAGCCGTGATTCCACTAATGGTGCCCTTGAAGGCGGCGACCGAACCTTTACAAACAAGGTTGGGGCAATCTCCACAACTTAATTGGAGGCTCCCAACAACACCATGAAGCTTCACCACAATGGAATATGGCTCCACGGTGACCTCAACCGTCTAGGATGCTCAAACACCCAAGAGTAACAAGATCCGCAAGGGATAAGTGGGGAGAATCAAATATCTTGTGGTGGAAGTGTAGATCGGGCCCTTGTCACCCAATCCCGAGCAAATCAACAAGTTTGATTGGCTAGGGAGAGAGATCGGGCCAAAATGGAGCTTGGAGCAACAATGGAGCTTAGCGAGAGAAGAGGTGGTCAACTAGAGGTTGAAGACGCCCCTTATATAGTCGTGGGAAAATCCAACCGTTATCCACTTATTCAGCCCGCGACGCGCGGTACTACCGCTCCAGGGGCGCGGTACTACCGCAAGGCTGCGCGGTACTACCGTGGCGGACCACGGTACTATCGCGGCAGCAGCACAGGCCGGAACTAGCCTGACTAAGGGGCAGTACTACCGCTTGCACAGTACTACCGCAAGGCAGGGGAGTCACGGCCTGGGAAGGGCGCGGATGAAATAAATTACATCCGTGCCAACTTCCGCTGAAACTGCGGTAGTGCAAAAATCCGACGCGGTACTACCGCTCCGGAGGAGCGGTACTACCGTAGCGCGTGCCTACTACCGTGAAACTACGGTACTCGGTAGGAGGGCCACTGTACTACGGCTCATAGGGAGCAGTACTACCGTGGGCTCCGCGGTACTACCGCGCTGGACGAGCGGTACTACCGTGGTGGGCGCGGATGTAAAAAATTACATCCGCCCCTACTACCGCACCGGGCGGCATTAGGCACAGGGCAGCGGTACAACCGCTCCAGAGGAGCGGTACTACCGTGGCACCCCGCGGTACTACCGCGTGTACCCGCGGTACTACCGCAAGTACAGGGTAGTTGTCGGATTTCCGCACAACCAAGATAACGAAGGGAAGCTCCAAAGTGCAGGGAAAGGAGGGACAAGTGTACGTGTTGATTCCGCCCTAACCTTTTCGACGCGGAACCCCTCTTAGTAGTACGGCTCTCCTACGACTCAAATCCACCAAAAAGAAACGTAGGACGACGCCGTCTTCAATAGTCTCCGAGGGGCACCGAATCGTCTCGAGCCTAGAGATGAACCATCTGAGGAACTCAAAGCATACGATTAGTCCGCAAAAGTATCGTCATCAATCACCAAAACACTTACGGGATAAATATGCCCTTACAGGTGTGTTTGTCGAGATCCGATGAATTGTGGGTTTATGATCAAGATTATCTATGAACAATATTTGAATCTCCTCTGAATTCTTTTATGTATGATTGGTTATCTTTGCAAGTCTCTTCATATTATCAGTTTGGTTTGACCTACTAGATTGATCTTTCTTGCAATGGGAGAAGTGCTTAGCTTTGGGTTCAATCTTGCGGTGCTCGATCCCAGTGACAGCAGGGGAAACGACACATATTGTATTGTTGCCATCGAGGATAAAAAGATGGGGTTTATATCATATTGCATGAGTTTATCCCTCTACATCATGTCATCTTGCTTAAAGCGTTACTCTGTTCTTATGAACTTAATACTCTAGATGCATGCTGGATAGCGGTCGATGTGTGGAGTAATAGTAGTAGATGCAGGCAGGAGTCGGTCTGCTTGTCACGGACGTGATGCCTATATACATGATCATACCTAGATATTCTAATAATTATGTAGTTTTATATCAATTGCTCAACGGTAATTTGTTCACCCACTGTAATACTTATGCTATCTTGAGAGAAGCCATTAGTGAAACCTATGGCCCTCGGGTCTATTTCCATCATATAAGTTTCCAATCTATTTTTATTTTGCAATCTTTACTTTTTATCTTTATCATAAAAATACCAAAAATATTATCTTATCATCTCTATCAGATCTCATTTTTGCAAGTAGCCGTGAAGGGATTGACAACCCCTTTATCGCGTTGGTTGCAAGGTTCTTATTTGTTTGTGTAGGTGCGTGGGACTTGAGCGTGGTCTTCTACTGAATTGATATCTTGGTTCTCAAAAATTAAGGGAAATACTTACGCTACTTTACTGCATAACCCTTTCCTCTTCAAGGGAAAACCAACGCAGTGCTCAAGAGGTAGCAGCCCTCGGCCTAGATCTGGCCCCTCCCGGCCCCATCTGGGTCCTAGCGGGCCGGTAATTGGTGTTGCTTCGACGTCCTCTACGTGGCGCGGAGGAGGAGCAGCTCGGACTCGAGGTGGTGGCGCCTACGGCGTGCCTTCTGCAGCGTGACGGCAGGAGCTTTACGAGCGTCTGTGAACCTGGTCGGGCCTATGGGCCCACGGGCTGGGTATGCTCCTGCTGCCGCGTCCGGTCAGTTACTGTCGTTAACGGTGGAGGTTGGGCCCTCCCGCGCGCTGACGATGTTGTTGCCTCGAGTCCCGGCTCCTCTTCTTCGTTGAGCAGGCCCCTTTTCCGGTGTTGTGGTGATACGGCGCGGAAGCTCAAGACCGTTTTTGGCGCAGAGTGATGGTTTGTTTGGTGGTGTACTCCGGAGCGCCCGAGGTGAAGGTTGGAATCGGGAGAAATCCCTGTCGGCCGAGCCGACACCGACGCGGCGGTGCCTGAGGGTGCCGCCGGACCTTCCTGGAGGGCGTCGGGGGTACCCTTCCTCTCTCCTCGTCGCGTACCGGGGGAAACCCTTGGCAGCAGCATCGTCATCGTCGCGTCCCTTCTTGAAGGTGTTGATTGGTACCAGCGCCTCGGAGTATAGGAGCTTAGTGGAGGATTCCCGGTGGGCGCGGCGGTCGCGTAGCTTCTTCGTTTTTGTTGATCTGTCGGTGTCGGCATTTGTTTCTTTTCTTTTTTTTCATTTCATTTCTTTTAGGCATGCCTGTGCTGCTTCCGCCACGGGGGGAAACTATTTCGTTGGAAAAAAAACCTGGGCGGCTCTCACAAATAGGGAACCACCGAACCTGCCTCGCCTTCTCGAAGAAACCGGCTAGGGCTACGGCCACGGTGTCGCGCCTCCAACCTCCTCTGCCGGCGGCGAGGGTGCCGCCACTGCGGGGGCACCGGAGGAGGCGGAGATGGGTCTGGACATCTCGCGCGGGGGCGGGCTGCCCAGCTTCAAGTTCGCGTTCAATTCAGAGAACTTTTCCGACCGGGTGCTGCGGCTGGAGGTCGTCGCCAGCCACGGCGTCCCCGACTTGGCGTTCAACCGCGAGGAGCTCCACGAGGAGGAAGCAGGTCCGTACAGTACAGTGCCTCAATCCTCCCACGCCCTTGGAATTAGACGGATTCATGTGTATGATTCTCTGCTGTTTAGCGCAATTCGTCTATGGATACGTGTGGAGATCTGTGGCTATTTGCGATTCCTGCTGTTTCTTCACTTCACGTAGACCTTCATTAGGGGTTAACGGTTAGGATGATATGATATGAGCCTCACCTATTGTTGTGTGAATTTAAGAATTAATTGTCTGACTATATATATGGATGTTTTCTACAGTCTGGATTAATACCGAATCTGTTCACACGAGGCAATCAACAAATTGTAAATCGTCCATACATCCAACTAGAACACAACAGATTCGTAGTCACATATTCAGGTGGAGCAGCAATGATGTTCAAAGTTCAAACAATATCAGATTTGGCAGTGCTGTCCTTTTTGTGGATTGGTTACCTTGTAATCCTCAGGGTGATTCCTTAGTCAAGTTTGTCACAAAGCGTTTGTTTTCTGGAATTATACCTCTTAATTAGATTTTAGAGAAAATCTTTATGTGCTTGGAAATGTATACTTCTTGGGATTTGGTTTGCGTAAGATTATTTATAAAATTATTTTCCCTAACAAAAGTTGTATCGACGAAACAAACAGGAAGAACGCCTTGTTTTCAAATATGTTATTCACTTAACGGATGTATATTTGGAAAGATGAGGCAGTTGATTTATATCCCTCATTTTGTAAAAAAAATCGATTCTACGAGCAACTGTGATACGCCATATATATTTGAAGAGAATGTGTGGAGGGGCGGGTTCCTACTCTAGAGCACTTCACAACCTTGTTCCCTATTTGCGATTCTTACTATTTCTTCACTTCACCTCACCTGTTGTTGTGTGAATTTAAGAATTGACTGACAATGGAGTTTTCTAGTCTGGATTAATATCAAATCTGTTCAGATGAAGCAATCCACAAATACATCCAACTAGAATACGGCAAATTGAGAGTCAAATATTTAGGTGGAGCAGTTATGGTGTTGAAACAATATTGAACCGTTCAAATTGACAGTGCTGCCCCCTTTTGAGGATTGGTTAACATAAGCGTTTGTTTTCTGGAAATATATCACTTATTAGATTTTAGAGAAAATATTTATGTGCTCTTGGCATTTGGTTTGTGTAAGGTTACATTAGCATGCCAGATTATTCATAAAAGAAATTTTCCTGACAAAAGTTATATACACCGACGAAACAAACAGGAAGGATGTGTTATTGTCAATCTGTTATTCATTTAATGGGTGTATATTTGGAAGGTTGAGGAAGTTGATTTATATTCCTCATTTTGTAAAAACTTTGATTTTACGAGCAACTGTGAAACGCCATATATATTTGGAGAGAAAGCATGGAGGGGCGGGTTCCTACTCTAGAGCTCTTCACAACCTTGTTCCCTGTTCATCATTTAAAGTCAAGCAATAGTCTGTCTCATTTATTGAAACATTTAATGTTACTAGATATTAGCCTGCTCGATCATCGTTTAGTTTAATGTAGTATTAACGCCTGTGATGTACAGGTATAGCTGTTATTACTGATACAGTCTGATGATCAACTGGGTAACCCTTGCAGGTTGCGTGTTTCTCCACACGTGCAACATACTAGTTACATGCCAACGATGGCAAGATATCCACCAACTCTTAGTTAAACCTGTGTTCCTGTTTGTTGCTTGAACTTGATTCTGCCAATAGACGTTTGCGTGGTATAAAATACTGATTAATTATATAACAATATTACACTTTGATTGTCTGTTCTTTTGTACTTGGACACCATTATACGGTATATTAATAGGATCCTTGGGATGACATTTACTATTACTTTACTCAGGAAGCAGCGAGCATGCTCAGATATCTTGATGCAGCTAAATGAATTTGGATATTCATGATGTTTTATTAATCAATTTACCAAATTTCTCATGGTTGAGTCAACGAATATGCACACATAGAAGAGCAGAGTGTTCCTATTATCTTAACAGCAGAATCTCTCTAGTGGTTTAGTTTATGCCTATTACTCCATTTCCCTCAGTTTGCCCTTAATATCTCTCTGATCTTTGTATTCTTTCTGTGATGAACACATAGAAAAAGTATTGACTCTTCTTGGACCATTGTGTCCGCGCCAGTTTTATGAGTAAAGACCATTTACATCAATTCGGTGGTTTTAGCTGCAAATAGTCCATTCTTTCTTAAGGTAATTTTCATAACCTTTTGAGATTCATTTCTTCTTTGGTCAGTTTTCATGTTCCCTAATATGCTTTATTCTCCGTAGCTTTTCACAAATGGCATGAAAGAGTCTGATAGAGGCATCTAACACTCCGAATTGCTGATTCGGGTAAACAGGTAACATCCTTTCCTTTTTATCCCATTTTTCTATGGTGACACTGTTATTATTCTGTAGTCTGTACTCACTTTGTTTTTTTTAATATAAAACATCGAATATTTGTGGTATTACAGGGATTCTGTCTCCAAGTTTCTGTCAGCCCTTCCTTTTTCTTTTTCATAATGAAATGGTCAAGTCTCTTCTCAGTTTTCACCGTGGCCTTTAACTACCAAATGGGTATTTTGTCCATGATTAATCTTCTGCATGGATAGCTTTCCTGAATAAAGGAGATCTACTGTTGTAATTTACGCACAAAGAATCTTCCATTTAGTTCTTTCTTATTGAACTGTTATCATAAACCCGTATGCCTCATTATTTCATTCTACTAGGAACGGAGGAAACTGTCATGATGGAGATTTTGAGATTTATGTACACTGCAAAGCTATCAACAACTGAGCACAATCTTCTGATTGACATCTTGATGGCCGCTGATAAACTGGATGTTCTTGCTTGCATGTGGCATTGTAACCAGTTAATCAAAAACTTGCCTATGACCAGAGAGTTGGCATTGCTCTACCTAGATTACCCATGCTCCAGTTCAGTGGCTGCTGAAATTAGGCATCTGATGGATGCAGCCAAGGAATTCCTCGCCGGCAAATACAAGGTTTTGGCCAAGTGAGTGATCACTCTCTGACGGAGCTACCTTTTTTCTTTTCCAAGAAAGCATTAGACATCTTCCTCAAAAAGAAAAGTGTATACATTTTTGTCACAAAATCATGCATGAAGTGTCTACTCATGGAATGATTTGTTTCGTTCCAGGTTCTCTGATGAATTGATGGACATGCCTCTTGCTGGGATTGAAGCCATGATTGAAGATACCGTATATAGCTTCTTGCTTGAGTGTGCGTGCATGCTATACCCAGAAAGGCACAAGCTATGGAGCTCTCGTTTACTTCCGCTGGTACGCTTCAGTCATATGACTTGGAGCAAACTCCACGAAGTCCTGACATGCAGTGATGATGCTGTGCACAGTGAGCAAACAAAGAAGCTTATTACTGATGTACTCCTGCACAAAGCTTACCCAGCACATGAGCAAGGCACTATTGAGGCAGACACAACAACCCGTTGCCAAGTTCCACAGCGAGCTTACAGGCTTAAACCAATCAAAGTGGTTGAATTCGACCGGCCCTGCCCACAGGTCATTGTTTACTTGGATCTAACACATGAGGAATGGTCCCGACTCTTCCCAACCGGAAACATTTGGCACACTTGTTCCATCTTGCTGGACAAAGATTTATTTCTCATAACAAACTGTCAAATGGATACAGCTTTGGCCTCTTTATAGAAACAATTGAGATGCCAAAGGGCCCAACATGTTTGACAGTAGACTTTGAGTTAGCTGCAAGGACAAGATCGTCAGGGAAATTCGTGCTCAGGTTCGAGGACAAGCATACAGGCGATGATTGGATGCTGGGATGTGGTGATCCTTTGAGGTTCCATGGTCGACGTTCATTGCCAACGATAACCTCTTCATCGATGGTGTGCTGCATCTGAGAGCTGACTTGAAGGTGGCGCAGCCGGGATTACAGACTTGATGATCTCTTGCTCAGCAAAGTTAGGTTGATAGCTGTGGAAGGTGAAAGTTGCATTTTTTGAAATAGAAACAAAAATTAATCAAGTTGTCTCTTCGAGAGGGAAACAACTTTATTAATCAACAAAATCCAAAAAAAGACTTTATTCGTTAACAAACAATCAGGCTTTGAAGCATCCCAGAAGGAGCACATTGTGATTTTTATTAGGTCCATGTGGTCTTTTGCATTATAAACCAGAACGCTTGCCTGTAATTTTGCACTTCCTATTTCCGAGGGTCCTGTTTGGAAAGTCTGGAACCGCTGACCTCGCCTTCCCGAAGAAGCTTTGGCGGCTAGGGTTACGCCCGCCGCCGCCCCGCGTTTCGTCCCTCTCTCGGAGGGCATGGACGCCGTTGAAGATTCAGCAACGGCGGTGGGGGCGGCAGCGGAGATGGGGCTGGACTACTCGCAAGGCGGCGTGCTGCCCAGCTTTGACTTCGCGTTCGATTGGGCCAACTTCTCCGATCGGAAGCTGCGTATAGAGATCGTCGCCCGTGACCACGCGCCGGGTTCCGGCGGACACGTCGGCGGAGGATCCACTGCCGACCAAGCGCGCCGCGGCAAGGAGAAAGGTGCGTAGGGTACAGTGCCTGATATAGCTGTTATTAACAGATTAGAATACATCAGCTATTTTGGATGTAGCAGTGGTGTTCAAATAATATCAGTCCATTACCGGATTAGCCCCCAAAAATTTAAATAAACTTCAATCAGTTGTAATTGAGATTGACCACTGGACAGCAAAGGGGCGCAACTACTCAGCTTTGAATTTTTGGAAAGGTGCTACCAGTACCTGAAGGAATATTTGTTGTCCTTTGTGCATTTCAAACTTCTAATCTTCATGTCATAATTCTTGGTCAAGTTTGTCACAAAGCCCTTTCCAAGGAATTGCCTAGGTAGGCTTTTAACAATTATTTATTTGTGGGAAAATTTCAGAGATCTTGAAATAAGCTTGTTTTGAGTGAGATTACATTGAGGCATTGACATGTCAGATCATTAAAAAAGGAAAAATGTGCAGTCACTGCAATAAATCTTCCAACTGTTATATTTCTTAATGTAGAAATAGAACAAATAGGAATAACATATTATTAGCAAGTGTGCTCTTCATTTTAGTTCAACATTAGTCTGCATTCTCTTTTTTTTCTCCTTTTTGAGGTAACATATGTATTTGGACCGAAGAAGAAACTGTTCCATGACCTTCATTTTAGTTGAACATTAGTCTGCATTCTTTTTTTTCTTGTTTCAAACAAAGGTTGTCATTAGCCTGTTGCTAAAAACTTCATACGGCTGCCTCCATACATGCAAAAATACTGGTTGCAGTTCGGTGCTTTCCAACAATGCAAAGATAACCACTTGAACTTAGTTAACACCTTGTTTTTCTGTTTTGGCTACTTGAACGTGTTTGTGCTACTGGATATAGCAGTATGGACTACACTAATTCATTAGATGGCAGTTAGCATGTTACATCCATTATTACTGTATTCAGTGAGCTATAAGGCCTTGTACAATGCAAGGTGCTCAGTAAAATAAACCGAGTTTTTCTTAAGTGCCAATGCTTATTTCTATAGGAGGGGTCCCTAATTTAGCATACCCTATACAAATAAGCACCGGTGCTTAAGGAAAAACTGGTTTATTTTTCTAAGCACATCCCCTAAGCACACTGCATTGTACAAGGCGTAAGCACCTCCTTTGGCCCATGCTTCGTCCCCTAGGTCGGCATGGACGGCGCTCCCCCCGCCGCCGCCTTTGGGCCCCGTCGACGCTTCTCCTTCCTCCTCTCTACCCGCCTCCCACGGGACCCGCAAGGGGTGCTCAAACCCTAACCCTAGCCAGGCCCTGCTGGGCCGTTGTCGGGTGTCTGGACGACTTACCTCACGTCCTGTCTCCTTGGGGTGCGAGGGCTCTCGCCAGGAGTGTTACAGACGTGTCCCCCTAGCTCGATGGTGGGAGCCACCACCGAGGTGCTCATTCTTGCTGAGTTGGGCCAGGGTAGGAGTTGGTGGGGCTGGCTGGTGCCCGAACCACAGCATATAGCGGGGCTTGATATGGGGCTCGAAGGTTGTTGCTACAAGTGACCATTATGTTGGGCTCGCTTTCGTCCAAATCTAGCCGGGTTTGTTGATGCTCGCAAGTTTGGGCTCTTTCAAGGGGTGGGGAAGGAGCTCCCTTCCCACCCTTTCCTCCGGTGGTCGGCGGCTGCAGGTTTGGTGTGGGGTGGGGGCTCGAGGTCGTGGATGTCGGGGTGGCAACCCTGAGTGGCAGGCTGCGCATTTGGCTCTCTGACGAGCAGTGTTGCCGCGTTGTTGGTGACGCTTCTTTGTCATGTGATTGGTGAGGTGGGTGGTGGCGGCCGATCCTGGCATAGTTGTTGTCGTCGATTCCACATTTTTCATGGTCGGTCACGTCGGGGGCCATGGTAGCTTGGGTCCCTTTAGCGAGGTGTGTGGGGGGTGCCGAGCAAAAGCTCCGTGCCTTGGCACCGATGATGACGATGCTTGCTAGTGTGGTGTCCCTCTGGGTGAAAACCCGTGTCCATCTCTAGTGGATGCGACAGTGGAAGCATTGTGCGTCTTGTCCCTCTTAGGGGCGTCGTCAGTGAGTTTGGGTGATCCCCCATCGTGGCAGCCTATTCGAGTGGAATGGAGCACTACTTGGCCCAACCTTGATTATAGTGGTTGGCGGTCTCGTTTGCCCCGTTTCATTTGCACGTGACAAAATGTGTTTCAAACTCGAGGTCTTGTTTGCTTGTCCGGCAGGGTCGACACTACTTGGTCTGGAGTGAGACAGTAGAGGGTCCTCTCCAGCGGCAGAATGCTTGAGTTTTTGCAGTGAAGTCCGGTAGTTTCATCCAAGTGGCGCGTGTTCGTGGTTTGATATCGGCATTAGTTGTGACTCTTGGTGGTCCGGCCTCTGATGCGCTTCTTCTCGACGGCGCCTAGTAGTGCACCCCTGGGTTCTTGTTTGCAGTGTCCGGCTTGTTTTGTCGTCATCTTTCTTTTGATCAGCTTGTATGAGGATATCCTCGACACCTTGTATTGTTCGTCTATGTGACTTTCTCTATAAAGCAGGGTGAAAGCCTGTTTCGAGAAAGTGAGGATATCCTCGACACCTTGTATTGTATGCTATGATTGCTGGATGCAGCTAAATGGTTGTTTGATTTTTGCACGTTGTTTAACCAATTTTTTCTTTTATCTGAAGATTGATCACAAAAAAAATTCACCCATAGAGGAAAATAGTGTCGCGAGTATTTCAGTAAAAGAATATATGTTTGGTGTTTCTATTTCCATACATTTTACTTTTCCAATTTGTTCTTTATTTTTATTTTTTGATCTTTGGTATTTTGCAGGTGATGACTCTTCCTCGATGATGGTGGGTACACCAGTTTTACGAGAAAAAACCATTCATATCAATTCAGCAATTCTTGCTTCAAGAAGTCCTTTCTTTCTGAAGGTAGTTCTGATAACCTTCTGTGAACTACATTTTTTCTAGCCAGTTGAAGTTTCTAA
The DNA here is from genome assembly GCA_021605205.1 of Aegilops longissima. Classification (NCBI taxonomy): domain Eukaryota; kingdom Viridiplantae; phylum Streptophyta; class Magnoliopsida; order Poales; family Poaceae; genus Aegilops; species Aegilops longissima. Next base: position 700,142,529 of record CM038680.1, read on the forward strand.
TAAGTTTCATGCTTCTCAGCTTTTCTCAAATGGCATGAAAGAATCTGATCAGATGCACCCAACAATTAAGTCCTTTCTTTCTAAAGGATTTCTTGCTTCAAGAAGTCCTTTCTTTCTAAAGGTAGTTCTGATAACCTTGTGTGAACTACATTTTTTCTAGCCAGTTGAAGTTTCTAATAAGGTTCATGCTTCTCAGCTTTTCTCAAATGGCATGAAAGTATCTGATCAGACGGACCCAACAATTAGGATTGCTGATTCAGGTAATGCGATAACTAAAGGGTAAATTCTGCATCTTACAATTTATTCTAATTTTATTCTGGTTGTGTTATAGTTTCTATAGTTCCTATATTTTTATGAATATTTAGAGTAAATAAAATACTACTCCTTTCATCCCGAACTAGTTGTCTTAGATTTGTATAGACACGGAAGTATCTAGACACGCTTTAGTGTTAGGTACATCCTTATCTAGACAAATCTAAGAGAAATAATTTGGGACGAAGGTAATATGTTTCTTAATTTCTGATACTTATATTTTCTGTGATAAAGAAAAAGGTTAGTCTCCCATGAAACTTTTCTTGGTACTGAAAGTCAACATTCAACTTATAATCATTTACTCACTCCGATCCAAAATAGGTGCCGTGGTTTTAGTTCAACCACAACACTTATTTTTTAGCGGAGGGAGTAGGATACAAAAGGCCATCTTTTCTTTGTTTAATTCTTTATTAGCTCTTTCCTTGATGTTTATGTTTTTTTTATTTACTTGGAACAGAGGAAAATGCCCTTATGGAGCTTTTAAGATATATGTACAGCGGAAAGTTGACAACAACGGAGCCCAGTCTACTGCTCGACATCTTGATGGCTGCGGACAAATTTGAGGTTCTCTCTTGCGTGAGGCATTGCAGTCAGCTGCTCACAAGCTTGCCTATGACCACAGAATCTGCACTGCTTTACCTAGACCACCCTTGCTCGACTTCATTAGCAGCTGAGGTCGAGGGTGTGATAGGCGCAGCCAAGGAATTCCTTGCCAACAAATACAATGATTTTGCTAAGTTAGTGATCCCAATTTGATAGAGCCATGCTTTATTTCATTTTCTAAGAAAAATGTAGACATTGATGTTGCAAATCATCTATTTGGTATACTAATTGCATGATTTAACTCTTTTCAGGTTCCAGCATGAACTGATGAACTTCCCTCTTGCTGGGATTGAAGCCATCTTGTCAAGTACTGAGCTACAAGTAACATGGGAAGATTGCATATATGCCTTTATGCTCACATGGGCCCGTGAACGATACCCAGAATTGGACGAAAGACGCAAGATCTTGAGTTCTCGTTTACTTCCACTGGTAAGCTTCAGTCATATGACATATAGAAAACTTCAGGAGATCCTAGCATGCAGCGATGATGATATAGACCATGAGAAAGTAACTAAACATATTGCTGAGGTACTTCTACAAAAAGCTTACCCAAAACAGATGGAAGGTGCTCTTGCAGCAGACGCAACAACCTGTTGGCAATTTACTGAGCGAGAGTACAAGTACAAACCTGTGAAATTGGTTGCTTTTGATCGACCCTGCCCACAGGTTATCGCTTACCTGGATCTAACACGCGAGGACTGCTCCCGACTCTTCCCATCTGGACATGCATGGTCACACGACATCCGGCTTGCAGGGTGGGAGGGGAGCATTTATCTCAGCCCAGTCTGTACAATGAATGAGCAGAGTAAGTTGTCCACCTTTGGTCTACAGTTAATTGGATTCGGATCCACAGATTTGACAGTAGATATTGAGTTTGCTGCAAGGACAAGATCGTCCGGAAAATTTGTGAGCAAGTACAGTTGTAAGCACACCTTCACCAGTGCTTGGTTGAAAAAATGCGATGATCTTTTTGGCGTCCCATGGTCGACGTTCATTGCCGATGACAACCTCTTCATCGACGGTGTGCTGCATCTGAGAGCTGATTTGGTGGCGGTCCAGCAGACGGATCAGTTACAGGCCTGATGATGTCTCACTCACTTGGCAGAGTTATTAAGTCGTTTGTTCGTCATCAGCCGCTTCAATGGGATTCTGGCTGTAATCTGAGTCTAGTTTCGTTATTTTTGTTTATGCTGCTGGAAACACTTTGGCGCCTGAAGATGAAGCATCTAAGGAATTGATGGAGGCTCGTGGCTTCTTACAATGAAATTTTGGAAACCGGGGTGGTAGACCCTTTGATCACCCTTCATTTTTTAAAAGATTAATCGTAGTCGTCATGTTTTTGTTAAGCAAATACCGTCTTGTTTCATGCCGTAACCTGAATGGTAGGGCGATTCCTTATTACTCCATGTGTTCCCCCAAAGTTGGGGGCATTACTGGGTGTCTGAACATGTTGTGTTCCATTTTCTGGACTTACTCAAGGTTAAGGACCTCAAGGTTACCCGACCGCTTGTATCAAGTCGGGGTTTACCTGATCCTTGGATCCGAATGCTTTCAGCTAAAATTTTGCAAAAAAGGAACATTTATGAGAGTTTCTCAAGATATCCTCTGATCAATGTCTCGGAGCCCTTCCCTCGTCAAGATATCGAAATGAATTGTTCTTCTGTAACTCCGAGTCTCCGACAGCTAGTGATGTAAGGTGTTTTGTCGCCTTTGTTCAATCTATACTACTATTAAAAAAGCAAACATGAACTCCCCTAAAGCCACCCAAACAAATGTACACGGGACAATTAGAACCCTCAGATCTAATCCAATTAGTCAAATCTAAGAGTCCATAGTAATTCGATGGTCTGCCAGCCAATCAAACGGTTCATATTCGATGTTCTGCCAGGGCAGACGACGATCGATCTGACCGGGCCGGATGGATCACCCCAACAAACCGCTAATCTGTTTCAAAAAACAAAACCGCTAATCCCGCGCGGCAATCCTTCGTCTCACGCCCACGCACGCCGCATCTTCCCCACTAACTCCGCCGGTTATGCAGGCGAATATGCGCCATCAGATCCTGTCCCTGGATGTCACCGCCCCACGCTGTTGGCACGGACTCCCCATCCCGTCGCTGGATGGAGGGTGCCGCTGGAGGCGGCCGTGCCAACGACGAGCGTAGGACGCGGGCGGACCTCCCTCACCCTGCCTTGCCGCCCCTCCGGCCCTCATCATCCTCGTGCTTCTCCCGCACCGACGTCTCCCCGCCGCCTCGGCACCTTCCGTAGCAGGCCAGGACCGGAGCCGAGAATGAGGCGTCTGCACGCGACCATCTCTCCCTTCGAGCGCCTTCGACACGCCCCCGACTGTTGCCGCCAACTTCACTGGAAGTTTCATGATGATCCAGGTAATCGCCAAACAAACCATTGTCTGCTCATGATTTCAGAAGAGAAGCGGGGGAGTGTATTCATGTGATGAGTAAGAAGATGAACTTGTGTGGTTCAGTCACCGGATCAACTGTTAGATGCCCAGAAGGTAGTGTTAGTGTGTTACTACACCTGAAATTACAACTCAGCTAGCAGCTTCCTTCACAGTGAGCAGGAGATGCTCACCGCCGAGGCTGGGTTCAGAAATACAGATAGGTAGGTAGATGGACGAGAATGAGATACCTTTTTCCTTTTTCTCCTGTTTATCTAGATCGGCCGATCACCAAGGCATGTAGCTGTTTGTAATTTATATCGGAAGTGCAAGCATTCTCACATGGATAATAGAAAATGGTGGTAATCCGCTCAGGGAGTGATTCTCTCTAATTCATGGGAGCACCCACAGGGCTGTAATCGCCGTGAAGATTCAGCAGTTGGCTCTCACTAATTCAGGGCGCGTCGAAGGCACCGCGACGGTGGGAGTCACTATACGGATATCAGGCCAGTTGCATTATTTCTTGCCTGATATTTTTATTTATTGTTGCAGACTGGGGTAGGATGCTGAAGATGTAGAGGTTGTTGCTCCAGTGACACTGGAGCCCATTCAAGGAAGAGAATATGCGTTTTCCTCCTAACCATTTGAGTAGTGTTCTGTGCAATTTATGCACATTTTGAAAATGTAGTTATAGACGTCGAATTTATCTCCAATCCTCTATTGTGCCGTATCTTCTACAATCTTTCATATTTTAGCATGAATTTTTTAAAATGTGTGTTAGAAAGCTTGTATATCATACATACATGTGCTATTTTCTTTTGATTATCTCCTTTCAGACTGTTCGGGCTTCCTAGATCATAATAATTTGTTCTTAATAGCTCTTTGGGTCTTAGAGAATTCAGAATAAGTTCTTACAACAATCGTTACTGGATAAATCATGTATGATACCATGCTTGCACCCTTATTTGCAGCTGTATTTCAGGTTTTTGGCACAATAAGGTTAGTTTGTTTTTCTGCTTTTGGTTAGCACTGATGATAATTTGAACCTGTCAGACGGGGAAAGATATGCCCATTACGAGTGCATCTTGATTCAGTTTGAGGAGAAAGAGAAGTTAATTCAGCTTGTGGCATGTGTCCACACTTGTTAACCAATTAACCCTTTTCCATTTGTGTCTTAAAACTACTTTTGTTAACATTGCCAACCTAACAGAGGATCTACTTTTGCTAATAGTGGTCAAATAAAGAGGATCCAGAGTTTCAGACTCTGTGTTGTACAGAATTATTCTTTGCCAACAATAGCTTTGCTAAGTTTCTCTTGCCTCTCGGTGTTACTACAGGATTTAGAAACACAAGGAATGGTTAACGATGAAAGAACCACAGATAGATCTGTGATTTCTCCATTGGCCAATAATTCAACTGCATGTTTTAGGAACCACAAATAGCTTTGGGTATTTTCTTTATGCGCATTAATAATTTAATATTATATATTGAGAACTGAAATAAATATTTTACGTCATATTTATTTAAAACTTTTTGTATTAATAGTGCAATGCATAGATTTATTTTTCTATGTTTTTATGTTTATTTCCCACTAGACTGAGAATATTGATTATACTAGACAAGTAGTCATTGTTGCTTTGATTCAGAATGAGAAACATTAATTTTTCTGAATCAATGGTGCAATTAGTTCACACCAAACTATTCAAAGGTACTGTACCTCATGTTGGTGAAGATGGCAGATTTCAAACATGGTGGCGAACAAAGGTTTATATTGCAGGCGCCTCTGATTTCTTAAGTTCTTAACAATTTAATGATCGCTCGCTACTATTTTCATCATTATTATAGATAAGAATGCCAGGCCCTTCAGTTTTCTACTACCTTGACGGTAATTGAGATGACAAGGAAATACACGGGAAGCAGACAACTTGGATCATACAATGTCACAAATTGTGTTGGCCAATGTACTTTATGGCTCAGACAAGGACCTTTATATGCACAGCACAATTTTGTGACAGTAGTCTTTTTAAGCAAAATGACCCTATGAACATACTTATCATTAGTTGTTTCCTCATAGTGGGAACTTTCTATCCAGCTAAACTGGAGCATCAGGTAGCTATCACACACATCCTTTTGAGAACAAGAACACATTTATTTATATGTTTGTCTTGTTTTCTGTTTGTGCTTGCAGGAAAACAGTCTAGCTACTAGAAATTTGAGCTGAAGCACAAGCCTTTCCTCTTGGAATTGATTAAGAACCCAAGGGAGGAGTTCCTATCATCAATGCTAGCTGTACATTCAAATGCATATGCTTGTGAGCTCTGCTCTCTAAACACCCTAAAGATAACAGATGTTATTTTGTACTCTTAACAGGTCTCCCATATGGTAATTGTCTTTATGAAGTGCCCTATGATATTTCTAGAAAGTAAGGTCATGTAGGAAAATGGAGCGCTCCATCTTTGGTTATTCTCTACTCAGGTGTTTATTGCAGTGTTGTCCTTTTTTATCTTTCAGTAAAGTGCAAATTGGAACCTCTAAAAGAAGCTCCTTTTTGTGAAAATTGTTATTTCCTTATGGTGACCATTTCCATACGAACTACTCCCTCCGTAAAGAAATATAAGAGCGTTTAGATCACTAAAATAGTAATGTAAACGCTCTTATATTTGTTTACAGAGGGAGTACTACTGTTGCCCATTCCACAACCTTTATATCGAATCCTGAAGGTAGTTGAATTCATGCTATTTTATTATGACTTTAATGCCTTACTATGCATTTCATCTTCTGATGGTAGAATTTTTTTGCGCTTGAACTATTTAATAAGTTGTTCAAGCCTTCTGAATTTACTTCATTTTAATAAGTTGTATGCGGCGATTTAACTGTCTATGCCCCTCAGGTTTGAGAAGAAGCACATCCCATTACTATTACATGGCAAAAGCGGCTGCATGGCAAGGAGAAAGTCGCAACTCCGCCATGGACTTATGTGGTGATGGGAGTTAAGAGATGGCAATGCATGCTGGTAGTGCTATAAGGCCACGCACGCCAGGGTTTATGACATTGCCAGGTGCCGGTATGTTTCTACTATTGGCCCTTGTAGATCCCTTTAGTGAAAGAGCAGTGGTTATCAGAACAGAGATCGTGCATTGTGCAAGTTTGGTAGAGACGTGCATTGCACGTGCACGTTTACTAGTCTCCACAAAAAGTGAAAAGAAAAAACACCTAGCTAGAGTTGAAGACTCTTGCCGCCCTCTTTCAAGCCTGCGACCTGAGGTGCCATGGTTCGGCCGTAGGGTGATGCTTTCGTCTTCGAATGATTTCCTTACTCTTCTGAGGCAGCTGCTTTCCATCTCTTTTACATCCAGTGTGATGATGATCTCATGGATAGAGCATACGCGCCCATCTAAGATGAACACAACAGGAAAAGCACAGCGTTTACAATGGCATTGTTTGTTGCTAAAAAGTCATCCAAATTCCAAGGTGTTTACAAAGTTTGACAAACTGGAGAGGAAACTAACGAACTACATCAAATGATCTCCTTGACACGGGACACAGTACTATAGAAATGCTCAGGAAGCAAGACACTTGTCCCTGGAGATCTATGAGCTTCACTCCTTCGACGTTGCCGAAACATGTGTCGAAGGGGAGAAAATGGTACACATCATCAATACCAAAATCCATCGCAACATGATCACGGTTCTTTTGCTTTGCCAACCTTGGTTGGGCTCGGCGTAGCCCAAGCTTGGACCCTGTACTCAATGGACTGATCCCGATCTATGGCTTTTTCTTCGTCGGCGATGATTGCTGCTCTAGTGCACTGCTCCTATGAGGCTTTAACACGATGACTTTCGACTATCTACCACAACAAGGTTTGTTCGGCTCCGACGAGGGAGGGGTGATGACGGCGGTGCGCCTTCAACTCGCTCCAGTGCTTGTAGTCGTCGCTAGGTGGTCACGAACTTCGCTATAATTTTTATTACTTCTGATGTTCTTTATACTGTCATGATTGAAGATAAATGGATTGGAAGTTTCTCTCTCTAAAAAAAAAAGACTTGACCATGTCCTGGATGGGCTGATCCCAATCTGTCTCCATCCCTGGTGTCATCGAAGATTCGAAGGAGACCACAAGATCCTCCAATCTTCCACATAAGCAATATCCTAGATCATCTATCTTCCAACAAATGTTAGTGGTTGACCATGGACGACATTAGTTGGCCACCTCTATACAACTCCTCCCGAGCCTCCCAAGGGTGTTGGAGCACTCACAGATATAGCAAGGACAAAGTCGGAGGGGGGAGGGGGCGGGGGAGAGGATTCCAAGGCTACATTGTCGGCGCCTCCTAGAGGCCGGAACGAGAAATTCTGGAGGCTAGCCCCCCGACTCCGCAAGAGATGAACCCCCTCTCGAAGATGAGGAGGTAGTTGCAGTAGACATTATTTGATGGAGAGCCACCCCCCACCACGGTAGTGGCGGAGCACTCACAGATATAGCAAGGACAAAGTCGGAGGGGGGAGGGGGCGGGGGAGAGGATTCCAAGGCTACATTGTCGGCGCCTCCTAGAGGCCGGAACGAGAAATTCTGGAGGCTAGCCCCCCGACTCCGCAAGAGATGAACCCCCTCTCGAAGATGAGGAGGTAGTTGCAGTAGACATTATTTGATGGAGAGCCACCCCCCACCACGGTAGTGGCACCACCAAAAGACCTACCCCCTCTCAACATGCCTGGCGCAAGAAAAAAGGTTCCCCTCCTCCCATCGTCAGAGCCAGACAAATGGGAGGGGAACCCGCAAGCTCGTGGACCTTTGAAGGTTCAAGGGCTATCGCCTCCATCTTCAAGCGAAAGAAGTGTTGTTAGTTGGGCCATGTGGTACACGTAGCACTAGATCTTCTCCAAAAGCCATAAAAACAATATGTTCCCAGCGTGTATTTGTCTATGTTCCTTATTGTTTGCGGGTGAAATCTATGTTCCTTTTGTAGAAAGTAGAATATAAAACAGAATAATTCCTTAAAAAATGAAAATTAAGCGAGTTATATCTTCAAGAGGAAAACAACTCTATTTGATTCATAATAAGTGTCGTAGTTTTCAACTAATCTTTATTCAAAACTAGTTCAAAAATGCGACGCTTCTTTTTTTTTTGGATCGGAGCGAGTCAGGCTTTGCATCATCCCACAGGGAGCCGAATGTGATTTTATGGTAAGTTGTAAGTAGACATGGTCTTTTTGCATTTTAAACCTGAGAGCGTGCCCGTAAATGCAATTTAGCATTTCCGACTTGCGAGGGTCCTGTTTGCAAAGTCTGATACCTACCGCTGGCCTCACTTTCTCGTCTTCTCGGAGAAGCTTCGGCGGCTAGGTTACGGCCGGCCGCCGCCCCGCGTTTCGTCCCTCTCTCTCTCTCTCTCTCCCGCACGCGGCGGAGGGCATGGACACCGGCGAAGAATCAGCGACGGCGGCGGGGGCGGGGGCGGCAGCGGCGATGGAGCTGGACTTCTCGCGCGGCGGCGTGGTGCCCAGCTTCGACTTCGCGTTCGATTCGGCCACCTTCTCCGACAGGGTGCTGCGGATAGAGATCGTCGCCGGCGTCCCTGCGCCGGGGTCTGGCGGAGAAGTCGGCGGAGGATCCACCGCCGACCAGGCACACCGCCGCGAGGAGGAAGGTGCGTATTTAGCTGCTATTAACAGATTATTAAAATGTTGTAACTATCATGGATGTTTTTTTTCCTCGAATACAACTATTATGGATGTATCTGAAGTGAAGAAGAAACTGCTTCATAACCTTCAATCCTTCAATTCTAAGTCAACATTAGTCTGCATTTTCTGTCCATCTCCGCTTTTCGTAGTGTTGAAGCATTGGTTATCATTAGCTTGCGTGGTAAAAACAAAAAACCTCATACGGATGCAGGTATAGTTTTTACACAATCTGCTAATCAAAGGTAGCCTTCCTTTGGTTGCCTGTTGTCTCAATACACGCTATATATTGGTTACAGGCTGGTGCTTGCAGAAAATACAGAGATAACCACAAGTTCTTACTTAACACCTTGTTTCTATTTTAGCTACTTGAACTTGCTTGTGCTACTAGATGCATGTGCAGTATGAACTGCTCATTAGATAGCAGTTAGTCAGTTACATCTATGAGAGCTACAAGCATGGTCAGATTGTTGGATGACCATTTTATCCTATTTCTGAATATTGATTACATGAATCTACACCTACAGAAAAATACAGTGTTCCGAGTTTTTTAACAGTAGAATATATTACCCAATTTGTTATTTTATCTAATACTTTGCAGGTGAGAAAGAACAGAGTGTTGACTCTTCATCGATGATGGTGGGTACACCAGTTTTACGAGAAAAAAACATTCATATCAATTCAGCGATTCTTGCTTCAAGAAGTCCGTTCTTTCTAAAGGTAATTTCGAGAACCTGGTTGTGAACTGCATTTGTTCTAGTCAGTGGAAGTTTCTAATAAGCTTCATCCTTCTTAGTTTTTCTCAAATGGCATGAAAGAATCTGATCAGACGAATCCAACAATTAGGATTACTGATTCAGGTAAGGTGATAGCTAAAGTGTAACATTCTTCCTCTTATAATTTTTTCTAGTTTCCTGCCGTGACTGTGTTACTGTTTTCTATAATTTTGAAAGAAAAACATGAATATTTACGGTAAATGAAGGATTATGCTTCATAGATAGTTTTTGCCACTTCTTTGTGTCTTCTGTGATGAAGAAAAAGTCAGTCTCCCATGGAGCTTTTCTTGATATTGAAAGTCAACTATCAACTTAAATAATCATTTAAGATACATAAGTGTGTCGTTTTTTTTGTTTACTTCGGTTAACTGTTTCTGTAATCCTTATGCATTATGTTTTCATTCTACTTGAAACAGAGGAAAATGCTTTTATGGAGCTCTTAAGCTATATGTACAGTGGAAAGTTGACTACAGCTGAGCCCACTCGTCTGCTCGACATCTTGATGGCTGCAGACAAGTTCGAGGTTCTTTCTTGCATGAGGCATTGCAGTCAGCTGCTCATAAGCTTGCCTATGACCACAGAATCTGCACTGCTCTACATAGACCATCCTTGTTCTGTTTCAATGGTCAATGAAGTTCAGCCTTTGATAGATGCATCCAAGGAATTCCTTGCCAACAAATACAAGGATTTTTATGAGTTAGTGATCCCCATTTGATGAAGCCATGTTTTATTTCCTTTTCTGGGAAAACTACAGATATTGATGTCACAAAATCATGTATTCAGTGTACTCATGATATTGTTGGTCTCATTTCAGGTTTAAAAGTGAGCTGATGAACATTTCTCTTGCTGGGATAGAAGCCATATTTTCAAGTACTGACATACAAGTGGAAACTGAAGATGACGTATATTACTTCATGCTTGACTGGGCCCGTGCACGATACGTAGAAATGGAGGAAAGACGTAAGATCTTGAGTTCTCGTTTACTTCCTCTGGTACGCTTCAGTCATATGACGTGTATGACACTTCAGGAGATATTAGCAAGCACTGATAATGATATACTAGATCGCGAGCAAGTAACTCATCGTATTGCTGAGGCACTTCTACCCAAAGCTTACCCAAAGCAGTTGGAAGGTGCTCTTGCAGCAGAGGTAACAACCTGTTCGCGATTTGCTGAGCGAGCGTATGAGTACAAACCTGTGAAATTGATTGCGTTTGATCAACCCTGCCCACAGATTATAGTTTACTTGGATCTAACACGCGAGGAGTGCTCCCAACTCTTCCCCTCTGGGCGTATATGCCCGCACCCATTCCGGCTTCTAGGATGGGGCTTTTATCTGATGGCAACCTGTGAAATGGATGAGCAGAGTAACTTGTGCAGCTTTGGCCTCTGGTTGGGAGTCGCCAAAAATATGAAGGGATCTTCATGTTTCACGGTAGATTACGAGTTTGCTGCAAGGAAAAGATCGTCAGGAAAGTTTGTGCGCAAGTTGGAGGGTAAGATCTCCACCACTGATGAGACACATGGATGCAGTGATCTATTTGGCATCCCATGGTCGACGTTTATTGCCAATGACAACCTCTTCATCAACGGCGTGCTGCATCTGAGAGCTGATTTGAGGGTGTTGCTGGGGCAGCCAAAACTACAAGCTTGATGATATCTCACTCACTCAGCAGCAAAGTCAGGTCCATCGGTTCAATGGGATTTCAGTTGTTGGCTTGGAATGTTGGCAGCATGGAGTACTTTTTAGTCGCTCATCCTTATGTGGTCTCATTTCATTATTTTGGTGTCTGTGCTGGAAAACTTGGCTTGCCTGAATGATGTAAGGAGGCTAGCTCTTACCTGCAATGAGAGACTTGAAAACTGTGGCGATATCTAGCCTTTTTTTTCTTTGTAAAACGTGCGTGTTCATCATCGTTGTTCTGGATTCACCAGTCTTTTGCTCTACATGCGTGGGTATTCACCCCTTTTTTCTTTTCTGGACTAGATTCGTCATCATCGGCTCAGTTTCGACAGCGAAGCCGCCAATGTGAGATTGTGCACTGATGTTTCAGTACGTACCGATGAATGAAGTTTTGCCTGATTCAAACTGACAAGCAATTGTTTGGAAGTGGTCGTGATAATGATGGTCCACTCGGCAAATGGTCTGAAGATTGGGCTTCTGCATCCAGAATGCGCAACGACACTCTGAAGCGACTTTGGCGAGTGTCATCGTATCAGGATTGCATTCTGCAACTGCAAGTTATCATCGTACTCCAGGTTTGGGAAGTGCAACTTAAGTCGGAAGCGACTTTGAAGTGCTATACTTCAGATTTTCCACTGTTTTTTTTTTTGGAGACGCAGGGCACCTAGTTTGTTACGCACAGCTCTACTTTGAAGTGCTATACCTCGAGGGCACTATGGAGAGCATGGAGGCACTGAGAGAGATCCTGACAAAGTATGAAAAGGCTTCGGGGCAGAAAGTTAACTTGCAGAAGTCCTCGGTCTTCTTCGGTAAAGGCAGCCAGGACGAGGCCAAGGAGCAAATCAAGCAAGTTATTGGCATTCGGTCTGAAGCTTTAAGTGAGCGTTATCTCGGGCTACCAACACAGGTTGGGAGATCCAAAGATGGGACGTTTAAGCATATAATGGAGAGCTCGAAAGGAAAAGTTAGCGGATGGAAAGGGCAAGGGCTATCTATAGCAGCTAGAGAAGTTCTCATAAAATCAGGGCTCCAAATCGACACCAACCCACACCATGAGTTGTTTTCGCCTCTCAAAGAAGATGTACCGGAACCTGACCTCAATTTCCTCGAAATTCTGGTGGGGCGCAATGAATGGTGAACGGAAGGTTCATTGGATTGCTTGGAAGAAAATGTGTGCTAGCAAACGAGAAGGAGGAATGGGCTTTCGCGATCCGGATGCTTTCAACCAAGCCTTGCTGGCTAAGCAGGCTTGGCGCATCTTGCAAGTCCCATCATCCCTGTGTGCAAGAGTGCTTAGGGCACGCTACTTCTCTGATAGTTCGATCATGTCGGCTACATGCCCATCATCCGGATCATATACGTTCCGGAGCATTTTACACGGAAGGGATTTGCTTAGAGAAGGACTAGTCTGGAGGATAGGAAATGGTGCAAAAATTAACATACATCATGATGCTTGGATCCCACGTACTGGAAGCATGAAGCCTTTAGGCCAAGAGTTTATTTCCGGAGTCTTGAAAGTAGCAGATTTGCTCACGGCTGAAGGCACAAGCTGGGACACGGAAAAAGTGGAGGCTATGTTCTCTCCTGATGATGCAGAGGATATCAAGCAGATAGCTGTGGGTGGGCCGGCCATTGAAGATTTTTTGGCATGAAACTTCACCAAGAATGGTTTGTTCAGTGTAAAATCTGCTTATCACCTTAGGATGTCACTAAACAGGGCAAGGACCGGACAGCCGGAGTCCTCAAGCTCGGTTAACAAGCACAAGGGATACTTAGCACTTTGGGGAACAAGTGCTCCAGCAAAGGCTAAGATACATATGTGGCGGGTGATCCGTAATGGCCTGGCAGTGAGGTCGGAGCTCTTTCGTCGTCGGATAAAACCGGGTGTTTTTTGTGTTGCGTGCGGTCGGGAGGAGACACTGTTGCATCGCTTCTGGACGTGCCAACATTCAGTTCAGTTCTGGGAGATATTGCGGTCGGAGTTGAGAATTTCGGTGGCGATCCCGCCGAGTCAGATGGATTCCCAGAGCGCAGTAGCTTCCTGGTTACTTGGCTGGTTCGCCGGTGCAGCTGAAGAGGAAAGGGAGATCATGATCCAGGCTACGTATGGGCTGTGGTTGGCAAGAAATGAAGCTAGGGATGGGAAGAGGATCGCCTCTCCACATGAAATATTGACTGTTGTAAGGATGCATATCACGGACTGGACGTTGGCGCATCAACGAAGGCCGGTGCAGACGGAACCCAAGATCATCCAGAAATGGGAGCCACCTGCAGAGGGATGGATTAAGGTCAACTCAGACGGCGCGACTTCCAGGCATGGTGAGAAAGAGGAGGAGGGGCAGTTCTAAGGAATCATCATGGTGCTTTTTTGGGGGGAGCTTGCTATCACTTTCCGCACATTGCCGATCCCGAAGCTGTGGAAGTATTGGCATGCAGGAGAGCTGTTCAAATGGATGTGGACCTTCAGGTCCAGTGTGCTCACATCGAACTGGACAGCAAGGGAGTGGTGCAAATGATAAACCAGTCATCTAGGAATCTTTCTGCGTTGGGGCCTTGGGTGCAAGACATCAAGGACATGCTCAACTCATTGCTGGAATTCAACGTCTCTTGGATTCCGCGTTCTGGGAATGTTGCCGCGCATAGGTTAGCGAAGGTAGGGGTCGGTGAGGAACGATGCGAGACTTGGTTGGCTTCGCCACCAGACTTTATCTTAGATGTAATTTCTTCTGATATTCCAGACTTTGTTTAAATAAAGCGGCAAGATGTTCCCCTAAAAAAAAAGCTCTACGTGGCAGCACGCTCTATAGTGGATCTGTAGTAGAGGGGAGCAGACTGACTTGTGGTGCCCACCCCATGTCAGTATTTCGGCCACGTGACATCCACGTAAGCCCCGACATATGTGCTTAAAATGTCGGGTTTTGTGTCAAACGAGGAAAGTAAGAGGATTTGTGTTTTATGTTCTTGATTGATTGCAATTGTACAGTATGAAGCATGGTGGTACAATGAATATGGTGTCAGTGGAGGCTGGATTGCAGAAATCCAATGTTTTTTTTGAGCATTAGTACAGACACAAACGCTCATATACACGCGCATACACTCATCCCTATGAACGCACACACGCACACCCTACCCCTATGAGCACCTCCGAGAGACTGAGCCGGCATATCATCTTGAGATTTACGAAGTCACCATAGGCGCCTCGTCGTCGACGGGAACGTCTCCTCCCACTGAAAGCGCATCGCCGGAAATCCTGAAATAAATCCAGGAATAATGCGAGCACCAGGATTTGAACCCTGTTGGGTTGGGGATACCACTGCCCACCTAACCAACTCAACCACAGGTTGATTCGCGCAGAAATCCAATGTTGAGGGGTTGGCTATGGCTATAGAGGAAATTCAAAAATAAAATAAAAAACTGTTCACCTGCTTTCAACAAGCAATTCAGAATCTTTGGTGGGCCTTGGCCCTGGCTGGCTGGCCATCCCTTGCCTCCACCCATGTATGGTGGAGAGGATCCTATTTAGCGCATAGGTCGGGCAATAGCGACGTAACCTGTATCGGTACCCCCGACACGAGCGTGCTGCTTCAAGTGGAGATCAAATTCATGAAAATTTTCTGAAATTTAGAATATTTTTTCAATTTCATGAACTTTTTCAAAATCTGTAAACATTTTTGGTATTCATGAAAAAAAATCTGGAAACAAATTCATGTTTTTTTTAATTTAGAATATTTTTTCAGTTTCATGAACTTTTAAAAATCCGGAACATTTTCTAAATCTGGAAACAAATTCATGAACATCTTTTAAATTTAGATTTTTTTCAATTTCATAAACTTTTTAAAGTCCGAGAACATTTTTTCAAATTCCATGACATTTCTTCGATATCTTTTTCTGAAATTTTGAATACTTTTTCAAATCCCAAACATTTTTTGAACTTGGATTTTGTAACATTTTATCAAAGTTTAAAAAGTAAAAAAAAGGGTGGAAACACACACATGGGTGTGCCCAAAGCACATGCTGGGGGAGGAGGAGGGTGCATTTGCTCATTGCGCGCCACTGTGGGGACTAGAAGGTCTCATGTGTGGTGCCATGTTAGAGTATCTTCAATAATTACCCATAAAGGCCAACATGGGTTAGTCTCCATTTTCTCAGCCAAAAAAAAATGTCCCCATCTCCAACACTAGCCCCCGGGTCTCACCTTGATTTTTTATGCCTTACGGGATCTTTGATCTGCCAGTCAATGGTTTATCCTTTTCTCTTTCGTGTTCTCTCTTTTCCTTTCTCTACCCTGCCCACTGAGCTCTTGCCACACACTGCGATTGGGCTGCTCAGGTGGAGGCTTGAGAAGATGGAAGGAAGGCGGTGAAGGCGGCTGACGACGTTAGAGGGGACTGCAGAGGCGCTGTGTGGAGGTGGCCAAGTGAGGTGTGTGTGCATGAAAAGAAAGAAGGCATGAAGGCCGGCGGGTGGGGTTGCATGCTGGTGGACGGCAACAGAGGACCAGATGGTCAGTGGCGAGAACATAAAGTTGGCGTGCATCAAACACTTCTGCCACATCACAACCTCTGAAAGGGGCTTGGGTTGAGGGAAGCATCCCTGCTTCTATGGGGGTTTGAGAAAATTTTGAGGGCCTAGCTAAAGTGGAGGCTTGGACAAGGACTTATTTTTTACGGGAAGGCAATGGCCCACTTGGGTTTTTCCCTCTAGCCTCAAAAAATATTTAGAGATGTGATAAAGATTTTCTAATCCAAAAGTTATCGCAAAGTACTTCCACTGATAAAAGTCCCTAGTTTGAGTAATAACTAACTAAAAATAATTAATTTAAGGATAATTTGATATTATACCCTTAGTTGTGTCCCACTCGACTGGTTTGCCCTTATTTTTTAAAATCTCGTGGTCCTGTCCAAGTGCATTTGGTTCCCTTATGTTTTTGCCCTTCTGTCTCAATTCCGTCCAGTCAAAGTCGTTTGACTGTTAGGGAGACATTTTTCTAGACCATTTTGGACGGAACTGAGACGGAACATATGAGGACCTAACGCACTTGGGCAGGATGATGGGTTTTAAGAATTAGACGCAAACCAGACTAGTGGGACCCAACTAAGGGTACAATATCAATTATCCCATTAATTTAAGTGAAACGTGAGTTACATCAAACTTAAAATTTGATTAGCATATTGAATACTTCCTCTGTTTTAGTTTACAAGTCCTACGCGTATATCTAGGTTGTTAATTTTATCATCCTAATATAAACTATATAACACAAAAATTATACGGTTTGAAAATAGAACATCTGAAGTTTATATTGGTATATTTTTTGTAATATATGACTTGTATTTGATTGGTCAAATTGACGACTTAGAGATACGCGCACGCCCTGTAAACTGAGAGAGAGAGGGAGTACCACAATCTGACGTAGAAGAAACCCATTTAAAAGTTTTGTGTGTATTTTGGTCTAAACAATTTAAATTCAATCCGCAATCAGACAGCTGGCTATGTTTTTCGGACGCGGTTCCCCTGACATTGCCGTGACGGCCACTGACATATGGGCCCGGGCCCACACGTCAGTGGCTGAACAAAGACTGAAGTCTCAAAAAACAAAAAAGACTGAAGTCCCATTCCCCCCTCCCTCCTCTCCCCGAAAAATCAAAAATTGAAAAGGTTGGCGGCTCTCCCAAAAGTTTGAACCTCGCCTCGCCTTCTCCAAGAATCCGGCTCGCTAGGGCTACGGCCACGCTGTCCTCTCCTCTAGCGGCGGCGGGGCGCATGGCCGGCGGCGAAGGGGCCGCCACCGCGGGGGCGCCGGCGGAGGCGGAGATGGGCCTCGACATCTCGCGCGGAGGCGGGCTGCCCAGCTTCGAGTTCGCGTTCAATTCAGACAACTTCTCCGACCGGGTGCTGCGGCTGGAGGTCGTCGCCACCGACGGCGTCGCCAGAGGACCCCTCCCCGACCTGGCGTTCCACCGCGAGGAGCTCCGCCTCCACAAGGAGGAAGCAGGTCCGTACAGTGCCTCAATCCTCCCATGCCCTTGGAATCGGATGGATGGATGCAGCTGCTGTTCAGCGCGATTCGGCTTTGGGTCCGTGTGGAATCTGTGGCTTATTTCTGATTCCTGCTGTTTCTTCACTTCAGACTTCACTTGGCTTGCCCTTTATTAGGGGTGAACAATTATAGCAAGCCTCACCTGTTGTTGTGTGAATTTGAGAGTTATTTGTCTGACTATGGAGGTTTTCTAGTCTGGATTAATATCAAATCTGTTCAAGTGAAGCAATCAACAAATTGCGCATCGTCTATACGTCCAACTAGGATGCAGAAAATTCTTAGTCGCATATTTAGGTGGAGCAGTTATGATTTTGAAATAAATACTGAATCATTGAAATTGACAATGCTGTCCTTTCGTGGATTGGTTAACTTGTAATCTTCTTCCTAGTCAAGTTTGTCACAAAGCGTTTGTGTGCTGGAAATATATTGCTTAATTAGTTTGTACAGAAAATCTTTATTTGCTTCAAAATTTACGGTTCGCAGGATTTGGTTTGTGTAAGGTTACATTAACATGCCAGATTATTCATACAAGAAATGTCCCTGACAGAAGTTGTACCGACGAAACAAACAGGAAGAACATGTTATTGTCAAATCTGTTATTCACTTAATGGATGTATATTTGGAAGGATAAGGAAGTTGGTTTATCACCCTCATTTTGTAAAAAAGAAAAAGGTTCTACAAGCAACTGTGATACACCATATATATATATTTTTTGGAGAGAAGGTGTGGAGGGGCAGGCTCCTACTCTAGAGCTCTTCAGAACCTTGTTCCCTGTTCATCATTTGAAGTCAGGCAATAGTCTGCCTTATTTATTGAAACATTTTAATGTTACTAGATATTAGCCTGCTTGATCATCGTTTAGTTTAATGTAGTATCAACACCTGTGATGTACAGGTATAGCTGTTACTACTGATACAGTCTGATGATCAACTGGGTAACTCTTTCAGGTTACGTGTTTCTCCACACGTGCAACATGCTAGTTACATGCCAATGATGCCAAGATACCCACCAACTCTTAGTTAAACCCGTGTTCCTGTTTTGTTGCCTGAACTTGATTTTGTCACTAGAAGTTTTTGCGGTATAAAATACTACTGGTTAACTAGATAAAAATATTACAATTTGATTGTCTGTTCTTTTGTACTTGGACACCGTTATACGAAATATTAATAGGATCCTTGGGATGACATTTACTATTACTTTACTCAGGAAGCAACGAGCATCTTAGATTGCTTGATGCAGCTAAATGAATTTGAATGTTCATGATGTTTTGTTGATCACTTTACCATATTTCTGAAGGTTGAATCAACGAATATGCAGACATAGAAGAACAGAGTGTTCCTATTACCTTAACAGCAGAATCTGTCTAGTGGTTGTGTTGTATGCCTATTATCTCATTTCCCCCAGTTTGCCCTTTATTTCTCTCTGATCTTTGTATTCTTTGTGTGATGAACAGATGGAAAAAGTATTGACTCTTCTTGGACCATGGTGTCTGCGCCAGTTTTACGAGTAAAGACCATTTACATAAATTCGGTTGTTCTCGCTGCAAATAGTCCATTCTTTCTTAAGGTAATTTTCATAACCTTTTGAGATTCATTTCTCATGGTAAGTTCATGTTTCCTAATATGCTTTATTCACCGTAGCTTTTCTCAAATGGCATGAAAGAGTCTGATCAGAGGCATCTAACACTCCGAATTGCTGATTCGGGTAAACTGATAACCTCCTTTCCTTTATAGTTTTTCCTAGTTTTCTGTTGTGACACTGTTATTGTTCTGTAGTCTGTACACACTATGTGTTTTTTAATATAAAACATGAATATTTATGGTATTATAGGGATTCCATCTCCCAGTTTCTGTCAGCCCTTCCTTTTTCTTTTTCATAATGAAATGGTTAAGTCTCTTTTCAGTTTTCACCATCGCCTTTAACTACCAAACAGGTATTTTGTCCACGTTTAATCTTCTGCATCTGCATGGATAGCTTTCCTCAATAAAGGAGGTCTACTGTTGTAATTCACACACAAAGAATCTGCCATTTAGTTCTTTATTATTGAACTGTTATCATAAACCCTTATGCCTCATTGTTTCATTCTACTAGGAACGGAGGAAACTGTCATGATGGAGATTTTGAGCTTTATGTACACTGGAAAGTTGACAACAACTGAGCCCAATCTTCTGCTCGACATCTTGATGGCCGCTGATAAATTTGAGGTTCTTGCTTGCATGAGGCATTGTAACCAGCTACTCACAAACTTGCCTATGACCAGAGAGTCTGCGTTGCTCTACCTAGATTACCCATGCTCCACTTCAGTGGCTGCTGAAATTCGGCATCTGACAGATGCAGCCAAGGAATTCCTAGCCAGCGAATACAAGGTTTTCGCCAAGTGAGTGATCACAGCTACCTTTTTTCTTTTCCCGAGAAAGCATTAGACATCTTCCTCAAAAAAGAAAAAAGTGTAGACTTTTTTTTTCACAAAATCATGCATGAAGTGTCTACTCATGGCATGATTTGTCTGTTCCAGGTTCTCTGATGAATTGATGGGCATGCCTCTTGCTGGGATTGAAGCCATCTTCTCTAGTACTGATCTACAGATAAGGTCTGAAGATACCGTATATAGCTTTCTGCTTGAGTGGGCGTGCAAGCAATACCCAGAAATAGAGGAAAGGCGCAAGATATGGAGTTCTCGTTTACTTCCGCTGGTGCGCTTCAGTCACATGAGCTGGAGGAAACTCCATGAAGTCCTGACATGCAGTGATGATGATGTGGACAACGAGCAAACAACGAAGCTTATTACTGATGCACTCTTGCACAAAGCTTACCCAGCACATGAGCAAGGCACTATTGAGGCAGACACAAGAACCTGTTGGCAAGTCCCACAGCGAGCTTACAGGCTTAAACCAATCAAAGTGGTTGAATTCGACCGGCCCTGCCCACAGGTCATTGTTTACTTGGATCTAACACGCGAGGAGTGCTCCCGACTCTTCCTAGAAGGACGCATTTCCACGGACTTGTTCCATCTTGCTGGACAGGATTTTTGTCTCAGAGCATACTGTGAAATGGATGAGCAGGACAAGGAATACAAATTTGGCCTCTTTATAGCATGGAGTAAGATGCCAAAGGTCCCAACATGTTTGACAGTAGATCTTGAGTTAGCTGCAAGGACAAGATCGTCAGGAAAATTCGTGAGCAGGTTCGAGAACAAGCATACCTTCCACGGTGATTGGATGCCCGGATGCAGTGATCTTTTTGAGGTTCCATGGTCGACGTTCATTGAGAGCGACAACCTCTTCATCGATGGCGTGCTGCATCTGAGAGCTGACTTGAGGGTGGTGGTGGTGGCGCAGCCGGGACTAGAGACTTGATGACATTTCTGACAGTTTAATTGGTTGGGTGGGCACAATGTTGAGTTGGTTTTGGTAGTTCATGCTTGTGCTCTTCTGTTTCGTCATTTTGGTATGTCTGCTGGAGAAGGAGGCTTGGTGCCTGAATGTTGTAAGGGTGCTCTTACAGTGAGAAGGCTGGATAGCCCGCGCGGTAGACATGCACTTTGGGTCTGACTAGCATATCTCTTCCGTTCTTTTTGTTCTATACTATAGATAGATAGATTCAGCATCGTCGGCTTGGGCCTTGGTCTCAGACAAGGAAGCAGGCCAATTGAGATTTAAGGTAGAGCAGCATACTGAGATTGTGCATCCAGATATATGTTTCTGTATGTAATGTACCGATGAATACGTTTGGATAAATCGAATGATAATCCTCATTCATGCAGCATATATGTTTCCTCGGCTTGTGCATCTAGATAGATAGAATGTATGCGGCTTCCTCGGCTTGTGCCTAGTAGCCGAATCCTGAAGTTGCAGGTGTTGTGTTCCCTCCCTTGCGATGGCACGACACTCTGAATAAACCAGATCGACTCGGGTCAGTTGCTACTGCAAGTTTGTGGCATTATTTTGACGACACATTTTTTCCCCAACCGGGCATTACCCCCTTTCCATTAATTTGCAATAACGGAAATACAGCTGTTCATACAACAAAAGGAAGAGGGAAAGACCGAAAGAGGGGTTCGAGCTGGAGCAGCAACAGGAAACCCGCTGCAGTTGGTTCGACATCAAAACCGACCAACCGACTGCTATGGAGCTAAAACCTGTTGGCACTGACAGTAACACTCTAGCCTAACAAACAAGAATCGGCTAATACAGGTGGCTACCAGCACACTGAACATCCAACATCCAAAACGAACCCAACATCTACACAGCACAAAGGAAGCAGCCCAGCAATTTTTATGCTCCTGAAGCTTCATTCATCAGCGTCAGCTTCTTCTTTCAGTCTCCCTGTCCAATACTCCCTCCGTTTGGAATTACTTGTCGCGAAAATGGATGTATCTAGACGTGTTTTAGTTCTAGATACATCCATTTCCAAGACAAGTGATTCCGAACGGAGGGAGTACAACAGAAACGCACAGATTGTAAAGATCACCTATATATAGTGATCTCATCACGTGTTTGTCAAATGTCAAAGGTAACCCTATTGCCAACATTCCAAATCCCCCAACGGACCGCCGCAAGCCCGCAATGCCCATCGTATAAAAAATTTCACCCCCCCGTTAGAGAAGCATAAAGCCATGTTAAAGTTAGCCGAAGAAGCACCGGGAATTCTACCAGTACAACCCCAGGTAGATCAACACTACAGGAGAAGAACAAGTGCTCAGCAGTTTCTATGTTATTGCAGAAAGAACAAAGAGGACCCGGTTCGATTTTTTTCTTCTCAAATTATATTTGGTCAAGATAGAGTTTTGCCCCAAACCCCTCTTTATCTCTTGATCTACATGTTTTCGCCCAGCGGACCATATGATACTTGCGTCTATTCATGCCCTCCTGCCAGGAAAATCTCCTCCTGGGCTTTATCATGATTCTTAATAGTAGTTGAGGGACATAGACATGTAATACGATGGAATGCCAAACAAAGTAGAGTTAATCAGAGTCGACCTCCCACCAGAGGAAGCTGTGTTACCAATCCAACCATCCAACAATCCAATCATCTTAGCTATAACAAAGTCCTGGTCAATGGTTTTCAAGATTCAAAAGCTAACAGGAACACCCAAGTATGTCATGGGCAAGGAGGCGAGGCTAATTGACACCCAAACATATCAGCATAAAATGCAGCAATGTTATTATTCCCTCCAACCGTAAAAATCTTACTTTTCATGATGTTAATTTTAAGGCCGGACATAAGTTCAAAAATGTATAGCAGAAGTTTCATATTCAAAGCTTTGGCAGGGTCATGGCGAAGACACAACACAATGTCTTCAACATATTGTAATATATAGCCACACCATGTTCAATAAGATCAGGGACCAAGCCAACAAATACATTGCTCTGAGCCCTTTAAACTATTTTGGTAAGGTATTCAACAACCATATTAAACAAAAATGGAGAGGGGGGGGGGGTACACATTACGGACACAAATGTTGTTCCTGGTTTTATACAAACTCCAAATCACCGTAGTAACACCTACAACTACTACATTTTCTTAACTTGCCAATAAAATTCATTACCCAACTACACATCTCATGCACAAAATTCAAATTCCATGCTAATACAAAATGTGCAGTTCATCAACCCCCATGCGTATTTCGCGAGCAATCTATGTATGAATAGGGGATCGACCGTCTCATTATAACTACAAAACATATACTTCTTGCTACTTTCCCACCCTTTTTTTAGTAAATTATTTTTAGTCAAGACAATGTTCCAAAATATAAGCAAGAAGAAGACCTTCATATTCAAATGTAGCTTGATGAACCAAAGTTCTCTAAAATGACACTTAACTCGTAGGGCTTTTAACGTACCATACAAAGTTTTTCAATAGAACTTACTAGAACTTGTGCCTGTCTTCGCTTTCAAGAAATATTGTCATTTCACTATCTCCCTTTTATCCGGTGTTATAAGGCATAAACACACTTTTCAAGATTTATATTTGACAGGGCCATACCCCAATTGCATGTTCTTTGCTTGGATAGTCCTACATGGTGGGATCCTCATGGAGGAAAACTTGGTGATCAGAGGATGACCGCATGCCCCCATCTGCCATCTATGTCTGGGGTTCCTGAGACGGTTTCACATCTTTGTCGGGATTGTTCCTTCTCGTAGGCGGTTTGGAAAACGATTAACGTCACCGATAGGTATACCCACTTTGAGCCCCCTGACCTTGGCAACTTTATAAACTGGTGGTGGGACGACTTTTTTGCAACCAACTCAGAGAGGAAGGTGTTGGAGGGTCGACAATTTGTTTTACTCGCTCTGGAACATTTGAAAAGAGCGAAATCATAGGGTTCACACTGGAAGGAGGATGACATATCGCCATAGTTTAAGACACAGACTGACAATGAAACCGATGAGGCTACCGGTTTAGGTTTTTACCAGTCAGACCACCGGTTCAACTAGTTCAATGGCGACAAAAAACAGAATATTTAAGTTATTTTTCTTAAAAAATTGACCTTTGAGCAAATGAATACACTTATTATTGGTTGCAATCAATTATGGAATCACAAATTATAGATGGTGTAGTTGGTATTGGCCATTGGACGTGTGGTGGTCCAAAGTTTGATTTCTAGTTTACACATGATTTTCTTGATTATTTTTTCTAAAAGACCGACATACATTAAAAAATTGGATGAGACGTTGGTTAAGGTTTTTTCCTGTTGGACCAGCGGTCTGGTTTTTATAACTATGTGTAACACGCATGTTTGAGAATATCCGCACGCATAAACCTAGCCGCTTGCCTTTGTGCCAATAGTAGTCCACATGTTGTATTGTGGGGGTTCTCTCGGCTTTGCCTCATCTCAAAAACCCTCGTGTAAATATTTGTAACACCTTTTATTCTTTGTCTACATGAAAGGTGGTGCTCCTGCCTTTTTTTGAAAAAAAAGATTTTATATTATTTACAAAGTATAAAGTGTTGATTTATATGAAAAAGGTATTCTGTGATGACTTTTTGTATAATTCAGACAAAATTGATTGGTCAAAATTAAATTTTGGGAGAGATGTGCTTGTAATTTAGCCACGTAATAAGGTCCTCTTGACAATTCTTAAGGCTCCAAAAGAAAAAGCTTCGCGGGTTTTGTATTCGACCTCACTCGCCTCGCCTTTTCGGAGAAGCCTCCGCGAGCTAGGGTTTACTGCCACGGTCCCACGCGACCTTCCTCTTCTTAACACGGCGGAGCTCATGGTCGGCGGCGAAGAGACGGCGACTGCGGCGGAGGCGGAGATGGATCTGGAGTTCTCGCGCGGCGCCGATGTGCCCAGCTTCGAGTTCGCCTTCAATTCCGAAAAGTTCTCCGACAAGGTGCTGCAGGTTGAGGTCGTCGCCGGCGACGACGTCGGAGGAGGACCCCTCCCCGACTCAGTGCGCCACAGCAAGGAGCAAGGTGTGTACAATGCCCCCCCACCCCCGCCTCTGGGTGGATTTATGTTTATGCATTTCTGACGCGATTCAGACATTAATTTGATTCCGTAATGTGGGTGTTGCGCTTCGTATGCAATGTTTGAGCTAAATCGTTTAGTGTAACGTGGAAGCAATTGAAGGAATCCACAAGTTCAAACTCAATTGAAGGATTGTGCGTGAGCTGATGTTGTGCAGATGTAAGAAAGTTATCTGACATTGAAAGCTAGGCTCGCTTAATTCGGACTCAATTTTGTAGAGAAATGTGGTTACCAGATCAACGTTGTTTTTTGAACCGGAGATTATACATTGTCCGCACGCCAAATCTGCCAATTATTATGTTTCTGAATGTAACGGAAAAGAAAAGGAAGAACATATTATTATCAAATGTGTTGTTGAATATGTATATGTATTTGAAAGGATGGAAAATTTGCTTCAGGACACATCTTTTTTAAAAGGCGATTATATGAGAAAATATGATCCTTTATATTTAGAAAGGTGATTATATTTAGGAAGAGCTCCATAAAACTTGAGAATTCTCTGATTCCCCACAACCATGTTCCCTGTTCAACATATAAGCATGCAAGGGCAATATTAGTCTGCATTTTTCGCCTCTACAAGTCTGTTTTGTGTGTGTTAAAACATTTAAGGTCATTGTTAGCCTGCTTGAGAACCACTTTTGTCTATGTAGTACAACCTGTTGCATAGAGATAAATTTGGCAGTCACATGGCTGATCTTTTTATTAGGGATTACTGGATTAGTGATTGTGGCAACGGTCAAACAATAGAATGCTATTATAAGTTTTGCACTGGAGACTTAACATGGAAATGTAAGACCAAATGAAATCTGTGCTGGGTTAAATCATTATCAAATTTAACAAGTGGCATACCATGTATTCATACATCAGACTATGAGGCAACAAATAGCAATCCCCTTGACCCTGCAAACGTAGAATAAAATCAATCCATTGCAACTGAGACTAGCCACTGGACATTGGAGGCACATAACCATGTGAGTCAGAAAATTTGGAAGCATGCTATTACAGTTGACACCTAAAGTTCTACTACTTGTTGTCCTTTATGGAATTGTAGGCACTGATTACGAGTGGAAGGGCTAGTCTTGACTAGTGGAGGGACTAGTCTATGAGTCGCAGTGTGAATGTCGACTAGGATTCTCGTGTAAACTAGCAAGCCGAGTCGAGCTGTCGAGAGACCAGTCACTAGTCGTAGACTAGTCTGGACTAGTCGTGCTCTATGAGTCGCTCGACTCAAATTTGGGAGGGGATAAGTGAGCCAGCTCGCAGCCATGGGAGGGTAAAATTGGAGAGCTAGGTTTTCAGGCTCGCTCTAGAACGAGCTGCACCTGTGACAAGGCTGCCGCCAGCACCTACTGACCCGTTGCCGCCGGCAGCGGTGGCAAGGAGCATTGCTCCGCTCTGCGTTCGCTGGTTCTGTTCCTTCCTTTGCCGGATCTACTCTGCCGTTGAAGGAGGGATGTTGCAGTGAAAGAGAATCAGAGAAGGCTAGGGTCATGATGAGCAGGGAGGAGTTTTAGGGTTGTGTGCCGTTACGAGGAAAGAGAGCAGATCAGCAGAAGGCATGTGGCATCTGTGGTGAGGGAGAAGGGAGTGAGGATAGTGGAATTAGGTCACCGGGGGAGTATATAGCTAGCAGATGGGCTTTTGGGCCACAAGGAAGTGCATAGGTACGTAGTTGCCCAATCTCTAAGTCTTTCTTATTTTTCCTTGAAATATACTCTACGTGCTAAACTGCTTGACTGCTCTGTTCCTTCTATGTCTGCCTCAAGGATAAGGCGGGGTTAGGCCTTAAAACAATGACTACTACGGTATTAGTAGTTGAGCACTGTAAGTTGAGTGCTACAGTACCACGTCGACTAGTCCAGCGCTAGTCTAGACTAGTCATGATTAGTCTAAAGTCTCAACCCTGGAACGACTCGTCGATTCGTAAACCTTGATTGTAGGTTTTAATAAATCTATGATCACGATTAGTAAACCACGATTAGTCCAGCACTAGTCTTCATTTTACAATTCGTGGTCAAGTTTGTCGTGAACCTTTTTAAAAGCCATTGACAAATGCTGGTAGGATCCTTGAGATAACATCTATGATCACTTTGCTCACTGAGCTACAAGCATGGTTAGATTACTGGCTGCAGCTAAATGACCGTTCAGTTTTGGTGACCTTATTTTAACCATTTACATAGATCTGTAGATTGATTAAATGAATATGTACCATTGAACAGAGTGTTCTAAGTATTTTAACAGAAGATAATATGTCCAATGGCTTTAATTATGTACCTTTTACTTTTCCTAGTTGTCTTGTATACCACTTATCTTGGTATTTTGCACCTGATAATGGACAGAGTATTTACTCTTCCTCAGCCATGTCAGGTACACAAATTTTAACAGTAAAGGCCCTTCATATCAATTCAGCGATTCTTGCTGCAAGAAGTCCTTTCTTTCTAAAGGTATTTCTTATAACCATGGGAAATGCATTTGTTGTACAGTCATTTGAAGTTCCTAATAAGCTTCATATTTCTTAGCTCTTCTCAAATGGCATGAAAGAATCTGATCAGATGCATCCAAGAATTAGGATTGCCAATTCAGGTAATGTGATAGCTTAAGTGTAACATTCTTTCTCATGTTTTATTCTAGTTTGCTATTGTGGTTATGTTAATTTGTTTTTAAATAAGATCGTGATTATTTGTTATATATATTGCACATACCATGCACTATCCTGTCTCTTTTAGTCATCAGTGTGGGCAATTTGTGGATGAACTGACTCTCTCTTAAGCGGGGATTAACTCTCTTGAATCTCTTATTGATATGCAAATATGCAATTATGAGGTAATTTGCATTGTCAAAAGTTTGTTTATGAGTCCAGTAAAATAAAGTACTTTATGAGCCATTGGATATGATTGTATTGCTCATAAGTTTTACTCCCTCCGTCCGGAAATACTTGTCGGAGAAATGAATAAAAATGGATGTATTTAGAAATAAAATACGTCTAGATACATCCATGTCGCCGACAAGTATTTCCGGACGGAGGGAGTATATAGTAATATAGATATAAAATTTCCCGTGGTTCGAAAAAGGTTAATCTCCCATGGAGCTTTACTGAATACTGTATGTCAATAGTCAACTTAAACAATTACAGTATGTAGGATACAAAGAGATTGTCCTTCTTTTGTTAACTCCTTTATTGAATTGTTTTTTTTGTCATTGTTCTGTTTTTCATTCTACTTGGAACAGAGGAAAATGCCCTTATGGAGCTTTTAAGTTATATGTACAGTGGAAAGTTGACAACAAATGATCCTACTCTTTTGCTCGACATCTTGATGGCCGCAGACAAGTTTGAGGTTATTTCTTGCATGAGGCGTTGCAGTCAGCTGCTCACAAGCTTACCTATGGCAACAGAATCTGCACTGCTCTGCATAGACCATCCTTACTTGACTTCATTGGCGGCTGAGGTCCAGCATGTGATTGGTGTTGCCAAGAAATTCCTTGCCAACAAGTACAAGGATTTTGATACGTTAGTGATCCCCATCTAATGGAGCCATGCTTTGTTTCCTTCTTTGAGAAAACTGTAGACATTGGTGTTGCAAAACCATCCATTTAGTGTACTTATGACATGGTTTGTCTCATTTCAGGTTCAAACATGAGTTGATGAACATTTCTCTTGCTGGGATCGAAGCCATCTTTTCAAGCACTGACCTACATGTGAGAGTTGAAAATGACGTATATTATTTCATGCTTGAGTGGGCCCGTGCGCGATACCTAGAATTGGAGGAAAGGCGCAAGATCTTGAGTTGTCGTTTATTTCCGCTGATACGCTTCAGTCATATGACATGCACGACACTTCAGAAGATCCTAGCATGCACTGATAATGATATAGACCATGAGCAAGTAACTAAACATATTGCTGAGGTACTTCTACACAAAGCTTACCCAAAACAGATGGAAGGTGCTCTTGCAGCAGACGTAACACAATTTGCTGAGCGAGCTTACGAGTATAAACCTGTGAAATTGGTTGCTTTTGACCGACCCTGCCCACTGGTTATAGTATACTTGGATTTAACACGGCAGGAGTGCTCCCGACTCTTCCCATGTAAAGGTATATGCTCGCAATTCTTCCGGCTTGCAGGGCGGGACTTTCTTCTCATGGCAAGCTGTGATATGGATGAGCAGAGTAACTCATACAACTTTGGCCTCTGGTTAGGAGTCAAGAGTGTGAAGGGCTCACCATGTTTGACCGTAGATTATGAGTTTGCTGCAAGAACAAGATCGTCGGGAAATTTTGTCAGCAAGTTGAAGGATAATGCTATTGTCACCGGTGATTATATGGCGGCGGGGCATGAAAATATTTTTGGTGTTCCATGGTCGACGTTCATTGCTGATGACAATCTCTTCATCGAGGACGTTCTGCATCTGAGAGCTGATTTGGCTGTTCCGCAGCAGCCTGAATTACATCACGGATGATGTGTGACTCAGTGGAGTTAATTAGGTGATGTGTGCAGTATCAGTCCCTTGAATGCGTCCAGTTGTAATCGGAGATTTTGTTGGTTGGCTGGGCACGTTGGCAGCGGGTGAGTTTTTGGTAGTTCACGGTTGTGCCCGTGGTCTAATTTCGTTATTTCAGCGTGTGTGCTGGAAACGCTTTGGCGCCTGAAGGATGTAAGGAGATGATGGAGGCTCTTAGGACAATGGAAGTTGAAAACTGGGGTGGTGGACCCTTAATTTTGATCTTCCTTTTCTTTACTTCTTAAATATACTGGGGCAGTGTATCCTTTTGTTCAAGTTCTCACCCACCTGCCACCCTCACTGGGTGGGTGTTTGAAACAAGTGATGTTGAACATCCGAACTTACCAAAAAAGGTATGATACTTACATGGAAACAAGAAAGGTCGGGACTCGGGGTTACCCGACTGCTTGTGCGAAGTCGTTTACCTGATCCTTGGTTATGAAAAAGCTCAGCCAAAAAAGATTGCAAAAATCATCGAGAGTGTTTCGAAGTATTCTCATGCCCCTTATCTCTACTCTAGTTTTAGTTATTTTGGTGCCTGTGCTGGAGAAGGAGGCTTGGTGCCTGAATGATGCAAGGATGCTCTTACTTTTGATCTCATTTGCATTTCCCCCCGAAACATGAGTGTCAGAGTGCCCTGTTATAGATACTCCCTCCATTCCACAATTTAGTGCCTATAGAATTTCTAGAAAGTCAAAGTTTGAGTAATTCTATAAAGACATATTATTAGATACATCATGAGACATATTTTCATACTGTATTATACTCCCTCCGTTCGGAATTACTTGTCGCAGAAATGGATGTATGTAGACGTATTTTAGTTCTAGATACATCCATTTTCAAGACAAGTAATTCCAAACGAAGGGAGTATATGTTTGGTATTATAGGTATAGATAGTTTTCTCTCTAAATCTTGTCAAGGATTGAAATTTTTGACTTTCTGAAAAATCTATAGGCACACATTATGGAACGGAGGGACTAGGGAATACATTTTTGTGACTTACAATGAGAAAGCTGGCCATGGAAGCCTAGTGTGATTAAAGGTAGAGCAGCTTACTGGGATTGTGCATGGATATGTCACTACTGTAATTTCCGATTTTGCCGACTACTGGGATTGTGTATGTACACGCCTCTATTTTTTTGATCATTAGATCATCATTCACTCCCGATATAGTTATTCTTTCTAATTTTGTTGGTTCTCTTGCCGTTTCTGGTCATCTTGTGCCCTTTGACAAATGGGTTTTCTCTATTATTCATTGTAGGGGATTTGCTCTAAGTTCTGTTGATAGTGATGATGAGCACCATAGAGCATACCTTTCTGCCTGCTATTTATATACAGAATTATTGGACAATCACAAAATTTCTATCGTGTGCATGTGGGTACATTTTCAGTGAATCCATCACTTATCCTGCATATGTATTCACATATTGGATGATAAATCTTTTCAAGGCTCACAGTATACATAGGTGCACAAATCCAGATTCTGTAGAACCTCTGTTTGTGGTAAAAAGAAGGTATCTATAGCTTTTAGGTAATGTCTATTTTAATCATCAGAACACATATTGAATGGGTGTTCCTCCCTATATTTTGATGCTTCCCATGCATAGTTGTTTGCTTCCAGCAAACAAAGGCCGAGGCAACATATTTTACCATGTGTACAACGATCTTGCTTTAAAAAAAAAAATAGACATTTAGGTGAGAAGGCCAATTTGGCTCCCGGGCTCAGCTGCACCCGCTCCGACGAAAAAAATCAAAATAAATACTAGAAAAATTCTATTTTTTTTTGTGTGGTAGACAATTTGATGCGTGAGGTTCGCTGCAAATTTCAACTCGTTTGGGCATTTGAGCAGTTCTCTGCAAAAAAAGACAAAGTCGGGGTCTGTAAAAAAGTTTATTGTTCACGAACTGTTTTGACCCGATTTGTCCTTTTTGCCGAGAGCTGCTCAGATATCCAAATGAGTTGAAATTTTAGAGCTGACCTCACGCATCAAATTATCTACCACACAAAAAAATTGGAATTTTTTGAATTTTTCTAGTATTTGTTTTGAATTTTTTTCTGAGCAGGAGCATCTGAGCCCGGGCTCAGATGCGGATTTTCGCATTTAGGTTCTCTTTTACATGTTTTTTTCTAACCCCTATTGGTGCTTAATAGCCTTTCCTGTATATGGACAAATTGCAAGTGACACATACAGTTCCTGACCTGTGAACGACTGTTTTCATGACTTATCCATCTCACATGTCTACCTTCTATCTACATTTATCTATCATAAGTTCTTTCTACTTCCAAGGAAGATATATCTACAAGTAAATCTATTGGTTCTTTGAAGTTCAAATGGAGCATCCTATATAATTTTGAGTATTATGCAGAACTGTTTCTTAAGTTAATTCTGCCCTTTTCTATAGAGAGCGAAAACTAGATTGTCGCGGAGAAGGTGAGATTGCTATGTTTATGTATGGTGACGATGAGTGGTTAGCCTGTCTGAACACTGGTAGGTTTTGACGGGCCTGCATGGACCTGTGCCTGATTTCCTTTCGGAGGGTGACAGACAGGCAGAGATTTGTTTGGATAAGTGTATTTGTAATCGCCATTCATACAGCAATATACTTCCTCTGTAAAGAAATATATTCATCCATTCCTAAGTATAAGTCTTTTTAGAGATTTCAATAAGGACTACATACAAATGTATATAGACATATTTTAGAGTGTAGATTCACTCATTTTGCTCTGTACGTAGTCCGCATTGGAATCTCTGAAAAGACTTACATTTAGGAACGGAGCGAGTAAGACCTATATATTTCTTAAGGGGGGAGTATGTCTGAACCTTGTACTCCCTCCATTCCTAAATATAAGTCTTTGTAGAAATTTCACTAGGTGGACTACATACGAAGCAAAATGAATAAATCTACACTTAAAATGTATCCATATACATCCGTATGTGGTTTATAGTGAAATTTCTATAAAGACTTATATTTAGGAACGGAGGGAGTACAATGGGCGGCTTTATTTCCTCGGCTTGTGCATCTCAAATTAATGTAACATCGGCCTGAACAGTACAATCAGGTTCAGACAGCAAAGCTGTAGCCTCGCCGCGGAAGGCGTGGTGCCCGTCGGAGAACACACGCCGGAGGAGGCCGGAGCGCCCGTTGTTGCATGCTGATGCTGAGGGGCGGCGTTGTACAGAAATTGCTGGATCAGTGCATCCTGCCTGAAGCTGTAGGCGTTGGTTTTGTTGGCTGGTGGTGGGATTTCTTTTCTTTCAGACAAAGGAGAGCCTTCGTCCACCACTCTCGGAACCTGAGCATGAGCACGAGCAGACGGCGATGACCCGTCCCATCGTCGACGGGTGCTGCGGTTGCGTGCTGGTGCGGAGCAGTCGGCGTTACAGTCTTGATGGTCTCTCACCCAGCAGGGTTTGATCGTGCGTGCAGCATCAGCCGCTTCGATGGGGTTCCGGTTCGTGTGTGGGGTCCTTTTGATGCCCTGAACCTGCAGGTGTTGTGTACTTCCATCCCCCGGCGACGGGCACTGAAGAAACAAGTCAATTACACGCGTGTACGCTGACTCTATAACGATCATTGTGCAGGTCGGAGTCAGCATATACTATCATAGTTTAGGTCTGGGGCCCTTCTGGTATGGTTAGTGTAAATTAAGCCGGAAGAAGCAACGGGAGAAAATGACTCTGAATGTGTATTTTTGTTCCACTTTTTTTTTTGATCGAAAATGGCTCTGAACGTTTATTTTTGTTCATTTTTTTTTCTTTTTGGCGAAACTTGTTAGAACTTTCCCAGATTGGATATAAAGGTAGTGTGGATTTTTCAGATTTTTTTTTAAATCTGGGCTCTTAGTTTTTTGGCCAAATTTTGACCCAAAATGGCTTAGAATTTGAATTTTTGTTCCATTTCTTTATTCACAAAAACTTGCTAAAACTTTCCCGGGTTGAATATAAGGGTACTGTAGCTTTTTGAGAAATTTTTCAAAAATTTCAGGGCTCTTCTATTATTTGGACAGGGCTGACATGCATGGCAGCTCAAAATCGGTCATTTCGTTCAAAATATATTACTTCCTTCGATCCAAATTAAATGACGCACACTTAGTACAAAGGATCGGAGGGAGTACCTTTTTTTGAACAAAAGAGTTACACACTCAAATTTATTGATGGGAGAGTGAGATATGAAGTGTGGGTTAGTTTTGATAAAATGGAAGGATTATTTTACAAATGTTCCAACAATCCATCTTGTGGTCGGATAACATCCATCAATTTTCATCCAATGGCTCATACAAGGATGGTGATTCGGTGCATGAATGAGGTCAGCGCACTGGATATGTTCGACTACGCCCTAGGTCGGGTTCATGCCAAGCTAAGATGGGACTATGGAGAGAGATCACCGTGCTTGAAGCCTTCAACTCAGCTCAGACTATCTTATTCTTAGTTCTAGGGACGAGTACAACACAACACAACATGTGGCCCGGGCTAGCAAGCAAACTAGGCCAAAAATTCTCTAAAGGCACACCTTAGGGAATTATCGAGAAACCTTTCCTTTTTTTCCGGTGTAAGGCGATTTTATTACCTAACTAGGGGTATAGTCATGCTTACACATTTCATGCACCAAAGATGACCCCTCCAAGCCGTAGTATGGTTTTCCACATCTACTACATTTGTTTCAAAATAATCGAAGTTCTAGATTTATCCTAAGTCAAACTAGTTTAAGTTTGACCAACTATATAAAAAAATGTGCTAACTGGCTAATTTTCTCTACTACTTAAAAAGAACGTAAGGTTCTCATTTCACCTTTCTTTCCACCACCCCTTCGTCCAACATTTCACTGGCGGAGGCCTTCAGTGGGCAGGGTATGGCAGCGGCCATACCTTGACTCGGAGCAAAAAAATTGTATTACAAAACAGTAAAACTGAGAGACCTACGAGGCTCCACAGCGCTTTGGCGTTGCTTTTTTTTTAGACAATCCACGAAGCTTTTTATTCACTCGTCACAACGTTTACACGGACGAACTGAAGTTCACCAGGGTTGCCCAACCAAACATGGCGGCCAATCCCTAGTTTCAAAACATGCTTCGCTAGATTGTGAGCCTCGACATTCGAGCTCCTAAACTCATGCACAAAATTACATAACTGAAAACTATGGGAGTATTCAACAAACTCACAAATGATAGCCCCATAGTTAGGGATACTCTTTTGTTTGATATCATCCATAACGCCTTTGCAGATGCAATGTGTATCGCCTGTAGCTGGAGGTCCTCTTCTAGTGCCATTGCTTCCCGGACCGCCAACGCCTCAAGAGTAGCAGGATCAGGTATAGAGTTGAACACAATGGCCGATGCTCCGAGATACAGACCCTCCTCATTCCTGCATATTGCAGCTGTAAGTCCATCTAGTGCCACCCCTAGTTGGTTTTGGAGTATTGACGACAAATGTGGTTGAGGGACTAATGCGTTTGTGAGAATTGCAGGATAACGCAGTAGTGTCCCCATTGATTCGGTTTACCTACGGAGATGACCCTAAAATGTATGAAGAAATTGGCGACAATGGTGGTATGTGAAGATATTCACATTGAAGACCATGACATGAGAAGACATTGAGTGAAGACTATGGGCCTTGAAGATCGTGTCGTTTCGTTGTTTCTTTTCTTCTTTGTTGAGTCATAGGAACCACCGTCTTTGTTAAGTGGGGTCCAAGTGATCATAGTCGAATGGTCAAGTGATGCTCAACCCAAATCCTATGTCTTGACGAAGACAATGAGAGCAAAACTTATCCAGAGCTGGATGAGTCAGCTTTGCTTGTAGCCCAAGTAAAGTTGCCGTGTGTGTTTGAAATCGACCGTTGGAACACGTGTCGGTTCCTTAGTGACCAGGGTCATTTCGGACATAACAGGTCGGGTTGCCTAGTGGTTATAAATAGCCCACCCCTACACCATAAATTGGTGGCTGCTCGAGTTAGTACACGGCTTTTGTCGTTTGAGAGCAACCCACCTCGAAGCCTTTGAGAGAGAAATCCTTGCGAGGAAAAAGCCCAAACACCCGAGCCAAAGAGTGTTAGGCATCATTGAAGTCTTTACATCATGTGACACGAAGACTTATTACACTTGAGGACTGTGAATCCTCCAATGGTTAGGCGTCGCGTTCTGAGCATCCAAGAGTCATTGTGGATTGCCGGTGAGCGCAGATCTGTGAAGGTTCGAAGTCTACCTTGAAGACTTACCAGAGTGATTAGGCGAGGACTGTGTGTCCTTAGCTCAAGGGAATAAGGTGAAGACGCGGTCTTCTGAGTTGAATCTCAGCCTCCCTAACCAGATGTACAGTTGTCACAGCAACTGGAACTGGTCCAACAAATCTTGTGTCTTCAACAAGTGACTGGTTCTATCTTCTCCCTCTCTTTACTTAGAGTTTGTCTTCGTGAAGTCATTGCCTATCTATCATACCTATTTGACTTCATTGCTTGACTACTTTTGTTGATTGGCTTCTCACTATCTTCCATCTTGATCCTTACTACCAAGCTGCTATTAGTATTGTACTTTCACGTTATTACATACTTGACTATGGTTTGCTTGTTGTAGTTTACCTTCCGCTGCATATCAATTAGGTCATTTCTATTGTTTGTCTTCGAAACATCCGTGTTTGAAGACTTTCCTAAAATCGCCTATTCACCCCCCTCTAGTCGATAACTAGCACTTTCAATTGGTATCGAGCAAGGTACTCCTTGTTACGTGTGATTTGGTTTAACCACCGGAGTTTTAGCTATGTCGATTGCAGGGATAATCAAAGTCTCCGCTGCTTGCCCGTGTTCGATGGGCCGACTATCCCTCTCGGAAGAATAAGATGCGTATGCATCTTGAAGCCATTGATGTCGACCTCTAGTATGTCGTCAAGAACGGCGTTCCCTAATCTGGTGAAGGTGTCACCCTGTTGATGTCAAGAAGTTCATTCAACTGGACTCTACTGCAAAGAACATCATCTGTGGTCATCTGACCAAAGGACAGTATGGCTGTGTGAGTGCTCTGGAAACGTCGAAGCTAGTCTGGGACTGGCTATCCAAGGTCAACGAAGGCGTCTCAACCCAGAGAGATCAAAGGATCAGTGTTCTTCGCAAACTCTTCAACCGCTTCAAGAGAAACGACAATGAAAATGTCCAGCTCACGTTTGATCGCCTCACTGACATCACAAATGAGCTTCATGCTCTCGGCGCCACTGAGATCACCAAGCATGAAATCGTCAAGACACTACTGAGATCACTTGACAGCTCTTTTGACACCCTTGCCCTCATGATACAAGAACGTCGACTTCAAGACACTCGATCCGCTGATATACTTGAGAGGCTCAACACACATGAGTTCCACTTTCTAAGAAAAGAGATATCTATGGTCCCAACTATGGCGAACTCGCTTTGAAGGCAAAAGTTGTTTCCTCATCGAAGAAGAATCATTGCGGTTACGATGATCCACGAAGACATTGGAAAGGAACTTGCTATGCTTGTGAAGAAGTTCCAAGTTCACTAGGAAGAAAGGCTTGAGAAAGTCTTCACGATCCAGCTCAAGAAATGATGAAGCTTCCACTCATGACTACAAGAAGAGAACACATCACAAGTGCAAGAAAACTGGACACTATATCTCCGAGTGTCCACAAGTGGGACAATGAGAAGAGGAAGAAGAAGAGCAAGGAATATGATTACGATGACAAGAAGAAGAATAAATCTTCAAAGTCTTCTTCCAAGTCCTCATCAAAGTCTTCATCTCATAAGAAGAGCTCATCCGCAAGGCTCGTGCTTTTGTTGGCAAGGAAATGGATTCAGAGGAGGAGTCTGCTTACGAGGAGGTGGAGGTGGAGTCTCAAGAGGAGTCCGACCTGGCGTTGCAAGTCGGCTTTAGCCACACCTATGTTGCCAAGTCCATCTTCAACATCAAGACAATGACTTCTACACCAACGCTGAAGCGATGACAAGGACGACCCTGCTCCCACTATCGCTTCATGGCACGCAGCGGTGCCAAGGTAAAATCACGTGATGCTTACTTTCAAACATCAAGTGAAGATGACTCGATTGTGAATCCAAACCCAGCTACAAAACACTTGCTAAAATTGCAACCGAACAACAAAGAGCTATGGAACATACTCAAAACTGTTAGACAAAAGCGATGACACTGTTGGACGCGAAATGACACGTTCACAGTCCTTAGTTGAAGACATTAAAAATATTCATGCTAAGTACCAAGAACTTGAAAGTCGTCATGAAACGCTCTCAACTACTCATGAAAGGCTCTCCTATGATTATCTTCAAAGGAAGCAAGAGCTTGAGAAATTGAGAGCGGCTCATGAAGATCTTCAAAAAGAGAATGAGTCACTTCGCGCTCAACAGATCAGTTCCGCTCAGGATGGATTTGAACCACCATGTCTAAAATGTCTTGAGCGTGATATCGCTACCTCTGTTGCTGAATGTTCAACTGCTGCTACTGTTGCATTGTCTTCAACTACTAATATGGTAACTAACCCCTCTGCGGAGGATACCACTGCTATTGCTGATGAAAATGCTAGGTTGAAGACATTGCTTGAAACAGGGATGTATAAAAGTCTGAAAGGGCATCAGACACTTTGCGATGTCCTCAAAAAGCAGATTCTGAACCGAGGTGTTGGGTTCGAGAGGAAAATGAATGTTGATGGTTCCTACTGGAAGCCTGAGCAGTATCCCAAAACCACATGGGTTGCTGCAAAGGGACCTTCAGTGGATCCTTCCACCTTATCTGGCTTTACCTGTGCTAACCCTATTATCATTGATGAATCCTTTGACGCAAACTATAAGCTGTTCAAGAATCAGAATGGTGAAGTCTTTGCCAGGTATATTGGTACTAACTGCAGGAATGGACCACCGTGAAGAAGATCTGGTTCCCAAAAGCTGTCTTGAGAATCTTCCGATGAATTTCATCATGACACCACACGGAAGAAGACAAACCCTGCACCTAAGGCGTCATATGGTCCAAAGGCTTCGACAGACAGAGGACTCACCTGAGTCACCCTAACGCCAATGTTTTGCAGGGAAACCGTACTCAAATTTATGAATATGAGCGTGTGTCTTCAAACGGCTATGTTCAAAGAACTAAGAACTTTTCTGCTTATTCATATGAGTATCATTCATCTCCTGCAAGGCTATTTTCTAGGGCTCCAAAGCCGAAGTTCTCAGATGCTGCACTTAGACTCATTGCTTCTAAGCCACCCCTGAAGATGTGGGTGGTTAAGAAGAATTAACTTTCTTTTGCAGGAAAGGGTCTCCATCCGAAAATCAAAGGCGTATGATGCTATAGCTGGGGACCTAAATCATCTTGTAGGGCACAAGATCAAATGCCCAAATGGTCTCACTATGTATTTTGTTCCTGAATTGTTTGCCATTCATCCTATCAGTCCTAATCTTGATTTAAGCTTCAATAATCCACTTGCCCGTCAAATGTTTATGCTTCACTTGATCCTTACTACCAAGCTGCTATTAGTCTTGTACTTTCACGTTATTGCATACTTGACTATGGTTTGCTTGTTGTAGTTTACCTTCCGCTGCATATCAATTAGGTCATTTCTATTGTTTGTCTTCGAAACATCCATGTTTTGAAGACTTTCCTAAAAATCGCCTATTCACCCCCCCCCCTCTAGTCGATAACTAGCACTTTCACCAGCGATTGCACCAAATTTTGATCTCCTCATAGTGGCAGCATCAACATTTACTTTCATCATGCCTGAGGGAGGTTTAATCCAGCCTGTTGGCCTCGCCCACACTGAATACGCAGCTGATCTCTCCGTGCTCTTGACAACTTGGATATCATTCAGAAAAGAATTGATGAAACAATGGGTGGAGTAGGGACTCTGAAATATATCCTCGTAAATTGCCTTTCGTCTTGCTGCCCAAATAGCCCACAAGGTTGTCGTCAACCGGACAAAAAGGTCGCTCGACAACGCTTTATTCATTGCAAAGAGCCAATCCTTAACACTATCAGTGTCGAAGCGGCTGACTTGATCCAATATTTCCTCATTCGCAAGTGCCCAAACACTGCAAGCCATCTAACAGTTCAATAAGGCATGTCTCCACGAGTCTCTCGCTCCACATAGCGCGCATGTTAATGACGTGGAAATATTTCTATGCTCCAAAACGTCAGCTGTTGGAATTGAGCTTCGAGCTAAACGCCAAAGAAACATCTTGATTTTAGCAGGTACATCTGTTTTCCACATCTCTGTCCATTCCGTTTTTGCACTGTCCGCCGCCGAAGAACCATCACGTTCCTCGATCCAGTCCTCCCTCGAGGTCTTGGTATGCATAATAATTCTGTAAGAAGATTTGACAGAGAAAGAACCTCTCTGCTCTTCGCTCCAAGCCCAGAAATCCTCTACGTTTCTTGTACATAACGGGATAGCTAGCACTGCTTCTGCATCAATGGGCAAGAACACCGATCGGACAAGCTGCTCATTCCAGCTCGCTGTCATCGTGTGCATCAATTCTGAGACCAACTGTGGAGGATTCGGAGTAAGCGGCGCAATGGGCCTCATCATCCCCGGTCGTGGCAACCAGTTTTGGGTCCAAATATGCGTGGTTTGCCCATTACCAATCCTCCTGATAAGGCCGAGCCTAAGCATATCTCTTCCATCGAGTATAGCTCTCCAAATTTGTGAAGGTCTACTGCCAAGCTCCGCCTCCATTACAGATGAGTGAGGAAAATAAGCTGCCTTGAGAATCCGCGAGCTTAGCGAATCAGGATCCTGAAGTACCCTCCATGCTTGTCTTGCTAACAAAGCAAGGTTGAACACCTCCATATCCCAGAAACCGAGGCCTCCAAGATGTTTTGGGCGTGTCAAAATGTCCCAAGCCACCCAAGCTGGTTTTCGTTTCCCCGCTTTACTTCCCCACCAGAATTGCCGAATGATGGAGGAGATATTCTCACATAGGCCTCTGGGCAATCTGAAACAGGCCATCGAGTAGACAGCAGGGCTTGAGCCACTGCTTTAATTAAAACTTCTTTTCCTCCAACCGATAAGAGCTTTTCCATCCATCCATTCACCTTTTCCCAAACTCTATCTCTGAGATATTTTAACGTGGTCATCTTTGACTGCCCCACATCCGTTGGCATGCCCAAATAGCGCTCATTCAATGATTCATTTTGAACTTGTAAAATTGCCTTGATACTATCTCTCAAATGTTGTGGGCAGCCTTTACTGAAAAATATGGACGACTTGTCATGGTTGATACGTTGCCCCGAAGAATTACAATACAACTCCAGAAGGTTTGAAATCTCAAATGCCCCCTCTGTACTCGCCTTCAATAACAACAGGCTATCATCCGCAAAGAGGAGGTGGTTAACAGCCGGAGCTGTGTTTGCCACCTTAATCCCCTCAAGCACAGATGACTGTGAACTGGTTTTTAGTAGGCACGAAAGGCCCTCTGCTGCAATCAAGAAAAGATAGGGGGAGATCGGATCTCCCTGTCTGATGCCTCGTGTAGGTTTGAAGGATTCAAGTTTCTCTCCATTAAACATCACTGAAAATGACACCCAGCTGATCATACTCATAACAATATTTACCCATTGTTGCGCAAATCCAATTTTGATCATGATAGCCTGAAGATAGGACCACACCAGATGGTCATAAGCCTTCATCATATCCAATTTCAATGCACAATGACTGTTACTCTTTGCTTTACTTTGCTTCATAAAATGCAGGCACTCATAAGCGCAAATAATATTATCGGTGATCAACCGACCTGGGACGAACGCAGATTGCTCTTCTGAGATTATATCCGGCAAGATAACTTTCAGCCTATTTGCAATAACTTTGGATGCAATTTTGTATAACACATTACATAAGCTTATTGGACGAAATTGTGTGAGGAGCGTTGGATCCATTACCTTGGGAATAAGAACGAGCACCATGTCATTTACACACTCTGCACTTTCCTCTCCCTTAATTATCCGCAACACTGCCATCGTGACCTCATCTCCGCAGATTTCCCAGTGTCTCTGATAGAAGTGTGCTGGGAAACCATCTGGCCCTGGTGCCTTGGTCGCTCCCATCTGAAAGAGCGCCGTCTTGACTTCCTCCTTTGTATACGGTGCCATCAGCATCTCATTCATATTCTGTGTCACTTTCGTGGGTACATGTTGAAGGACCTGTTACATATTTGTCACCCCCTCGGAGGTATACAGGGTCTTGTAGAAATATGTTACCAAAGCCCTGAGCTCAGCCGGATCCTCAACAGTCACCCCCAACGCGTTTGCCAAAGCTTTTATCATGTTTCTCTTTCTCCGCTTACTCGCTCGAAGATGAAAGAATTTGGTATTTTTGTCCCCCGAAGATAACCATTCTATTCTGGAACGCTGCCTCCACATGAGCTCTTGGCGATGGTAAAGCTCAACAAGTCTCTCGTTGATTTTGATCTCAGGGTGTGTTGGTCCTATCCTTGTGGGATCCCCACGCATCCGCTCAAGATCTTTCAAAAGCTATTTGATTTCTTTTCGCACGCACCCAAAAGTTTCTTTGTTCCACTTGCCCAGATTGTTCGCTGTGTCATTTAATTTAGTCCATAATTCCTCCAGGCTCAAGGCCGGCTGATCAGCGCTCCAGTAATGCTTCAGAGTGTCATTCCATTCACCATGTGTTTCGCACATCACCTCGTACCTGAAAGGAGGCTTTGCTGGAGGCCTAACTTGCTCATCGTCCATCCTGATCAAGATCGGACTATGGTCAGAAGTGGCCGCAGTTAGATGAGTCACCACTGCATTGGGAAATTTCACCATCCATTCGGAAGAAGCAAGCGCTCTGTCCAAACGGACCCGGGTGTAGCTGCCCCCTGTAACCCTTTTTTTGAAGGTCCAGAAGTTGCCCTGATAAC
Organism: Aegilops longissima; assembly: GCA_021605205.1. Taxonomy (NCBI): domain Eukaryota; kingdom Viridiplantae; phylum Streptophyta; class Magnoliopsida; order Poales; family Poaceae; genus Aegilops; species Aegilops longissima. Next base: position 700,184,854 of record CM038680.1, read on the forward strand.
CAATGTCCTCCAACATGCAAACATCCACCGCCTCTCGAAATCCCTGGATTTGGGCATTGCTGCGTTCCCCAACTCCCTGTTGTTCTTCTGTACGTAGAACTTCGTTGAAATCACCAAAACAAATCCAAGGGAGAGCACTAGAACTTGCAATCCCTTTCATCGTGTCCCACGTCTGGTGGCGTAACTGTGTTTGTGCCTCTCCGTAGAAACACAAGGCGCGCCAGGGATCATGGCCCGTTCCTCAATCTTTCTATATGATACATAGAGTAGCCCAAAATTTCAACCTTTATTGGATTATTCCAAAAAATCCCAAGACCACCACTGCGGCCTTGACTACTAACCGCAAAAGCATTGTCATAACCGAGAGTACTTGCTAGCTTCTCTACCCTAAATCTATTAATTTGGGTTTCGACGATACAAAGCAGGGTAGGGGCAAATTTCCGTGCTAGCTCCCGGAGCTCTCGAACAGTCGCGGCCTTGTCCGTGCCGCGGCAGTTCCAGCTGAGGAGACTCATTGTGCTCGGCGGTACTCCCCAGGGGAGTCCGCCGATCTTGCTTCCAGTAACTTGCCTCCTGTCTTGTTATCAACTTTCATCTATGTACTCTTCTCTCCGGTCATACCCGTTTTCGCCCCCTTCAGATCCTGCTTTGGGGGTGGGCTTTGCGGTATCTGAGACGGTGGCAGCGCCAACACGCCGTCGTTTGCCCCACCCGGAGCTGCAGCATAAGAATTCGCCGTTGGATTCATTTGTGTCCTCTTCCTATTAAGATCTGCATCAGACATGTGCAAATCATCATTTGTGCCCAACTCGGCCTCTTCTGCCCGAGCATTATTGTGGTCATTCCATGCACTGTCACCCCTTCAACCACGTACTCCTCTTCGGCCACATCACCGTCCCCGGCCACCTCCCGGACCCTGACCCGTGCGCATAGCCCAAGTAGCCCTTAGATCCTTGAAGACCAGTGCCGAAGGAGGGTGGACACCACTGCCATGTTCCTTAAACAGGTGGCCTAACATGCCACACACCGCACACCAATCAGGGAGCTTCTCGTATTTCACCCTATAAATCTGCCTTCTTCCTTCCCGTATCATCGAGACTGCATTCTTTAGCGGCCTGGTCACATTGATCCTCGCCCATGCACAATGAAAGTTCCCCGTAAAATCTTGTGACTGGGGTTCAACGAAAGCACTTCCCCTATCTTAGCTGCCAAAGATGGCATTAGATGGGCATATAGAGGAGGCACATCATGAATCTGCACCCAGATCTCAATTGTGTCAAGCTGAACAGTGGAAGGTTTGGCCAGACCATCATACGGCTTAATGATGACCGCATCTCCTCTAAAGTGCCAAGGCCCATCTTGGGTTACTCTCTCCCAATCTCCCAAACATGAAAACTGAGCTGTATAGAGGTTTTCCTCTAATGGTTTGAACTGGACCTCCTGGGCAAGATCCCATGCTGCTCTCATGTTCTTGAAGAACCAATATTGGCTGTAGGTCTTCGCACTGTTGACCTTCATGAGCGCAATCCACCGAGCCGCCTCCAATGGCGTCTCCTTATCATCGAAAACCACGTCGTCGAGATCCTCTTCTCGCAGACCCAACTCCTTCATGAGCGTTGCCACATCGTCCACCTCCGGCGATCCAGCCAAAGCAGACCCCGCAGCTCCGTCCGATGCCATCTAACTCCAAACCCTAACCCGACAAAACTATCGGGCCTTCCAGAGGAACCCTAGATCCTCCCCCTCCCCACCGCCGCCTGGACCAGCGGGCGCTAGGGCGCCCCCAATCAAGGATAGACGGCTGGAGAATACGGCGGAGACAGGGGATCACGGAACTCAATGGCGGCGACCAGGATCGCCCCGAGAGGAGAAAAACCCTAACAGGAGGGGAAAAGCTTTAAAATATTTGACGTGGGCTTTGGCGTTACTAGCCGTAGGATCACGATCACGTTACGTTTGTTTGGGCTGCTGCTCCGCAGAACCATCTACGCCACCTGTGGTTAATTAGGCCTCGATTGTTTTATTGGGCCTGTAAACTGGTTTTAGCGAACGAAGCGTAAAACATAGCTGCGTATGTAGCCTAAAAAACGTAGATGTGTGTGTCCGCATAGCAGAGCCACCCAGCTATTCTTGTATTCGGTGCTAAAAAAAACTATTCTTGTATTTGTTTCGTCACATCTTTCATATGCACTATTTATTTAGAAAAGTCTGAGCAGTCATGTGGCTAATTCTATTCCCGATGACATCATTACTTTGTCATATAAAATATGCGTGTTAGGTCATGCAAATTTAATTCATTTCTTTTACATTTTCAAAAGTTTACATGATATTTCATCATTCTATCGTAACATGGGCGGGCGCAGCAACGCGCATCATCATGGTCTAGTATGTACTCCCTCCGTCCGAAAAAACTTGTCATCAAAATGGACAAAAAAGGGTGTATCTAGAACTAAGATACATCTAGATATATCCCCTTTTATTCATTTTGATGACAAGTATTTTCGGACGGAGGGAGTATGTATGTTACGGCTGCCTCGCTGGTTAGTTTTGATCGCTGGCAGTTTTACGCTAAAAGGATAGATGGGCCGACGCATCCAGCTAGAATCGATTGAGCGCCCACGCGCGAAGCACATGAACCGGTCGAGGTGTCGAGCGGGAGCTCCTAAGTGGCGCCTTAAGCGCCACTCGGAGCAACCGGCGCCCACGCGCGCCCCCTTCATGGGCCGGCCCACTTTGGATTCTCTCCCTCGCTCCCGCTTCGCTTGGGCGCTCATGTGGATCGAACTCCAGACCTCCTGAATGATTCTAGCGTGTCTAGCCAGCCGAGCTAGCATCCTACAGCAGTTTTAGAGCAACGCTAGCCTAAAAGTAGACAGCGGCACATCATTTTCTATAATATATGTTGAATATTTTTTTATAATATATGTTGAACAAATTTTAAAATGCAGTGAACTTTTTAGTAAGCAAACATTGAACAAATTTCAAATACACAAATGAAAACATTTTGTTGTATGTGTTGAACAATTGTTTAATGTACGATGAACAAATTTTAAGTGCGTAATGAACATTTTTTAATATACGTTGAACAATTTGTGTATACGTAATGAACATTTTTTAATATACGTTGAACAATTTCATAATATAGGATGAATTATAATATATGATGAACATTTTTATAAATTCAAAAGGTGAACTATTTCATAATATATGATGAACATTTTCTTAATACGACCAAAACAAAAAAGAAACCAGACTGGAAACGTGGGTGCTTTTATTACCGTTCTATTTACTATACAAAATCATAAAAGCAGAAATATAATCACTGCCATAAGTTGCCCCGGTTGGCTAGCTGCACTCGAACAAAGGCCGTGGGTATAGAGTTCGACTCCTGCGGAAGGCATGTATTTTTTGAATCATTAAAGGAATGAAAAAAAGGTAAAACGGGCTGGCCCATGATGGGAGGGGGGTGTGCGCCCGTTTAGGAATCAGCCTATAACGGGCGCTTAGGGCGCCGTTTAGGAAATGCCGTGTCGAGCCAGGTCGAGAACACATGACCCAATCTAGACGCATACGCACGGGAAAATACAAGTGCTCCTAGGATGCTCCCCATGCTCCAACTTGAAAACATCAATTTTAAATGTCTCAAACATTTCAGAAAAAAAATGTGAATGCTCACAAGGAATATGACTACAACCCCTAAAAGTTTTAGATCCAAACTCGAAATATACATTGAGAAACAAAAAAGACAAATTCAGATGTGAATAGTGTCTAATGTTGCTTTTGTCTTTTTATGACACTATTCGTGCTAGATTTCAAATTTTCATTTAGAATTTGGATCTGAAATTTATAGGACTTGTAGTTACATTTCTTGTGAACATTTAGAAAGTTTTTCAGAACTTTTTGAAACATTTAAAATTGATTTTTTTTAAGTTGAAGTATGGGGAGCACCCCAAGGATGGGAGCACCTGATATTTCCCCGCACACGCACGTCTCCACGACTCCACCACTTCTTACTCCCCCCGGCTGCCAACGCAACGAACCCTAACTAGCGCGGCGGCGGCGGCTTGCCAGGTCGCCAGGACAAGGCGGGCGACCGCAACGGAGCAGCCAACGGCAACTGGCCAGGTCGCTAGGACGATGCAGACGACCGCGACGGGGCAGCCAACAGCGGCAGGCCGGGGGCCTAAAGGGCAGCGACAACAGCGCCTGTGGCAGCTCCAGCAGGGACCTAGGCGCCTAGCGGGTAGGGCACTGCCATTGCCCGGGTCTTCTAGCCATTGAAAGATTCAGTATCCATATGTTTTAGGTTGTTTTCCTATTGAATTTTTTGCTGTAATGTGTATTGACTCTTTCAATTTGCATCAAAAGAATTCTTTCCTTAAGACTTCGCCACACCATAATTTTTTTCCGTCCTCCCCCTCTGCAACCTTTTCATGTATATATGATAATCAATCACCTTAATTTACTTACCTTTTGAACCAATTCCACTCTAATTTACTTATCAAACTTCTAATCAATCTATGGTAATTCACACGCAGAATTTGATGAACATTTATTTACACAATCGCATTATTATTGACAGATAAATCACAAGCTAATGTAATAAAATATTTATATCCTGTTGCAATGCACGAGCATTTTTCTAGTCTCGTAAAACATACACAATTCTTTCATGGATGTAGCATTGCTCGCCGGAGGGCGCCACAAAACTTAAGTGACCTTGTACTGTCGCGCCTACTTTGAACGAAGAAGCCAATGCTCCAAGTCATAATGTCACACCTCGGTACTCGTACACGCCCAAAGCCTGAACGTTGACATCAACATGGAACCATACATACCACATATACGAGGAGCAGACCAGAGCATGCCTCCAGCATCAACAAGGTCACCAATGCCGCAAAGAGCCCAAACAAGAGGTCATCCAACTACCCCAAGTCTTTGAAAATGAATGGTCGCAGACCGTAGACAAAAAACCGTCGGTTGCCAAGAGCCCACATGGGGCCATCTGGTAGCCCCACCACATCGTCACCGAACTGATAGGAGTTCCTCGTAGGGGTCCGATCACCCGTGTGACGCTTGCGTTCTCCATCCGCTAACGCACCCCTCGTGTCCGCCATCATCGTTCACAAAGTCGAGCATTCATGTGATGCACTCGCGCCAATCCACCATTGTTGAACTTCATGGACTTGTTAAAATTTTGAAAACAGGTGAAGCCGAGATTTTTTTTTAGAAAAGGAGGATGATCCTCGGCCCTTGCATCTGGGAGGTGCATGCGGCCATTTTATTGATTATTCTCGAGGACCTTACAAAGTAGTACAATAATATGACTGAATCCGCCATCTTGCCAACATCTGCCGCTACTCCAATCCATATGATGAAGGGTCAAGGGGTGCAAGCTGCCAGACCTCTAACCTAAGCCTAACATCTAAAAGCCGGAGGCCCCGACTGAGCCACATACCGGATCCGGGGCACAAACCGGTCCGACGTACTCACATGTGTCGTCGCCGTCATCTTTTACCGGTCCATCTTCAGAACAGATTGAGGTGCCAACCTTGGCAGGTGCCTCCACCATCGACGCCACCATGAAGTCGAGATATAGTGCGATCTTTAATACCACCGACGCCTAACCTCATTTTCCGCTAAACATAACAACGGCAACCAATAATGATGACCTTGATCATGTGACTTGTCATCGTTGTTGCCACAATCTAGCTAGCTGGAGATAGACGAAGGAACAAGAGGATAGTTTTCTGGCGACGTACGTCACCGGCGCTCAAACGCCTCTTTTTCTCTTGACTAACCAAAGCATCAAACAAACTGAGATTACAGCCGGCTTTGTAGCCCTCGGCAACGTAGCTAGCGCCTACGCTTCGGCCAAGCGCACGCATGACTGGCTGCTGCATGCAAGCGCTCCGCTCGGCCACGCGCACGACGCGCACAGCACGCTACTCGCAACAGACTGCCAACAACCTAGCTACTACAAACCATGCGCGCACACGCACGCACACACGCGCTACACACATATACGCGCACTCGCCACACTTCCGCTGTGTCCCGTGCGTACCCGACGTGCCTGACCGTACCAGTGCGTCCCGCATGTCTCGCGCGCACCCGACGCGTCCGACGAGCCTGACCGCACCAGACGCCGTGGCTTATTCCAACACACACCCCCTAAGCCACGGCCTAGAAGAGTCCGTCGTTGTCGATGTTGGCGTCGGCCAGGAGAGCCTGCTCCACCGCCGGTCATTTCCGCAGCTGCGGGCACTCGAGCCGGAAGTGCCTGTGCTCCCCGCATTTGTAGCTGCGTCCATGACGCTTCCCTCCGTTGCCCGACGCAGTGCTCGCCGCGTCGTCTTCGTCTTGGTCGCCGAAGCCGCGCCCACCCTGCTGTCGACACCAGCATACTCGTCCAGCTCGTCGCCGTCGTCCATCCGCAGGCGATCGAACTCGCCGCGCAGCGTCGTGAGCCTCGCCGCCCGCACCCGATCGGCGCCGACGAAGCGAACCTTGAGGGAGTCCCATACCTCCTTTGCGGTCGGCTTCGTCGCCACCTGCATCAGCAAGTCCTTCGGCAGCGCCCCCAGCATCACCGCCCTCGCCTTCTTGCTCTTCCCGGCATCGACCGCCGCGCCCTCCGCCGGAGCCACCGCACTCCATAGCCCTGGGCGTCAAGGATAGCCTCCGACTTGATCGCCCAAGCGGTATGGTTCGTCGTCGTCAATGGCGGCAGCTGCAACGACATCGCGCCCGCACCGCCGACATGTGGAACGAGCGTCATGGCCGCCGGCAAGATCGCACCGAAGCTCTGTATACCAATTGTTGTTGCCACAGGCCTAGCTAGCTGGAGGTAGACGAAGGAACAAGATGACAGTTTTCTGGCGACGTACGTCACCGGCGCTCAAACACCCCCTTTTTCTCTTGACTAAGAGCATGTCCACTAGTCTCCCCAAGAGGCCCGCCAGGATCACTTTTTGACCGCCGGCAGTGAAAAAAGTCCCCACTCACGCCCCCAGGATCACTTTTTTCGCCGGATTCATGAAATTTTAGCGCCGGCGGTCCCACCCCAAACCCAGCCCCCTGGGAGGCATCTGGGGGCGCCGGCGACATGCAAAGGCCCACATGCAGCCTCACAGCACCCTCTCTCCTCTCACTTTTCACTTGACACATGCACGAGCTCTCTCTCTCTTCTCATCTTTTTTCTTCCAACAACCATGCACCCGCGCCGCTCGCCGTCTGCTTGCCGCCGGGGCCACCCGTGCCTGCTTTCAAGCGCGTCTTGTCCGAGTCAGCGGCAGCTCGTCGCCGACGCTGCTGGAGCTCGTCCGCCGGCGTGTGGCGTGGCGTGGCGAGCTGGGGCTCACTGCGCGCGGACACCGGCTCGCTGCTCACTGCCTGCGCGCCTCTGCCGCCGCGCGGTCGCGGTCGCCTGCTTGCGGGCTGCTTCAACCTCCGCCATAGAGGTCGAGCTGGAGGTCAGGGAGCGGACGGGAGATGGCGAGGCCAGGGAGCGGACGGGTCGGCGTGCGCGCGGCTTGGGCGTGGACGTGCGGACGGCGAGCGGGCGCTGACGGGCGAGGAGGACGGCAAGCGTGGAAGGAAGGTCACTCGTGAGCGCGGACGGCGAGCGGGTGCGGCCTGGGCGGCTGATGACCAACAAGTGTAGGGGATCTATCGTAGTCCTTTCGATAAGTAAGAGTGTCGAACCCAACGAGGAGCAGAAGGAAATGATAGGCAGTTTTTAGTAAGGTATTCTCTGCAAGCACTGAAATTATCGGTAACAGATAGTTTTGTGATAAGGTAATTGGTAACGAGCAACAAGTAACAAAAGTAAATAAGGTGCAGCAAGGTGGCCCAATCCTTTTTGTAGCAAAGGACAAGCCTGGACAAATTCTTATATGAAGGAAAACGCTCCCGAGGACACATGGGAATTATCGTCAAGCTAGTTTTTATCACGCTCATATGATTCGCGTTCGGTACTTTGATAATTTGATATGTGGGTGGACCGGTGCTTGGGTGCTGCCCTTACTTGGACAAGCATCCTACTTATGATTAACTCCTATTGCAAGCATCCGCAACTACAAAAGAAGTATTAAGGTAAACCTAACCATAGCATGAAACATATGGATCCAAATCAGCCCCTTACGAAGCAACGCATAAACTGGGGTTTAAGCTTCGGTCACTCTAGCAACCCATCATCTACTTATTACTTCCCAATGCCTTCCCCTAGGCCCAAACAATGGTGAAGTGTCATGTAGTCGACGTTCACATGACACCATTAGAGGAGAGACGACAATACATCTCATAAAAATATCAAACGAATACCAAATTCACATGACTACTAATAGCAAGACTTCTCACATGTCCTACGTAACTAATCACAAATCATATTCATGTTCATAATCAGAGGGGTATTAATATGCATTAAGGATCTGAACATATAATCTTCCACCGACTAAACCAACTAGCATCAACTACAAGGAGTAATCAACACTACTAGCAACCCACAGGTACCAATCTGAGGCTTTGGGACAAAGATTGGATACAAGAGATGAACTAGGGTTTGGGAGGAGATGGTGCTGGTGAAGATGTTGATGGCGATTGACCCCCTCCCGATGAGAGGATCGTTGGTGATAATGATGGCGATGATTTCCCCCCCTCCAGGAGGGATGTTTTCCCGACAGAATAGCTCTGCCGGAGCCCTAGATTGGTTCCGCCAAGGTTCCGCCTCGTGGCGGCGGAGTTTCGTCCCGCAAGCTTTTTTCTGATACTTTCCAGGGTAAAAGACTTCATATAGCAAAAGATGGACACCGGAGGCCTGCCAGGGGCCCGCGAGGCAGGGGGCGCGCCCAGGGGGGTAGGGCGTGCCCCCCACCCTCGTGGCCAGGGTGTGAGCCCCCTCTGGTATTTTCTTTGCTCAGTATTTCTTATAAATTCCAAAAATAACTTACGTGGAGTTTCAGGACTTTTGGAGTTGTGCAGAATAGGTCGCTAATATTTGCTCCTTTTCCAGCCCAGAATTCCAGCTGTTGGCATTCTCCCTCTTCATGTAAACCTTGTAAAATAAGAGAGAAAAGGCATAAGTATTGTGACATAATGTGTAATAACAGCCCATAATGCAATAAATATCAATATTAAAGCATGATGCAAAATGGACGTATCAACTCTCCCAAGCTTAGACGTTGCTTGTCCTCAAGCGAAAGCCGATATCGAGAAATATGACCACATGTTTAGAGGCAGAGGTGTCGATAAAATAAAATACGGACATGAGGGCATCATGATCATTCTTATAACAGCAACATATATATATATATATATATGTGAGGTAACTACCATCGGGTGGTAGGATGGATTTTCCTATATATATATATATATATATATATATATATATATATATATATATATATATATATATATATATATATATATATATATATATATATATATATATATATATATATTGTCATATGATTTCTTATGCTCAAGTAACAATCTATTCACAATGTCAAGTATGAATCAGAAACTTTATTGAAACCTAACAAACTATAATCTCAGTCATTCAAGCAATTGCAATTTATCATAACATTGGAAAGAGTCTATGTAAGAGCTTTTCAGCAAGTCCACATACTCCACTATCATTTAGTCTTTCACAATTGCTAACACTCACGCAATACTTGTGGTTATGAAGTTTTAATCGGACACAAAGAAAGATAGGGGCTTGTAGCACTAGTAGAAAACAGGGCTTTCGTTCGGGCCTTACTAGCCCATTAGTCCTGGTTCGGCCACGAACCGGGACCCATGGGGACATTCGACCCGGTTCATGAGACCAGGGGGCTGGCCAGGGCCTCGTGGGCATTGGTCCCGGTTCGTGTGGACCCATTTGTCCCGGTTCTAGGCACGAACCGGGACCAATGGGCATCGCTCCTGGCCCACAACCATTGGTCCCGGTTCTTGTCCTGAACTGGGACAGATGGTTGGGCTTTAGTCCCGGTTTTAGCCACGAACCGGGACAAATGAGCTGCCTATATATACCCCATCGCCACAACAGAGCACTCCATAGTGCTCTGTTTTCTCTGGCCGGCGAGGGGAGGGCATTTGGGTGCTCTAGCTCACCTCCTATGCACATGAGGTGTTCGATGAAATGTCTGAGCCACACTAGTTAATCTTTCTCCTCTCGAAACTCGACCTCCGAGCTCCATTTTCCTCGAGATTTGTCCAGGTTTAGCGGTCCGTCACATCCCTGAAGGAAATATGCCCTAGAGGCAATAATAAAGTTTTTATTTATTTCCTCATATCATGATAAATGTTTATTATTCATGCTAGAATTGTATTAACCGGAAACATAATACTTGTGTGAATACATAGACAAACAGAGTGTCACTAGTATGCCTCTACTTGACTAGCTCGTTGATCAAAGATGGTTATGTTTCCTAGCCATAGACATGAGTTGTCATTTGATTAACGGGATCACATCATTAGGAGAATGATGTGATTGACTTGACCCATTCTGTTATCTTAGCACACGATCGTTTAGTATTCTGCTATTGCTTTCTTCATGACTTATACATGTTCCTATGACTATGAGATTATGCAACTCCCGTTTACCGGAGGAACACTTTGTGTGCTACCAAACGTCACAACGTGAATCGGGTGATTATAAAGGTCCTCTGGTGTCTCCAAAGGTACTTGTTGGGATGGCATATTTGAGATTAGGATTTGTCACTCCGATTGTCGGAGAGGTATCTCTGGGCCCACTCGGTAATGCACATCACTTAAGCCTTGCAAGCATTGCAACTAATGAGTTAGTTGTGGGATGATGTATTACGGAACGAGTAAAGAGACTTGCCGGTAACGAGATTGAACTAGGTATTGAGATACCGACGATCGAATCTCGGGCAAGTAACATACCGATGACAAAGGGAACAACGTATGTTGTTATGTGGTTTGACCGATAAAGATCTTCGTAGAATATGTGGGAGCCAATATGAGCATCCAGGTTCCGCTATTAGTTATTGGCCGGAGACGTGTCTCGGTCATGTCTACATAATTCTCGAACCCGTAGGGGCTGCACGCTTAAAGTTTCGATGACAGTTATATTATGAGTTTATATGTTTTGATGTACCGAAGGTAGTTCAGAGTCCCGGATGTGATCACGGACATGGCGAGGAGTCTCTAAATGGTCGAGACAAGAAGATTGATATATTGGACAACTATATTCGGACATCGGAATGGTTCCGGGGGTTATCGGATATATACCGGAGTACCGGGAGGTTACCGGAACCCCCCGGGGGTTTAATGGGCCTACATGGGCCTTAGTGGAGAAGAGGAGAGGCGGCTAGGGCAGGCCGCACGCCCCCTCCCCCTCTAGCCTGAATTGGACAAGGAGTGGGGGCGGCGCCCCCCTTTCCTTCCTCTCTCTCTCTCCTCTTCCCCCTCTCCTAATCCAACAAGGAAGGAGGAGTCCTACTCGGTGGGAGTAGGACTCCTCTGGCCGCCCTCTCTGGCCGCCGCCTCTCCCCCATTGCTCCTTTATATACGGGGGCAGGGGGCACCCCAAAGACACAACAATTGATCATTGATCTTTTAGCCGTGTGCGGTGCCCCCCTCCACCATAGTCCACCTCGATAATATCTTAGCGGTGCTTAGGCAAAGCCCTGCGTTGGTAGAACATCATCATCGTCACCACGCCGTCGTGCTGACGAAACTCTCCCTCAACACTCGGCTGGATCGGAGTTCGAGGGACGTCATCGGGCTGAACATGTGCTGAACTCGGAGGTGCCGTGCGTTCGGTACTTGATCGGTCAGATCGTGAAGACGTACGACTACATCAACCGCGTTGTGCTAACGCTTCCGCTTTTGGTCTACGAGGGTATGTGGACACGCTCTCCCCTGTCGTTGCTATGCTTCACCATGATCTTGCATGTGCGTAGGAATTTTTTTGAAATTACTACGTTCCCCAACAGTGGCATCCGAGCCTGGTTTTATGCATAGATGTCATATGCACGAGTAGAACACAAGTGAGTTGTGGGCGATATAAATCATACTGCTTACCAGCATGTCATATTTTGGTTCGGCGGTATTGTTGGATGAAGCGGCCCAGACCGACCTTACGCGTACGCTTACGCGAGACTGGTTCTACCGATGTGCTTTGCACACAGGTGGCTGGCGGGTGTCAGTTTCTCCAACTTTAGTTAAAACGAGTGTGGCTACGCCCGGTCCTTATGAAGGTTAAAACAGCACCAACTTGACAAACTATCGTTATTGTTTTGATGCGTAGGTAAGAACGGTTCTTGCTCAGCCCGTAGCAGCCACGTAAAATTTGCAACAACAAAGAAGAAGACGTCTAACTTGTTTTTGGAGGGCATGTTGTGATGTGATATGGTCAAAGCATGATGCTAAATTTTATTGTATGATATGATCATGTTTTGTAACCGAGTTATCAGCAACTGGCAGGAGCCATATGGTTGTCGCTTTATTGTATGCAATGCAATCGCCCTGTAATGCTTTACTTCATCACTAAGTGGTAGCGATAGTCGTAGAAGCATAAGATTGGCGAGACGACAACGATGCTACGATGGAGATCAAGGTGTCGCGCCGGTGACGATGGCGATCATGACGGTGCTTCGGAGATGGAGATCACAAGCACAAGATGATGATGGCCATATCATATCACTTATATTGATGTAACATCCCAAATTTTTAATTTGGAATGTTATACATTAGGTCATCATGCATATCATATTTCTCGCATTTTCAGATCCTAGGAAATTTCACGCAACTCAAGGACCCTCGGAGAGAGTTGGAGATTTCATTATTTTCATATTTGGGATTTCTCAAATTTTGAAAATAGGATCATTTGGATTTATTTAATTATCTTCATAAGTTTTTCCGATAAAAAAATTAAGAGAGGGAATAATATGACTTTCCCGACATTTAGGAAAAATGAAGATTTTATAAATAAATCAAATATTGGTTTTTGAAAGTTTATTTGCTTTAGGCAAAAAAAATGAGTATTTTAAAAATATGCATTTTGCCCCGTTTTAAAGTTCATTTTGTTCGACTCATTTTTAGGAGTCGGGGAAAATTTATTTTATTAAATTTGGAGTCCGTTTGGTTTTATTTTTATTTCGTTTAGTTTTGTTTTAAAAAAAAAAAAATAGCGCGCGCCCTTTGGGCCAAGGGCCCAGCCCACCGCCATGACCCATCTCCCCCTCCTCAAGGCCATGGAGGAGTCCCGCCACTTGCCGCCGAGTCCGGCTCGGACCAGCCGGACGCCGCCGCGCGTGCCCCTCCCCAAGGCACGAACCCCCTCCTTTATAACCCCGCCGCCACCCCTCTCTCCTCACCCCGCGCCGCCGCCCCCCCCGAGCCGCCGCCACCGCCCGAGGCTCGCCGCCTGCCGTCGCCAGCCGCCGCCCTCGCCGCCCTCGCCCGACCCGCCAACCCGCCGACCACCGCCGCCGAGTCCTCGAGCCCACCGGCGACTTCGCGGAGGTAGCCGACCTCCCGATCCGGTTTTGGCTTTAAAACCGATCCGGTTTTTCTCGCGTTGTTCGGTTTTTTAAAAAAAAAACCCTAGACGGTTTATTTTTTTTCGGTTTTATTATTTAGTGAACGTTCACCGACCCGTTCGTTTCAATGAACGCGTTCGTCGGATTAGTTTCTGTTAACGAACGTCCTCGTTTTAACTGTTCGTCATTTTTTTCTTTTAATCGGATTTAATCCGTTATTTTCCGAATTCGATTTCCGATTCGATTTTCAAATCCGTTTATTTTCTCGCTCGTTTATCGGAATCATGTGATTCAAGCGCCTGGAGTTTCGTTACGAAACCGCCGTTCCGACTAACCTACTTAAGCAAAGTTTTGCTACCGTAAAATTTTGACCTAGTTTCAGATTGCTAAAACCGAGTCGTTCTCTCTCGACTTTCGACTTTCGATGCTTTATTTGATTTGATTCTTTTGCAACCAGGGTTCTTAAGTTGAACTCTCTGGTTAGATCTTTTATTCGAGATTTCCCTGTGCATTAGATGAGTACTTATTGTATGCTTGTTGTTTGTTTGCGTTAGATCACCCGGAGTCGCCGCTTGTTACTTGAATCTCTAGGTCTCATGGATCATCGACAAGGCAAGTAACACTTGATCATACCTTTTTTACTACCCAGTTTTATTGCATTAGATAAAACCCTCAAACACTTGCATGTTTAGGATCAACTTAAATTGTGGGATGGGAAGTAGATTGAGGTAGTACCTATTACCTGTTTTACTTATGAAACCTTGGGAGTTACTTCTCGTTTGCTTATTATGCCATGCTATGCTAGTAGACGTGGATTGGGTGAGTGAATATCCATGACAGATGTGAGATTGTTAATTAATGGTTTATCTAAGGTGGCAACCTAAACACACATCCGGGTGGATTGAGGCACTGGTTTCTATCAGACTTGCCAGTATTTTCTTGGACCGCCACCCAGTGCTCGAGGGATCATAAGATTATTCAAACTGGAAACTTCCGTGTGCAGCCACAAGCCAATTATGGGCTCTGGCGTAGTTGACTAAGTTGTGCGAACTCTTACGGGTAGGCTAGGTGATGTAGGGGATGTAGGTTGGTACGGTCTACCCGCATGTAAGGTGCTAGTGCTTCGAAAGACTATGTCTCGGTCATCCGCTTCTCAAACACCACAGTCAAGAGAACCAAGCGGAGGCGATCGAGTCTTGTGGGGAAAAGTGCGCAAACCTCTGCAGAGTGTATAAACTAATCATGATTAGCCGTGTCCCCGGTTATGGACGTTTTGAGTATCTAGTACTTGAATATCATGTGAATCTCAACATGTTACTTCTAATAAATGTTATTGGGATTTTGATGAGTACTTTTTAATTGGGATTGAGGATGCTGTCAACCATTTTCAATGTTTAACAACCACCATGATAGTTAAATAAAATTATTCCTTTGTTGTAGGGAAAAACTAGCTTTATGCAAACATGTAACCGTAGAGCTTTACCACCAGCCATATATGCATGTAGTATAGGCTTATTTCCTTCATTGCTCTCTATGTGTTACATTGCCAGCGTATTCCATGTGTTGACCCGTTTTCGGGCTGCAACTTTCACGTTATGCACTTTTCTGAACGACAGTAAGGTGTTAGGTCGTGGTTCTATTCTCGATGATGCCGATGGAGTTGATGGACTCACTTATCTTCCAAGCTTTCCGCTGTTATTATTAGATGGCCTTAAGCCATATTATTGTAATAAGTTCCCTTGTGGACAACGATGTGATAAGTGTGTGATTGCTACTCTGCTATAAATCCTTCAAAGTACTGTGTGGTGTCAGCATTACTGATCCAGGGATGACACTGAGCACAGAGACTTGATCCTTTCGGGTCTGGTCGCTACAGAGATGGTATCAGAGCACACGCTGACCGTAGGACACGACCACTAAGTTAAAGCCATAGATCACTACTCTCTTCCCATTTTCTAACTCCTCATCTTTTCTACTCTTTAGGATGACGGACGCGAAGATCAAGTACACCCAACCAGATGAAGGCACACCTTTTGGATTCCACTTGAAGGAAGTCACCAAGTACCTAAACATTGGACTACCCAGCTTCACCGGAACTTTCAACGCCACTCTGCCTCAAGAGGAGGCTTTGGAAGATTCAAGCTCACGCCCAGGAAGGACATTCTCCCCAATCACCAAGCCTATAGATAGTGTTTTCATTGCACCAACTTGAGTCCGGGAAAGAGCATGACAGCTCACATCACCATGGGACGATTGGAGAAGTTTATCAAGAAGACCTCAAGGACACCATCTATCAGATTTATGGACGCCGAGATGACAAATGGGACATAGTCAGCACCAAGAAGGATAGATCCATTGCAGCTTTCATCCAGAGTTAAACCAGCACATTCGGCGCCAGAGAACCAGATGTGCAATGATATGTTGGAGTTGCGAGAATGCAAAGGAAGGATCATCGAAATTGAAGAAGAATTAAAGACTACACGCAAGGACTACATGGACGAGATCGTAGCTCTAGCAAGACACAATAACGATCTTAAGTACGAGATCGAAGAACTCAAGAAGAAGTTGGCGCTCAAGAATGAAGACCAGATGTCGGTTGTCCAGCGACTACATCAACATCGACGACACCGATTCGGATCCAAGTGAACCCGATTGTGAAGACGGTGGAGCAGACATCATGGAGTCTTCCACGGTTCAAATTAGTAGAAGTCCCCACATATTAGTAGTATTCCCTCCATGTAAACATTATAGTACACGCACTTTTGCGATAGTTAGATCGTTGTAAGCCCTTGTTTGATTGAATGAAGTGATTTTGTGTGCATTTGCTCATGTGCATTTGGGTAGTGTTTCCCCTTAGGCCTCATTTCTATTCTTAATTCTCGTCTCTTCTAAACCCATCAGATGCCTCCGAGACGCGACCCCGGGTTTGTTTTCCCGCCAGAGATCACCCAATTGATTCAGCAGCAGAACACCTTGATTCAAACACTGGTGCAGAACCAGGGCAACAACAACAACAACAACAATAACAACCCACCACCACCACCACCTGCGGATCACTTGACTCGTTTCCTTAGACTAAATCCGCCGGTGTATTCCAGTAGCACCGAGCCGATTGTAGCAGATGATTGGCTCCGCAAGATAGGAAGGGAGTTGACCACTGCAGGATGCACAGATGGAGAAAGAGTGAAGTTTGCAACACATCAGCTTGAAGGACCCGCAGCAGCATGGTGGGAGAATTTTACAGCCACTTACCCCGTAGACACTGTCACATGGGATCAGTTTCAGCAAGCTTTTCGCATTGCCCATGTTTCAGCAGGAGCTATGGCCATGAAGAAGCGTGAGTTTCGCAACTTACGCCAAGGAGGAAGGACCGTTGGCCAGTATGTGTATGATTTCAGTAAGTTAGCACGTTATGCCCCAGATGACGTTACTACGGATCTTGCTAAACAGAGAAGTTTCTAGAAGGACTGAATGATGAGTTCAGATGCCGTTGATGGTAGCAAGTTTCAACAACTACCAGGAGTTGGTAGACCGAGCTCTCATGATTGAAGGGAAGCAGCAGCAAATTGAGAACCGCAAGCGGAAGTATGGACAGGGGAAGTATAACTCTGGAGCCCAGCAGAAGCCTCGTTATACCCTAAATCAGGAATTCAGTTTCAGCATACCCATGGAGGAGGTAATTCGCATAACCATAATGGCACTAAAAATGGGAACGGGAATGGAGGAAGCAATGGACAGAATCGCACCACCCCGTCAACACCATCCAAGGTAGATCTGAGTCACATCACTTGTTTTAAGTGCCGCAAGACTGGGCATTATGCAAATGACTGCCCAGAAGGCCAAAATGGAAATGGCAATGGAAGCTCTGGAAAGAAGCCCAACCCTTTCAATAGGGGACAGGTGAACCACATTGATGTGGAGGAGGTTGAAGATCAGCTCGATGCAGTAATCGGTAAGTTTTTGGTGAAGTCATTTACATCAGTTGTTCTTTTCGATACTGGTGCATCGCATTCATACATATCAGGGGGATTTGTGGGTAAGTACAAATTACCGACCCAAGCCCTTAGGTCACCCATGCTAGTAACCTCACCCGGAGCAGAATACATGGCTAGTAAATGGTGTGATCGACTACCATTAAGGATTGGACACTATGTTTTCCCCTCAGACCTAATAATTCTGGAATCCCAAGGATTGGATGTGATATTAGGTATGGATTGGTTATCAAAGTATGGAGGGAACATAGATTGCACCACAAAGTCAATTTTGCTCACCACACGGAAGGAAGAAGGATCAAGTATGTATCACGGCACGAGCCGAGGAGAGCGCAAGTAAATTGCTTATCAGGAGTGGTGCAGGAAGAAGTACCAGTGGTGAAGGATTTTCCTAATGTATTTCCGGAAGAGTTGCCAGGAATGCCACCGGATAGAGACATTGAGTTTTTGATCGAGTTGTTGCCAGGAACAGGACCAATATCGAAGCGACCGTACAGGATGCCCGCACAGGATTTGGCGGAAATCAAGAAGCTGATTAAGGAACTATTGGATAAAGGTTTTATACGCCCAAGTTCTTCACCTTGGGGATCACCCGTATTGTTAGTGGAGAAGAAGGATGGATCGTTAAGAATGGTTGTTGATTATGGTGGATTGAATGAAGTAACAATCAAGAACAAGTACCCACTACCTATGATAAATGATCTGCTTGATCGTTTGCAAGGAGCTAAAGTGTTTTCCAAGATCGATTTGCGATCAGGGTATCATCAGTTGAAGATTCGGGAGCAGGACATACCCAAGACAGCGTTTACCACGATATATGGACTGTATGAGTATACCGTTATGTCATTTGGACTGACTAACGCACCAGCCTATTTCATGAACCTGATGAACAAAGTGTTTATGGAGTTTTTGGATAAGTTCGTCGTGGTGTTCATCGATGATATTTTGATTTTCTCGAAGAATGAAGAAGAGCATAAGGAACATTTGAGATTGGTTTTGGAGAAATTGAGGGAACACCAGTTGTATGCCAAGTTCAGCAAATGTGAGTTTTGGCTAAAGGAAGTTGGATTTCTCGGACATGTTATATCCGGAGAAGGAATAGCAGTTGACCCCACAAAGGTTGAAACCGTAACCAAATGGGAAGCACCAACGACAGTTGGAGAGATTCGAGTTTCCTTGGACTCGCAGGATACTACCAAGATTCATTGAGAATTTCTCAAGGATTGCAAAGCCTATGACAGAATTGTTGAAGAAGGATAACAAATTCATATGGATGAGGACTGTGAGGCAAGTTTTCAGAGTTGAAGAAAAGGTTGGTTACCTCACCAGTTTTAATATTGCCGATCGACTAAGGATTATGAGGTGTATTACGGCGCTTCACGCCGAGGACTTGGAGCAGTGCTTATGCAGGAAGGAAGAGTTGTTTCAGATGCTTCACGACAACTTAAGCCCCATGAGTTAAATTATGCCATACATGATTTGGAATTAGCAGCCGTTGTGCATGCTTTAAAGACATGGAGACATTTTCTCATTGGAAATCATTGTGAAGTATATACTGAATCACAAGAGTTTGAAGTACATCTTCACACGTAGAATTAAACCTCGAGACGGAGGAGATGGTTAGAGCTTATCAAGGATTATGATATGAGATTGCATTATCACCCCGGAAAGGCTAATGCCGTAGCAGACGCATTGAGCCGTAAGAGCCACGTCAATACCCTAATGATGGGAGGAATACCCAATGAGTTAGCCGATGACCTTCGAGAGCTATGTTTGGAAATAGTTCCGAGAGGCTATGTAGCAGCATTGGAGATTCAGTCGACACTGATGGACAAAATCAGAGAAGCCCAAAAGGCAGATAAGGAAGTTGCCTCTATAAAGGAGAAAATGAGCAAAGGAAAGGCTAAAGGATTTCGTGAGGATGAGCACGACACCCTATGGTTTGAGGACCGTGTTTATGTGCCCAATAACCCAGAGATCAGGAAGTTGATTTTGCAAGAAGCTCATGATTCACCCTATTCGATTCACCCAGGAAATACCAAGATGTATTTGGATTTGAAGAATACTTTCTGGTGGACCGGAATGAAGAAGGATATTGCGGAGTATGTAGCAGTTTGCGATGTATGTCAGAGAGTAAAGGTAGAGCATCAGAAGCCAGCAGGATTGTTACAACCATTGCCGATACCCGAATGGAAGTGGGAAAAACTAGGCATGGATTTCATCACAGGTTTGCCAAAGACTCGTTCAGGATATGACTCGATTTGGGTTATAGTCGACCGCTTGACGAAGGTAGCTCATTTCATTCCAGTCAAGACTACCTATAGCAGTGCTAAGTTGGCAAAGATATACATGACCAGAATTGTGTGTTTGCACGGAGTTCCGAGGAGCATCGTATCAGACAGAGGAACCCAATTTACCTCAAAATTTTGGAGCCAGTTGCACGAAACATTGGGAACCAGATTGGAATTTAGTACAGCTTTCCACCCACAGACCGATGGACAGACTGAGAGAGTCAATCAGATTTTGGAGGATATGCTGAGAGCTTGTGCACTAGATTATGGATCTAGTTGGGATGATAATTTGCCATATGCAGAATTTTCTTATAACAACAGTTACCAAACCAGCTTGAAGATGGCACGTTTCGAGGCTCTGTATGGAAGGAGATGCAGGACACCGTTGTCATGGGACGAAACTGGAGATCGTCAATTGTTTGGACCAGATTTGATTAAGGAGTCTGAGCAGAAGGTTAAACTGATTCGAGATAGGCTCAAGGTAGCCCAGTCCAGACAGAAGAGCTATGCAGATTCAAAGCGCAAAGCGATTGATTATGAAGTTGGAGACAAAGTATATCTTAGAGTATCCCTGCTTCGAGGAGTTAAGCGTTTTGGAGTTAAAGGAAAGTTAGCACCACGTTTCGTTGGACCATATAAGATTTTGCAACGCATGGGAGAAGTTGCTTATAAGTTGGAATTTCCGAAGGACTGTCGGAGTTCATGATGTATTCCATGTTTCTCACCAAGAAATGTCACCCGAGATAGCAGAGGCACTGTTAAGAGACACAAGGCCTCGAAGCAATTCAGTTGAAGGATGACTTAACATATGAGGAGAAACCAGTTAAGATTCTCGACTATGCCAGCAGAGTTACTCGCAGCAAGGTTATCAAGTTTTGCAAGGTTCAAGGAGCCACCACATCAAGATGAAGCCACCGGGAAAGAGAGGAAGTTTTGCTCAAGGACCACCTCACCTATTTTCTAGTTAACCCGAATCTCGAGGGCTAGATTCATCTTAAGAGGTAGGTTTGTAACATCCCAAATTTTTAATTTGGAATGTTATACATTAGGTCATCATGCATATCATATTTCTCGCATTTTCAGATCCTAGGAAATTTCACGCAACTCAAGGACCCTCGGAGAGAGTTGGAGATTTCATTATTTTCATATTTGGGATTTCTCAAATTTTGAAAATAGGATCATTTGGATTTATTTAATTATCTTCATAAGTTTTTCCGATAAAAAAATTAAGAGAGGGAATAATATGACTTTCCCAACATTTAGGAAAATGAAGATTTTATAAATAAATCAAATATTGGTTTTGAAAGTTTATTTGCTTTAGGCAAAAAAATGAGTATTTTAAAAATATGCATTTTGCCCGCTTTTAAAGTTCATTTTGTTCGACTCATTTTAGGAGTCGGGAAAATTTATTTTATTAAATTTGGAGTCCGTTTGGTTTTATTTTTATTTTGTTTAGTTTTGTTTAAAAAACGCGCCGCCTCGCTGGGCCAAGGGCCCAGCCCACCGCCATGCCCATCTCCCCCTCCCCTCACATGAGAGGAGTCCCGCCGCCGCCGCCGAGTCCGGCTCGACCACGGATGCCGCCGCCGTTGCCCTCCCCAAGGCACGAAACCCCCTCCTTTATAACCCCGCCGCCACCCCTCCTCTGTCCTCACCCGAGCACCGCCGCCCCCCCCAACCCGAGCCGCCGCCACCGCCGAGGCCGCCGCCGCCACTGCCGCCGCCGCCTGCCGTCGCGACGCCGCCCTCACCGCCCTCGCCCGACCCGCCAACCCGTCGACCACCGCCGCCCACGAGTCCCGAGTCCGCGGCGACTCACGAGGTAGCCGACCTCGCCGCCCCGATCCGGTTTGGCTTTAAAACCGATCCGGTTTTTCTCGTGTTGTTCGGTTTTAAAAAAAAACCCCTAGACGGTTTTTTTTCAGTTTTATTATTTAGTGAACGTTCACCGACCCGTTCGTTTCAGTGAACGCGTTCGTCGGATTAGTTTCTGTTAATGAACGTCCGTCGTTTTAACTGTTCGTCTTTTTTTTCTTTTAATCGGATTTAATCCGTTATTTTCCGAATTCGATTTTCGATTCGATTTTCAAATCCGTTTATTTTCTCGCTCGTTTATCGGAATCAGGTGATTCAAGCGCCTGGAGTTTCGTTACGAAACCGCCGTTCCGACTAACCTACTTAAGCAAAGTTTTGCTACCGTAAAATTTTGACCTAGTTTCAGATTGCTAAAACCGAGTCGTTCTCTCTCGACTTTCGACTTTCGATGCTTTATTTGATTTGATTCTTTTGCAACCAGGGTTCTTAAGTTGAACTCTCTGGTTAGATCTTTTATTCGAGATTTCCCTGTGCATTAGATGAGTACTTATTGTATGCTTGTTGTTTGTCTGCTGTTAGATCACTCGTGAGCGCCGCTTGTTACTTCAAATCTCTAGGTCTCATGGATCATCGCAAGGCAAGTAACACTTGATCATACCTTTTTACTACCCAGTTTTATTGCATTAGATTAAACCTCAAACACTTGCATGTTTAGGATCAACTTAAATTGTGGGATGGGAAGTAGATTGAGGTAGTACCTATTACCTGTTTTACTTATGAAACCTTGGGAGTTACTTCTCGCTTGCTTATTATGCCATGCTATGCTAGTAGACGTGGATTGGGTGAGTGAATATCCATGACAGATGTGAGATTGTTAATTAATGGTTTATCTAAGGTGGCAACCTAAACACACATCTGGGTGGATTGAGGCACCTGGTTTCTATCAGACTTGCCTGTATTTTCTTCGGACCGCCACCTGTGCTCGAGGGATCATAAGATTATTCAAACTGAAACTTCCGTGTGCAGCCACAAGCCAATTATGGGCTCTGGCGTAGTTGACTAAGTTGTGCGAACTCTTACGGGTAGGCTAGCTGATGTAGGGGATGTAGGTTGGTACGGTCTACCCACATGTAAGGTGCTAGTGCTTCGAAAGACTATGTCTCGGTCATCCGCTTCTCAAACACCACAGAAAAGAGAACCAAGCGGAGGCGATCGAGTCTTGTGGGGAAAAGTCATAAACCTCTGCAGAGTGTATAAACTAATCATGATTAGCCGTGTCCCCGGTTATGGACGTTTTGAGTATCTAGTACTTGAATGTCATGTGAATCTCAACATGTTACTTCTAATAAATGTTATTGGGATTTTGATGAGTACTTTTTAATTGGGATTGAGGATGCTGTCAACCATTCTCAATGTTTAACAACCACCATGATAGTTAAATAAAATTATTCCTTTGTTGTAGGGAAAAACTAGCTTTATGCAAACATGTAACCGTAGAGCTTTACCACCAGCAATATATGCATGTAGTATAGGCTTATTTCCTTCATTGCTCTCTATGTGTTACATTGCCAGCGTATTCCATGTGTTGACCCGTTTTCGGGCTGCAACTTTCACGTTGCAGACTTTTCAGACGACGAGTAAGGTGTTAGGTCGTGGTTCTATTCTCAGTGATGCCGATGGAGTTGATGGACTCACTTATCTTCCAAGCTTTCCGCTGTTATTATTAGATGGCCTTAAGCCATATTATTGTAATAAGTTCCCTTGTGGACAACGATGTAATAAGTGTGTGATTGCTACTCTGCTATAAATCCTTCAAAGTCTTGTGTGGTGTCGGCATTCTCGATCCAGAATGACATCGAGCACAGAGACTTGATCCTTTCGGGTCTGGTCGCTACAATTGATTGCATGTGATGTTTATCTTTTATGCATCTTATCTTGCTTTGATTGATGTAGCATTATAAGATGATCTCTCACTAAATTATCAAAGTATAAGTGTTCTCCCGAGTATGCACCGCTATGAAAGTTCTTCGTCTTTGAGACACCACGTGATGATCGGGTGTGATAGGCTCTACGTTCAAATACAACGGTGCAAAACAGTTGCACACGCGAATACTCAAAGTTAAACTTGACGAGCCTAGCATATAACAGATATGGCTTCAGAACACGGAGACCGAAAGGTCGAGCGTGAATCATATAGTAGATATGATCAACATAGTGATGTTCACCATTGAAACTACTCCATCTCACGTGATGATCGGACATGGTTTAGTTGATTTGGATCACGTGATCACTTAGAGGATTAGAGGGATGTCTATCTAAGAGGGAGTTCTTAAGTAATATGATTAATTGAACTTAAAGTTATCGTGAACTTAGTACCTGGTAGTATTTTGCTTGTCTATGTTGATTGTAGATAGATGGCCCGTGCTGTTGTTCCATTGAATTTTAGTGCGTTCCTTGAGAAAGCAAAGTTGAAAGATGATGGTAGAAATTACATGGACTGGGTCCGTAACTTGAGGATTATCCTCATTGCTGCACAGAAGAATTATGTCCTGGAAGCACCGCTAGGTGCCAGACCTGCTGCAGGAGCAACACCAGATGTTATGAACGTCTGGCAGAGCAAAGCTGATGACTACTCGATAGTTCAGTGTGCCATGCTTTACGGCTTAGAACCGGGACTTCAACAACGTTTTGAACGTCATGAAGCATATGAGATGTTCCAGGAGTTGAAGTTAATATTTCAAGCAAATGCCCTGATTGAGAGATATGAAGTCTCCAATAAGTTCTACAGCTGTAAGATGGAGGAGAATAGTTCTGTCAGTGAGCATATACTCAAAATGTCTGGGTATAACAATCACTTGATTCAACTGGGAGTTAATCTTCCGGATGATAGCGTCATTGACAGAATTCTTCAATCACTGCCACCAAGCTACAAGAGCTTCGTGATGAACTATAACATGCAAGGGATGGATAAGACAATTCCCGAGCTCTTCGCAATGCTAAAGGCTGCGGAGGTAGAAATCAAGAAGGAGCATCAAGTGTTGATGGTCAACAAGACCACCAGTTTCAAGAAAAAGGGCAAAGGGAAGAAGAAGGGGAACTTCAAGAAGAACAACAAACAAGTTGCTGCTCAGGAGAAGAAACCCAAGTCTGGACCTAATCCTAAGACTGAGTGTTTCTACTGCAAACAGACTGGTCACTGGAAGCGGAACTGCCCCAAGTATTTGGCAGATAAGAAGGATGGCAAGGTGAACAAAGGTATATGTGATATACATGTTATTGATGTGTACCTTACTAATGCTCGCAGTAGCACCTGGGTATTTGAAACTGGTTCTGTTGCTAATATTTGCAACTCGAAACAGGACTACGGATTAAGCGAAGATTGGCTAAGGACGAGGTGACGATGTGCATGGGAAATGGTTCCAAAGTCGATGTGATCGCGGTCGGCACGCTACCTCTACATCTACCTTCGGGATTAGTTTTAGACCTAAATAATTGTTATTTGGTGCCAACGTTGAGCATGAACATTATATCTGGATCTTGTTTGATGCAAGACGGTTATTCATTTAAATCAAAGAATAATGGTTGTTCTATTTATATGAGTAATATCTTTTATGGTCATGCACCCTTGAAGAGTGGTCTATTTTTGTTGAATCTCGATAGTAGTGATACACATATTCATAATATTGAAGCCAAAAGATGCAGAGTTGATAATGATAGTGCAACTTATTTGTGGCACTGCCGTTTAGGTCATATCGGTGTAAAGCGCATGAAGAAACTCCATACCGATGGACTTTTGGAACCACTTGATTATGAATCACTTGGTACTTGCGAACCGTGCCTCATGGGCAAGATGACTAAAACGTCGTTCTCCGGAACTATGGAGCGAGCAACAGATTTGTTGGAAATCATACATACAGCAGATGTATGTGCTCCGATGAATGTTGAGGCTCGCGGCGGGTATCGTTATTTTCTCACCTTCACAGATGATTTAAGCAGATATGGGTATATCTACTTAATGAAACATAAGTCAGAAACATTTGAAAAGTTCAAATTTCAGAGTGAAGTTGAAAATCATCGTAACAAGAAAATAAAGTTTCTACGATCTGATAGTGGAGGAGAATATTTGAGTTACGAGTTTGGTCTTCATTTGAAACAATGCGGAATAGTTTCGCAACTCACGCCACCAGGAACACCACAGCGAAATGGTGTGTCTGAACGTCGTAATCGTACTTTACTAGATATGGTGCGATCTATGATGTCTCTTACTGATTTACCGCTCTTGTTTTGGGGATATGCTTTAGAGACGGCTGCATTCACGTTAAATAGGACACCATCAAAATCCGTTGAGATGACGCCTTATGAACCGTGGTTTGGCAAGAAACCAAAGTTGTCGTTTCTTAAAGTTTGGGGCTGCGATGCTTATGTGAAAAAGCTTCAACCTGATAAGCTCGAACCCAAATCGGAAAAATGTGTCTTCATAGGATACCCAAAAGAGACTGTTGGGTACACCTTCTATCACAGATCCGAAGGCAAGACTTTTGTTGCTAAATTTGGAATCTTCCTAGAGAAGGAGTTTCTCTCGAAACAAGTGAGTGGGAGGAAAGTAGAACTTGATGAGGTAACTGTACCTGCTCCCTTATTGGAAAGTAGTTCATCACGTAAACCGTTTCGTGACACCTACACCAATTAGTGAGGAAGTTAATGATGATGATCACGAAACTTCAGATCAAGTTGTTACTGAACCTCGTAGATCAATCAGAGTAAGATCCGCACCAGAGTGGTACGGTAATCCTGTTCTGGAAGTCATGTTACTAGACCATGATGAACCTACGAACTATGAAGAAGCGATGGTGAGCCCAGATTCCGCAAAATGGCTTGAGGCCATGAAATCTGAGATGGGATCCATGTATGAGAACAAAGTGTGGACTTTGGTTGACTTGCCCGATGATCAGCAAGCCATTGAGAATAAATGGATCTTCAAGAAGAAGACTGACGCTGACGGTAATGTCACTGTCTATAAAGCTCGACTTGTTGTGAAAGGTTTTCAACAAGTTCAAGGGATTGACTACGATGAGGCTTTCTCACCCATAGTGATGCTTAAGTCTGTCCGAATCATGTGAGCAATTGCCGCATTTTATGATTATGAAATTTGGCAAATGGATGTAAAAACTGCATTCCTGAATGGATTTCTGGAAGAAGAGTTGTATATGATGCAACCGGAAGGTTTTGTCGATCCAAAAGGAGCTAACAGAGTGTGCAAGCTCCAGGGATCCATTTATGGACTGGTGCAAGCCTCTCGGAGTTGGAATAAACGTTTTGATAATGTGATCAAAGCATTTGGTTTTATACAGACTTTTGGAGAAGCCTGTACTTACAAGAAAGTGAGTGGGAGCTTTGTAGCATTTCTGATATTATATGTGGATGACATATTACTGATTGGAAATGATATAGAATTTCTGGATAGCATAAAGGGATACTTGAATAAGAGTTTTTCAATGAAAGACCTCGTTGAAGCTGCTTATATATTGGGCATCAAGATCTATAGAGATAGATCAAGACGCTTAATTGGACTTTCACAAAGCACATACCTTTAAAAAGTTTTGAAGAAGTTCAAAATGGATCAAGCAAAGAAATGGTTCTTGCCTGTGTTACAAGGTGTGAAGTTGAGTAAGACTCAGTGCCCGACCACTGCAGAAGATAGAGAGAAGATGAAAGATGTTCCGTATGCTTCAGCCATAGGCTCTATCATGTATTCAATGCTGTGTACCGGACCTGATGTGTGCCTTGCTATAAGTTTAGCAGGGACGTACCAAAATAATCCAGGAGTGGATCAGTGGACAGCGATCAAGAACATCCTGAAATACCTGAAGAGGACTAAGGATATGTTTCTCGTTTATGGAGGTGATAAAGAGCTAGTCGTAAATGGTTACGTTGATGCAAGCTTTGACACTGATCCAGACGATTCTAAATCGCAAACCGGATACGTGTTTACATTGAACGGTGGAGATGTCAGTTGGTGCAGTTCTAAACAAAGCGTTGTGGCGGGATCTACATGTGAAGCGGAGTACATAGCTGCTTCGGAAGCAGCAAATGAAGGAGTCTGGATGAAGGAGTTCATATCCGATCTAGGTGTCATACCTAGTGCATCGGGTCCAATGAAAATCTTTTGTGACAATACTGGTGCAATTGCCTTGGCGAAGGAATCCAGATTTCACAAGAGAACCAAGCACATCAAGAGACGCTTCAATTCCATCCGGGATCTAGTCCAGGTGGGAGACATAGAAATTTTCAAGATACATACGGATCTGAATGTTGCAGACCCGTTGACTAAGCCTCTTCCACGAGCAAAACATGATCAGCACCAAGGCTCCATGGGTGTTAGAATCATTACTGTGTAATCTAGATTATTGACTCTAGTGCAAGTGGGAGACTAAAGGAAATATGCCCTAGAGGCAATAATAAAGTTATTATTTATTTCCTTATATCATGATAAATGTTTATTATTCATGCTAGAATTGTATTAACCGGAAACATAATACTTGTGTGAATACATAGACAAACAGAGTGTCACTAGTATGCCTCTACTTGACTAGCTCGTTGATCAAAGATGGTTATGTTTCCTAGCCATAGACATGAGTTGTCATTTGATTAACAGGACCACATCATTAGGAGAATGATGTGATTGACTTGACCCATTCCGTTAGCTTAGCACACGATTGTTTAGTATTCTGCTATTGCTTTCTTCATGACTTATACATGTTCCTATGACTATGAGATTATGCAACTCCCGTTTACGGAGGAACACTTTGTGTGCTACCAAATGTCACAACGAATCGGGTGATTATTAAGGTCCTCTGGTGTCTCCAAAGGTACTTGTTGGGTTGGCGTATTTCGAGATTAGGATTTGTCACTCCGATTGTCGGAGAGGTATCTCTGGGCCCACTCGGTAATGCACATCACTTAAGACTTACAAGCATTTCAACTAATGAGTTAGTTGCGGGATGATCTATTACGGAACGAGTAAAGAGACCCTCCGGTAACGAGATTGAACTAGGTATTGAGATACCGACGATCGAATCTCAGGCAAGTAACATACCGATGACAAAGGGAACAACGTATGTTGTTATGCGGTTTGACCCATAAAGATCTTCGTAGAATATGTGGGAGCCAATATGAGCATCCAGGTTCCGCTATTGTTTATTGGCCGGAGACGTGTCTCGGTCATGTCTACATAGTTCTCGAACCCGTAGGGTCCGCACTCTTAAAGTTTCGATGACAGTTATATTATGAGTTTATATGTTTTGATGTACCGAAGGTAGTTCGGAGTTCCAGATGTGATCATGGACATGACAAGGAGTCTCGAAATGGTTGAGACATGGAGATTGATATATTGGATGACTATATTCAGACACCGGAATGGTTCCGGGGGTTATCGGATATATACCGGAGTACCGGGAGGTTACCGGAACCCCCCGGGGGTTTAATGGGCCTACATGGGCCTTAGTGGAGAAGAGGAGAGGCGGATAGGGCAGGCCGCACGCCCCCTCCCCCTCTAGTCCGAATTGGACAAGGAGGGGGGGCCCTTTCCTTCCTCTCTCTCTCCTCTTTCCCCCCTTCTCCTAATCCAACAAGGGAGGAAGTCCTACTCCCGGTGGGAGTAGGACTCCTCCTGGCGCGCCCCTCTCCTAGCCGGCCGCCTCTCCCCCCTTGCTCCTTTATATACGGGGGCAGGGGGCACCCCAAAGACACAACAATTGATCATTGATCTTTTAGCCGTGTGCGGTGGCCCCCTCCACCATAGTCCACCTCGATAATATCATAGCGGTGCTTAGGCGAAGCCCTGCGTCGGTAGAACATCATCATCGTCACCACGCCGTAGTGCTGACGAAACTCTCCCTCAATACTCGGCTGGATTGGAGTTCGAGGGACGTCATCGGGCTGAACGTGTGCTGAACTCGGAGGTGCCGTGCATTCGGTACTTGATCGGTCGGATCGTGAAGACGTACGACTACATCAACTGCGCTGTGCTAACACTTTCGCTTTCGGTCTATGAGGGTACGTGGATACACTCTCCCCTCTCGTTGCTATGCATCACCATGATCTTGCGTGTGCGTAGGAATTTTTTTAAATTACTACGTTCCCCAACAGTCCCGTCCCCGTCTTCACCGCCGTCGATCGCCCGCGCCGATCTCGTCACCGGCACCACCGTGGTGAGCCTCTTGTTCTTATCTTCTTTCTGAAAGAAAAAAATTCTTACTTCAGATAGATACTTGTCTAATTTTCTTACTTTTATTATTCCTTGTTATTATATAGTGCGATGGTTTTGGTATCCGCCCCCGTCAGCCCTCGTCCTGTCTAAGATTTAGATGTGGTATATATTATCTTTTTTATAACTATTTGGTTTATTTATTGTTTATGACAATTATGCCGACCAACGTGACATATATTTTATTTATCTAGGAGGTGGTTGAACCGGAAATTCCAACCGACCCTATTGCCGAGAGGTTAAATTTAGTTGAAGAAGAAAACAATTAGTTGAAGGAAAAAATAAAAAAATTTGAGGAGGAGAAGATGATATTGGATTTGCATGTTGCGGATGTCATCGATGATCACATGATCAAAATGGATGCAATGCGGTTGAAGATTAGAAAGATTAGAAAATATGCCATTCATACCGAGGCTTGGTATCATTATGCAGTTCGATCAATTGTTACCTTGGTTGCGATTCTGATCGCATTTCTTGTTGCATTGAAATGTTTTACATAATTTCAATGTATGGTTTAATTAGATGCTCTGGAGAGCTATATGTTGTTCAATGAGAACTATGTTTGTAGTTTGTTTTTAATGTGATGATGAACTTCTATTAATTTGGTCACTTATCAATTTCTGGGTCTTATAGCTCAAAATAATCAGTAAATGCATGAAAAATAACAAATGAAGTCAGAAAGGGTTGAAAATTTATGATGTGGCTTTGAATGGTGCATTTTGAACACAGAAAAACTCTGGAGTTCATATAAGTTCAAAAAATGAAATCCTTTGTAATGCATTTAGTTTCCGTATGAAACCCTGATACTTCGAAAGAGATTGTCCGTTTTGTACACGAAGTGCATCCAGCTTTTTTCGTAACCCTCTCTACTTTCTTGCACATGCTATGTGGGTGAAATGATGATACCATGCCAACTTTCAACTTTTTCAGAGATCATTTGAAATGCTTTTCAATTTCAGGGTCTTACAGCTCAAAATAATCAGTAAATGCATGAAAAATAACAAATGAAGTCAGAAAGGGTTAAAATTGATGATGTGGCTTTGAATGGTGCATTTTGAACACAGAAAAACTCTGGATTTCAACTAAGTTCAAAAAAATGGAATCCCTTTGTAACAGATTCTCGAGTTCAAATAAGTATTTTCTGTTCAAAATCATTAAAAGCAAAAAAAAATCATAAAGAACTTTTTTGTTACAAACCCTTAATAGCAAAAAGAATTGTCATAAAATAAAATAAATAAGTAATTAGAAACAAAATAATATAAACTAAAATAAAATATATAAGTAGAAACAAAATAAAATAAAATAAAATAAAATAAACTTTAATAACATAAATGAAATTTATGATACTAAAATTATCAAAGTATTTTCTGTTCAAAACATTATAAGAAACCTCTAGTATTATTGAAACTAAAATAAAATAAAAAGTATTTTGTTGTAAGTAGAAACAAAAAAAAATAAAGCAAAAAATAAACCAAAATAATTGGGAAAAATAAAAAAATTGCGACCTACTGGGCCACCACGGCCTTAATACGACTAGAAACCCATCAATGGGCCAGGATTCAGGCCCGCAGAAGGCCAAGTAGGCCCATCAGGCATAGCAGTCACAATTAGGCCCGTAAGCCTGCAATGGAGAGGAGCTCGAGAGGGGTGCGGCAGTGGGGCTTATAAACCACTGCGCGCCCCTCTCAACTAGCGAGGTGGGACTAAACTACCACCACCACGTCGCTGTGCAACGCCTTTGGTCCCGGTTGGTGGCACCAACCGAGACGAAAGGGTTGCATTGGTACCGTTTGGTGCCACGAACCAGTACCAATGCCCCCCCTTTAGTCCCGGTTGGTGCCACCAACCGGGGCGGCCTTTGGTCCCGGTTGGTGGCACCAACCGGGACTAAAGGTGGAATTGGTACCGGTTGGTGCTACGAACCGGTACCAATGCCCTTGGTATATTAGAAAACACTTTGTGTTTTCACACTCATCTCTGTAGTTGTCCCACCCCGACGACGCCGCCAGGCTGCCCGAGCTCGCCCGTCGACGCCTGCCGCCGCCTCAGCCCGTCGGCGCCGCCGTCCCTGCCTCGACCACGCCGCCGCCGCCGCCCGACCACACCGCCGTCGCCTTTTCCCGACCACGCCGCGCGCCCTCGCCCTGCCCCGATCGACCACGCCGCCATTGCCCCTGCCCCGACCACGCCGCCGTCGCCGCCCTCTACCCCGACGCCGTGCCTCTGCCCCTGCCCCGACCATGCCGCACCTCTCCTTGGTCAGGCCGGCGCCGCCCCCTTCTTCCCTGTTTTTTCCCACATTTATATGATGTTTTTTCAGATTATATGTATATGTGTGAGTATATGTATGTGTGTATATATGATTATATGTCATGTTTTATTCAGATTTTTTGTTCATATATATGATGATTTGTTTTTTGCTTTTTTATAAAAATGTATATATGTATGTATGTTCTCTGTGTATATATGTTCATATATGCAAAAGTTAGATTTTAAGAAAAGTTGTATCTATATATGTTCTCTGATTTAGTACATTTTAGGTTAGTTTCGTTTTAGAAAAGTTTTATATATTTAGGAAGAAGGAAGAGAAAAGAAGAAGGAAGAAGAAGAGGAAAAGTTTTATATATGCATATTTTTAGAAAAGTTTTATATATATGCAAAAGTTACATTTTTAGAGAAGTTTTATATATCTAGCTAGGAAGAAGGAAGAAGAAGAAAAGAAGGAGAGGAAAAGGAAAATAAGAAGAGGAAGAAAGGAGAAGAAGAGGAGAGGAAGAAGAGGAGAAATAAATAGAAGAGGAAAAAAGAAGAAAAAGAAGAGGAGAAGAAGAAAAAATAGAATATTTTCTATTTTTCTTCTTCTCCTCTTTTTATTTCTTCTTCATTTTCTTATTTTTTATCGGGTATGTCGTTGTCGATATACCCCCTCCCGATAACTTTAACACGAGGGGGGGGGATCGATATACACCCTCCCCGATAACATTATTTTCCCATGTATGTATGTCGTCGTTGTCAGTATAACCCCCTCCCGATAACTTCAACACGAGGGGGGGTCGATATACCCCCTCCCCGATAACATTATTGTCCCATGTATGTATGTTGTCGTTGTCGATATAACCCCCTCCCGATAACTTCAACACGAGGGGGGGGGGGGTCGATATACCCCCTCCCTGATAACACGAGGGGGTCGATCTCCCCCAGGCCCTCTCGCTCGATGATACGTCTCCAACGTATCTATAATTTTTTTATTGTTCCATGCTATATTATATTCCGTTTTGGACATTATTGGGCTTTATTATACACTTATATATTATTTTTGGGACTAACCTATTAACCGGAGGCCCAGCCCAGAATTGCTGTTTTTTGCCTATTTCAGAGTTTCGCAGAAAAAGAATATCAAGCGGAGTCCAAACGGAATGAAACCTTTGGGACGTGATTTTCGGAACGAACGTGATCCAGAGGACTTGAACCCTGCGTCAAGAAATCAACCAGGAAGGCACAAGGTAGGGGGCGCGCCTACCCCCCTTGGCGCGCTCTCCACCCTCGTGGGGCCCATGTTGCTCCACCGACGTACTTCTTCCTCCTATATATACCTACGTACCCCCAAACTACCAGATACGGAGCCAAAAACCTAATTCCACCGCCGCAACCTTCTGTACCCGTGAGATCCCATCTTGGGGCCTTTTCCGGAGCTCCGCCGGAGGGGGCATCAATCACAGAGGGCTTCTACATCAACACCATAGCCTCTCTGATGATGTGTGAGTAGTTTAGCTCAGACCTTCGGGTCCATAGTTATTACCTAGATGGCTTCTTCTCTCTTTTTGGATATCAATACAATGTTCTCCCCCTCTCTTGTGGAGATCTATTCGATGTAATCTTCTTTTGCGGTGTGTTTGTTGAGAACGATGAATTGTGGGTTTATGATCAAGTTTATCTATGAACAATATTTGAATCTTCTCTGAATTCTTTTATGTATGATTGGTTATCTTTGCAAGTCTCTTCGAATTATCAGTTTGGTTTGGCCTACTAGATTGATCTTTCTTGCAATGGGAGAAGTGCTTAGCTTTGGGTTCAATCTTATGGTGTCCTTTCCCAAAGGATGAGGGGCAACAAGGCACATATTGTATTGTTGCCATCGAGGATAACAAGATGGGGTTTATATCATATTGCATGAATTTATCCCTCTACATCATGTCATCTTACTTAAAGCGTTACTCTGTTCTTTTGAACTTAATACTCTAGATGCATGCTGGATAGCGGTCGATGTGTGGAGTAATAGTATTAGATGCAGGCAGGAGTCGGTCTACTTGTCTCGGACGTGATGCCTATATACATGATCATACCTAGATATTCTCATAACTATGCTCAATTCTGTCAATTGCTCAACAGTAACTTGTTCACCCACCGTAATACTTATGCTCTCGAGAGAAGCCACTAGTGAAACCTATGGCCCCGGGTCTATTTTCCATCATATTTAATCCCCCGACAACAAGTTATTTCTTGCACCGTTTTTATTTTAATTTCTTTACTTTGCATCTTTATCATAAAAAAATACCAAAAATATTATCTTATCATATCTATCAGGTATCACTCTCGTAAGTAACCGTGAAGGGATTGACAACCCCTTTATTGCGTTGGTTGCAAGGATTTATTTGTTTGTGTAGGTGCGAGGGACTCGTGCGTGGCCTCCTACTGGATTGATACGTTGGTTCTCAAAAACTGAGGGAAATACTTACGCTACTTTACTGCATCACCCTTTCCTCTTCAAGGGAAAACCAACGCAGTGCTCAAGAGGTAGCAAGAAGGATTTCTGGTGCCGTTGCCGGGGAGGCCTACACCAAGTCAAGTCAAGATTTGACTCCCGACAACGAGCCATTTCTGGCGCCGTTGCCGGGGAGTCTATGAAAAAGTCAACACACCAAGTACCCATCACAAACCCTTATCTCCCGCATTACATTATTTGCCATTTGCCTCTCGTTTTCCTCTTCCCCACTTCACCCTTGTTGTTTTATTCGCCCTCTCTTTTTTGTTCGCCATCTTCCCGTATGCATCTTTGTTTGTGTTTCCTTGTGCCTTCTATATGCTTGCATCTTCGCTTGCTGAAAATCTATTGATATGGATCCACTTAAAGTGTTCTACTTGGATCATCTTCGATCCTTATGCGCTAGTGCTGAAACCCCAGCTTGCCTAGTTGATGGAAATCTTTAGATGAGCATGCTCATTTTGTGCGTCATCGTTTGTCTGAAAAAGGGAAGCTCTTATGGTATCATATAAATAGTTTGCTATGCTATGCCTGGAATCTTTGTGAAATTTGTGATTTTACTTGTTGCTCTAAGAACCCTAAAAACACATTCCCTACCTATGTGAGTTCAATGATAATGAAATCTTATCTTCTTATGCAAAGGGTGTTTATAGCTACTATGATATCGAACAAATTGAAGAATTTGTTGTTTTAAAGGTGCTCATGAAGTTGCTTCTTTGATTGAAAAGTATGAATTTACTCTCAACAAATCTGAAAATTCCGCATACTTAAATATTGCAATGAAAAATTTGCTCATAATGTCTATGTCCAAGAATTTATTGAAAGAATGACCGTTGCTTTGGAAGAAATTAATGATATGCATGAATCTATAGATAATGATGATTCCAATGATTTGGTTGAAATATCCCTTGATGAACATGATGCTTGCTATTCTTGTGGCCATGATGCCAATATTTATGAAGATTAATTTGCTACAGTTCTTTATGTTAAACATGAGATCGTTGCTATTGCACCCATACTTGATAGTTCCTTCGATGGAAAGCATGATCGCAATGATTTTACTATAAATTCTATTAATGTCAATTGTGTTAATGATATGCAAAATCCTAAGCTTGGGGATGCTGAGTTTGCTATGTCTACTACTTGTTGCAATGATCATGATTGGGGTGATTCTTCTTATGGTCTTGAAAATTTATTTAAGCCCCATGATGAATATGAGATTGATAATAGTGTTTGCACTATTATTGAAAGTGGGTTTGGAAGAGCGTCAACTTTAGATCCCACATATTTGGAGAATGTTCAATCTTATGGTATTTTTGATAAAAGTGGGTTTGGAGAAGTCATGACTTTAGTTAATGTTAATCCCACAATTCTGGAAGAGTGTCAACTTTGCATGCATGTGGATCATGTTGAAAATATTTTATGTGATAGCTATTTTGTTGAATTTGCTTATGATCCTACATGTAACTATTATGAGAGAGGAAAATATGGTTGGAGAAATTTTCATGTTAGTAAATTACCTCTCGTTATGTTGAGATTGCTATCGTCTCTTTCTTCTTCCTTGCATACGCTAGTTTTTGCTTGCCTTGATAATTTGTTTGCCTATAAGATGCCTATGCATAGGAATTATGTTAGAGTTAGATGTGTTTTTCACATGCTATATGATGCTCTCCTTGTGCTTCAATTCTTGTATTTCATGTGAGCATCATTAAAATTATTGATGCCTAGCTTAATGGCTTTAAAGAAAAGCGCTTGTTGGGAGGAAACCCAATTTTATTTTAGTTTTTTTTTTGCTTTTTGCTTCTGCTTAGGAATAAATATTTGATCTAGCCTCTGGTTGGATTTGTTTTTTATGTTTTAATTAGTATTTGTGCCAAGTTTAACCTATAGGATCTTCTTGGATAATAGTTATTTGATCTTGCTGAAAATTCCAGAAACTTTCTGTTCACGAAAATAATTGTTACAAATCACCAGAACTTGATAAAATATTGATTCCAATTGATGCTGATCAATAAACAAATTGTCTAGGTCATCCTATTTTTTCTGAATTTTTGGAGTTCCAGAAGTTTGCGTTAGTCACAGATTACTACAAACTGTTCTGTTTTTGACAGATTATGTTTGTCGTGTGTTGTTTGCTTATTTTGATTAATCTATGTCTAGTAAAATAGTTTATAAACCATAGAGTAGTTGGAATACAGTAGGTTTAACACCAATATAAATAAATAATGAGTTCATTACAGTACCTTGAAGTGGTGTTTTGTTTTCTTTCGCTAACGGAGCTCACGAGATTTTCTACTAAGTTTTGTGTTGTGAAGTTTTCAAGTTTTGGGTAAAAGATTTGATGGATTATGGAACAAGGAGTGGCAAGAGCCTAAGCTTGGGGATACCCATGGCACCCCAAGATAATCTAAGGACACCAAAAAGTCAAAGCTTGGGGATGCCCCGGAAGGCATCCCCTCTTTTCGTCTACTTCCATCGGTAACTTTACTTGGAGCTATATTTTTATTCACCACATGATATGTGTTTTGCTTGGAGCGTCTTGTATTATTTGAGTCTTTGTTTGTTAGTTTGCCACAATCATCCTTGCTGTACACACCTTTTGAGAGAGACACACATGATTCGGAAATTATTAGAATACTCTATGTGCTTCACTTATATCTATTGAGTTATGTAGTTTTTGCTCTAGTGCTTCACTTATATCTTTTAGAGCACGGTGGTGGATTTGTTTTATAGAAACTATTGTTATCTCATGCTTCACTTAGATTATTTTGAGAGTCCTACAAAACAACATGGTAATTTTCTTTAATTATGATAGGCATTTAAGACTAGTAATTTTGTTTTCTTATGAGTGTGTTGAATACTATGAGAAGTTTGATGCTTGAGAATTGTTTTGATATATGGAGATGGTGATATTAGAGTCATGCTAGTTGAGTAGTTTTGAATTTGAGAAATACTTGTGTTAAAGTTTGTGATTCCCGTAGCATGCACGTATGGTGAACCGTTATGTGTTGAAGTCGGAGCATGATTTATTTATTGATTGTCTTCCTTATGAGTGGCGGTCGGGGACGAGCGATGGTCTTTTCCTACCAATCTATCCCCCTAGGAGCATGCGCGTAATACTTTGCTTTGATAACTTGTAGATTTTTGCAATAAATATATGAGTTGTTTATGACTAATGTTGACTCCATGGATTATACGCACTTTTCTTCCTTCCACCATTGCTAGCCTCTCTAATACCGCACACTTTTCGTCGGTATCATACACCCACCATATACCTTCCTCAAAACAGCCACCATACCTACCTATCATGGCATTTCCATAGCCATTTCGAGATATATTGCCATGCAACTTACCACCGTTCCATTTACTATGACACGCTCCATCATTGTCATATTGCTTTGCATGATCATGTAGTTGACATTGTATTTGTGGCAAAGCCACCGTTCATAATTCTTTCATACATGTCACTCTTGATTCATTGCATATACCGGTACACCGCCGGAGGCATTCACATAGAGTCATATTTTGTTCTAAGTATTGAGTTGTAATTGTTGAGTTGTAAGTAAATAAAAGTGTGATGATCGTCATTTTTAGAGCATTGTCCCAAGTGATGAAAGGATGATGGAGACTATGATTCCCCCACAAGTCGGGATGAGACTCCGGACTAAAAAAAAGAGGCCATAAAAAAGAGAAGGCCCAAATAAAAATAAAAAAATGAGAGAAAAAGAGAGAAGGGACAATGTTACTATCCTTTTACCACACTTGTGCTTCAAAGTAGCACCATGATCTTCATGATAGAAAGTCTCCTATGATATCACTTTCATATACTAGTAGGAAATTTACATTATAGAACTTGGCTTGTATATTCCAATGATGGGCTTCCTCAAAATGCCCTAGGTCTTCATGAGCAAGCGAGTTGGATGCACACCCACTTAGTTTCTTTTATTGAGCTTTCATACACTTATAGCTCTAGCTCTAGTGCATCCGTTGCATGGGAATCCCTACTCACTCACATTGATATCTATTAATGGGCATCTCCATAGCCCGTTGATACGCCTAGTTGATGTGAGATTATCTTCTCCTTTTTTTGTCTTCTCCACAACCACCATTCTATTCCACATATAGTGCTATGTCCATGGCTCATGCTCATGTATTGCGTGAAGATTGAAGAAGTTTGAGAACATCAAAAGTATGAAACAATTGCTCGGCTTGTCATCGGGGTTGTGCATGATTTAAATACTTTGTGTGGTGAAGATAGAGCATAGCCAGACTATATGATTCTGTAGGGATGACTTTCTTTGGCCATGTTATTTTGAGAAGACATAATTGCTTAGTTAGTATGCTTGAAGTATTATTATTTTTATGTCAATATTAAACTTTTGTCTTGAATCTTTCGGATCTGAATATTCATACCACAATTAAGAGAATTACATTGAAATTATGCCAAGTAGCATTCCACATCAAAAATTCTGTTTTTATCATTTACCTACTCGAGGACGAGTTAAGCTTGGGGATGCTTGATACGTCTCCAACGTATCTATAATTTTTTATTGTTCCATGCTATATTATATTCTGGACATTATTGGGCTTTATTATACACTTTTATATTATTTTTGGGACTAACTTATTAACCGGAGGCCCAGCCCAGAATTGATGTTTTTGCCTATTTCAGAGTTTCGCAGAAAAAGAATATCAAACAGAGTCCAAACGGAATGAAACCTTCGGGAACGTGATTTTTGGAACGAACATGATCCAGAGGACTTGAACCCTACATCAAGAAATCAACCAGGAAGGCACGAGGTTGGGGCGCACCCTCCACCCTCATGGGGCCCACATTGCTCCAACGACGTACTTCTTCCTCCTATATATACCTACGTACCCCAAACTACCCGATACGGAGCCAAAAACCTAATTCCACTGCCGCAACCTTCTGTACCCGTGAGATCCCATCTTGGGGCCTTTTCCGGAGGGTTTCTACATCAACACCATAGCCTCTCCGATGATGTGTGAGTAGTTTACCTCAGACCTTCGGGTCCATAGTTATTATCTAGATGGCTTCTTCTCTCTTTTTGGATCTCAATACAATGTTCTCCCCCTCTCTTGTGGAGATCTATTCGATGTAATCTTATTTTGCGGTGTGTTTGTTGAGACCGATGAATTGTGGGTTTATGATCAAGTTTATCTATGAACAATATTTGAATCTTCTCTGTATTCTTTTATGTATGATTGGTTATCTTTGCAAGTCTCTTAGAATTATCAGTTTGGTTTGGCCTACTAGATTGATCTTTCTTGCAATGGGAGAAGTGCTTAGCTTTGGGTTCAATCTTGCGGTGTCCTTTCCCAATGAATGAAAGGGCAGCAAGGGACGTATTGTATTGTTGCCATCGAGGATAACAAGATGGGGTTTATATCATATTGCATGAATTTATCCCTCTACATCATGTCATCTTACTTAAAGCGTTACTCTGTTCTTTTGAACTTAATACTCTAGATGCATGCTGGATAGCGGTCGATGTGTGGAGTAATAGTAGTAGATGCAGGCAGGAGTCGGTCTACTTGTCTCGGACGTGATGCCTATATACATGATCATACCTAGATATTCTCATAACTATGCTCAATTCATCAATTGCTCAACAGTAATTTGTTCACCCACTATAATACTTATGCTCTCGAGAGAAGCCACTAGTGAAACCTATGGCCCCCGGGTCTATTTTCCATCATATTTAATCTCCCGACAACAAGTTATTTCTTGCGCCGTTTTTATTTTACTTTCTTTACTTTTCATCTTTATCATAAAAAATACCAAAAATATTATCTTATCATATCTATCAGATCTCACTCTTGTTAGTAACAGTGAAGGGATTGACAACCCCTTTATTGCGTTGGTTGCGAGGATTTATTTGTTTGTGTAGGTGCGAGGGACTCATGCGTGGCCTCCTACTGGATTCATACCTTGGTTCTCAAAAACTGAGGGAAATACTTACGCTACTTTACTGCATCACCCTTTCCTCTTCAAGGGAAAACCAACACAGTGCTCAAGAGGTAGCACTCGACCAAAACTCTCGAGGACACCCAAACCCTAGAAAAAAAATGTCTGTCTCCTACCCCCTCCCGCCGCGCCCCTACCCGACAAACTCTCGTGAGGCCACCCAAATTTACCAAGTTAAAAGAGCGTTGTCGTCGAGGCCACCCCATACCCCTTGAAGCGTTGTCGAGGCCACCCCAAACCCTTGAAGCGTTGCCGAGGCCACCCCAAACCCTAGAGAAGCAGCGTCTAGGCTACTAATATGATTCCTTATTGTGATTAGCTTGCTAGTTCTACGTTTGCCACTAATATATCCATCTATCATGTTTGAATAATAATTGACATGTTGTAAATATTTGCAGAAACTATGGAGCACCCCGAGACGAAGCAACGGAAGCGGTGTTGGGGGACATAATTGCACAAGGAAGTGATGTCGTCTTGTCGTTTCTCAATGGCATCGATGGTCTGGAAGGACAGGGTGAAGAAGCAGGCTATGATTATGATGGCTCCGGTGACCCAATGCCGGTGCAAGAAGGAGACCGTGATGACGGCTCTAGTGACCCAATACCGGTGCAAGAAGGAGACCGTGATGACGGCTTCGGTGACCGAACCAATTCCGGCCAGGTATATATATTAGTTAAGCCTGTGCTGAGCTAATTGATGCATTCATTGTTTTGGTATATGTACACATATTAATTAACTCTCGTTTTTCTTCTTTTTTCTAGCCCTCCGGATCGAGCACAACTTCGGTAAAGAGACGAGGCCCGAAGAAAAAGTTGCGCTCGGATTAAAGGTTTGAGATCACAGCAATTGTGCATGATGGCATGCCGATTGAACACATCCAGACAAAGGAAGCATTTGCTGCTCAGTGCGGGGTTCTTGTTAGGGACAAGATCCCGATCAGTATCCACCAATGGTTAAAGCCTAAGAATGAAGACCCTGAGGTGTCTTATGTCTCCGATATGCAGAAAGATGATCTTTGGACCGTGCTTAAGGCAAATTTCACCCTACCGCCAGAGGAGGATCCGGAGAAGCCAGTTAAAGAGCAATTGATCAAGTCTCATGCTCTTAAGAAGATGGCAGAACTATTCAGGAGGTGGAAGAATGAGCTGAAAACATCATTTGTCGACAAAGAAAAGACACCAGTGGCCAGTATAAGAAGATCAGAGATCACTGACCCGCATTTGTGGCCCACAAGACATCGGACAAGAGTAAGAAGATGTCAGTGACAAACAAGAAAAATGCTGCGAAGAAGAAGCATCACCATCGCACGGGGTCAGGTGGCTACCTCAAAGCCCGGCCGTTGTGGGCCAAGGCTGAGAATGACCAGATTGATAAAGGGGTCGAACCAGAGACATTGAACTGGCCAGACCATTGCAGGACTTGGTTCTTCGGGGTTGGCGGATCATTGGACCCTGTATCAGGGAAGTGCGTTTGGACGGACGAGCAACTGAGAATACCCGTCACGAGGCTTCGGGAGTATATCGAGGCAGTGCAGGAAGGGACGTTCGTTCCAGACAGAGAGAACGACGAGCTCACAATGGCCCTCGGGAATCCTGAGCACCCTGGACGGACACGAGGCATGCCAGGCTCCGTTCCATGGAAGGCTCGGTTTCTGGACGCAGGGGGTTACAAATGCCAGGAGAGGAGGAAGAAAGTGGAGCATACCCAACTGCAGGCGCTGCACGCAAGGGTATAAGCGATAGAGGAACGAGAAGCAAATCGCAGCAAACGACCTACCGAAGCTTCCCCTAAACCTACCCCACCATCTCAGCGAAGAAACATCATGGCTTCCACCGAGCAGCTTCAGCTGGAGCCTGTCTTCACGGCTCCTACTAGCTACCCCGTGGATGCTATCACGGAGTCTCAACATTGCCACCTTATGACGTAATGGATGAAATTGAAAGTCAAGGCGGCTGTTGGCTCTGTTTTACCTTCTGAACGTGGCGCAACCTACCACTGTCGACCGATTCCAGAAGGACATGCTAGGGTGATGGTGGATGAAATAACGGACGGATTTGAGGACCTCGAGCTTGACCACCCTATGGGTGATGGGGAGACTCGACTTGGTTCTTCTCCGAAGACTCCATGCCTATGGAGGAAGGAGCTCATCTACCTTTCAAACTAGACGCCTCTGCCTCCTCCTCCTCCTCCGGCGAGTCAGGGCACTCCGACTCCTCCTCATCTGCCTCCTCCTCCGGCGGGTGATCACGGCACTTAGCCTCCTTCTCCGGCGCGTGGCGGCACTCCGCCTGCGCCGGCGCGCCAAAGCATCCAGCCTCCTCCTTCTCCGCCTCGTCAGCAAGGGCGGAAGAGACTCTCCGCCGCTCCGGCTCATCGTAGTCCTTCTCCTCCGCCTCGTAAGAAAGGAAAGAAGACATCCACAACAGCTCCGTCTGCTCCGGCATCTAGCAGTACAGCCAGAGGCGGGAGGCAATACAGATTCGGTCCTTCTCTGAAGACTCCAGAGAAGTTACCATACGAGAGGAGCCAGGAGGAAAATGCGAAGATCGTGTGAGCCGAAGTGAAGAACTTCTTTGAAGGGGTGAAAGCAAAGAAACATCCACCTCTGGAGGAGAAGGTAGATGCGGTGAAAGCGAAGCGCACTCTGGCTGCCCTGACAAAACCACCAAAGTCTCTGCCGAAAGGCAACTATGAGCGCATTATTGAATAGTCATTTACCGAAGCGGAGCGGTCGGAAGTACTAGAAGTGATCAAAGGTTAAAAGAACGACGAGCTGGGAAACAAATTGCCCAGCTCGAGAACAAGCGAACCAATCGTGTCCGCCGCTCAAGGTGTCTAGCGATATCGTTGCTAATGATCTGAGGATGTTGCCCGGTTATACCAATCTTGGAGATTACCTGCCCGACGATGTACATTATGATTTCTTGGAGGTGGACGAACACAAATACGAGTACGGGAAGCCTCTCGTCAAAGATGAAAGCTCTCTAACAACGATGATGCGAAGATTCCATGATTGGTACATGAAAACCTGCAGAGAGTCTAGGGGGAGGAATATTTTGACGCCGAGAGTTAAAAAGGAGCATGACCTCGTTGGAATTGATCTGTTGAATGTTCCATTTGAGGAGTTCTTCCAGTTTTTCAATCAACATGCCCTCGATAAATTATTGGTCACTTGCTACTGTCGGTAAGTACTACTTTTGTCATTAAGTCTGTATATATAGGTCAGCTCTTTCATGCATGTATTTATAATTATCCTCACTATATTATGCAGATTGAAGATCGCCGAATTGAAGAAAAGACAAATCGGTGATATTGGGTTCATTAACACAAATCTCATAGATGCATATACTGTTGAATTTAAGGCCAGAGAGACCGAGGCCAACTTCCTACGATCGTTGGTAATAAATGAAAAAAAAGATATAATACTCTTTCCTTACAACTTCAAGTGAGTGTTACTGTCTTGTGCATATTCGGTTTCCCTTATTAGTCTAGGTTATAGCTAGTAATGTAATTGATGAGTTATGCATGCGTGCGCAACTTCCACTATATTCTCCTAGAGATTAAGCTTGATAAGGGACTAGTAACCGTCTTAGACTCGAGACGAAAAGATCCCAAGGAGTATGCGGACATGACTGAAATGCTCGAGAAGTAAATTAAATCGATCATCATCGCACCATATCGGCAACTTTGTTCATTTCCTGATATCAAGTAATTGTTTTCTTTGTCTGGCAGGGTTTGGACAAAATTCACCTCAAAAGCTCCGGGACTACCGAAGAAGATGCAATTTAAAAACCCGAAAGTAAGTACTACTAGCATGTTCCGCGCATCTCCTAGTGATTCAAGCACGCGCTAGTTTCATCAATACCATTTACCATGCTTGCTTATCAGTTTGATTGACCTCTATTTCTTGTAAAGTGGTTGTGGCAGGAAGCCGGGAATGATTACTATGGATACTACGTTTGCGAGTCCATCCGCCACACGACCTGTGAGCGGGGCTACTTTGACAAACAATATGAAGTACGTAAATAATAATATTCACAATTTTATTTTATTACCATCATTTGTGTTGAGTTTCATTTATTCATATATATGTATTGACCCCCTTCTTCAAATTAGATATTTCCGATGCGGGATGAACTCCTACCACCAGATCGTATGCGAGCAATTCAAGAGGAATTGGCGGCATTCTTTC
The DNA here is from genome assembly GCA_021605205.1 of Aegilops longissima. Classification (NCBI taxonomy): domain Eukaryota; kingdom Viridiplantae; phylum Streptophyta; class Magnoliopsida; order Poales; family Poaceae; genus Aegilops; species Aegilops longissima. The sequence goes on from CM038680.1 coordinate 700,229,669, forward strand.
TTGACCACGTGAACAGTAAAGACGGAGAATACCATGTGGATCCTGAGTTCATATATAATTAGGAGATTATATTGTAAGAGATAATTATATTGTATATATGGAGCCAGTAGCGTCGGATAGATATACGAGAACTTGTTGTTCGACCAATCTCTCAGAGAAGGAGAGGTGGTCGATATCACTTCTGTCTGTATGCATATGTTCATGAAGATCTTCTGTTTCCTTCATTTGCTTACTAGCTAGCGTGTCTAGTCCTCTCTATATGTATAGTACGTAGCGTCGACCAAGCACGGAGATAAGAGAGGACACTTCTCTCTATTAATTAGCTAGCTAACACAATATATGAAACACCTAAATTAACCCCCCCAAAACCCCCTACTCCCCCCCCCCTTCAAAAAAACAAAAACCCCAGCCCCTGAAATGCTGGCGCGTGGATGCCTATTGGTCCCGGTTGGTGCCACCAACCAGGACCAAAGGGCCTCCTGCCTGGGCTCGCCGCACCGGCCACGTGGAGGCCCATCTGTCCCGGTTTGTGTAAGAACCGGGACTAAAGGCCTAGGGCATTAGTAACGACACTTTAGTCCCGGTTCAATAACCGGGACAAATGGCCCTTACGAATCGGGACAATAGGCGCTTTTTCTACTAGTGTAGTTTTGCCTCCCAACCTTTTACCTCAAGGGTAATGTCAACAATAATAGCTCATGCTAACTTACATCCAATTGGATATATATATATATATATAAAGTATATATCTGGATCTTTCCAATACAATGTGCTTGCCAAAGGATAAAATATAAAAAGGAAAGGTGAAGATCACCATGACTCTTGCATAAGGTAGAAGATAAAAGTAAAAGACAGGCCCTTCGCAGAGGGAAGCAGAGGTTGTCATGTGCTTTTATGTTGGATGCACAAAATCTTAATGCGAAAGAACGTCACTTTATATTGCCACTTGTGATACGGACCTTTATTATGCAGTCCGTCGCTTTTATTGCTTCCATATCACAAGATCGTATAAAGCTTATTTTCTCCCACACTAATAAACCATACATATTTAGAGAGCAATTTTAACTGCATGCAACGATGACAGCTTACTTGAAGGATCTTACTCAATCCATAGGTAGGTATGGTGGACTCTTATGGCAAAACTGGGTTTAAAGGTATTTGGAAGCACAAGTAGTATATCTACTTGGTGCAAGGAATTGGCTAGCATGAGGGGGAAAGGCAAGCTCAACATGTTGGATGATCCATGACAATATACTTTATTTCAGATATAAGAGAACATAACCCATTACGTTGTCTTCCTTGTCCAACATCAACTCTTTAGCATGTCATATTTTGATGAGTGCTAACAATTATAAAAGATGTCCAAGATAGTATATTTATATGTGAAACGTCTCTTTCTTTATCACTTCCTATTAATTGCAATTATGACAAAAACTATGTTTGTCAACTCTCAACAACTTTTAATCATTATACTCTTTATATGTGAAGTCATTACTCTCCATAAGATAAATATGATCACTTTATTTCTTTCTATTTCTTTCTATTTCTTTTATTCACTCAAGATCATAGCAAGATAATCAAGCCCTTGACTCAACACTAAATTTCATTATATATAGCTCACGGACTCGATTACATAGAAGGATCATAAAGCAAAGCTCAAAACTAGATCATACCAAAAACTTTATTCTACTAAATCAGGATATTACCAAAAGGGTCGAACTAAGTAAAACGGTAAAGGTAGGAGTGTGATGGTGATACGATACCGGGGCACCTCCCCCAAGCTTGGCAGTTGCCAAGGGGAGTGTCCATACCCAATACTCAGTTCTCCTTCCTCAGAGGTAGTGATGATGGAGTTGTTGATGTTGTAGGCTTGTCATCCATCTTCCAAGGCATAGGCTCACCATCATAGAAGGATGATCGAGTCTCTGGGATCCTCAAATCTGCAACCAAACTCATCCTCCTGAATCTATATTCATACTCACAGTTTTGGTTTTGCAGGTCATAGATCTGGGCCTGGAGGTGCTCAATTTTCTCGTGAAGCTTGAAGATGGTCTCCCCAATGTTCTTGGCATCTAGCTTCTGGTTGTTGGTGAACTCCGTGATCATTATGTGGTTGGCATCGAGTCCGCGTTCCACCATCTCTTGACATTTGAAAACTTGTTGCTCCATTGCTTCGAGCCTTGTCTCCGCGCTTCCGGTCCTCCTTGGTCCCTCAACATCGCGGATGTGCAGCAACCCCTCACGCATCTCAATGGTTTGAGGATGTTGCAGCACTTCTGCGAGGTAGGGGTTGATGACCTTCTCGAAGAACGTGTCCTTGGGGGCACTTGGAGACGTCATGGTGATCTAGATCTGTCAGAAAAACAGCTCAAAACAAAGACAGAGGATATTTGCGTGATACGGTGGTCAAAACCTTCGGAAGATTATATAATGATTTTTTACCGACCAAAAGAAGTATCGTGCAAGAAAACGGAGTCTAGAGAGCACACGGGGTGCCCACGAGGCAGGGGGCACACCCAGCACTACTAGGAAAAGGCCTACTAATGGCGCACCAGTTTTGCCTACTAATGGCGCACTACTGGTGCGCCATTAGTACCACGCCACTAGTATTTTTTACTAATGGCACACCAGTGGTGCGCCATTAGTATCTGGTATACTAATGGCGCACCACTGGTGTGCCATTAGTATAGGCCACGGTGCGCCATTAGTATAGGCCACTGGTGCGCCATTAGTATTGGCCACGGTGCGCCATTAGTATTTTTGAATTTTGAAGGCGGGAAAATAGTAGTGGCGCACCGTCTAACCCCCACCGTGCGCCATTGCTATTTTTGAATTTTGAATTTGGATCTGGATCGCGATTTTTTTGCCCATTTTTTGCTCGTTTTTTTGCTCATTTTTTTGCACGATATTATTTCAAATTTTGTTCCCGTTTTTGGATCTTGTACGTTCTTTTGCCGTGTTCTTTTGCCGGAGAGGAGTTCGCCGGAGAGGAGGAGGAGGTTGCCGGAGAGGAGTTCACCGGAGCATCGGAGAGGAGGAAGGAGAAACCATGAGGGGATGGGAGGAGAGGAGGGAGGAGGAGATCGCCGGAGAGGAGGGAGGAGGAGCTCACCGGAGAGGAGGGTGGAGGAGCTCACCGGAGATGAGGGAGGAGGAGCTCACCGGAGAGGAGGGAGGAGGAGCTCACTAGAGAGGAGGGAGGAGGAGCTCACCGGAGAGGAGGGAGGAGGAGCTCACCGGAGATGAGGGAGGAGGAGCTCACAGGAGAGGAGGGAGGAGGAGCTCACAGGAGAGGAGGGAGGAGGAGCTCACCGGAGAGGAGGGAGGAGGAGCTCACCGGAGATGAGGGAGGAGGAGCTCATCGGAGAGGAGGGAGGAGAAACCATGAGGGGATGCGAGGGGAGGAGAGGAGAGGAGGGAGGAGGAGGTCGCCAGAGAGGAGGAGGAGGTCACCGGAGAGGAGGAGGAGGAGGTCGCCGGAGAGGAGGAGGGTAGTATGGTGGAGGAGAGAAGGGAAGATGGAGTGGAGGAGTGGAGGAGAGGTGGAGTGGAGGAGAGGTGGAGTGGAGGAGAAGAATGAAGAGGTAAGGAGGAGAGGACACGCCCAGCCATATATACGGCATAGTAATGGCGCACCGTGGGCAGGTGCGCCATTACTATATTTTTTTTATTTTTTTGAATTTTGAAGGCGGGAAGATACTAATGGCGCACCATGGGCAGGTGCGCCATTAGTAACTTTTTTTATTTTTTTGATTTATTTTGAATTTTGAAGGCGGGAAGATACTAATGGCGCACCATGGGCAGGTGCGCCATTAGTAACTTTATTTATTTATTATTTATTTTTTTTGAATTTTGAAGGTGGGAAGATAGTAATGGCGCAACATGGGCAGGTGCGCCATTAGTAAGTTTGAATTTTTGAATTTTTTGCCTCTCGGATCTTAAAAGCCCGTATCTTTTTTTCTGTTAGGTTTTGAGGATTTTGAAAATGTTTAACGGGTTCCCCGTTAAAATCGGATGTAACTTTTCGAGTAGATGATTTTTCATATAAAAAACTTTTTCATCCGAGTTCATATGCAAAAGTTATGCCCATTTTTACAAATTCTCGAGAGATTTTGCAAAAAATTCGAAAATTCATGTTTGTAAATTTTGCTAACAACTAGACCACATATCACATGGGAATCTTATTTTCTTTTATTTTTTTGACATTTCTATCATTTTCTTTTATTTTTTTTAAACTGAAAAGGCGGTCCATAGGGGGGGGGGTGCATTCGGGGGAATGTTTGGGCCAAAATACTAATGGCGCACCGTGGGAGTGGTGCGCCATTACTAGTTTCAACTAGTAATGGCGCACCACTCCCACGGTGCGCCATTAGTAGTTTTGAAAAAATTAAAAATAACTTTTACTAATGGCGCACGTGGGATGTGGTGCGCCATTAGTATTACAGACTAATGGCGCACCAACACATGGTGCGCCATTAGTATTTAGTAATGGCGCACCACATGTACAGTCGCCATTAGTGTCCATCCCATCTATAGCCCTTTTCCTAGTAGTGCAGGGGGTAGGGCGCGCCCTCCACCCTCGTGGATGTCTTGTGTCCTTCCTGGACTACTTTTCATTTTCCTATTTTCTTAAATATTCCAAAACGGAGAAAAATTACCATTAGAACTGTTTTGGAGTCGGTTTACTTACCGTACCACATACCTATTCTTTTTCTGAGTCTGAAACGTTCTGGAAAGTGTCCCTTATGTATTCCTCCGGGGTTACGGTTTCAATAATATTAGTTTCAACGTTTATTGGATTACCTGAGATATAATATTTGATTCTTTGACCGTTCACCACCTTCGGATTTGTTCCTTCGAAGTTGTTGATTTTTATGGCACCGGAACGGTAGACCTCCTCAACAACGTAAGGGCCTTCCCATTTGGAGAGAAGTTTTCCTGCAAAAAATCTTAAACGAGAGTTCAATAGCAACACATAATCACCTACATTAAACTCACGCTTTTGTATCCTTTTGTCATGCCATCTTTTAACTTTTTCTTTAAACAGTTTGGCATTCTCATAAGCCTGGGTTCTCCATTCATCAAGTGAGCTAATGTCAAATAGCCTCTTTTCACCAGCAAGTTTGAAATCATAATTGAGCTCTTTAATAGCCCAATATGCCTTATGTTCAAGTTCGAGATGTAAGTGACATGCTTTTCCATAAACCATTTTATATGGGGACATGCCCATAGGATTTTTGTATGCAGTTCTATAAGCCCATAATGCATCATCAAGTTTCTTGGACCAATTCTTTCTAGATCTATTAACAGTCTTTTGAAAAATTAGTTTAAGCTCTCTATTACTAAGTTATACTTGACCACTAGACTGTGGATGGTATGAAGATGCAATTCTATGATTAACGTCATACTTAGCAAGCATTTTATGAAAAGCACCATGAATAAAGTGTGAACCACCATCGGTCATTAAGTATCTAGGGACTCCAAAACTCAGAAAAATAACTTCTTTAAGCATCTTAATAGAAGTGTTATGATCAGCACTACTAGTTGGAATAGCTTCTACCCACTTAGTAACGTAATCAACAACAACTAAAATATGTGTATATCCATTAGAGGAAGGAAACGGTCCCATATAATCAAAGCCCCAAACATCAAATGGTTCGATAACAAGTGAATAATTCATAGGCATTTCTTGACGTCTACTAATATTACCAATTCTTTGACATTCATCACAAGACAAGACAAACTTACGGGCATCCTTGAAGAGAGTAGGTCAATAAAAACCGGATTGCAATACCTTATGTGCAGTTCTATCTCCAGCGTGGTGTCCTCCATAAGCCTCGGAGTGACACTTGTGTAGGATCTGTTCTTGTTCATGCTCAGGTACACAACGTCTAATAACACAATCTACTCCTTCTTTATAAAGGTGTGGGTCATCCCAGAAGTAATGTCTTAAATCATAGAAAAACTTTTTCTTTTGCTGGTATGTGAAACTAGGTGGTATAAATTTAGCAACAATATAATTAGCATAATCAGCATACCATGGAGCAGTGCGAGAAGCATTTATGACAGCTAATTGTTCATCAGGAAAGCTATCATCAATAGGTAGTGGGTCATCAAGAACATTCTCTTACCTAGACAAGTTGTCTGCAACGGGGTTCTCAGCTCCCTTTCCATCAATAATGTGCAAATCAAATTCTTGTAGCAAGAGAACCCATCTAATAAGTCTAGGTTTAGCATCTTTCTTTTCCATAAGATATTTAATAGCGGCATGATCATTGTGAACAGTTACTTTAGAATCAACAATATAAGGTCTGAACTTATCACAAGCAAATACAACTGCTAAAAATTCTTTTTCAGTAGTAGCATAATTTCTCTGGGCACTGTCTAGAGTTTTACTAGCATATTGAATGACATTTAATTTCTTATCGACTCTTTGCCCTAAAACAACACCTACAGCATAATCACTAGCATCACACATAATTTCAAAAGGTAAATTTCAATCAGGTGGCTGAACAATAGGTGCAGAAATCAAAGCTTTCTTAAGTATTTCAAATGCTTCTACACAATCATCATCAAAGATGAAAGGAATATCTTTTTGTAACAGATTAGTCAGAGGCCTAGAGATTTTTGAGAGGTCCTTAATGAACCTCCTATAAAAACCGACATGTCCAAGGAAACTTCGTATACCTTTAATGTTCTTGGGACACGACATCTTTTCAATAGCATCAACCTTAGCTTTATCGACTTCAATGCCTCTTTCAGAAATTTAATGCCCCAAGACAATACCTTCATTAACCATAAAGTGGCACTTCTCCCAATTTAAGAAAAGATTAGTTTCTTCACATCTCTGCAAAACTCGATCAAGGTTGCTCAAGCAATCATCAAAAGAGGATCCATAAATGGAGAAATCATCCATGAAAACCTCACAAATCTTTTCAGAAAAATCTGAGAATATAGCCATCATGCATCTTTGAAAGATAGCAGGTGTCGTGGTTTTGTCATGGCAAATGTCCTCATGGAAGGACTTAGTTGTGGAGCCATTGCGACGAGGTTAGCTTAAAGGGGTTAAACATGACAAAGGACACGGGGAGTTTATACTGGTTGGGCCCCTTGCGGTGAAGGTAAAGGCCTAATCCAGTTTGTGGTGGTATTGCTAGGGTTTCGATGACGAGGGATCGAATATGCTTTGCCTGGTTCTCAAGTTGTTGTTTCTTGTCCCTAAACCGCCGCCGGGTCGTCCCTTTATATACACAGGTTGACACCCGGCGGTCTACAGATTCCCGGCCGGCTCATAAATGTGTCCGGCTCGATATCTACTCTTTCCTATCTTATAATACAAGTTATACATCTTATGGCGGTTTACATCTACGGGCCCTAATCCGCCTTTGGGCCTTGGGCCTTCTTGTTAAATCTCCTCCATAAAGCGCCATACTCCTTGTCTTCATGGGCTTCAATATGAATAACTTACCATGAATATAACCCGGCCCCTCCTAGACGGTTTATACTCAATAGTTATATCCCCAACATTAGGCCCCAGATTGATTTGAACTTGTTCATGTCAATCTTCAGTATTGTCTCTCCGACGCTTTTGCGACAATCTTGTAACCCGCCATGACGTCATCTTCCAAGACCATGATAATCCGCCATGATGTCATCTGTCATTAACTTTACACAGAACCCAAATAATTAATGTATCTCCTTTAATGAATCTCCAAAAATCGAGGCGTCTGCATATCTACAGATCTGTTTTTCGACCTCCTCGATTCACGCGCCTGCCACTTATCCATTCACCTTATAAATAGGGCCGGGGTCATTTTCACTCCCCCCCCCCCCCCCGTGCCTCTTCATGTTGTCGTCTTCCTCGCGCCGCCCCAACACTTCGAGCTCAGCCGCCGCTGTCAAGCCTCGTCTTCGACTTCAACTCCGGCCGCTGCATCACCCTGAACGCACCAGAAAATCGCGGCGCCTCTCCGCTGTTCCCTTAGCATCAGTAAGCCTCCCTTTCTTCCACCATAGATCTGTCTTTTAGGGTTTGAGCGTTCATCGGTGTTCATCACTGCACAACAATTCTTTGATTCAAACCTCAATATTCAACTTGTATAACGACGGCCAGAATCCTTCTTTTTTCATCAGTGCATCTCGTTTAAACAGAAACTCCAATCTCAACCTTTATCAATTGCTTCGGTATCAATATTTATGTCTGAATATACTTTCATTTTCTGACATATAGCTGATCCAACATTATAACGCCAACTTGTGAAACCTTTTTTTCTATTACTTACTTGTTTCAGATTTGTACCTTCAATATCAATATAGGCGGTTTAATTTTAGAAAATGATAACCCGCCAGGTACCATTACACTACTAGGGAAAACCCTAGCAGTAGCGCTGGTTTTGTGCTCACTAGTAGCGGGGGGGGGGGGGGGGGTAATAAGGCGCTACAGCTATTGCTTAGCAGTAACGCATGCTCGCACGCGCTACTGCTAGGACAAATAGGTGCAGCGTTTGTTCACTCCCACGCTACTGCTAATGTAACTAGTGGCAGCGTGTTTTCTCTCCATCGCTACTAGTATTCTTTTTTATTTTTTTCATTTTTAGTGTATTTATGCGCCATCGTACAAATATTGGTACAATACCAGTTATGAGGTTTACATCATTATGTCCATAACGGTGTGTCAAATGAAGGTGGATTAGGTTCAAGTGGAGGCAATATGTGGTGCATGTCAAAAGTATACTACTAATCCAAACTTGATCTAGTTTGGACTAGTAGTACTTTCGATGTGCACCACATGTTGCCTCCACTTGAATCTAATCCGCCAGCACAATCTATTTAATCATCATCATAGTCATTACCACCAACAAAATTTATTTAATCACCAATAACAGTAGCTAATAATAATCATCACAGTCATTACCACCAACACTAGCTATTTTATCATCATAGTAATAGTGTAGCACATCATCATCTTCAAACTCATTTCTAGCTAGCTAATCACTCCTGCTGCTCTCTCTTAGGTAAAATAACATAAAACATGTATAGCTGTCCTCCTTGATCAAGTTGGAGCATGCAGATGAACATGTCTCCTAATCGTGGGTAGCGCATCTGTTTGCTGCCCCCTAGTACTTCTCTGCGCTCCCCCATCACATATTTGGTCTAGTCTTGCACTATTAAGAATCCATCGCTAATCTTGAATGCACTAAAGTAATTTGTAGGATATCTTGGTCGTAAGCTAATAATACTCATGGTACCTTTAGTCTCGATCCCATAAGGCACAACATTCATCCGGAGTCCCTGTTGAAGAACATCGTATGGTAACATACTTAGCACTGAGGACAAATAGTAAAATCTTACCATCCTTCCTAAATAGAGGTGACCGTAGTTCATTACGAACACTATTGGTCGCACGTTTTCAGTACTAACATTTCTAAATGCAGGAAGAAAATTTGTCTTGACAGTATCAAGATCCGCAAGCCATGAAACATAATGACTGAGCTCCTCGCAGTTGAGTTCAGCCCCGGCACAGTATATGGTCCTGTCTACCAAGCGCTGGACATGTTTGCTTGCACCGAAATAAGCTGACAATACAAATTAGTTGTCAACTATTTTTGAATAAAAAATATCAAAGACATAAATATGGTTGAGAAACTTACATAATGATATAATCGAGGCGCTCGCACATCGACCCGGATGTCGGTATTACCTTCAATATCATCTTCCTGGACGAATACCAAAGGTGATAACCATATCAGGCTCAAATGCATAAGTCTTGCATAGTGCTCGCCATGTTTTGCATCCAAAATAGGTGTAGTCGTCTGAATTGTATAATTTTACGTTGAAAATATAACCATGCTCGGTCTTCAAGTAAACTTTCTTTAACTCCATAGTACGACTGAAACCTATCTTATCCAATACAAAAACTCTTGCATGGCAGGGGATACGCTTAATTATGGAAAAATTATAAGTTGAAGCAAATGAAGCAAATGTCATGCTTAATTATGAAAAAAGACTTGTCGTTGTGACTTCATCAGATCCACTTCAAGTTCTCGTCCAGCTTGATGCTGAAGCGCCTATCATCATCTAGGAAGATTCCGTCGCACAGGCCGCGCTCGTCTTCGTAGTATTTGCAAATACAGAAATCCTTTTCGTTGTCAGACATTTCCTATGTTCATAGTTAAAACATTAATTGAAAATCGATCAAAGACAACTACCAGGATACTCAACACACAAATCCGGGGCACTCGATATTTCCTACATATTAAGGCACAATTCATGCCAAAATTCACGGAAAAATCCAGCATGACCTTTGCTAAAATAGGACATATCGAGCACCTGAAATTTGCCGGAACGGAAATGAATCAACACTCCGGCAAAACATAGGCCACTCGGAGGTGTAACCTGCAAACAAGACCAGCCACTTGGGCAAGCACATATCCTATTTGAGCAACACAATATATACATTTCAAAATATCTTATACTACTCAAATTAGCATGCATTCAATAAGCAAAAGTAAATCATCTCATGCTCCGTACATCGTCGAATATTATCACTAATACATCCCGAATAGTGTCATACATATAACATCACTAATACAACTAAAACCCTAGCACACGACGGGTATCGGCATGGGCGGTGGACACCCACAGAAAAGGAACCATCACGGGATCATAGCTCCAGTGAGATCCCTGGAGAACCTGCCAGGTATTGGAGAACCTGTGCTCCAACGCAAACAAGTAGCGACGGACGTGCGCGTCCTCCTCACTGACACGGTGACGCACCACCTCCGCGGGGTCCTCGAGCCTCTGGACCGTCACTGGCCCATGCGACCGCCACCAAAGAAGGTCCGGGTCAATGACAGGCTGGCTCCTCACCAACCTGCGCCCCCGGTAGGTAGCGCCTCCCAGTACCACCCCGGCAGAGCCCAGTCCCGGACATGGCCCTTCTGGTCAAGCAGGTGTCGTCCTCCGCCGACTCGACGACGAGGATGCGGGATAGGCATCGTCCACGTCGATGCGTTGAAATAATGCTTTAACTAAAAAAATAGCAACAAGTTCTTACTAACTAGTTCTATTAATTTAATTAGTTCTTACTAAAAATAAACTTACTATAAATAAAAATAAACTAGTACCTAATTAGTACCTAGTTCTTACTAACTAATTAGTACCTAGGAACTACTGCCCTAATTACCATCTAATTTGATGAACCTAGGGGTGGAAAGTGGTAGCGGATATTCCAATTATCCAACTATAAAGTGAAATAAGTGGTCAAATTTTACTCGTTTTATGATTCTTCTTAGAAATTTGATTCGTTTCCACCCTTACATGAACCATAACTCATTTGAGCCGCATCCGCATCCGATTCGTTTCCACCCTTACATGAACCCTAACTAATTTGATGCAACTAACATATAAAGAAACCCTAGGCAGAGGTAGGGGAGAGGGAGGAGAAGGCGTGCTCACCTCGGGTGCCTGCGACGAGGGAGGGGCAGGCGGCGTCGATATCGGGGTCGAGGGCAGCGTCCGGGGCGGCGTTGAGGTCGGGGGCGGGGGCGGCGTTGAATCTAGGGTCGGGGGCGGTGTAGAGGGTGTGCGGAGAGCGCACGGCGGCCGATGGGCGACGGCGGCGGCGAGAGTGGAGAGTTGGATTTGGGGGAAGTGGCCGTGGGGAAGGACGAACCCTGTGGTTAAGTCGAGTAGTAGCGATGGCGCGTTCGAAAGCTCTTTGCTCGCTACGTTGGCTACAACGCGTTCTGGGATACACGCTATTGCTACTCCTTTCTCTTTTCCCCCTTTTTCATTTAGTTTTCTTCACATTTTATTTTTTCCTTTCACCTTATTCTATTTCTTTCATTTTAAATTACCTTTCTATTTGCTTTTCATTTAATTTTATATCCTTTAGCAGTAGCGAGTTTAGATTAAAACGCGCTGCTACAAAGAAAGTAGCGGTAGCGCGGTTCGATATAGACCGCTACTACTATGTGTAGCCTATCGGCTAAACCATGGGAATTTTAGTAGTAACATGTTTAGAACAAGGCGCGCTCCTGCTAGAACTTTATCTGCAGCGTGGTATGCACAGGCGCGCTACTGCTACTTAGCACCAGCGTGCTGTTCTGACCCACGCTACTGCTAAAGTTCTGTGTATAAGGTTTTCCCTAGTAGTGTTAGTCCCCTCTTAAACCGCCAATCGTTTTGTCATTATAATTCTGATAACATCAACCTCCGGTTTAACAACTTTGCATGCTTTAACACTTTCTGTCTCTTAACCTGCAACACTGCACGCTTGCCAAACATGAATCTTAAATCGGCACAAATCTTCCTTCGGGTTGTTGAATAAATGGCCAAGTATTTTTATGCTTGCAACTGGGTTCCTTCACGGGTTACTGAAGAACAACTGAATGGGTGCGTCACAACCGGCGCTTTAGCAAAAAAGTAAGTCATTCACTTGAGAGCCCCTGGTCCAGAAAATCCTCCTGAACCCAAGGATGGAGAAGTGATTGTGTTCGCTGATCATCTGGGTTGAGGGTTTAGTCCTCCCGGATCAAAAACATTTCGTGATGTGCTTGCTAGCTTCCAACTCCACCCTCAAGATATTGAACCTAACTCTGTGTCCAATATTTGTAATTTTCAAGTGTTTTGCGAGGCTTATCTGCAGGAAGAACCCACTGTTGAACTATTCAGAGACTTCTTCTATTTGAACCGCCGTACTGAATTTACGGATGGGCCCAATACTGAACTTGGCGAGGTTTCAATTCAGAAGAGGAAAGATGTCAATTTCCCTCATGCCAAGCATCATAGTCACCCCAAAGACTGGAATCAGACTTGGTTCTATTGCCGAGACACGTCTCCAGCTGAAGAATATCCTCTGCCGGGTTACCGTGCTCACCGGCTTACTAGTACACATCCATTTCCCCAACGACTGAGCGCAAAGGAACGAGCCAAGTATGCACCACAGCTTTCAAATCTCCCATCCTTTGTCGCAAACGGTTTAACGGGCATTGATTTTGTTCACTGCTATCTTGGAGCATTTTGCCTTTAAGTCGTCGCTTCGGTTTAATGTGCGAGTACACACGGGATTTGAAAGACCCTCAATGGCACACTGACATTCAGCTAACTGACGCTAAAATCACTGAAGCTGTTAAGAAGATACTTGATGAATCGGTGGCTGTTTGCAGCAAAACAGGGCTTAGTCCCTTCTGTGTTTCAAATAAATCGCCAGCTGTAAGAATCACATAACTCCTGTTTTAATCCGATTTTCTTAATGCTTCCTTATAACCTTTGTTAATCTTTGATAGGGTGATGATTCGTTCTGGAAGAAGAAGCCGCAGGATAAATCGGCGAAAACCCCTTGTGTCAAGATTAAGGTCACCAAAAAGCCTGCCAAGAAGAAAACCGCCGACTCCACCGATTTAAACATTGATGATGACGGTGAAAATCACGAGTCAGAGGTAGAACTTGATTCACTTGGTTCCTTCTTCATTCATCTTCTTGATAATGATTATTATCAGGAGGATGCAGAGGCTAGCCAAGCTGGTGATGTAGAGGTAATTATTCTTTCCTCCAGCTCAGAACCTCTGCCAACTCCAAAAACTCGTCAAGCAAATCAGAAAGTAATATTTTCTCACCCTCTAGCTCACATGGATCCAAACTTTCTTTTGAAGAAACAGCAACACGAAGCTCGCCGCACCACCCGACATAGCGTCCATGTGGTAACTTCTTCCGGTTTACCGAACACGCTGGTTCGTAAACGTCGCCCATAGGTCTCTTATAACTCTGACCACATTATCCAAAGGCGGGTTATTTCTGGCAACCTCTTACTCCGTCTGATTCAAATTACCAGGGAAATTCTCATTCCTCTTCTGGCGAATCAACAGGAACACAACTTCCAACTCTCAAAGCGGTTCCTGGGTGAGTTATGCTTTAAATGAATCCTTAACACCTTATGTTTGCCCACTGTACTAACCTTTATGTTTTTTCCTCTCAGTGCCAAACCTAGACCCAGCAAAAAGGCCAAGTTGAATAAACCGGCTGATGATAACCCGGCCATTGAACCGGAGAAGACCCCAAAACCGCTTGAGCCAAATGTTGATGCAATTCTTGATGATCCGCCACCACAAGACCATGAAACCTTTGTTGAACAGATGGACAATGATCCAACGGGTCATGCTATTGACCCGCCAAGCCTAGCTAAAGCGGCTGATAAACCGCCGAGCCCAATCAAAGCTGCTGATGACAAAATGGATGATGTTGTAGTTACTGGCCTTGGCTACACAACTCCTGGCAACCCCGTTGCTCTATCAAAACACAGTACCAAAGAAGAAATCTCTGTTGTTGACAAGGCTAAATGGAAAGCAGATTTGGAAAGCTGTGCCCATCTCAGTGCCCAAGACATCCATTCTGGGTTTTTAAACCACCTGTATACAAGACACGACTATGAAGCCAGCTTAGTGAACATGATGAAGGAGCGATATGAGGTAAATAATGTTAACTTTGCATAATTATTCTTCCCTTTTATCCAGTTTAGACTATCAACTCGAGTAGCCCCCAAGGGCCGGTTTATAATACCAATATGAACCGGGACTTTGTCAAATAACAATACTTCAACTTTTCGTGTGTAGCCCCCAAGGGCCGGTTTACCTTTTAAAGATGAATCGGGACTTTCCGACTGTAAATCTCAACACTCTTGCTAAATCATCTTTGTAGCCTGAAGAAAAATTCATAGTTTGATCTTGAGCAAATATGCATTAGCCCCCAAGTGCCAAGATTGATACTTGTATTGAACTTGGGACTTGCAATAAGTTTTGAAGAAAAACAATAGGCATTAGCCCCCAAGGGCTATGTGGATAACTTGTTATGTGCTTGGGACTTCAGATATTCACTGCCAATCTCATAAACCGAATCTTTTGCAGGCTGATCTTAGCAAAAAGGAATCCCAAATCGCCGGCCTTCAAGAAAATGTCAAGTCTCAACAAGCAGAAACTTCCAAGGCCAAGGATGAACTGACCAGCGCTTTAGCAGTCATGGAGAAATTGAAAGAGGACTTCAAAAACGAGCGGGCAGACCTAGACACAGAAAAAGTAGCTCTGCTAAAGAGGGCAGAAGATGCTGAAGCAACTCTTGCTTCGGTAACAGAGGAGCTGACTGGTTTGAAGTGGCAAATAAACGCCATGACTTCTGCTGTTTTTGGTATAGAGCCTCTTCATAAGCTTTAAACATGCATTATCCCATAAACTGTCGGTTTACCAATGTTTGTAATAATGCAGGATCTCGCATTACTCATCTTGGCTCCGATATGCAGAAGAAATTAAAAGTGGCCTATACTCTTATAGAGCAATTGTATACTGGTGCACAACGAATCATCTGTGCCGCCTCTCATAACAAGCCGCCCCCAACCTTGATCAAGGAAGCCTTAGAGAGGCTGTCGATGATGCCTGCCCGGTTTGAAGAATTAAAAAGTTCAGCTGCAAGAGTAGGTGCTTTGACTGCACTAACCCGGGCTAAATCATGGATACCAGATCTTGATCCGGCTGATGTAGGGAACGGCTATCCAAGCATCAAGGAAGACGGATCAGACTTTGATAATGATGACCTCCGAGCCTTGACAAAGGAAATGCGCCCATTGGCTAGCAAATTGGCTGAAGAGACTGATCTTCCTCATTACCAGTCGATTTATGATGCTGACAACAAGAGAGTTAACCCGCCGATCTATGATGCTCCAACTCTTATTCCTCCAATCCGTAAGCATACCTACGCCCCTGATATTCACCCCTCCACCCTTATAAGTGATGAAGCTATATTCAAAGCTTTAACTGGGATTGAATGGACAACCGTTGACTTCCAGCCAGTGGGTAGAGACGAGGATGATGAACCGGCGTAGGATGATCCGCAACCTTCCAGTCAGCCCGGTCAAGACTCATAAACCGGAGCCAGATTAGCTTCTGCTTTCTACAAGTCTTGTTTGAAAACAATCATTCTTTTGGGCATCAAACGCCTTGTAATAGGCTAGTTCAAACTCTCGATCTGCTATGCCATCGCGCATACTTTGTTTTGCATGACACTGATGAGTTGCTATATGTAAAATATGCCACGTATGCTTATGATATTAGCAATGTTGAATTTGTTCCTGCATATAACAGATAAAAAGTGTCTCGGCGGTTTACCGCTAAACGGGTTATGATACCCAATATAAACTTATGGGAAAACCAGCCTAGTTTATAACCAAAGATGGAAAAAAGTAAACATACATCATACCTATGATGTGTACTTGCACGGCGGGTTTACCAAGCTAATGTGATAAGGGTGAAAGACCCAAATTTAAATATTGGTGAGTTACCATATGTTATCGGCTTATGAAGAGAGCCAGGGCCGGGTTAATAAACACCGGATATTATGTTATCTCATACTGGCGACTTATAGTCAAAAACCAGGCGGGTTTTTAAACACCGGATATGTCATAGATGACTCATGAGGCATTATAAGCCTTATTGGTTTTGAACCATATATTTCTATGTCATACGAGAAAAATCGCAAAAAGACGTTAAAATCAGATCAAGAGAAAAATCCAAGGCTTTCATAGGCCGCCAAGCCAAAATATCTTCTTCAATGAAACTAGCATTAGCCACTGGAAGGTACGGGCTTTCCGTGAGCCGGCACTCGCATTACCCAATCGACATTTTAACCCAGATAAGTTCAGTTCTTACTTAAAGATAGACTTATCAGGAGTACGCGGGGCCAGAGTAGCATCATGCGTCACAGGCCGATTTATCCAAGTTTCAAGGAAGGCGGCTTTATCAGCCTGAGCGTCTCCTTGCTATCCGTAAACTGTGCCCTCTCATGATAAACCGGTGTTTTAACCTTAATAAGTTCAGGGTCTTGTTGGAAAGATTGACTGTTAAGAGTTCGCCAGATCAATCAGGATTACCTGATGGAGAAGCATCTGGCATACATGCAGGATAACCCGGGGTTTTAGGTGAATACACCTGGCTTCCAAGCCTGGCTTTTGAGCCTATCACAAGGGTTATAGCAACATATGTTCTTTAGAACAAAAGAGCCCCCAAGTAATATTGTGAGCTGTGCTCAAGGGGCACCTATGTTTGAGCTGCTTCTTTGGCAACAGACTCTCTTCGGTCCCTTTAACATGGGTGGGCAGCCCCCAAGTTAACTTTTTTTTCAATTTGGCTTATAAGCCGGTTCAAAGGGAGTCATAACTTCGCGCATAAATTGGAAGCCCCCAAGTAACCAAAAACTCATGAAGATAAAACAACAAAGGCCCTGCTTTAGCAGGGATGCCGATTATTATATTAAACATAATATATACATTGTCTAGAGTATGTACATAAGGAGAGCATGTGGCTCGGGTGTAGTAAGGCCGGTTGGTCTCCTCCTCCGATTTACGTGAGTCTTTGTGCTCTCGAACATCGATAAGGTAGTACGACCCGTTGTTTAGATTCTTGCTGACCACAAAGGGTCCTTCCCAAGGTGGGGATAACTTGTGCATGTCAGTCTGATCCTGGATGAGCCGGAGCACCAAATCGCCTTCTTGAAAAGTTCTGGTTTTAACCCGGTGGCTGTGGTAATGGCGCAGATCCTGCTGGTAAATCGCCGAACGAGCCGCTGCGATGTCACACTCCTCATCTAACAGGTCAAGTGCTTCCTGATGTGCTTTTTCATTGTCGGCTTCAACATAAGCCGCCACGCGGGGCGAGTCATGACGGATGTCACTAGGGAGGACCGCCTCTGCTCCGTAAACCATGAAGAAAGGCGTGTAACCCGTAGATCTGTTGGGGGTGGTATTAATGCTCCATAACACGGAAGGTAACTCTTCCACCCAACAACCCAGCGTGCTCTGCAAGGGAACCATAAGTCGGGGCTTGATGCCTCTCAGGATCTCTTGATTGGCTCTCTCAGCTTGACCATTAGATTGGGGGTGAGCCACTGATGACACATCAAGCCGGATGTGCTCACGCTGACAAAAGTCCTTCATAGCTCCCTTGGAGAGGTTAGTGCCATTGTCTGTTATAATGCTATGTGGAAAGCCAAAATGGAAGATCACCTTCTTCATGAATTAAACCGCCGTTGTTGCATCACACTTACTTACTGGCTCTGCCTCTATCCATTTAGTGAACTTATCGACCGCCACCAGGAGGTGGATCTTCTTGTCCTTGGACCTCTTAAAAGGCCCAACCATGTCAAGCCCCCCAGACTGCAAACGGCCAAGTAATTGGAATCATCCTCAATTCTTGAGCCGGCACATGGGCGCGCCGAGAAAACTTTTGACAACCATCACACTTACTGACCAGGTCCTCTGCATCTGCATGAGCCGTCAGCCAATAAAAACCATGACGGAAAGCCTTAGCCACAAGAGACTTAGATCCGGCATGATGACCACAATCGCCTTCATGAATCTCACGAAGAATCTCACGGCCCTCTTCTGGAGAAACACATCTTTGAAAAGCCCCAGTAACACTGCAATGGTGTAACTCGCCATTGACTATTGTCATTGATTTAGACCGTTGGGTTATCTGCCTGGCTAAGGTTTCATCCTCAGGTAACTCGCCCCAGGTCATATAAGCCAAATAAGGGATTGTCCAATCCGGAATTGCGTGAAGAGCTGCCACCAATTGAGCTTCCAGATCAGGAATAGCCAAATCTTCCTCCGTGGGTAACTTGACCGACGGGTTATGCAAAACATCAAGAAAAACATTGGGCGGCACCGGTTTACGCCGAGAACCTAGCCGGCTTAAAGCATCAGCCGCTTCATTTTTTCTCCGATCAACGTGGTCAGCTTGATAACCCTTGAAATGGCCAGCTATGACATCCACCTCTCGTCGATAAGCCGCCATGAGGGGATCCTTAGAATCTCAAGTACCAGAAACTTGCTGAGCCACCAAGTCTGAGTCACCAAAGCACCTTACCCGGCTTAATTTCATCTCCTTAGCCATCCGAAGACCATGGAGTAAGGCCTCATATTCAGCTGCATTGTTAGTGCGAGGGAACATCAAACGGAGAACATAACAAAATTTATCACCTCGAGGGGAAGCTAACATGACCCTAGCCCCCGAGCCCTCCAATTGTTTGGATCCATCAAAGTGAATAGTCCAATATATGTTATCTGGCTTTTCCTCTAGTTCGTTCAACTCTGTCCAGTCATTGATGAAATCCACAAGCGCTTGAGACTTGACAGCCGTACGAGGCACATACTTCAAATCGTGAGGTCCAAGTTCAATGGCCCACTTAGCGATCCGGCCAGTTGCCTCCCTGTTTTGGATGATATCTCCCACAGGAGCAGAACTAACCACAGTGATGGGATGACCCTGAAAATATTGTTTAAGCTTCCGACTCACCATAAAAAACCCATAGACAAGCTTCTGCCAGTGCAGATATCTCTGCTTGGACTCAATAAGCACCTCACTGATGTAGTAAATCGGCCGCTGAACCGGGTACTCCTTGCCTGCCTCCTTCCGTTCCACCACAATTGCTACATTGACAGCCCGGGCATTAGCAGCCACATATAATAACAATGGCTCTTTGTCAATAGGAGCAGCAAGAATGGGTGGCTCAGCCAGTTGCTTTTTCAAGTCCTCGAACGCCTCATTGGTAGCATCACTCCAAACGAAATCATCTGTCTTCTTCATCATCTGATACAGAGGGATGGCCCTTTCTCCAAGCAGACTTATAAACTGGCTCAAGGCTGTGATACGACCCGCCAAGCGTTGGACGTCATTGATACATTTCGGTTTAGCCAGAGAAGTAACAGCCTTGATCTTCTCCGGATTAGCCTCAATGGCCCTGTTAGACACCAAGAAGCCCAAGAGCTTGCCCGCCGGTACACCAAAGACACACTTGGCCGGGTTAAGCATCATCTTATAAACCCGGAGATTGTCAAACGCCTCCTTCAAATCATCAATCAGGGTCTCCTTCTTTCTTGACTTCACCACAATGTCATCGACATAAGCATGGACATTGCGCCCAATCTGATTGTGAAGGCAATTTTGCACACATCGTTGATAAGTCGCTTGGGCACTCTTGAGCCCAAAAGGCATGACACATAGCAGAAGGCTCCAAACGGAGTTATGAAAGCCGTCTTCTCCTGGTCATTAACTGCCATCTTGATCTGATGATAACCAGAGTAAGCATCCAAAAAACTTAAACGCTCACAACCCGCCGTAGCATCAATAATCTGATCAATACGAGGGAGAGCAAAGGGATCAGCCAGACAAGCCTTGTTCAAATCTGTGTAGTCCACACACATACGCCATGTGCCGTTCTTCTTAAGCACCAGCACCGGGTTAGCTAACCACTCAGGGTGGAAAACCTCCACAATGAACCCCGCTGCCAAGAGCCGGGCTACCCCTCACCAATGGCCTTGCGTCGTTCTTCATTGAAGCGGCGGAGAAACTGCTTGACCGGTTTAAACTTGGGATCAATATTGAGAGTGTGCTCAGCGAGTTCCCTTGGTACACCTGGCATATCAGAAGGTTTCCATCAAAGATGTCCCAGTTCTCACGGATGAACTCGATGAGCGCACTTTCCTATTTCGGATCTAGATTAGCGCTGATGCTAAACTGCTTGGATGAATCGCCAGGAACGAAATCAACTAGCTTAGTCTAATCAGCCGATTTAAATTTTAGTGCTGGATCATGCTCTGTAGTCGGCTTTTTCAAAGAAGTCATATCCGTCGGATCAACATTGTCCTTATAAAACTTTAACTCCTCCGTTGCACAAACCGACTCAGCATAAGCTGCATCACCCTCTTCACACTCCAAGGCTATCTTCCGGCTCCCGTGCATTGTAATAGTCCCCTTGTGACCCGGCATCTTGAGCTGTAGATAAACATAACAGGGCCTGGCCATGAACTTGGCATAAGCCGGCCGTCCAAACAGGGCATGATAAGGGCTCTTGATTTTCACCACCTCAAATATCAAGGTCTCTGATCGAGAGTCATGATCATCACCAAAAGCAACTTCCTACCAACTGGGTACGCCGACTAACCAGGTACCACGCCATGAAAAACAGTATTCGACGGTTTATGATTTTTATCTGTCAACCCCATGCGACGGAAAGTCTCATAATAGAGAATATTAATGCTGCTCCCTCCGTCCATGAGTACCTTGGTGAACTTATACCCTCCAACCTGATGTGCCACTACCAATGCCAGGTGACCCGGATTATCAACCCGGGGCGGGTGATCTTCTCGGCTCCACACGAT